>CAWUFW010005734.1:527500-1127500 GCA_963921515.1 Calotriton arnoldi
TAAGTAGGGGAAGGAACAGCCACCACTCCAACATAGATTGATGCTAGGAGTGATGTCCAATTAGGAGCATGATGAAGGGTGGAGGCAGGGTGATACACTCTTGAGTTTCTTTTTCAAGTATGTTGCGCCTTGATCATCAGAGGTTTTGAGTAAAGCAGAGGGTTTTGAAAAGTGCCTGTTAACGAACCGTGAGCCAGTTTTGAAATGTGCCTGTTAACGAACCATGAGCCAGTGCAAGTCCTGGAGATGTGAAGATACTTGAGCATAATGAGGGAAATTTTATATTAAATGGGCAGTTTTGTGCCACCTGTATCCGATAAACTATATACACAGGGATTCCTACTTTAGAGAATTGCCATAATCATGGTGAAAGATAATTAATTTGTTAGTAATGGTATGACTCGAAGAGAGCGGAAGAAAGCATGAAATTTTTTTTTTAGCATTCTGAGGATGGAGAAACTGATGGTGATAACATGATTGATTTGTCTTGCCATGGATAAGGCACAATAAAAAGCACCCTTAGGTTCCTGGTAGAATCGGTCACAGCAGGAGTACGCCATAGCCATACCAGCCATCTGTGGGGTGAAGAGGGGGGAGACCAGTTGTAGGAAAGCTTACCAAGCATAACAACTTTTAGGTTTAGGACTGTAATTACAATCAGTTCGGTTTGATCCATGTGGCTTCTAACGTGCATGAATTATTGGAACTTAGCATGAGTATCGGAAACGTTTTTAGATATGTAGACGATGATTTCACTATCGTCATCACAAGAGACAATCTCTAATTCACTGGGTCAAACTAGATTAGCCGAAGGAGAGATGTAGCATTGAAAAGAGTAGGGCTTAAGGAGGAACTGGAAAGAATCCCGCAGGAAATGAGGACTGCAAAGGAAAGAAAAGGCGGGAGGAACAATGTTTGGCTTCTAGATGAAAAAAGTAGCACAGCCATTTAATGGGCTATTTATAGAGTCGAGTCAGATGCTGAACAAGTGGGAAAGGAGAGAGAGTGCAACACTGTGTTGAATGCTGTCAAGAGATCGATTATGATCAGGGCATACGATCCAACCTAGTCCACAACCTTTCTGAGGTAGTTTATAGTGCAGTCTAAGCAGTTTTGCTGCTGTGAGAGGGTCCACAGCCTGACTTCACTATCCAGGAGGGAGTGGGTTTCAAGATAGCTGGAGAGATGTTTAACTTATTTCTCTATATAAGTTTAGAGTGAAGGAGTTGAAAAGATGTCGGACAGTAAGTAAGTAAGTCCGTTTTTATATAGCGCAGCTACTCACCCTTACGGGTCTCAAGGCGCTGGGGGCCGTCGTGGAAATTAAGTGAGCTATTGCCCAGAGTCACATGGTGCTGAGCTAAGCTGCCGCCGGAGCCGGGGATCGAACCGTGAACCCTGTGCTCCGAAGTCAGCTGCCCTGGCCGCTGCACCACACCTCTCCACTGCATTGGCTAGATCCTTAAGAGTCTGCAGATAACTTTTTTACAGAGAGAAAAAAATTGTTTATAGCGACAGTTGTGTCCAAGATTTGTTTTAGTAGGGAAAGGTACCCATAAAATAACATTGCTGTTCATTTCATGTTTATTTTTGCACAGACTTATCTGTTTGATTTGAGAATGGTCCCATTGTCTCTCACTGCCTTGTGCTGCTTTCCAGCTCAGATATGACATTTTGTAGGTTTTTTCCAACAACAATTTGTTAAAAAAGCAAAGCAATCATATACCTGCTAGCTCAGCCTAGGAGTTAAGGGTAAATTTACGCCATCTAGCTTGGACCATGCAACCTTTTGGTATATTTAATATTATTTTTTTTTAATGCGGTGTTCTCATATTCCCAAGGGACTGTATTATCCAGATACTTCTAATCCCTAAAGCACAGTAGGTGGAATTATAAGTGAAAACAACAGAAATGGGTGAAGACAGGGACTACCCCCATATGGCTTGTTAAACTTTAGTAATGTCCCCTGCCGACACAAGGGTTCTTAATTTTAAAATTTTAAAATATTCTGTCCAATACAAATTGCTGGACAAAAGTAAAGCAAGACACCTGTACGTTTTAACTTCCACATCTCTTTCTTTAAATAAATGCCAATTATATTTGAGCTGCTTTTACCATATATTGTTACGTTTGCTTACTCAAAGTTGAACCTGGCCCTTTCTGCAGGGTCACTCTCTATTTTTGCCTCTCTCTGCCTTACTTTGCTGTACCAGTTTTTGTTGGCTTTTAGGACTCAGCAATTTGTTCCTGCTAATCAGCAGTAAAGTGCTTGTGCTCTCTCACTAAAACGGTAAATTTGGCATATACCTGATTGGTATGTTGAAGTTACTTATAGGCCTCTAGTAAATGGTACTACATGTACTCGAGTCCTGTGAATTAAATTCTACTTGTGGACTGCACCACTCATTGTGCCCCCCCACTAAAGTAGCCTTTTTAAAACAGGTGTCAGGCCTGCCACTCCAGTCTGTAGTGCAGGTTTTAACTGCCATTTTAACCTGGTAAAATAAACCTTTTGCCAAGCCTAAACCTTCAGTTTTTAATACTTGTAAGTCACCCTTAAGGGTAAGCCCTAATGTCTCAGAGGGCAGGGTGTATGGTATTTAAAAAGTAGGACATGAGTTTAAGTTTTACATATCCTGGCAGTGGAAAACTCCTAAAGTTGTTTTTTACTGCTGTAACGCTCTCTCTCCCAACACTGAGTTGCCTTATTACACTTAAGTGCTAAATTCAAATTGGGAGCAGATAGAGAAATTGTTTACACTCAAATGAATTGTAATTTGAAATCTTGTTTAGTGGTAAAGTTGTACTTTAAGTTAAAAGTTTAAAAATGCCACTTTTAGAAATTTGGCATTTTGTACCCTAAATGAAATGTACCTTTCTGCGAGTGTACTGAGTCACCTGTTGTAGGTTGCGTATTGCAACCAGACATGGACAAAAAAGGCCTGTGTGTGAACAAGTGGGTCTTACTGACTGGATGGCTGGAGGAGAGCTGTACCTGACTTGATTACACTTGAAAAGGCCCTGCCTGAAGCGCACACAAGGGAACCTGACACCATACCTGCCCTTGCTTTTGTCACCTTAGACTGTTTGAAGCCAGGACCTGGGGAAGGAAAGAACTGACCAGAACCCATTTTGGGGGTAGGAAAGGGAATTCCCCACACAAGGGCTGGTACCAGGTATAAAAATAGGACCTTCAGAACCTGTCATCAGAGCACTCCTGGACCTGTGAAGGTTCAGAAGGACTGTCCTGCTGTCTGAGGAAGAGGGACTACCCTGCTGACTGAAGAAGGAAGATTAGACTTGCTTGCCTTAAACTAGGCTAACCAAACCAACTCCAGGGGTCAGTTGACTGACCTCCTTTGTGAGATAAAGGACAAAACAAGCTTCCAGAAGCCTACCTGTTACTGCCCAGCTGCCCACCATCAACTGGACTTGGCGAAGCCCTGCTGCCAGTCTCTCCTGGAGTAAGTCCTGTTCCCCAAGAGGTGCCCCCCAGGTCCTGGACACTTGACTGGCATCACTGAGAACTAACTCATCCTGTAGAAAAGGTGAAATTGCAGACTTTTTGTGCTCCTCGCGACCGCAAAGTAACCGCTTTCCATCAAGAATTGACTACCTGTGTCAACCGCCAACGTGAAGCTGTAACGAGGCCTGCTCTTTACGCCAGCAGCGATGGTCCACGACGACCGGCAACACAAGACCTTCACTTCGGGCCAACAACGACCGTCCACTATGATCAGTCAATACAAGGCTCCAGTGATGACTGTCTCGTCTCGCTAAAGCAACTACCATCCATGACACTGGACGTGCTCATCGCTCCAACAGCCTCCTCCTCGCAGCCCCCACCAATGCGAGCGGCACCCTTCGTGCCAGACTTGAGAAGGTACCTCTTTAGCAGGATTAACCTGGTCCCAGTATCTGACCCGCGCACTACCGCTGGACTAAATTTGTGACTTTAACCCACTCTACCGCGACCAGGTAACCACGAGTGGTGATTATGCTTTTTGCCGCTCTTATCACACAAATCTTTAAAAACTCATATCTCCGGTTCTACAGTTGGATTTTGATTGTTTTGGTATCATTTTATCTATTAAAATTTCCTTTATATTTTGTATAATTTGGTTTGGAATTGTTTTTGTGTTGTGTTTACACTTTATTACTGGTTGAACTTTACACATTGTCTTTAAGTTAAGCCTGACTGCTTTGTGCCAAGCTACCAGAGAGTTAAGCACAGGTAAATTAGTGAATTTCGTTGTTCACCTTGACAAGGATTGTTTATTATTTGAGTGGGGCTACCACTTCGCTCAACTAATATCCCAATTTTTTACACGCAATGTTTGTTTAAGAGGTTTGCCTTTCAATAATAGATGAGGGCATCAGGTTTCCTTTGCAAACTTGCTAATATGTAATTAAATCACTGGTATAAAGAAGGCTGGCCTTATGTATCCCACCTATTTTGGGTGAAAAGGAATTGACTGTTTTAAAATCTGAAGAAAGATCTGCTATATAGAGGCTACATAGAGACAGTACAAGGACAGAGCCTTGACAATGGCCATTTAATACCTTAATTCTAATTCAAACGTAACTCGACCTGTGCCCAGCTGGAAGTATGTGGAACTTTAATTAAGAAGAGCAGGCCGGGTGGTATTCCCCGAGAATCTCATTTCCTCCAAAGAAGGTCTCCATCCACTGTATTCACAGAAAGTTCAGAAGTCAACAAAGTAACTTCAAAGGCTCTGTTTTGACTATTGACTTCCGAAATAAAGCCCATAAAACGAAACAGGGGTCCAAAGCTGAATGTCCTTCCTGAAGCCCCTCTGTTCCAGCATTATAAGATTTTTGTTAGCAATTCACTCTTCCAAAAGTTTGGAGTTTGGAGACCGCATCTGTCCAGAGTTGTTGGCGGAACTTCAATCCCATTTTTCATATACAAGCTTAACGACAGCTCCCTTCATGGTGATTGAATTTCCCCTGCCTCTGCATCGATTTAAAAGAAATGGTTAAGATTTGGTCCCGCATTGGATAATATTTTTAACTGCTACAAGTTTTTCTGAGCCTCGAGCTCTATTTAGTTTGAGTGATTGAATAGTGTCTCTGATACTTGAGAAGGACTTAATAGCACAATAAGCCTCATGTTTAATCTTGTAACGAGTGTCTTAAACAAATTATGTAGATGGGGTTTCCCATATTTCTTCTGGAATTATGCAAAGTTTTGAGGGAGGATTTGAATTAAATACATTATTCACTAATCTCCAGAGCTCTTTTTGATCCCCATTTCCAATTACAGCATTCATTTCCTTCCATGTACTATTTAAATGCATTATCTTTATTTCCTTTAATTAAGCTTTTGTATTTCCTTTTTAATTTCTTTTATTTCCATATTGATCTCTGGCCTGACCCATTGTTTTAAAGATTTTTGGATTCTACATATGTTATCCTTTAATTCAAGGCAGGATGAATGGAACCTTTTCGCTCTATCAGAACTTGATTTCACATTTATACTATCGTACTGTTTTTTATGATAAACTGAAGACCTGCAACAACCTTGTCTATTGTTGACTTGTACCATTGGAGCGTTTTACTAATTTACTTAAATCATCATGCATGCAGCAAGCGATCTGATAATACTGTGGTACTTGTATGTGAAAGGGATCCAGATGTGTGAGTAATTTCTCTTGGATACTCAGTCCCTACTGATAAAACTGTAATAGGAATTGATTCTCCTTCTTTAGTTCTTGTAGGAAAGACTCTTGCATTGCCCATTGGTCACTCCCTAATTTTTAAGCATCTTAAAATTACTGTAAAGCTGAAACTGCCATATTCGAACATAAATATAAGTTGGACAGGGTTGATTAATATAACAAAATGTTGGGTAATCGAGGGTGTACGCCCATTTAAACTGACCATTCCCTTGTCCTCTGGCCATCTACATATATTTTTTTCCACAGTTGTACACATGCTAGAAGGAAATTTTGCATTGGGTACACTATAAAGCTCAAATAAATCACTTAATATTTCTTCTGCTTCTGTTTGCACCATCTTCACGATAAAATCCCCTGCCATTACTATAACTGACTTAAGATAATGAAGCACAATCTGGTTGATGATAGATCCTATTTCTTTTATTGTTGCCAAAGCGATTGGCATTTTGTTCTTGTGTGTCATCATTTCCATATTTTTTCTAGTTTTTATAGAAACTAGAGTCCATAAACCACTGAGGGTCATCGGCACCTATTTAGCAACCATTTACGCAAAGTGCAACCAAGTCTTCTACTGTGGGCCTCTCCCATAAGTTTCTTGGGCCATGAGAATGTGGACTGGGCTAACACTGAGCTCATATGACCTTCTTTAATTATTCAATCAAAAGCATGAAAGTTCCAGCTTATGTTTGCGAGAGAGCCCTCATACTATTCAGCATTATTACACTGTGTAGGCAGCAAAAAGTCATACTCAGATAAGATAGCTTAATGATTTGAACTTGGATTCTTATATGCTGTTCTCATCCGCTCACTTACAATTTCATTACTTATTACAATACGAAGATTACTTCGGTGTGGAGGGAGCTCATGGTTCAATTGTTGTTCCTGCCATTGCTTAAGACTAGAATGGTTCCCATGAAAGAACACTTAATCAGATAATATCCATGCATGATGTTTTAATAGATGATTCTGACTAGGAAACTCTGGTTTCAGTTTTATTCCTAAACGGATTGCATTGATGAAGTCTGATGCTTTTATAATCATGGGACCCGAATCACACAAGTAATCTGAGAGAAAATCCTAACTTTACGACTTTCGGTATTCACAAAGGGTATTTAGTAGTAGTAAAGTTAGGATTTTGTCTTAAGTTTGTCTTAAGTTTTGGTCTTAAGACAAAATCTAACTTAAGTTTAACTTAAGTTTAACTTAAGACCAAACTTAAGACAAAATCCTAACTTTACTACTACTAAATGCCTTTTGTAAATATCGAAAGTCGTAAAGTTAGGATTTTGTCTCAGATTAATTTTGTGAATTGGGCCCATACTGTTTAAGAATGAAGAGAAGAGATTTTTGTTAGCTCACTAACATTCATAGTAGCAATAAACACCATTGACTTGACATCTTTTGAGTTCATATCAGTAATGTCCAGACTTCGTTTAAATAATAAGGGTATTTTAGATTTTTTCAGTGCGCGGAGTTTCTTCTTTTTTACGTTTTTGACAAATGTTGAAATCAAGATCCAAGTCTTGATCAGTTATTTTCCATATTCTCGTTCGTTGTAGTGGGTGCAGCCTTTATTTGACGTGCTTGATTTATTTTTAGATTTTTTGTGTGCGTTATCCACTCTAACCACTATGGGCCACATGTACAAACATTAGTGTTTGCGATTACCAAATGCGTTTTTTTGCGACTTGCTATTTGGTAATAGCAAATACTAATGCTCTAAAGTATGTTTAACGCTATTTGCGATTCTCTGTGGGTCGCAAATAGACCTACCTCCATGAATATTAATAAAGTAGGTCTCAGTTTGGTACCCATTGGGAATCGCAAAAATCACAGAGATGGTGGCCTGCTGGGGTCAGCAGACCACTGTGTCTGTGTTTGTTTTTAGGTGAAGCAGTCTTTTTTTGTTGCAAAGCAGCCCATTTTCCTTTAAGGACAATAGAATGCATTAAAAAAAAAAAAATCCTTCCCATTTGCGAATGAGTTACCACCAACATCGAGTTGGTGGTAACATTAGAATGTTTTGTGAGCGCATTTCAGTCGCAAAACATTTGTACATTCCAATGTGAATTGCTGTTAGGAAGGGACGCCCTAAACACACCCCTTCCAAATACCTAATCGCAATCCCTAATAGCCGAATGACAGTTTGGGCTTGGTACACACAAAAATGCCTTTTTGCTTTCGCAAACAGTCTGATTCTGCGAATCATCCCGTTTGCAACCACAAAAAGGCTTTGTACATGTTGCTCTAAGTTTCTTCCCTAGTTGCAATTATTTTTCCCAGTATGAATTCTGTAATTCTTGTTTTCCAGGTGATTTTTAAGGATGTTTGCTTACCAGATTGAGAGTTGGAACTCATCATTTAATTGCGTTGGTCACCGGGCTGGTTTAAAAACTGAACCCTTCCTTCTATTTATAATTGATTTGTCTTTAATGCGCCTTTTGCGAGATTATCATTTTGTTCCTGGTTTTGAGTTCTATATAGAGAGACATTGATTAGGTGATAACTTTATTAATCTTTGATTAACCAGTCTCATTATCAGCTTTGTTGCCTTAAAATATTTATAGATGTAACAGCATTTGCCTCATTTGCATTACTTATATCTGGTAGAGCTTTAGATCTAGTCTAATAACTTGCTTCTCTTAAATGGAACACTTCTGATGTGTTTGCTCTTTTTTCATCCTCCTTCAACTCAAAACAGGGAGGCAACTAGCAGTATTAGAGTTGGCAGGAATCGATTAACGTTTTGCAGTTCTGATGATATGTCTTTCAGGAGAACTGACTGATTTTGTTGATTCTTATCAACCACAACTAGGTCTTCTAATATCCCCTGTTTTAAAAGGAGATTGAGAAGTGATGATTGAGACGCAGGGTCCTATATCCATATTAGATGAAGACAAGGGGTGATGTTGATTCTTTAACCAGTTTACTTCCTGCTCTCTGTGTTTTAAACCCTGAGACTGACGCTAAGACATAGCTTGAGGACTGGTCTGTCCCTACATAGATTTCTTGTGATTCTGAGACATGTTGTGGCAGATCAAAATAATGAGAAGAGGACAGACGGGGTCCCTTTTGTTTCAAAGATGATAGAAATTCATTAAAGAGATTTCTTACCAGTTCTTGATCATTAATTACATTGTTGATTGCATTAGCATTATTGATTTGTATACTACCCCAAAACAAGAAGTGCAGCCCTTCTCATCCCTGCATACATTTTTCTCACCTACAAATGACTGAAAGGGTGTTTGAAAGTGCTTATTAACAAAATTCCGAATCAATTCCGCTATGGGTGGAGGGGTAGTTTTTGCCTGAGGGTTGTCCATTGCGGAGGTGGAGCCTTGTCCGTTTCATTAGCGTTTATGGTATTTCCTTTGCAGGTTGCTTTCTTTCCAACAACCAAGTTCTTTCTTGCGTAAGCCTTAATCATCAAGAGGAGTACATTACTTGTTTCTCTATTTCAATTCAACACATTTAACCAAAGTAGGATTGATGTATACTATGCTAGAAATGATATGGTTGTCTTCGAAAAATACCTTGGTATGCCACCATCCATTATGTGGCTGTCAGGGGAGAAGCCCCAAATTCATCTAGAATTTATTTATTTTTTAAATTTATAGTACATTTATTTTAACGCCTCTTCCTGTTTGTTCTTTTTTTTTTTTCCTCTCTGATTCATGTTTTCTGCCCAAAATTGAATACGCCCTCACGCCCTAGACCATGCCGCACATCCAACCGATACCTCGAGGACTAAAAGGACAGGCCAAACTGGTTTACAGGAGGTGATCATCCAGACACATGGTAAAGATTTCAGTGGGGCCACTTAAATAGCAAGCACTAGGAGTGAGGTACTTGTGATCCTCATCGAAATGCAGCAAACTTATTATCTTGGTACATATCAGTGCCAAACATCTTCCTTTTTTTTTTTAAAACTCTTTTTATTGTTAACATGAGGTCATAATAACAAAGCAAATAAAATAGACAGGAATACCAATTTCATAACATAACATAAAAAGGTAAAAAATAATTAGAGAGGAATAAAGTTTGTCTTTAAGTAAATGCTCCCCAAATTTTTTCCATTTTATACAATGATCGAATCCCCTAGTTTTAGCAAGTGCGAACTCCATGTTATATATTTCTTTAACAATACCCCACCATTCCAACGTCGTCGGTGAGCTCCTTGCAATCCAAACCCGGGCTATAGCTAACCTAGCACAAGCTAATAAAATAGTTATAAGATCTCTCTGGCTAGGGTCTCCAATCTGTCCACCCAACAACACATCTGACACTGTAAGTAATATAGGTCTTCCAAGCTTATGAGACATAATTCTGGTGACTCCTCGCCAGAATTCTGTTAATAACGGGCATTGAAAAAACATATGTTGCAAATCAGCTCCAAATAGATCACATTTTGGACATCTAGTCCGATCACTACTGGAATTAGCTAGTGGCCATTTCGCTATCCTTTCAGGAGTGTAGTACAGTGAACAGATAGTTCTATGCAATTGTAGTCTCAGATTAGATGAGTGTACTGATTTACAGATACCACTGAGTGCAGACGAAATAGTATTAGCAGTAATAGTAATCCCCATTTTCTGACTCCAACGTGCAGCTAATCTCCCACAATCATCTTCTTTATAAGAATTAAAACCTTTATATCCAACACTAATCAGTGATTTAACTTTAGCTGAATACATACAATCCCATATATCAGAATCTAATAACACCGTAAGTTTCATACTGCGTATAAGATCATCACAAATTTGATAGTACTTTAGCCGCATGCTCTCCGTGAGATTATATAGCAGCTTTAATTTATCAAATGTTGAAAATCCATTAGAATCATACAGATCCCCTAAGTTTTTTATACCCAGATTGTCCCATTGTCTCCCACCCCCATCATGAAAAATTCCTGGGAAGATTGGATTATCCCATAAGGGAAGTTTAGGATGATACATCGGTATTTTGTATTTATTAACGACAGCCCTCCAGATGAATACAATATCCCGTGCAGTCTTGAATTTGACCCGCTTAAAATAGTTTGGATCGTTGGTTCGATACAAAAACATTTTAGCTTCTTCTCCCAGCATAAATACATAGTAGAAGAGGGGATTATTATTAGGATTTACTAAACTACGCATCCGTCCCAAGAAGGCCGACCAGAAGTATAATTTAAAATCTGGGAAGTCAAGACCCCTTGACTAAATGGAAGTTTCAATAACTCAATTGCGCGACGCGCTTTTTATAACTCCAAATAAAACTACTTAATATACCATCTAAACGTTTGAAGAAAGAATTATTAATACGAAAAGGAATAGACCGGAATAAATAAAGAAATTTAGGGAGAATCTTCATTTTAATTAAATTTATACGCCCACTTATACTGAGAGGGACCTTGTGCCATTTTTTTAATGCGATGGCTGTCTCTTTCAGTAATATGTCATAGTTTAATGCACCTATCTCTACTGAGTTGACAGAGACTTTAATCCCCAAGTAAGTAGCAGTATTACAGACTCCTTGTATCGGATTCAATGGTCTATAGTTCATCACTACTTGAGTTTTATTTGTATTCAGTCTATAGCCTGAAACAACCCAGAATCTCCTTGCTTCCAAGAAGATTCCTTCCATAGCTTCTTCTACATCAACTGAGTATACCGCAATGTCATCTGCATATACCGTTATTTTAAGAGTATTCAGACCTGAGACAAAAGGAATTATACGTGACTGATTTTGTAATGCCACTAAAAATGGTTCCATAGACAAGGCAAATAATAAAGGTGACAGAGGGCACCCTTGACGGGTTCCCCGGAGTATAGAAAATAATGACGATTGCAGCCCTGCGTAGCAAACTTTAGCACTAGGATAATCATAAAGGGCTTGTATCCATTGTAGAAACTGACCTTTGAACCCAAAGATTTTTAATATAGCCCAGAGATAGTCCCACCCCACTCGGTCAAATGCTTTCTCAGCATCTAATAATATCATACCGAGTGGGGTCGACTTAATCCTGGCAACATCAAATGCTGTACAGGCCGTGTTAATATGGGTCGTAGTATCCCTGCCCGGGATAAACCCGTGTTGCTGTGGAGATACCAAGCCAGACATTATTGGGGCGAGACGAGTAGCCAGTATTTTAGCAAATATTTTTGCGTCAGTATTTATAAGAGAGATGGGTCTATACGACCCACATTCATCAGCTGGCTTGTTTTTTTAAAAAGAATACAATCTGCGTGATATTCCATGATTTAGGAGCTTTCCCTCCAGATCCGATGTACCCAGCTACTAAACTAAATAATGGGGCTAGTTCCTCAATACACTTTTTATACAATTCCATAGGAATTGAATCTTCTCCAGATGCTTTGCCCGATGATAGAGCAGCAACTGCCAATTTAATTTCGGCCAATGTAACATCGCTAGTCAACATATCTAATTGTTCATCCTCAATACGATTCACTGAATTAGTTTGTAAATATGTATCGGTCACCTAGAACCGGACTAGTTTCAGGAGTATATAACTCCTTATAGTAATTAGCAAATTGTTCAAGTATCTGCTGGGGTCTATTATACGTCACATTATTTGGCCCTTTAATAACCTTAACTAAAGTTTTTGCTTTTCCATCTGCCACCTTATATGCTAATATTTTCTCTACTTTCTCCCCACCCTCATACTGGGATAAGTGGTATTTATTCAATTTAATGAGGCTTCTTTCCCTAAATGTATTTGTTAAAGCAGATTTAAGATCCACTAGCATGTAGCCCAATTCTTCTACTTCGATTGAGCCCTGCAAAAGTGCTTCAGCCATTTGATTTTCTACTGAGAGTATTCTTGCGATGGTTTCGTCTGCCCTCTTTTTACGTTCCTGATTCTGTCTAAATATATACTGTTGAGTAAAGCCCCTGATGCTAGCTTTACAAGTATCCCAAACCACAGTATGTAAAGCTGAGCCAATATTAATTTCAAGAAATTCTTTTATATGTATCTTAAGTTTAAATGTAAAATCCTCATTTGAAAAAAGATGTCTGGGAAACGAAAAAGCCGGGGACTCTGTTTCCCTGTCTTAATTTTAAAAGAGATGAGGATAGGGTTGTGATCAGAAGTAACCCTTGGGCATATCTCCATCTGGCTTGTCTCCAAAACGCTATCTGATACCCAGGCCATATCTATGCGGGAGCACAATTTATGCGGAGCGGAATAGTAAGTATAGCCAGCCACATCAGGATGTAATACCCGCCAAGCATCTTTTATGGCATGCATCCGTCCTAATTCTCTAATTGCCGCCCGTGTTTTACGCATCCTCTTAAATGCCCCCCGTCTGGTAGTATCCACATCATAATTCATAATACAGTTAAAATCACCCATTACCAACCGCTCCCCTCCCAGCCCAACAATTCCATATTAACCTTATCCACAACAGTAGGATCGTCTATATTTGGTCCATACAGAACGCAGAACGTATATTTACTGCCCTGAACTATGATCTGAGCTATAGCCCATCTGCCATTTTTATCTGAGAATGTCTTACTGATCTCCGCTTTAAATTGTTTGTTTCAAAATTGCGACCCCTCGGATTGAAGCGTTTAACTCTGAACTGACAACTACTTCATACCCTAATTGTTTTAAAAGATTCCGGTCTTTATAAGAGATGTGTGTTTCCGAAATTAAGACTATGTGCGGATTATACATCCTTAACTCTTCAAGGACCAATCTACGTTTATTCCTACTATTCAATCCCGCCACATTCCACGTTAAACATCTTATTCTATCCATTCCGTAAATTTTTCAAAAGAAAAGAAGAAAAAAGAAAAAAAGTCCCATCACTTGTTTTCTCATTATGCATTTCCCTCATGTTATTTTTACTAAATTTAACCCCCCGTGAACCCCTCCACCCCACCCGTCACCCCCACCCCTCCCCACCCTACTCCCCTTTCTCGCGAAGGAGACTACCTTTATCTGACCAGCTGCCATTGGTCTAGGCAGCCTTAAAGAGATACAGCCATGGAAATCCCCCCCAATCCCAAAACTCCAACACCTTAGATAGCACAACCGGTTAGTAAGCCTTAGCCATATTCTTCATAGAAAGAGTAGATCGCAGCCCCCTCAACAATCCTGAATTACTATACATTTTTATACACTTGGACCATTAACATATTATTAGTGGCAAACACCGCTCTATGTTATTATTCTGCTATTTCTCTGTAGCTTCTCTTCGCCATTTGACTAGCATCTTCTCAACTTCCCGATCATCCATGAAAAAATATGTATGACCGCTCTTAAGTACTTTTAGCCGCGCTGGTTCTTGAAGAAAAGCTTGTCCCCCAAGAGCCTTGATAGGGTCAATATATTGTCACAGTTTCCAGCGTTTCTCCATAGTAATTTTACTCAGATCTGACCTAACAAAGAAAGTTACAGATTCTGTCGTAACTGGAGTATTAGGGCGAGCCTTCAGTGCTACCGCCTGTCTCAGCAAGAAATTTCCCACATAGATCAGAAAGGGCCGAGGGTATTGACTTCCCTTGTTCTTCTGTACTAACGGTAATCTGTGGACCCTCTGCAGTTGCGAGTCCCAGTCCCAGTCAGAGAGATCAGGGAATGCTTTTTGAAAGAGTTGAACCATATACGCTCTTGGATCTCCCCCCTCCGCCCCTTCTGGGATGCCAAAGAGTCGTAAGTTTTGTCGACGTTGTCGGTTTTCCATGTCTTCTACCTTGGCCTGTAGGCTTGTGATCTGAGCTTCATGTGTATTTACACAGACTTCTGTGCGAGAAGACAGTTCTTCAGTATCCACCACCCTCTGTTGTAATTCTGCCATCTCCTGCGTCAAGCCCCCTAGTTTGCCTGCCATCTCAAATAAAGAGCGATGCATTTTATCATTGTCTTCTCGCACTTGCACATAGTGTTGCTGCGCTTCATATTTCTGCTCGCTAAGCAGTTGAAGTATCAGGTCAAATGATGTTTTCTCTTTACTGACCCCAGTCTCAGCTCCCGGCTGAGCAGTCGGTTGATTCAGATTCAGATTCACAACTCTGACTTTCCGTAATGTGGGCCGAGTTATTAGCCGGAGACATAGCTGGGGGTATAATTTGATCAGGCAGATCCAGCTTGGGGCTATCCAATGATCCTGGTATAATTGCATGAATTATATTAGTTGTATTAGCTTTCGTGAGGCCCTCCTCCAATAGGCTGGAACCTGACAACCGAAGTGCCATCGTCTTGACACCTCCCTTTGCTTGCACCCATTTTCGTAGAGGACTATTATCAGCGATAGCCTTAGTTCTTACGGTAGATTGCCCGCAGGTCAGTTTTTTATTTTTATTTTTAAACTTGCCTCTGCCTTTCTTGCCCACAGAGCCCTTATTCGCTCCCATAGGGGGTGTTATGGTCTCCTCCAACTCTTCGCGCTCTTCATTAGAGCCTGAGTCCACACACGCATCTGCATCTTCCGTCAAGTTATCTATAGCTGCATACATCTTTGCCCCCAGCTCTGCCAGTGAATCCGCGCCAATGTTAGAGGAATACGTCCCAGGGTCTAATGTGCCTGACATGTCCTGTAGTGTATTTAACAGCCCTTGGTAATTTAATGCTTCAGCCACCCCAACCGCCCCGAGGGAGCCGGAGGGGCTGGCAAGATCTTTGTCCATTACTCCTGCTACAGGTGCTGTTGGTACTGCTGTTGGTGCTATTATTTCTTTATTTTCGGCCCCCAGACCCCTGACCAGCATCTCACTTGTTACTTCTGTCTCCAAAACCAGAAATCCGCTATGACAGGGATCGCTGAGAGCCTCGCTACTTAGTACTGCAATTGTGTTGCCCAGCTTAATTGCTGGGATTGAGACCGCGGTAACAATGTTGCCATTAGTCTCCCTCTCCGCTTCTCTCTTTTCAAGTTTGCTGGCAGTATCCTCAACCGATTTAAAGAGCTGTGGCATACGGATAAGCGACTTATTCAGAGTCTGACCTGTTTTCTCCAATGAGGTCCCTTCATTATTGTTTTCTCCAGCCGCAGCAGTCCTGCCGGTACGCGTGGATCTGGCTGGATTCTTAGGTGCCATCTCTTGTTGTAGCAGGGACTGGGCTCCGATCTGAACCCGAGCTCCAGCCTCCGGCAGAATCCAGAACATGGCAGGGACGACTGTAAGCGGTAGACGTGGCCAGTCGAGCGCTGATCGGCCCGAGGCTCTCCCTGCAGGTAGCCGTTCGACCCGCAGCAGCCACCAGATGCGAGCCCCGCTTGAACGCCACATCCACCTCTTCACCCGTGTTCACCGGGCTGATCCGAGACCTGCTCCTCGTTATTTCTCCCCCTCGCACTGGATTCACAGGTACAGCAGCATATTTTTGGCAATCAGCAATGTGTTGGCGTTATCAGTAGCAGCTTCTCAGACTAACGGGGGGAATCTCCATTTGCTGCACTCCGTGGCGGCTTCAGTCTGCCATCTTGCTCCTCCTTCCCAGTGCCAAACATCTTCACTATATGTTTGACTGTCATGACTTCCATGATCCAGACATATTCCTTTATGTAAAGAAAGACTGAGCCACAACAAAGGTCCAAGGACCCAGGGTCCTCAGTGAGAGGACTAAAGAGTCAGGGTCTTTCACATTTTCCAAGTGAAAATTTAAGCCCCCAGAAATTGTAAAGTTTAAAGTCGTCATTTAATGCACAAGATGGTCTGGTAGTCTAGCACTGAGCAATGAGCTCCACATATCAAAGCGCCTGAAAAAGATGCTGTTGGATTAAATTGAAGATTAGAAAATGAGACCTTAAGCGCAGTGAAAAGTAGGTTTGTCAGTAGCCACACAAAGAAAGCTGGACCGATAAATGAAATCTAGTCCTCCATCTGGGATATTGGGTCGGTCACAGAGAACCATAGAATACCCTGTTGTAGTGGCGGCTGCGACATCCGGAACAGGCGATGGAATCAGCCATGTCTGCATGAGGAAAGCTACATCAGGGTTAGTGCAGTGTAATAGAATCATAGGTATCTAATTGGTGCCTGGGAAAGAGCAAACAATGATGGAGTAATCGTTCATGCCAGATGATGTAAGGTTGGCATTCGACTAGTTAACAGATGTGAAAGTATGTTGATCAGTACCATGTGGCGTAGGATCATTGAGAGGACAGGCTGATTAAAAAGCATGGAAAGAAGCCCATGAGGAAATGAAAATCTGAGACAATGGCAAGTTTGTGACTTACCTCTTGCTTTCAAAGATGTGTAAGACCGATAATGACCATGATGGATGTGGAAGTAGGGCCAGAGCTTGGGGACTCTGCACGATCCGGAAGCAGGCAGGCTTACCTTCGGAGTGGTGCTTGCCATAATGAAGCAGTTGGGTGGGGGCATGGCCTAAAATAATGGAGCGCTGACACTGAAAAAAAACTGGAAACCAAAACAAATGGAAGTAAATCTGAGAAATAATCCACCACCAAAATGTGAGGAAAAACTCCGCAAACACATGAAATAGCTCTCCTGACAAGGAAACGTTCTGCTGAGGCATCCAAAAATAAAACATCAGTAGTTCAGTACTGTCCATATGATGATAAGAAATGCAACCCCCATAGCATTTTAGGGGCAAACTCTGCAGGTAGCCCAGGTTTCCAAGGCTTCCCGAGCAAAGCAAAGTATAACTAGCTTATTTGACCCAATATTCTCTCTATAGCTCCAGGCTGTCCATCATCAAAGCTCTTTCCTCTCAAAGTAACAGATGGTACAACTTCACACCTCTAGTTGATAGGAATGAAACATTACACTCAGATCTGTAAACTGTGTGAAATGTATCGAGTAAAGGTGGTGCGAGACCTAGGCAAATTTAGAGCTTCCGCATAAAGCAAACAATCAGTAGGTACATCAGTGGTAAAAGTGACATTAGAAGGTGCAGCATTTTGGGCACTCCCCATGAAGGAAGTGACCCGATTCGGGCCACCCGGGTCACCACTGACCACCTCTCAGCCTTCCATGCTAAATGAAGAGTCAGAGAAACAGTGGAGAATATACACCAATAATCATTTATTGTATACGCTCGGAGCGGGGCCCCGTCTCCAGTCTCGAGAGAGTGCTACAGAGGGAACTAAAGAACAGTAAGCATAAAGATACATTATATGCATTGCATGGTCAACCCACAACAAAAGCCCACAGTGGAATTTTCCAAACAGATGTGGATAAACAGCGTAAAGGGGGAAAAAAAAAGGTTTCTACCCTCGTATCTTGTACGGCTCAGAACACTTTCAAGGCCGTTCCACCCTGGGCTGCGATCAAACACCCAGACAGGTGGGAGAGGGTCTTTGCCGAGAGAAAGCTATGCGCTGGCACAGACAATTCTTCGTTACAGAAACTTAGCAAGGGGCATTTCTCGGAAATGAACAGGATTGGTTTCGAACATTGCATTAGAAATGGCAGAGCCAAAGAAAATGGCGTAGCGAATGCTAACTTATACATGACGTTAAAGAGCATCAGTGAGCATAATGTAACACGCAGCACTCCGTCGGATGTTCATATCGGTCTTTATAGTGTCCTCTTGTTTGTTTATTTCTTTGTCCTGTTTGACTTTTGAAACTGCCATTCGGGACCTTGCATCTCCAATGAATCCTTTTGGTTGTCTTGGACGGATTCTACTTTCAACATTGTAATAATGTTATCCCTGGTGGATACCGTTTGTTTGTTATTTATGCTGCTAGAAGTAGAAGAAAAACTATAATCCCTACAATAAGGAATTTGTTTCTTAAACAGTCAATCGCACTTTTAAGGGATTTTCTTTTTGCAAGAGTCATTGCTGATCCATCATGGAACAGAGAAATCGAAACACCTGTTCGAGGCATATGAGCTGTAGATCATATGCTATGCATAGATCGCCATCTAGTGTTGGGTCCGGATGTTTGCACTTTGTTTTTCTTCAAAGAAGTCTTTCCAGTCACGAGGTAGGTGACTCCTCCTTTCGGTGATAGTGCGCATGGGCATCGACTCAATTGTTAGGTTGTTTTTTTCCACCATCGGGTTCGGACGTCTATCGTTGCGCTCGGGTTCGACACCGTTCCTTCGGTTTCCCTCGGTGTGCAAGATACTCACCCTCGACGGTATTGTGTTCGATCGCGTCTCCCTTTCTATCGCGTATCGTAATTACTTAAAATAATCTTTTGAACGAAAAGTTTGTGGAAGGCCGTCGGGCCTACCCGCGTCGGGTCGACCTGCAGTCGATGGAACGAACTCCCTTCAAATTCTGCCCTCGGTGCCACGCAAAATACCCGCGCACCGACTCACACGAAGTGTGTAATCTGTGTTTGTCCCCCGAACACAGAGAACAAGACTGCGACGCGTGCCAGGCTTTCCGATATAAGAAAACACTTCGCGACCGTCTTGGCTCGACGTCGCAACATGCAGAGCCAGCACACAAGCTCCATTCCGGACATCTTCGTCAACAGTCGGACGAAGAGGCCGGCGAGGCCATGGGAACAGAGGAGGACCAGGAGCTGGTCGCCATCTCAGAATTCGAATCCGACCAAGAGGAGAACATCCCACATGGTCAACGTACCAGGAGTACACCTCCCCCCGCTCATCCCAGGAAACAATTTCAACTAAAAAGAAGGCTCTGGTCCAACCCGTGCCCTCGGGCCCCGGTCATCACCGAGATCATGCTTCTGACGCCCCGCCCTCTGGCTCGGCACCAAAGCCTACCAAAAAGCCTTCAGGCTCCGAAAAGACTCCTTCCAAACCGAGTTCGGAGCCCAGACCTTCGGGGTCGAAACACAAGTCCGGCACCGACCCCCACCATTCGGCCCGGAAAAAATTGTCGGATCCGAAGACATCAACGGTTTCGACTCAGGCACTGAAATTTCAGCGCCGAAACAGACAGAAGTGCAGAAAACAGCTACAAAGCCCAGTTTCGATGCCCCATTTGAAAAACCGGATCCGAAACAAAAGCTTTTGTATATCCATCCACAGATTGGCCATATCACCACTAAAGTGACTCTAAAAAGGACTGATGCAGAAGGAGAATATCGCATCCCTTTAAAGAAGAGATCTGTTGGAACCAACCCTTCCCCTCCTCCTCTTCCTCCACCTATTCTTCCTTCATCACCACCTTCCCCTCAGCTTCAACCAATTTCACCTGAACATTCACCACCACATACACCTAACAACCAGGATGATGATCAGGATAAGGATGATGATCAGCCATTACAAGACCCATGGGACGATTATAACACCAATTCGCCCACAGGCAATGATCCCGACCTGTACCCTACCAAACCCTCTCCACCAGATGATAGTGTAGGCTACATTGAGTTACTGGGTAGAGCTGCCAACTACCATGGGGTGCAGCTACATAAGGAGTCATTAGAAGAGGATTTCCTCTTTGAAACCCTCAGTACCACACAGAAGTCATCACATACACTACCCATGCTTAAAGGGATGGTCAGGCATGTAGATGACATTTTTAATGACCCAGTCAGAGCTCGTATTCTCACCCCTAGAGTGGACAAGAAGTACAAGCCAGCACCATCGGACCCAGTATATATATAATGGGACAATTGCCACTAGACTCCCTGGTTGTGTCCAATGCAAGAAAAAGAGCGAACTCCCAGACAACAGGAGAGGCTCCACCTCCTGATAAGGAATCAAAACTTATTGACGCTTCTGGGAAAAGGGTAGCTTCTCAAGCAGCGAATTTCTGGCGTGTCTCCAACACTCAGGCACTGTTGGCGCGCTACGACCGTGCTCACTGGGACGAAATGGAACAACTGATCCAATATTTACCCCCGGAACACAAATCAAAAGCACAAGGTCTGGTTCATGAAGGGCAACTTATTGCTAACAATCAAATAAGATGCTCTCTAGATGCTGCAGACACTGCTGCTAGAGCTATAAACACTAGTGTCTTTTTAAGAAGGCATGCCTGGCTCCGTATATCTGGTTTTAAACCTGAGGTTCAAACCTCCATTTTAAATACCCCATTCGATAAGGAATATCTATTTGGCCCAGTAGTAGATTCTTTACTTGAGAAAATATATAGATACTGAGGTAGCCAAATCTATGGGAGCCCTTCAATCCACACAGGGTCGTGCTTCCTTTCGACGCTCCTTTTACCGAGGAGGTTCCAAAAATACCTCATCAGAAGCCACCTCCACCTATAAGGGCAATAACCAACCCTCTCCATCTAGGGGTTATTTCAGGGGAGGTTACAGGGGTAACAACGGTAAGGGCCGGGGTTCAAGCACACGCAACTCCCCCGCCAACACAAAGCAGTGACTTGCCTTCACTTCCCCCCGACCACTCAACACCTGTTGGGGGAAGACTGTCAGATTTTCTACCATTCTGGCAATCAATAACCACAGACAATTGGGTACTCCAAATTATCCATTCTGGTTACTGCCTGGAATTTATCAACACTCCTCCAAATATTCCACCAAAGCCCCTCAAACTATCACCAGACCATCTATACCTCCTCAAACAAGAGGTTCAGTCTCTACTTCTAAAAGGGGCTATAGAGCCTGTGCCGCCCCAACATCACGGGTCAGGCGTATACTCCTTTTATTTCCTAATTCCAAAAAAAGACGGTTCTCTCAGACCAATTTTAGATCTCAGAGAACTCAACCGGTACATTGTCACACCATTTCCACATGGTGATACTTCAACAGGTACTTCCTCTACTACATAAAGGCGACTTTCTATCTACTCTAGATCTAAAAGACGCCTACTTTCATATACCAGTTCACCCTGCTCATCGCAAATTCCTCAGATTTGTGGTAGCGGGTCAGCACTATCAGTTCAGAGTACTCACATTCGGTGTCAACACCGCCCCCAGAGGCTTCACAAAGTGTCTGGCGGTAGTAGCTGCTCACCTAAGGAGACAAAGCATCCACGTCTTCCCGTACTTAGACGACTGGCTCATCAAAGCCAACACGTACCAACAATGTCTGCAGCACACTTTCAGGACAATTCGGTTACTGCATCAACTAGGGTTTACAATCAATGTACCAAAGTCACATCTCCAACCAACCAATACAAAGGACTACCTGGGAGCCACAATAGATTCTCAAAAAACTCTTGCTTTTCCCAGCTCAGCCAGAATTCGAAATATTCAGGCTTTAGTTCTCCGCTTTCAATCCAACCATTGGATTCCAGCTCGAGATTACATGCAGCTACTGGGAATGATGTCATCCTGCATCATGATCGTTCCCCATGCCAGACTGCACATGCGTCCACTTCAAGAATGCTTAGCAAGTCAGTGGAACCAGTCGCAAGGTCTGTTGACCGATCTAGTGTTGGTAAACGGCTGTACTCATCGCTCTCTGCAGTAGTGGAACACACAAAATTTATCAAAAGGACTGCCGTTCATAGACCCGGTTCCACAGATAGTACAGACTGCGGACGCGTCCCTCACTGGCTGGGGAGCTCATCTACAACAGCACACAGTGCAAGGCCTGTGGAGCCAACAACAGACGTTGCTCCACATCAATCACCTAGAGCTGCTTGCAATATTTCTAGCACTCAAGGCGTTTCAAACTCACCTACAGGGCAAAACTGTCCTAATTCGTACGGACAACATGACAGCCATGTATTACATACAAAAACAGGGGGGACACACTCTCTCCAACTGTCCCACTTAGCCCAAGACATCTGGAGGTGGGCCATCCACCACAAACTTTATCTCCTAGCAGAACACCTCCCAGGAGTCAACAACCAGATTGCAGATCTCCTCAGCAGGCAGAGACAGCAAATACACGAATGGCAACTCCACCCTCAGGTCCTCCTTCCATACTTTCAACGTTGGGGAGTCCCTCACATAGACCTGTTCGCCACATACCAAAACGCAAAATGCCCAAACTTCGCGTCCAGGTATCCACACCCATTGTCCAAAGGCAATGCACTATGGATGAATTGGTCAGGGATATTTGCTTACGCTTTTCCGCCTCTCCCACTCATTTCATTAGTGGTTCGGAAACTCAACCAAGCGTCCCGGACACTAATCCTAGTTATTCCCACATGGGCATGTCAACCTTGGTTCACAACCCTATTGGAACTCTCAGTAGTTCCTCACCAAAAACTAAGTCTTACACCCAATCTTCTCACACAGAGCCATGGAGACATAAAACATCCAGACCCCAGTCAGCGCAATCTGGCTCCTGAAGTCTTAGTTTGGCTATCTTAATCTACCGCCAGACTGCATGAATATTATGAAAGGCTAGACGCCCTACCACAAGAACTTGCTATGCAGCAAAGTGGAAGAGGTTTGTGATATACTGTAATAACATCAACCTGCTTGATGCTTCTGTACAAAACATGGTTATTTGTTACATCTACTAGCGTACACTTCCATACGCTTACATCTAGCTGCAATAGCGGCATACCTCCAAAATAGACAACATCTATCTCTTTTTAGAGTGCCTGTTATCAAAGCCTTTATGGAGGGACTCAAAATCTAAGAAGGGATCCAGTTGGCATCACATAGAGATGAACTTACAACGTATAAGGAGAATGCTACTTACCCAGTATGCATCTGTTTTTGGCATGTAGAGCTGTAGAGTCATATGCGCCCACCCGCCTCCCCGGGTACCTATACCTGTTGCAGTAACATCTTACTTAGATGCATGCATTCATGGACATCTCCTTTTACTACTCTTACTAACTCCATTATCACCCTCTGCGGGAAAACAATCTAACAATGGAGTTGATGCCCATGCGCACTATCGCCGAAAGGAGGAGTCACCTACCTCGTGACTGGGAAGACTTCTTCGAAGAAAAACAAAGTGCAAACATCCGGACCCAATACTAGATGGCGGTCTATGCATAGCATATGACTCTACAGCTCTACATGCCAAGAACAGATGCATACTGGGTAAGTAGCATTCTCCTTATACGTTGTAAGTTCATCTCTATGTGATGCCAACTGGATCCCTTCTTAGATTTTGATACAATAAACGCATGGTCAACACATCTACTTCTGTTTCTCTGACTTCAAATTGAGAGGATTTATGTGACAATCTTGCTGTGAAAGGCATTTTTCTAGTACACATCAGAGTTTAAACGTCTGTAATGAACTGTGCTGACATTTCAGAATAAATCAGAATTAGGAAAGCACAAATAAAGCAAATTTTCTGTAATTCTGAAGTGTAGTGGAAACATATGCTTTAATACTATCAAAACCAATCAATACACTAGGTGATGACGTTTCCACACATCGGATGTGTGCTGTATACTTTTATCAGTAAAACTGTATGTATGTGCAGCTGTAATGGTCATTTCAATTGAAAATGTGTTGTCTGTTATGGCAGTGTGCTACTACTCCATGCATGCTCCACTTTACGTCACTTCACTCTACTCTGCACCACTCCATGCCACTGCACTCCACTCTGTGCCACTCCACCCTACACCACTCCACAGTATGCTACTTTGCACCACTGCACGCTTCGCCACTACACTCTACATCCATCCAGTCTAGGCCTCTCCACTCTACTCTGCACCACACCACTCTACAGCACACCACACTACTCTGTAACACTGCACTCTATGCCACTGCACTCTGCTCTGTACCACTCCACTCTGCTCTGTACCACTCCACTCTAGGCCACTGCACTCTATGCTAGTCCTCTCTACACCACTCTAATCTACTCTACACCACTGCACTCCATCCTGTACCACTCCACACCACTGCACTCTACGCTGTGCCACTCCAGTTTATGCATTGCACTCTATGCCACTCTACTCTGCACCACTCTACTCTATCCCACTGCACTCTACACCACTCTACTCAAAACCAATGCACTCTACACCACTGCACTCTTGCCAGTCTACCTTACACCACTGCACTCTGTGCCACTATACAACACTCTGCTCTATGCCACTACACTTTATGCCTCTCTACACTATTGCACTCTACGTCCCTCTATTTACTCTGCCATTCTACTCTACCCTACTCTGCACCACTGCACTCTACGACACTCTGTTCTGCAACACTTCACTCTCCGCCGCTGAACTCTATGCCACTGCACTTTGCATCACTCTATGCCACTGGACTGTGCACCACTCTACGCCACTGCACTTTTCACTACTGCACTCTACGCCACTGCACCGCTCTACGCCACTGCACTCTGCACCGCTCTACGCCACTGCACTCTGCACCACTCTACGCCACTGCACTCTGCACCACTCTACGCCACTGCACTCTGCACCACTCTACGCCACTGCACTCTGCACCACTCTACGCCACTGCACTCTGCACCACTCTACGCCACTGCACTCTGCACCACTCTACGCCACTGCACTCTGCGCCACTGCACTCTGCACCACTCTACGCCACTGCACTCTGCGCCACTTTATGCCACTGCACTCTGCGCCACTTTACGCCACTGCACTTTGCACCACTCTACGCCACTGCACTCTGCACCACTCTACGCCACTGCACTCTGCGCCACTCTACGCCACTGCTCTCTGCGCCACTCTACGCCACTGCTCTCTGCGCCACTCTACGCCACTGCACTCTGCGCCACTACGCCACTGCACTCTGCGCCACTCTACGCCACTGCACTCTGCGCCACTCTACTCCACTGCACTCTGCGCCACTCTACGCCACTGCACTCTGCGCCACTCTATGCCACTGCACTCTGCGCCACTCTACGCCACTGCACACTGCACCACTCTACGCCACTGCACTCTGCGCCACTCTACGCCACTGCACTCTGCGCCACTCTACGCCACTGCACTCTGCGCCACTCTACGCCACTGCACTCTGCGCCACTCTACGCCACTGCACTCTGCGCCACTCTACGCCACTGCACTCTGCGCCACTCTACGCCACTGCACTCTGCGCCACTGCACTCTGCGCCACTCTACGCCACTGCACTCTGCGCCACTCTACGCCACTGCACTCTGCGCCACTCTACGCCACTGCACTCTGCGCCACTCTACGCCACTGCACTCTGCGCCACTCTACGCCACTTCACTCTGCGCCACTCTACGCCACTGCACTCTACGCCACTCTACGCCACTGCACTCTACGCCACTCTACGCCACTGCACTCTACGCCACTGCACTCTGCGCCACTCTACGCCACTGCACTCTGCGCCACTCTACGCCACTGCACTCTACGCCACTCTACGCCACTGCACTCTACGCCACTGCACTCTGCGCCACTGCACTCTACGCCACTGCACTCTGCGCCACTGCACTCTGCGCCACTGCACTCTGCGCCACTGCACTCTGCGCCACTGCACTCTGCGCCACTGCACTCTGCGCCACTCTACGCCACTGCACTCTGCGCCACTCTACGCCACTGCACTCTGCGCCACTCTACGCCACTGCACTCTACGCCACTGCACTCTACGCCACTGCACTCTACGCCACTGCACTCTACGCCACTGCACTCTACGCCACTGCACTCTACGCCACTGCACTCTGCGCCACTGCACTCTGCGCCACTGCACTCTACGCCACTGCACTCTACGCCACTGCACTCTACGCCACCTCACTCTGCGCCACTGCACTCTGCGCCACTCTACGCCACTGCACTCTGCGACTCTGCGCCACTGCACTCTGCGCCACTGCACTCTACGCCACTGCACTCTGCGCCACTGCACTCTGCGCCACTGCACTCTGCGCCACTGCACTCTGCGCCACTGCACTCTGCGCCACTGCACTCTGCACCACTGCACTCTGCACCACTGCACTCTGCACCACTGCACTCTGCACCACTCTACTCTGCACCACTCTACACCACTCTACACCACTGCACCACTCTATGCCACTGCACTTTACCCTTCATCACTCTACTCTGAAACAATCCACTCTATGCCACTCTACTGCATGCTACTAAACTCTACGCTGTGCCACTCTAGTCTGCACCACTCTACTCTATGCCACTGCACTCTACGAAACTCTACTCTACACCACTGCACTCTACACCACTGCACTCTACACCACTGCACTCTACACCACTGCACTCTACACCACTGCACTCTACACCACTGCACTCTACACCACTGCACTCTACACCACTGCACTCTACACCACTGCACTCTACACCACTGCACTCTACACCACTGCACTCTACACCACTGCACTCTACACCACTGCACTCTACACCACTGCACTCTTTGCCACTCTACTCTTTGCCACTCTACTCTTCACCACTGCAGTCTATGCCACTATACTCACCTCTGCAACACTTCACTCTCCGCCACTGCACTCTACTTTACTGCACTCTGCTGCACTCTACGCTACTCTGCTGCACTCTACGCTACTCTGCTGCACTCTACGCTACTCTGCTGCACTCTACGCTACTCTGCTGCACTCTACGCTACTCTGCTGCACTCTACGCTACTCTGCTGCACTCTACGCTACTCTGCTGCACTCTACGCTACTCTGCTGCACTCTACGCTACTCTGCTGCACTCTAAGCTAATGTACTCTACGTCACTACATTGCACGCCACTCAACTCTGCATTACTCTGCTCCACTCTGCAGCACTCCACTCTTCGCCTCTACTCTCCACCACTCTGTGACACACCACTCTGCACCACGCTCCTCTATGCCACTCTGGTCTACTTCGCACCACTCCAATCTATGCCACTGCATTCTACAGTGCTACGACACTCCACTGTACGACACAGCAGCCATGCTGGTGTACAACATGGCTAAAACACATTGGCAAAGCCAATAGCTCTTGCATAGGCGAGACCTATTGGCTTTGCCAATGCTTGTTGTATTCCTCTGGCTCAAGTCTGGTGGTGTCCTGGCTGTGGGTGTGCTTAAAGTCGCCAGCGATGGTCTCATGTAACAGTAAGTATGCAGAAGTGAGATGCATCCATTGTATAAAAAAAAATGATACAGCATTGGTCAGTTCCTGGTAGTCTCGTATTTGGACAGTTGCTTGTAGACTCCACATATTTTCTTTCACAGGCTGTTTCATTCAAATTTTGCTAATGCTCCTTAACAAGTGGGTTAAACATTTTTAGTGTTAGACATGCTGAACCCTGTTTGAGAAACAAATCAGATTTCACATTCACATCAAACATGAGCACTAGCAGTACTGAAAATCAATCCCTCATTTGCTGAAAAATCTAAGCACTCAACAAATGTACTTTCTAACTTATTGAGGCTATGTACATGGACATCAGTAAGACCAACATTTTTCCCTGATCTATTTGATGTACTTAATGCATGCCGGTGGGACAACCTTGCCACTTATCCAGTCTGCAGGTAAACAACAGTCTCTTCCAGGCATTAACACTAGTAATAATGGGTTCACAGTCAGATTATAAAAGGCATGCAGAATCTCCTTGTCCCTCATGACAAAGTACTGCTTCCTCGTGTCTGGCAGTTTAAGATTCAGAAGCCTGTGTTGAGGTTGTGGTTGTTTTACTGAATACATGGTTGATGTTACATTACTCTTCTTTACACCCTTTATTATGTTGTTATGTTGTTTATTTATTAAAAATAAGGACTTGGATGGCCCTTGCTTTGATACCTGTATAGGTCATCAAAAAAGAAATCTACCCAACAGTGGAGGATTTCCTAATCTCCTGCCACTCCCAATCAGCCTACAACTTTTATTTAAATATTTCTCTACTGGCATTTCTTCAAACTCAAAAGCAGGTCGGGGCAGGCACTCCCCATCGTAGGTAGACTTAAATCGACAGTTACAAGGTAGTCATGTGGCGTTGTCTGCTCCAATCAAGAGTTACAAATCGCTGAGTAGCCTGGGCAGTCGCCCATTGCATCAATCAGCATTAGTCCAACCTCACCCCGGGCCCGACCCCACAGAGGAGAAAACCCACATATGGACAACGAAGGAAAGTAAAGAAATGGAAAAAGAACACACAACCTTGACTCAACACTTGACATGCATAACCATCAACCCTTATCCATTCGCGCACTAGGATAATATTTATATAGATTAGGCAGTGAGAGTGGACAAAGAAAAGAAGACCTATCAGGGAAGCCAGGGGTAGGGGGGGGGGAGGAGTGGTCGTCCGCTCCATGCCATCTAATGGTGGTGCATACCTTGTGGTCATCTGATCAGTGCAGGTAAGGATAGTGGGTCCCCACTCCAAGAACTCTTCTGCATAGGCCCTCACGTGCCATCATGATCAAGAGTTAGGTCTTCCTCCTCGTCATTAGCTAGAAGTGCCTCCAGCACTTTCATCCAGCACCCCGCAAGAGGCTGTCTCTGCACCCTGGCTAAGTCAAGGAACCTGTCACCCATTCTCCGCAGCCTTTTCTGCGGATAGACACACAACGGGCATGGAGCCAGCACCCAGTGCGCTCTCCACGTCAGTAATCACTGCGCTCCACGGCATTCTCAAACCATGTGTAGAAACCATCTCTCAGGGCACATCTAGAGCCCTGCAGCATTCAGTCTTCAGATAGGTGGCATGTATGTAATTAAGTTGCGTGTATTTAAAGAAGGTGCTGCCCGAAACCTTTTGGACCCACTCCATAGCCACCACTTAACACCTGTGAGGGAGGTTATCCGTGACCATTTCCAGCGCTGATTTGTCGAGCCACAAGACCAGCTTGCGCCCATGTCAAAGGTCAGTAGGACCTGCAGGAATTCTTGAGTCCAGAGTTCCTTCTGACCCCCAGCCCACAAACTCCGCATGGCTGCTCCCACCTAGGGAACTAAGCACGATGGAGGCAATTAAGACTCCATTAAGGAGTCCAGCGCACGCATGGCGCCCTCCGCAAAACAGTCACTTACAGTTTCTATGCCCACCCCAAGCGACTGTTCCAGTCTGCGCTCCCCACAGACTACAGGTAGGAAGCCCCACCAGCTAGATTGCTAGGGCATAAAGCACCAGATGATGGAATCTCGGAGTTTAAGAGACCGCTAGAATTTTATATTGCCTCTGAGTGACCACAGCACAGCCACCAGATTAGTTTCCCTCGTTTTCTCCTCACTATGAAACACATGCACCCCCCAACTACTTCAGCTGGGTTGGTGCCCATTCGATGTGTCTGTCTGTTACAGAATGGGGCTCATCAATCCAGCCCGGGAACAAGGGACCCGATGCTTCAACTAAGCGCTCGAACACGGACATGCATCACTGTATACCCAAGTCAGGGTGTCGCAGATAAATCAGCATGTCGTTGGTATACAAGGACACTATGCGTACTTCATTATGCAATGGAATCCCCCAGGGGATGCCCTCAATCCTCATTATACTAACAAGAGGTTCCACTGCCAGCGCAAAAGCATTTTGGAAAGGGGGCATCCATGTCTCATTCCCCGGAACATCTCAAAGGACTCAGAGATGCCACCTCACCTTCCTTGTCATCTGCATACAAGGCAACCCACGACACCATCATGGACCCAGGTTTACTCTCCTCATTAACCCTGTAAATATGACCAGTTCAACGTGTCGAAAGCCTTGTGCAAATCTACAGAAAGGGCCAAGGCACGCCGGGTATACTCTGGCGTCTCACCCAGGCGGCAAAACAATCTACGGATGTTATATGAGGTGTTGCACTGAAAGATGAAACCGTTGTGTTCGCATGGACGAAAATGAGCAGATCATGTAACCGACCTGCCAATATTTTACTCAGTATCTTATAATCGATGTTTAACATCGATAATGGCCGATATGCCCCCACCTCCCCCAAGGCTTAGGCACTGAAACAAATAGGACCTCCCGAGAGGTAGCCGGTAGGCATCTCACTTCCAACGAATGAGCATATAGCGCAGCAAGTCTGGGGGACATGTCCTCAACATAAGTTCGATAATACTCAGTGGGCAGGCCGTGAGTGACCGGGTTCTAAGTCCCCCCCGACCCCCCCACTCCGCCTCCTCCAAAGCCAGGTCCCCTATAGCAGCCCTGATCTCATCCTCCTGTATGGGCCACCTAGAACCTCCTGATCCTCCACCTCCAAGCACGGGAACTGCTCTCTACACAGGAACCGATCCAGAACCTCGACCGAAGGCTCCTGTCAAGCAATATATAGGTCCCAATATTAGGAAGCGAAAACATCTAAGATCTAGTTCTAGGAGTACACGAGATGACCCTGACTAGGTCTGATGTGGGTGATGGCGTGACCGCACTGGTCCTCTTGGGCCAGCCAGCCCAGCAGCCTGCCAGCCCTCCCCTCCACATGCGAGTTGTCCACATAATCCCTCCAATTAAGAGAGCGCAGTTGCTTAGTAACTACCATGTTCTCTTCCCGGTGTTCCATTCTGGGGCGTGCCACCAGGTCGGTAGGAAGGGAACGCGTAATGTCCATCAGCTCATTTTCGAGTGTTGTCAGCCTGTTTGACAGTGACCTACGCAGTCCCACTCTTGGCCAATGCAGAATCCTCTAACCACCATCATGAATGCCTCTTATTCAGTGGCTACACTCCTTGCTATCCCCACATTGTCTGCAAAGTAGTTACTGATCATGGTCACTAGGGGTCTGAAGGTAGGCTCTAATAGGGACGAGGCCACCAGTTTCCATGTAGGTATCGCCAAGATACGTCTCCCCGCACTGGATTGTGGTCAGAAAGATTGTGTGCTAGGTTTTCTACCCTGGTGATAACCCTATTTATGGCCAGGCTACACAACCAACCATCTAGACGTTCATGCAGGTTATAAACTGGGGAGTAGTATGTGTATTCCCGCAAGTGTGCGTGCCGCGAGCACCATGTGCCCACTAATCCCCAGTGGGAACACCAACCCCGGTATTCAGCAGTAACTCTAACGGTTGGACAGTCCAGAAGGGGTGGGGTGAAATGACTCCCCTCTCTCGATTTGGTCTGACATGACGTTCAGGGGCGTCCCTAGTTGAATCTACACCAGTGCACCGCAAGCATAAGACAAAAAGGTCATGGCTTACACCCGTAACCTCTATCTTCATCGAAGCGCATCAACCTCGCCACTCATCAAGTGCATCTTCTGTAGGAGAGCCACATCCCTCCTGCGCCGCAAGTACGGGATGATTTTGTACCACTTCACAGCCGAACCCATACCCGCATATTACAACTAAGGAGGGTATAAGGTGCACTTTGTGACCTAATGATGCATCAGAACTACGTCTAGTACCCACCCAAACCCCCCCGTGCCACAGAAGTGCCACCCAACAAATGACAAGCCCAGAGATTAGGATTTTGTCTTCGCCCACCTGAGTCAAACATTCCCAACTCCCACTCCCCAGGACAGTGCAGTAACGACCCCCTGTCCAAGAACCAAACAACTAACCAAAAGCAATTGCCAATTATGTAACCATGCACATTGAATTCCACCATCCTGGAGGAGTTGGTGAGGGGTGACATGCAGCTTCGCCATCAGTCCCACTCCCGCTGCTCACCACTCCTCCGTCACAATATAAATCACCACAAATACTTGAGTCATAGACAGGGTGCAGCTGCATGCATTCTAGAAGTACTCCGGAGTGCCAAACACTGCCCATCAGCGTGTTGTCCCTGTGGGCAAGCCCAGGGATTCTCTCTGCAAGTAAATACAGCAAACATATGCGCCCACACAAGATTACAGCAACTTAAAGATCATCCCCCAAGCGAGAAGTGATCACCGATGTGGTTGGACCAACATCTCGATCACCCTCTGAGTTTGTACAAATCGGGCGCGACCAATATGAGCCTCCACTGGTGTCAGATTGTCTCAATGCAGCAAAGGCAGTGGCTGCCTCAAGCACCTCCTGGTGGCCTCGTAAGGCCTGAGTTTCTGAGGGTTAGACCACCCACGGGAGACTACCACATCTGCGCCTCTTCCTCCATGCTGCGGGGATCTATGCCAGCGAGCGCTGTCCGTGCCTGCCCTATGTGTTTCAAGAGACTCCCAAGCAGCCGCAGGGGTGTCAAAGAAGAACATATTGTCGTCCATATTTAGTTTGAGCCAGGCCGGAAACAGTAGCATATAGTGAACATTTGCATGCCAGAGTGCCCTTTTTACTTCGGTGAAGGAGGCCCTACGCCGCTGCACCTCCATGGTGCAATCTGGGAAAATGCCTACTGGTACATTGTCCACTTGAAACCTGCCCGTCTCCCGGGAAAGTTGCAGGATGTGATCTTGGTCTCGAAAGTGCAGCATAGGCACTACCATCAGGTGTGGCAGGCCCCCATGGGCGAAGACCGAGCTGGGACTCCTTTCCAGGGTGAAGAATTTGGACATCCCCTGCGTAGCCACCGTCAACACAAACCAGTGCTCAAGATAGCAAATCATGTCCTGGCCCTCTGCCCTTTCCGGGAGTCCAACTATCCTCGCATTATTTCGCTAACTGCAGCCTTCAGCGTCCTCTGCTCGTTTCTCAAGAGTGCCCACCCTCCTAGTGAGGTCTCGCACTTTTGTCTCCAGGGCATCCAGGCGCAGCGGGACCGCTACTGTGGCCGCCTCAGTCTCCGCCACACTAGCGCTCAGCTTACGGGGATCGTCGCAGAGGATCCCCGGGCCCACCACAAGCAGTTCAATCTTTTGCTCCAGGAAGTCTCTGAATTTGTTGATAGCCTCCAGAATTTTCACCAGAGTGATGTCTGCTGTGCTCCGGCAGCAGGCCCCCGAGCGCTCTCCGCCACCCCTTCTGGTGGGTTACCCTGCGCCTGGTAGACTCAGAACCAGATTTCGAGCTCACCGTGGACTCTTGCAGTGTTCTAGAGCACCACATTTTGAAGTAGGTCACGCTCCGGGGCGGGTGGGGGGGCGACGATCATCCATCCGGGATCAAATGTAAGGTGGCACTCAGGCAGGGATCGCTCCAAGAAAGTGCGACACAAATGGAGGGGGCACAGGTGGTCTCAGCAGCAGGGTGCGGGAAACCACAGTTGCTCCCCCACGTCCGCAATCCAGGCAGGAGCGCAACACAAACCCTAGCGCACGGAGGGGCACCTTGTCAACAGTAACAGTCGCTCACTGTTCCATCATCAGTCGACGTCTCAGAGGCAATGAGCTCGCTGTCCAAAAATGCAGGAGTCCCAGCCAGCTTCTCACACCGGTTCCCAGGTGTTCATGAACCAGCTGCCCCACTAGGGAAATTAACTTGCATGTCCCCCAGGTCCAGCGCATCGCCTAGGGGCTCTCCCCACTCAGTGTCTGCAGCCCGAGCCCTCCAGCCCTCAGGCTGCCACTTACAATTTCCTAGGCAGGGCCCAACAATCCTGCCGAAATCCACTCTCCCCATAGAGTGCCATCGTGGTGTCACACTTGAGAAGGGGAAAGCCCGCCTGCCGCTTCCCCTGTCAATGTGGCACACCGCTCGCAGCAGTACCTTATGCTCTGGGGCCACTCCTCTAGGTACTGCTGGCGACCTGCGATCGTCCCACCTCATGGCCAAACGCAGTCGCCGGCTGCGCCGCAATCCTCCGGGTACTGCTGGCGACCTGCCATGGTCCCACCTCCTTTGCCACCTCATGGCCAAACGCAGTCGCCGGCTGCGCCGTGGCCACCATCTTGTGCCGCTGTGGTAAAAATCCCCAAAGTTGTCATCAGGAGCCCCCTGGACCTCCGATGGCGTTCCGCTGCAGGCGGGAAGCCTGTGGCCTCCGCAGCCCTCCATGCGCCCCTATCTGCCCCTCCAATGCTTGCTCTGTGGGTAATGTCTTGGCAGCTGGTGGGGAGCTCTAGGGTGTGACCATCAGCCATGCCCCTCCCCATAAGCCTACAACTTCATTGCACTGCCCGTTCTTTCTCCTGGGGTTTTCTACCTCGAGAGGAACTAGGTCCCTTTATCCCCCTTAACACCCTTCCTGCGCAAAAGAAGGCTACTAAGAATCTGTAGGTGCCAGGCCTTTTCCAGCCATTTTGGTGGTAGAAACCACGTGATACTCTACTACCAAAGTCCCAATGCTTTAGCATCTAGGGCACAGATGGGTCTGGTCATGGGTATGGAAATCGAGCTCTGTCACCAGGAGTGCCACACTTTTCTGGCCACTTGGGCAGTATGGGCACCATCAGTAAACTTTACATCCTGAGCAGATCAGAAGGGCAGACCATGTCAATTTGTTCACCTGACACACTAGTCTTGGAAACAAGATTGCCACCTTTTTCTCTCTTCGATGCATACTGAGGGACCATAGAGCCAGTATTGTACACTGGAAATCCCTCACATGAGCTCTAATGGAGTTCCGATCGCCTACTGTGGAGGAAGTATTCCTGGTTACCCATCATGGTAGTGCCATGTACGTGATGGTCTTACTAATTTAGATGCTGATCCGAGCTCCTTCTACATCAGGGTAAGCTTCAATCCTTTACTCTATGAAAAGTGAAAAGGATCAGGTTGATAGACCTCGATTAGTTCCTCTTGTCAATTGATCAGTTTTGTTATTACGGAGCCACTCTATCCCGGAGATGTCCTGTGATGAGCTCATTGCTCTATACTTCCTTTTTGCCAATAGATTGTCTGATTTCCTTAACAGTGTTCTGGGGAATAGAGTATAAATGAGCACTGCCTCTAGCGCCTTATGGTAGCTCTTAGGGATTTTGCAGAAGGAGACGTCTTTTTGCATTCTTCTGTAGGCCAGGTATTGCACACACTCCCCTACTTGAGGTCTTGCTTGGAAGGGCAAATTTGCCATTGCTCCTTACGCCTGACTGGCGGCTCCAAGCAATTACATAGTCAGTCTATTTTCACAGCATCTTGCCATACATTATTGGATTGCACCTCGCTTCTGCCACAGAGCTTAAGAAAGTCTGTTTTCTATTTGAGCTATATAAAAGGTTCTGATCCAAAAGCAATGTTCAAGTTTCTGAAAAACTGGTTTTATAAAGGACTCACTGGAATGAGTTTCCTTAGTGGTAATTAAATAATGGTCCACTTAAATACTGTACTTAAAAACAGATAAATTGTTGCTCATTTCCAAATATGTAAATTTGTGGGCTGCAGTCTCCGTGTATGTGCCCTTGCTGAGAGTACAGTCTTGTAATTTTGTTTGCTGCTTGCAATAGTTTACATTATTTATTTTCCATTTTCAATAGGTTACCTTTCGAACAAGGATATATCACTGTAATATTAACAGCCAGGGAGTCATCTGTTTAGACATTCTGAAAGACAATTGGAGTCCTGCCTTGACTATTTCAAAGGTTTTGCTGTCGATTTGTTCCCTTTTGACCGACTGCAACCCTGGTAAGAAAGTTAAAATGCAATAAATACAGCTTTGTTAAAGGTGTTTTTTAAAGTCTTGATTTGTAGTAAAGTTCTAACCTGTATTGTATGTGCAAATGGTTGGCTAATGGTAACAAAAACATTACTGTGTACATGGGCCCGTGTTTTTAGCTTTTTTAAGTCATTAATATGTCTATTTTATTGATTCACTTATCAAAGCGTAATGCGTGTTGGCATTAGAGCACGATGCATCGTTCATGAATACATTTTTGTCTAGACAAACAGGGTGGCAGTGAACAAGGATCTTGCCATTTTGAGTTCACATGCTAAACCCTTTATATGCTTAGAGTTTAAGAAAAGAAAGAGGGAGGTGGGAAATGGTCTTGAACATTTTGGTAGTTGTATAAGAAATGTTGAATAGTGCATATCGAATCCCCTTTGAATCTGAATATCGAAAGCTGGATGCACAAAGAAACTGAATAAATGGTGCTTAATGGGAGATGAGTGATGGAAAAATGAAGGAGGTAATGTTGCAAAGTGCCTAGTAAAATAGGTGTTGGGCCATTGGTTGGATTTTAGTCTGTGGTGGTGGGAAAGGGATGGACACACCTTAAGGACTTTTTTTCATTTGTCGATGATTTCTGTGGACTTCATTTTACCAGTAGATTTCTGCAATTTATGCGCATTTCTGTAAGAAAATATGTGCTGTAGATCCATCGGGCAAAAAAAGGCTTCTGGAACCAGTGCTGTTCCCAGTGTCTGCATCGTGTTTATTTTCACACATTGATTTCATAGGAAATTAAGTCTCCTTAGGACCATTAAAGGGATTGGGCTAGGGGTTTATGGTCTGACGGGGTGCTCGATGCCACTCTCCATGTGGTACATATCTTTTCTTTCTCTGTACTTCTTGTTAAATTAATGTGATGTTCGCTAGTAAATGGCCCATATTACGGTAAATGACTTCTTGAACCTGAGCACTAAAGCCTAGATTTGGTACCTTTATAAGCAGGCTGATTTATTGAGGGAAAAGTAATGTTTTCAGGTTTTTTTCTGAAGGCTAAGCTGTCCTTAATGTGTAGTGAGTGTATTCCACAGCTCACTGGCAAAGGACCAATCTCCCCGAAGGAGATTGTGCTGCAATTAATACAGTTGTATGATTCATGGAGCTTAAGTTACTAAGCATAAATGTCTCACTTGCCAATAAACAACGAGGAAGATAAAAGGTCTTAAGCTGTGAACCCCACTATTCGATCAGAAGCATGTAAAAGGCAAGAAGATAAGTGGAAATATCATGTCTCTTTGCTTATGTCAAAACATGGAGCTAATCATTTTTAAGGAATAAGGTTTACATTTGAAGATGGGGAGCATTTTTGCAGCACAGCCAAGGCGGTCTCATTGCTCGGATCACAAAAGTTTACTGTCTTGGGGCAAGAAAAGAGACAACGTTTTAGTTGTGCTTTCATCTGACTAATTACCCTTCTCAACTTGTGGGACCAGCCAATTAGTGGCAAGAAGGTAAGCGGCTTCTGTTGCTGGTCCATAGAGCTTTGCACATCTGGTGCCATGCACGTGGACATGCGTCCAATTCAGTGCACCACTTGTTTCTTTTTGGTTTTTGTACTGTCCTGTGGTATGGATCAGAGGCTACTTCTCGCTGACTCCTTTCCGTCTCCCAGATTTCGAATAATTTTTCCCTCTATCCGCCCCTTCTTCAGTTCGTTTATGCTACAATGTTTTTGTGCGAGAGCAGTATTTCAGTGTATTTCTGTTATATCTGCACCTGTTTTCCTGCTCCAAATCTTGGAAGGGCAGGGTGCCTTCCAGACCACTGGGTGCTGCCCAATGCACAAGGCCCTTTGTCAATTTCTGCAGGAGCCAGGACTCAATCACATTCTTGGTTGCCTGTCTGCCTCAACCCTTCTGTTGATCAAGCCGTGGATTCTGGACCATTCTCAACTCTTACTCCTTGATGTCCATAAATGTAAAGTTGAAGACCAGGGACTCTTCTCCTTTTATCTCCTTCAACCTCTAGGGGATTTGTGCAACTCCTGGTGTCTTTGGAGCAGATCATTCCCCCGAGGGTGAGCAACCCCACCCCATGCACCAGCCCTCCTTCCAGCCGCTCCTAGAGCTGGTGACTCCATTACTACTCAATGCCTATTAATTGCTGCAGCAGAACACTCACTGAGTGAAAAGCTGTATTACAAGAATAGGTAAGAGGCCTGACTCCACCAGTGTTCAGGACAGCCATTTTCCCTCTTACAGCAAGAGAAATCAGAGGAAACTAAAGAACGGAGATCTACTATCTCCTGCCGTGTCTCTCCCTCTGTCCAGCCACTTGCAGTAGTCTTGATTGGTCATTCCAACACTGGAGCTGACCCAGCAGTGTGTGACATTGTCTTCTTATTTCAAATCATCAAAGGGCCGGACTGTGCACAGGAACCCAGTGGTGCAGTCCAAGGCACAGTGCCTTTCTGGATCTTGCTGGTGCCTGTGACTCCATCACTTTAGTTTCCCCTCTCTGTGTCTTCTCAGGAGAAGGACTCATGGTGGAAAAGTTTCTTGTGGATTTGCACTTGCCTGCAAAGTATCCCTGCTACCCCTACCTCTTGTGCAGTTTTTACACAGCTTCTGTATTGGGCCCTGTGTTGACCTCCATTCTCAGCTCAGACTACTTCTTATTCAAACCCTTGACAGTGACACTAAAGAACAGGCCATTTTCTCAAGTTCTCCTCCTTAGCTTGTGATGTGCACAGTATAGCTCCACGCATTTGACTTCCATGCTTCCAAGGCATTAACTCACAGCCTCTCCCGGTGCTGCCTGTTCAAGTTCAGCTGCCTAATTACTGAATGCTCAGTCAAGACCATCTGAGATGTGCAAGGTCCTGTGTGGATGCAGCTTTCAGGTCTCTTGGCAGGAGGCCTGGATTGCGGTACTCCAGCACCAACCCAAACACAGACCCAGAGGCCAATACTGGCAAATACGAAAGCAATCACCCAACTAAGAGATATGCTGTGCTTGCCAAAGGCCTCACGTCTGCCCATTTGTGTGCAGGGTTGCCCACTTAGGTATCTTATGCAATACATAAGATTTGTTCTTCCACAAAAATGTTTTGGAATTGAAAACCACTTACCTGGCATTAAAAGGATACCTTCCAGTTGTGAAAGTCAGTGATGTTTATGCACTGAAATAACACCTGTGATTGAGAGGAAGCTGTCACTCCTTACTACTTATATAACTGGGAGAGGAACTGTGAGAGTGAATCATCATTCCTGTTGTTCTCTTGCTGGTCTCCCACATTGTGGGTATCTAGAACCAGTGGGCAGACAATCTGAGGAGCAGTCTCTATTCTTCTCACAAGAGGGAAATTCACAAAAAAAGTCCTCTGCTCCGTTTGTGAAGCCTAAGGTCATCTAGCCATCTATGCCATGCCCATTTAACCAAAATCCAGGTGCAGACAAAACAGCTTATCAAAGGGCAAGGCGTCTGGATCACAGGGGCTTAGTCTGTTAAACTGGAGAGGTGCATTGATATAAGCTTGTTACCCAGTTCTTCAGACTCTAAGAGCCCTTCAGACGATCAGGAAACGTCTTCCTGCAGCAAAGACTATCTCCTGTCCATGGATGATGGGAAGATGCAGCATCCCACAAAACCATTGATCAACTCAAGGGACTGTTTCTTGAAGCCCTGACTTTCACCCTCTTTGGTGCCTCTTCAGAGAATGAAGACACTCCCAACAGCCATGAGAATGTTCTCCATCAGAGCACAGAGTAGAGGCAAATGGCTAAGGCTTTGTCACTGGGCCTTGCTGGGAATGTCATTATCTTCACATGCTTCTTTGACGATTTTATTTTCTCTATCCACTAAGTTACCTGACACGAGATTAAGTGATGTGCAGTACTCTGAGACCCATCCTCTTTGGAATATAGTCCATCTAGAGAAATATATTTAATGGGTCCAAGCCTAAACAAGCTTCGGCATAGTTAATAGGTCTCGCCTATGCGAGATCTATTGGCTTTGTCAATGTTTTTTAACACTTGTTGCACAGCAGCGCAGTCAAGGGGGGAAAAAGCACCATGATGAGGCCAGCATTGACGCCCTGCGGGACGGGGGTAGGCAACATAAGGGGATGGGGGAGGGAGCAGCAATAACAGACAGTGGGAGGAGGGATGGTATGGGAAAACAAAACGAGGGAGATGTGGGGGGGAGGAAGGTAGTGCCTGACAGGAGCAGGGGTAGTGGGAGAGAGAAAGAAGAAGAAATAGTACCTTAATCACAGTGCAGGCAGAGGACTAGCACTAGTTAAGTTGAATTGGTCTGCTTGGTTTGTGATCCACAGTAAGGAACGGAAGTGACGCTAGGCCTGCGCAGGCCAATTAGAAGGCTGCAAACGAGTGACACTGAAGCCAACAAATGGTAAGTAATAGGCAAGCTTTAAGCCCTTTATTGTAAACAACAGTGTCTCGCAAGCAAGAACGCATGTTCTATTGCAGGCTCGACCTAAAAACAAAGGCCCTTTCTCACTGAGGTGACGTGGTTCATCATCTGGTCCCTCTTTCATTGCGGAGACAGAAAAGTTACACACAATGGGCCCTTCCTGGAGCTCTATAATTGTGTAAGTGTGCTTGCCTATTGAGCAGTGTCCTTGGGAACCGTGAATTGTAATCTAAACGTGTGGAGGAGTTATGATTGTGATTGCAGTGCTTACTCCCTATCACGATTTAATATAAAAGCGCCTGTGCAACTGTGCATTGCAGAACCCCAGTATTATGCCAACATGCATCTGTCCACTATTGCAGCCCTATTGAGATCCGAAGCAGTCATCAGGGCATTGAGGCACTAAATCTCTAATGTCGCCTTCGAGACTGTATAGAGTCACACACCTGTTGGCCATTCTTGGAAGGGGGGAGATTACACCTTGTATGCTATTGGTGCCGCCAATATATATATATAATTTAAATTACTTGGGTGCATTCCAGTATCCCAGCATGAGCACTGCAGAGACGTGCACTGCCATGCACTCGAACCTATCACAATCTGCTCATTGGCGTAATAGTCTTATTCTTGTGTCTTCAGTTTCACTAAATAGGGCATCCTGGCTAAGAGCTGTAGTTTTATTGAAAAACAAGAACATATGTTAAAATTGCATTCGTTTTCATTGGCGCGATCCGTATTGTCCCGCCCTCTAGTATGCCAATCAGGCTTACTCCTCCTGTTACTCAATAGGAAGTACTCACGGCATTCACAGCTAGGGCCACTAGTCCTACTGGCCTGCTGCATGGTACAGATTCTGTAGCAGAAAACGATTTAAATTGGAGAGTCACTACAGGACATCCTAATGCAGCGTAGTCAGACATGCAGTCGAGCCGTCTTGTGGAAGGGGCTGCCGCGTAGAATGCTGATAAAGCTTATTTATTCCTTATGTCATGAGGGATTTGTTTTATTTTGGGTGAATTTCATTGTTTTTGTCTTTTAGACAGAATAAGCATCATTATGTGTAAGATGCCTTACCATAACAGTGGGATCTAAAAGGAAGTTGCCTTAAACCTGGATGGTGGCGATTGCAGGTTATATCAGTGTTTTCAAACACCCTTTTATGATTTATTTAGTACAGAACCCATCAGTGTAAATAGAGCTTAGTTTTATCATGAAAGGTCAAATCCGTTTTGCCTAACATGTCTGTTATGTTAAAAGTGATTACATTTAAGGGCATAGCTCTAGATGTATTCTTGAACCATATAGTCTCTTAGTCTTTTTCTTCTTTTGTAGGAAAACTGAGTCTTCGAGGCATGCGTGACTGTAGATAGACATGTTGTACATACTCCTGCCATCTAGTGTTGGGTCCGGATGTGTGCAGGTTGTTTTTAGGTCGAGCCTAGCGGCAGCGCGCATGTGCTGCTCGCTCTGCGAGGCATGAAGTAGACGAGTATGCTGTGGAAGCCTCGCCTTCTCTCACCCCCCCCCATATTTTTGATTGGCTGGTGTCATTGTCCTTGGTAAATGCTGGCTTCCGATTGATAATGAGGCTTGTTAGTCCCTCCTTGTTACCGCCCTGTTGCCATTTGTTACCTCCCATGAGAACTGGATCTTTTACTTGTGGCGTTACACGGTCTCCTTCATAAGTCGGTAAGCAGTATTTGTTTTTTATTTATTTGCAGCGCGGTCCGCTTTTACTTTAGCGGCCGCGCTTGTTTATTTAATTAATTTGTCGCACGGGCCGAAAGGGAGCGTTTCTACTCACTAATCTAACAAGCATTTGCAATGCAATAGGTCTCGCATTTACGCGAGTTTGAGCTATTGACATTGCAAATAACTATGCTTTTTATTTTTGTTTTTAAATCATAAATAAAAGGCATTCTCATTTTCAATGCCAATAGCTTAAACTCGCGTAAATGCGAGACCTATTGCATTGCAAATGCTTGTGTTTTTTTTAAGCAGCATGGCTGCCTGTAACACTGGCGCCTGCTTTCAATCACTGGAACCCGGCATTATCTCGTGTCTTTTTCAAACCCCCCACCACCCCCCCTATCCCCCCCCCAAGTAAAATGGAATTAGAAATGATTAGCGAATTAAGTCATGTGAATTCCAGGTAGCACATAATCGTGCGCTAATGGGCTGAAGCTGACAACAGCACATCTGTGTTACATGTCATCTGTACTAAAGCCACCTGACGGGTTGTTTTCAAAAGCCTATTTTAATAACACCACCACCACCAATACCTCCACCACTACCAGCACCACCACCACCAATACCTCTACCAGTACCACCACCACCACTACCACCACCATCAGTACCACCACCACCACTACTACCAGTGCCACCACTAGCAGTACCACCACCACCACTTCCAGTACCACCACCACCAGTACCACCACCCAGTACCACCACCACCCAGTACCACCACCACTACCAGTACCACCACTACCAGTACCACCACCCAGTACCACCACCAATACCACCACCACCAGTACCACCACTACCAGTACCACCACCACCACCAATACCACCACCACCACCTCAGCGCCTCTCGCTCACTAGTAATAGCAGGGGCACTGTACGAGGCCGGAGCTGCAGCCGAGACCAATCCATGCGTGCCATAAAGCACAGCCCGCCCTGCACCAGGAGGTGAAGCCAGGGCCCTACTACAGCTGGAGTGTTTATTAGGCCAAAGATAGCAATGACATTACGCAATGCCACACTGCACACTCAAATCATGGAGAGGGCAAGAAATAGCCCACCCCCCCTCCCGCTCTTCCTCCTGAGCAGCGACAGTGTAATCACAGTGCGAAAGGTGTTGGAGCGCTTTGTTAGGGTTTATAGCTTGGATCATATGTAACTCTCACTTCACACTTTGTGTCTGTGTAATTTACAACACTTACACATCTTCTTCACTGCACTATTTATCACTACTTTGAAGACGTCGCAGGCCGGTCTCTTCCTCTGATATTTACAATCTAACAAGCGGTCGAGAAGGCCCTTTATTGCAATGCAATAGGTCTCGCATTTGCGAGAGTTTAAGCTATTAGTATTGTAAATGACAATGCCTTTATTTATGTTTTAAAACCCAAAACATAAATAAAGGTATTGTCATTTACAATGGCAATAGCTCAAACTCGCGTGAATGCGAGCCCTATTGCATTGCAAATGCTTGTCTTCGAGGAAGTTTTCTCGATTCTCGAGGCAATGTGACTTCACATTCAGGCGACTCCATGCCTGTGAACTACTTTTTTATTTTGTTATACAATTTCGAAGTTGGGACCATAATCAGTCTTTCCGATTTTTCTTTAACCGCGATTTCAAGTAGGGCATCCCTGTTATTTCTTTCCCTCTTTCTGCTTTGCGGTATGATTTTCTTGGGGTAATTACAAACCTTTATTTGCTCTACTAATCCTTGTGATTGTGTTTTATAAGTTTCCAGTTTGGAATATTTCCTGCAAATCCTCAGTAATTTTCCAAACGTTTCTTTCTTAGGAAACGTAGGTTGTGACGAGGAATTTTTCACCCAGTTTGAGATCTCATACTACCTGTAGGAGTTAATTTACTCAAGGTAAATTCCTAACTGGACTGGCTAGATGTCTGCCAAAGGTGTAGTTCTGTTCAACTGTCTGAACACAGTATCCAAGTTTGCCCACAGCACCACTTCAACTTCACGCAGTACCACTTCAAACAACACAATACCACTTCTATGCCGTGCAATGCCATTCCTCAATTATAATTGTATTTATATAGTATTTACTATTGCTGACGAGACGTTGAAGCGATTTGCGGCATGTCACACCACTCAGTGCCACTCTGTGTCACACAATGCCACTCAACTCAATCCACACCACTCCACGCAGTGCCAATCCATGCCACACAATTCCACTCCACGCCACATAATTGTACTCCACACAATTCCACACCACTCCAAAAAATGTCACACTGCACAATTCCACTCAACACCATACAATTTCACACCAGACAATTTCACTCCATACAACACAATTCCACGGCGCACAATTCCATGCCACACAGTTCAACTCCATGTCATACAGTTCTATTCCACGCCACACAATTCCACTCCACGCTACACAGTTCCACTCCACACAATTCCACACCACTCCAAAAAATTCTGCACTGCACAATTCGAGTCCATGCCACACAAGTCCACTCCAGGCCATAGAAATCTGTGCCACACAATTCCACTCCATGCCACACAGTTCAACTCCATGGCATGCAATTCCACACCATGCTGCTCCGTTTCCGCTCCATTCCACACAGTTCGGCTCCACACAATTCCATCACACACTTCACAAAGCCACACCACACAATTCCATGCCATACAATTCCACTGCGCGCCGTACAATTCCACTCCACGCCGTACAATTCCACTCCACGCTATACAATTCCACTCCATGCCACACAGTTCCACGTTACGTAATGCCAGTTTACCCCAAACAATGACACTCTAGTCCACTCCACACAGCGCAACTCTACTCCAATCCACATTCGCCACTCTACTCTACTCCACCTAATGCAACTCCACTCTACCCAATTCAACTCCACTCTACTCCACCCAATGCAACTCCACTCTACTCCACCCATGCAACTCCACGCCACTCAATGCCATTCCACTCAATGCCACACAGTCGCCCCACCCCACACAGTGCCACTCAACACCACACTGTGCCACTCCACACTGTGCCACTCCACACCACACTGTGCCACTCTACACCACACCGTGTCACTCTGCTTCATGCAATGCCACTTCACTCAACGCAGTGCCATTTCCATGCCAAGCCGTGCCACTCCACTGAATTATAATTGTATTTATATAGTGCTTACTATTCCTGATGAGACGTTTAAGCGATTTGCGGAATGCCACTCCATGCCACACAGTGCCACTCCATGCCACACAGTGCCACTCCTTGCCACACAGTGCCACTCCTTGCCACGCAGTGCCACTCTATGCCAAGCAGTGCCACTCTATGCCAAGCAGTGCCACTCCATGCCAAGCAGTGCCACTCCATGCCAAGCAGTGCCACTCCATGCCAAGCAGTGCCACTCTGCACCACGCAGTGCCACTCTGCGCAACGCAATGCAACTCTGCACTACACAATGCCGCTCTACGTCAAGCCACACAATGCCAATCTACGCCAAGCCACACAATGCCACTTCACGCCAAGCCAAATATTGTCACTCTACGCCAAGCCACATAATGTCTCTCTACGCCAAGCCACACAATGTCACTCTACGCCAAACCACACAATGTCACTCTACGCCAAGCCACACAATGTCACTCTACGCCAAGCCACACAATGCCACTCTACGCCAAGCCACAAAATGCCACTCCATGCCACACAGTCACTTGACTCCACTCCTCAGTGTCACTCCACTCTTCACAGTGCCACTCCACGTCACACACTGCCAATCTGGGCCACATGCTGTCACTCTATGCCACACACTGCCACTCTATGCCACACACTGCCACTCTATGCCACACACTGCCATTCCACACACTGCCATTCCACATCACTCAACTCCAACAAAGCTAGTAGATCTCAGATAGACAAGATCTGTTGGCTTTACCAGTGCTTGTCAAAATTGCCCTCAAGACAGCCTCATCTCACTTAATCTTAAAAATGGATCACAAGGCCCATACACTTTGCTGGACACCAATTATAAGCACCCTCCTTCACTCTGTTGCTGCTCTCCCTTCATCTAAATAATGTGCAATGTTTCATATACTACATGTATCAGTTTAATTGTAGATAGTTTTAGGTTTGTTTAATCCGGCCCTCAACTACGCTATTCATGGTATCGATTCCATCTAATCTTGGCGAAACATACCCTTTGATTTACTAGGTATAGCATTTCTTATAGAAATGGTATTACACATTGATAATTATAGCTATCATCTGACCATAATGACATGTACTTAAGCACTGGCAATGCCAGTGGGTCTGATTTATAACTGCAAGTACTTCCAGTTGCTGGTAAGTGTAGGCACTCGTATCATCTTACATGAACTAGACCACTCATCCTTGTGCTCATGAATCTGTTTATTCACCCACTGACTCATGCTTGCAGTCGTCCACTCATCCATTCACAATAATGTATGCACAAACCCAGCAAGCATCAACAAGATAAATTGCAAGAATAAAAGTAGAAAGAAGAACGACTACTACTGTTTAGTATAGCAAACATATGCTCGCGATAAAAAATATGTTAAAGTAGCGTGAAATTTCTTGCAATAGTATTGTACATAGTGTATTGTTTTAAAGTTGTAACATCTTCCACATTTGGATACAATGTGTTGTCCATCTTGAAAGGGGAAGACAATGATACATTATGCATATGCACAATACCATTCCACCATGGCTGTAAACTTCACAATAAGTGGCTATCTTGGAATGGTATAGTGTATCTCTGTTGTACTGACCCAAGGTGGACGACCTAAAGCATCTTAATATGGTGCCAAACTTGGAAGGTTGACCAGTAATACACAGTGGACAACACTATTCCAGAATGGCGGTTTTTCCTGGAAGGAGTGGCCAGGCGCGTTGCACCCCACTATGGGTTGCAGACAGTACTGTCTGGAGAGCTGCAGAGAAGGAAAAACATGAAGAGATCCATAAAAGGATATAATGGAAAACAAAATGACTGGTCCACCACCCCTCACATGGAAGCACACTTAAAGGGCAATAGAGCCAGTGGCAGAAGTGGGCTGACCCACTACCCTGTGTTGTATGTGGTTGTGAATGGAAGTAGAATTTGAATGAGACAAACATACCAGTGACAGTACAGACTGACCCAAAGTCCCTCTCTGTATGTATATGCATTCGTGTATAAGTATGCACGTATGTTGGATGAAATGTTTTGATTACACGATCCTGGCAGACAAACCTTTATTGATGCACACAAAGAATCAAAGGGAAAGCCCCAAAAGAAAGGAGGGGCCATACTACTCCCTGTCTAAATGTGTACTCACTAAAAGTACGCTCTCAGAGCATCATAAATTCAAGAAGGGGAAGGGTCCCTGCGCGTAAAGTACTACCAACGCTAGAGCCAGAAAGATGTGTGCCCTAATCGTGGGGGAAGATGGGAAAAGACCTTTCTTAGGAAGAGAGCCCTCATTCACCCAAGGGTGACCTGCTTCATCATAGGGTTCTCTCCTCACACCAGGGCCGCAAGGTCCCTGGTGTGGGCTAGAACTCTTCTGGGCTAGAAGAGGAGCTGAGGCGTTTTTTATGGGGAAGGGACCAAAGATGGGGTGAGTGTGGGGCAGAAAGGTATTTTCCCATCTCCCCCCCCCACGATTAGGGCACACAACTTTCTGGCTCTAACGTTGGTAGTACCTTATGAGCAGAGACAAATAAAACTATCATGGCCTCTGAAGAGGGTGAAGAAAGCAATATCAGACTGAAAATCTTCTATCCCAAGATTTGTGGGTAACCAAAACCTTTGTTTATGTGTTATTCTGTGATATTCCATATAACAAAATACCTATTTACAGGCTTTACTGGGGAAAAATATAATTGGCTTTAACATATGCTTTTAATTAATAAACAAGGCAGGCCTACTGGTTTTGTTGTAACGTTTCATAATAAACAGATCAGACCTATGGCATTTGACATAACATTACCCAGTGGCCCGTTAGACCACTGAGTAATGTCATGTTTTTTTAGTAACCTGTTTTGTAGTGGCTGGTTGGACAAAACTCTTACTATGGCAATTAAAGCTTGGAAGTTTAGCTTCAGTGATAATGTCAAAAGCTTTTTCTCTTTCAATACAAATCTCTCCTACTTCAGTGTATAGTTTCGATCAATGTTCCAGGACATCTAGTAGATGTGTCTTTATATCGCTATCCACATATTGCTTGGTCACAAAGTTGTGTAGTCGCACAGGCTCAGTCATTTCAAACTTGTTTCCTTGCTACTGCATGAAATGAAGAAGGCTGTCAAGTAAGTAAAGTAAGTCAGTAAAATATATTTATAAAGCGCTCGATTGCCTCGGCGTCCTGGCGCTGAGGAGGTGATAGGGGAGCTGCTCAGTTCGGACGTGAACTTAGTTGGAGGGAAACAACCAGGTTTTGAGCATTTTCCTGAAATGCTGTCTGTTTGGTTGTAGCCTCATGGCAGCCGGCAGCTTGTTCCACAATTTGGCTGCACAATGGGATAGACTTCTGCCTCCCCATCTTGCTCTGCGTATGTTAGGAATCTGAACCAGACCCATGTTGGTGGATCTGAGATTTCTAGTGGGCGAATACCAGAGAAACAGTTTCTGCATATCCAGGGCGCCCCCTCCGTACAAAGCCTTGTGGACCAGACAGAGGGCCTTCAATTCCACTCGTTTTTGAGTTGGCAGCCAGTGTAGCAGCCTGATACTAGCGGAAGTGGAATGTCCTTTAGGAATGTTTAGTAATAGTCGCGCAACAGCGTTTTGTAAAGATTGTAATTTGGCCATCTGCGCCTTGTCAATGCCCAGGAATCGTTCATTGCAATAGTCTATTTTGGAAAGGATGAGAGCCACTACGACAGTTTTCCTGAGTTCCTGTGGAATAAAAGGCAGGATCTTGCGTAAGATCTTCAATAAAAAGAAACAGGAGGACGTCAGGCGATTGATCTGGCCTGCAAAGTTTAGCTGATTGTCAAGAATCACTCCTAGATTCCTAGCCTTAGTTGTTGGGCAGGGACACTCGCCCGCCTCTATTGGCCACCATGTTTGATTCCATAGGGTTGGGCCCTTACCGAACTCCATAACCTCCGTTTTATCGGTGTTAATTTTAAGAAAGTTTTGATTCATCAAACTCATGATGTCAGTCAGTAAGATAGTTATGGAAGCTGATGGCTGTAACCTCCGGTTTTTGTGATATGGATATGACAATCTGAGAGTCGTCCGCGTACGAGACCAGAGTGAAACCATGCTCTCTGACGAGTCTGGCCAACGGGGTAACATAGATGTTGAATAGGGTCGGTGACAAAGCTGATCCCTGCGGTACCCCGCAAGGAAGGTGGGAAATGTCTGATTGAAGATTGTCCCAGTGTATCCTCTGCTCTCTAAATGCTAGAAAGGAGGAGAGGAGGGTCAGAGCCGTCTCTTTAATCCCCACGGCATCCAGCCGCCGCACTAACACCGCATGGTTCATAGTGTCAAATGCTGCGGATAGGTCTAGTAGGACAAGGACGGCTCTGCCCCCCCCTCCCCACCCCTCATCCATCTGTCTGCGAATCTCCTCCATGGCCATTATCAGGGCAGACTCAGTAGAATGGTGTGGTCGAAAGCCATGCTGGCTAGGATCTAGATGATTGTTAGAATCAAGATGTTGGATTAGCTCGCTGTTTAATGATTTTTCAAGAATTTCAGCTGCTATTGGCAGGCACGATATCGGTAGGTAGTTTTTGACCTCAGTCGGATCCAGGGCGGGCTTTTTCAAAATTGGCCTGATACAAGCCTTCTTCCAGGATTGAGGGAAAATCCCTGACTTTATTACTTCGTTTAGGAGTGGAGCTAGATGGGAACTAATCTTTTCTGAGACTAGGTGTAGAGTGGCGAGGGGGCAGGGATCGTTAGGAGATCCAGACTTGGTTAGTAGAAGGAGGTTGTTCACTTTCTCTGGGGTAAGGGCCAAAAAGCTGGTTAGCTGGCCCTGAGTTGAACTCTCCTCTACGGTCATGCTGTTGGATTTAGCAGCGTCAGAGGCTGTCATGAGGAGGTCATCGTAGATTGATTGCACCTTTGTTTGAAAGAAGTTAGCTATCTTATTGCAAAAGGCTTGGTCAGGTCTAAACTGATTAGCCTGCTGACGCTTAGAAAGGGCTTGGACTAATTTAAAGAGCTCCTTAAAGAAATTTTTAGCAGCCCCAATTCTGGTTGTGTAATAGTCCATCTTGGCTTTTTTGATGGCCTTCTTATATTCTTCTAAGGCTAGATTATATGCCAGTTTGTTCTTTACTATAGTAGGCTCCCCATAGACGTTCAACTCTTCTGCATTTGGACTTTGTTTTTAAGGTCTGGGCCGTACCAGGGTGATGTCGGCTGGCATCTTCTTATTCTAATAGTTTTTTCTGGGGCTACCTGATTGACCGCTAATCTTATCCATTCCTCAAAATGGTGGACTGCCTCATTGTTATCTGCGGCCTGTGAGGGAGGGCATTTGTCAAGGGACTCTTCAAGGTCTTTCTTCTGTACTTTATGCCAGGGTCGGGTGTTTACAAGAAGTGGTCTGTTTGGAATCAGGCGGTTAGGTTGCTTTATTTTAATTTGGAAATGTACAGCTTTATGATCAGTCCAAGGTAGTGGTAAAACTTTGACCAGAGTAACATCTGAGTTGTTAGTAAATATGCCGTCCAACATGTTTATTAAGACATTCCCCTCTCTTTCCCACAAGTTTGTGGTGATGAACAGCTTCATTATGGTCCATTATTTTTAGGTCTCGCCCTGAAAGCCAGCGCTTCAGCGCTGGCTCTGGGCGAGACATTTTGTAGTGGGCTTGCAGAAATGCGACCACAACTTTTGGCTGGCCTAGAGCATGCGAGTACGCCCCCAGTAACACGCATTCCTCGCATGCTCCAGGCGCCATATGTCCTTTGTTTGCATTACCCCCTCCCTTCTCGTCCGCTTTATTGAGGCTCCTCTGCTTGCACTTCCCCTCCCTTATCCCCCCCGCCCTTCTCGTCACCTCTGCTTGCATTACCTCCTCCTTTGTCCCCCCGCCCTTCTCGTCAGCTCCCCTCTGGTGTCCTCTGTGTTACTACTGCCTATAAAAAAAATGCTTTTTATGTACAAAAAAACGCCATTGCTTTGAACTTTAGTGTGCGACCCGCAGGGTAAACAGAGGTCTCCGCAGTGCATTCATTATTACCCTGAACTATTTTATTTGCTTTAGTAGTAAGGAAAATAATTCCAAGACCAGGGATCACACGGCTCACTTCCAGGCCTTTGCTCGCACTCCCCCCTCCCTTCTCGTCTGCTTTATTGAGGCTCCTCTGCTTGCACTTCCCCTTCCCTTATCTCCCCCGCCCTCCAAGGCCAGGCCTTATAGCTATGCAAGGCTTGTTCAGCCTTGCTTTTTGTTTTCTCTTCCAGACTAGGTGACCCGCCACCGATGTAGCTTTCTGAGTTGCACTGTGTTTTTTTCCAAAAGGAAACAAACTGCCCTAAAGGGAACACAAAATAGTTATTTCCAACAAAAACATGACGCCTGCACGTATTCCTTGTTACAAAACGTTGCTGAAGCATATTTTTGCCATCCCTGCACGTGAGGCATCCACCCTACACGGTTCATGGGGCTCAAGAAGGAGGTTCTGTTTGTTCTGCGCACTCCTTTTCTCTTCCCCACATGGATGTCCCCTTATTGACCAGGACATCTGTTGCTTAAGTGTCTGTTGCCTTTGGCGTTCCAGTTCGGCGTTTATTTTTCTTTTATCTGGCCCCGGTATACAGAACCGTATAATCTGTGGTGTTTCTGCAGAACTCTATAAGGCATGAACCTACACTCTAGAGCTGAGCGAGAGCTGCGACAGAGGACTTGCTTGCTGTTAAATCGCGACATTGAATGAATTATCCTGCAAATCATGCATCGCCTTACTATATATATCTATATATATATATATATATATATATATATCCCCAACTGGAGGCCTCCTAATTTTATATTTAAGAACATTAAAATAAACCGAGTAAAAGAAAATGATTTGCCCAGGGTCAAGCAGTGGAGTGAAGAATCATGATTTATAATTATTTTTTTTATAACCAAGATTAGCGAACCAAGGGTGATTCATTCTTTTAAAAAAAGCTAATAACACGCTAGAGAATGATTATTTGCAAAATGAGCATAATCCTTCCCAGCAAGCAGCATTAGTTAAACGTTGCATTTGCAGGGTTCTCCGTGGGGCGGCTAGATGTAAGGAAGCAGGGCACACCTTAATGTTAAAAGTTGGGCACCCGTGACTTAACAACTAAACTAGATTATTAGTGTTCTTACACCACAACAGACTCGGATTAATATTTAGCAAGAGACTAAATTCACAACCCTATAGTCTCTTTAGGGGACAGTTCTGTGAGGCTCCACTGCACCTCCAGACGTATTTTCACATTTTTTCATCTGCATTTATTTTAAACTGGAAAATCACGTTTTCCAAGACTGTACAAACCACCTCCCAGTCTCTCCACTTTCGAGGGAAAGGGAAGCCTGGCTACCCCCCATCCCCTTCCTCCCTGAACGACCACAAGTGTGTTCTACAGACAACTTGGCAGGTCGGTCCCAAAGACCACTCAGCGAGCATTTAAGTTACTGGGTTTGGCTTTTGTATAATGCATGCAGATATAAGTGCACAACATATGATGGATAGACGCGTCCAGAGCCATTTTCAAGGCACTTCTTAAACATGGTTTCTTGGTTTCTACACACAATGTCGCTTAAGATAAAGAATATAGTTAGTTTTTCCTTTTTCTGTTGTCCTCCAAAACCTCCATTCCTTAAAATATTGTGTCATTGTTTTTGTATACTCCATAGGTCAAAGCCCACGCACCAGATTTTCCACTCACTGAATACATATACAGCCAATACGTGTATCATCGATATACTGCTTTACCAGGTCTCATGTTGCAATTTTTAATATTACGCAAATACAACTCTCAATTGTCACTGGCCAAAAGTGAAATTCACTTATTCTCTTCATGTTACACTTTAATCTGTACTGTAGCTACAATAACCCACTGAGGTTTTTTCCACATCACACTCACACCAAGCAAGTATCACACTCCTACCGGGTGCACTATCCTTTATTACCATATAAATGTCATAAAAATTTCCTGATCCTGGAAAGCACGCTACTTTTCACATAAACAGTATTCTAAAACAAGATCTAAACAATACATACGTTCATCATACAAAAGTTATTCACAATGCTAAAGACAAGCATTTCTTTCTCTGTACTTTAAAGCAATGCCTTTTAACTCAGGACCTCGCTGGGGCTATTTGCTTAGTTTTCGGTCCTGCTCAAAAGAAGAACAATATCCTTTTAGTTTCAAGAGAACTTGAAAGTCGACCATGGTGTGGCCTTCCTTCATCTCAATGGTGCTAGCGTTCCTTGTAATACTACCGGGAAAGGAGGGCGATAACGGTTCTAACCTGCTACCTCTCCCCTTCGTTTTTACTGGGCACCGAATGTTTCCTTTAAATGTTGCACACTCAAAGCATCTCTGAAGGACTTGAAGGAGAGCCAATGTAAGATCAACGGGTTTTCTTGTTATGGTGAAATAAACCTAATCACTGTGCCTCTGTTTGTTGACCGGTAGTGGAACACTCTTCTTTTGCAATAGCGATCTTTTAACATGTGGCGACAGAGATCCTATTTGAGGGCAAGTGTTGCACAAGTTGTTAAAGAGCCAATTTGTGATTAATTTCAGGGTTTGCCAGGTCTGCTGCTTGCACCAACATTGCAATGCTGATGTTGTCGATCAAGCTCTCTCACACTCTCTCACACACACTCTCTCACACACACTCTCTCACACACTCACAGATTCTCTCTCACAGACACTCTCACAGACACTCTCACAGACACTCACAGACTCTCTCTCACACTCTCTGACACTCTCTCACAGACACAGACTCTCACACTATCTCACAGACACTATCTCACAGACACTCTCTCAGACTATCTCACAGACACTCTCCCACAGACACTCACAGACTCTCTCTCTCTCACTCTCTCTCACAGACTCTCTCAGACTCCCTCTCACACTGATTGACTCTCTCACACTGATTGACTCTCTCTCACTGATTGACTCACTGACTGACTCACTCTCACTAATTGACTCACTCTCACTGACTGACTCACTCTCTCTCACTAACTGACTCACTTTCACTAACTGACTCACTTCCACTAACTGACTCACTTTCACTGACTGACTGACTCACTTTCACTGACTGACCACTTTCACTGACTGACTCACTCTCTCTCACTGACTGACTCACTCTCTCTCTCTGACTCACTCTCTCTCACTGACACTCTCTCTCACTGACTCACTCTCTCTCACTGACTGACTCACTTTCACTGACTGACTCTCTCTCTCTCTCTCACTGACTGACTCACTCTCTCTCACTGACTGACTCACTCTCTCTCACTGACTGACTCACTTTCACTTACTGACTCACTTTCACTTACTGACTCACTTTCACTTACTGACTCACTTTCACTTACTGACTCACTTTCACTTACTGACTCACTTTCACGGACTGACTCTCTCTCACGGACTGACTCACTTTCACGGACTGACTCTCTCTCACGGACTGACTCTCTCTCACGGACTGACTCTCTCTCACTGACTGACTCTCTCTCACTGACTGACTCTCTCTCACTGACTGACTCTCTCTCACTGACTGACTCTCTCTCACTGACTCTCTCTGACTGACTCTCTCTCACTGACTGACTCTCTCTAAAAGACTGACTCTCGCTAAAAGACTGACTATCTCACTGACTCACTCTTTCACTCACTGACTCACTCTCACTCTCATTCACTCTCACTGACTGACTCTCTCATTAACTTCAATCCCAGGGGCTCTCTTTAGCCTGCCTCTCTTCTCAACTGAAAGGTCCTTCAGTGGGACTCCGCAAAAAGTAGCGACTGACTTTAATTGAGGAGATGCATACCCCTGGCCCTTAGCTACTGGTATTTGAATGTATTAATTCTTTATTGGTTAATATCTTTTAGCCATAAAAGTACAAAACTACTTGATGCACCAACATTCTCATTAAAATGCACTCGATAAAAATATGAACAGTTGATTAGTTAACAAGGTAAAACATCCAAAAAGAAATTTCAGTTCATAGTATTCATCCTTGTCCCCCACATTAAACAAGCATTGGCATAGCCAATAGGTCTCGCCTTTGGGACCTTATAAGTGTTTAGCTATGCAACAGTTGATGTTGTTGCACCAAGGATATTGTGCTGGTTAACTAAACACTTATAAGGTCCCAAAGGCGAGACCTATTGGCTATGCCAATGCTTGTTTAATTTGTCATCTCTCTGAAAACATTGCAAATAAAAAGGACTTGATGGTAAACTAGCTGCCCTTGAGCAACATATTCACTTTTACGTGTCTGACTAACAATTCCCGTGGAGCTTTTCTGTGATCTCTGGATCATCTGCTCCAGTTTCATATCTGGAGCCCCTTCCTTCTCTGTCTTTCATGACAAAATGTCTTTGGATGAATTTTCTGTTAAGTTGTGGCTTTGCCACCTCTATACCAGGACCCATATCTCAGGTAGTTTATGCAGTCGACTTCCCGAAACACAGTAATCAGTGAGTCCACAGTCTTCACGTGCAGCTCCCAATCACCTTTCCGATCAGCAAGTACCAAGTTTTTCACTAGAGCTATCATGTGTAAAACATTTCCCCAGTATTCGCAAAGTTCTGATTTTTCTTCACATTTTTCGACAAACTCTAAGAACTTGTTTTTCAAGTTTTCTGATTTTGAACTGAGTGTATTGAACATTGCCTGGCTTTGCATTATGTCTTTTGAAGGAAGTGCACCCTGTGCCTTGTTCATTTCTGAGATAAGATAAGCAAAACATAATTTGTCATTCTTGTTCCAGAAAGCATTCCAACCCAATGGTTCCATAGCCTCACATATGATGAGCATACCTTGTAATGATGGAACATAATGAGTTCCGCTCAATAATGACTGGACAGTTTTGCTTCCAAAATTTCTGCCTTAATAAGTGCATCATCTATGCCACATCCACTGAGATAACTTCCTGCACACTGCAACGCCACTTTTGTCGTGTGGAAAACGACCATCATTAGATAAACATCATCAAATTCTACTGGATTACTCTTAAAAATATCAGCTACAATACGGAAAACACCATCGCAGAAAATTGGCAGGATAGGCTGGTCTTCAAGCTGAGCACACACAATTTAGATTTTTTTTTTAATATCATTGCGTAGTTTGTGACTGGAGATAGTATTACTGTTAAAAACCCAACCTTCAGTGGGACAGTATTCTGGGAGATCAGAGCAGGAATTCCCGCCCACTGAGGAACTGGCTTTTTTTTTATCCTTCACTCCACACTGAATAAGCGATATGATAAATTCAGTTAAATCAGCTGTGCAGACCGCAGCATCAGGTAGAAGAAGATCCATGTCCTCAGCCACTTTGAAACTTGACTGGGATGTGTTGATGGCTTGTAGTGATTTTGCACACGTTGGCAAGGCAGTTTGGTTATAAGTTTGCAGGTTCGTTTGTTTATGCCTACAGCTGATACAGCTAGTTTTCCAGCAGCTACTTCATTGGTACACTCTTGAAAAAGCACCATGACAGTATAGTGTGTGCTGGATGTTCCAGACAAAGAAGAGCTGTCTTCAAAATCAAAATAATCAAGAACAGCAATTGTAAACCTTTCCTGGTAAAGTGACTTGGAAGTGATGAGCTGTCGTATTCCAAAGATTTTACAGCATGAGCTGCTAACAAGTTCCTGCTCCGTACTATGGCATTATTACTTGTTGATACACCAGTCCTATTCATTGAAGTGATTAGCCCTCTACTTCTGCGCTTGTCACAGATTGTGTGGGGAGTTATCATATGTAGCGGAGTTTTCGTTTTGCCGTGATGTAATTCATAAAACATGATTTGGAAAAGACAGTACATTTGCACAACATAAGCCTGTTGGTTCATGGGATTGTCTTGCACTTCTTAGCTTAATCTTCAAAGCATATAGAGAGATGGATGTAGCAATCTGTCGCATGATCTTCTTCCAACAAATGCATTATTTGATGGAGATGCCACAACCAAACCAGTGAAGCACAAACTCATACAAGAGCTCCAAAAAACCTTCACCTGAAGAATTTAAATTCGAATAGGTATCCTCATTGAAAACTGCTGTTGTTGTGGACTATATGTCACAATTGCAAATGGTCAAGATTTCATCCATGTAAATCTTCGAAGAGGTCGTTCAGGCTGTTCTACAGATATCAAAGTCAGTGTGCAACTTGCAAGAACTGCACATTGTCTTTGACAGTTATCTTGAACTATCTGTCAAAGAATGCGAGAGAATCAGTGGAGGTCTCATAGGTGCTGGGTGATGTGGTTACTGCCGGATGGGTGCTATATGGCTTTGCTGACATCACCTGACAATACTTTGGCGTCGTTCTGAATCCTGTGCCCCATACCAGCGACTTGTGAGGTTTCCAGGTTCTGGTGTCAGTCTGACGCCTGGGATTGTTCTGCAGATGAGGCATCTGTAGGTAAATAGAGTATCTACCCGAAAGATTGTTACTGCAGGTAAGTAACGTTTTCTTATTTAAACATCTTGAATTACTTGGGACTGAAGAAACTATAAACAACTTAATATCCATGACACATTCGACATGCACACCACTATGAATGCGGACAGATCTATATTCATATTGGAGAACTCAGTGTTACAAACCACAGGATATATACTTAAACAAGTCACTGTGTCTCAGTTGAAATCAAACAAAATGCTATGGAAATTACATGTACAATTAGTGCAGTGTTAAAACAATTGATGTAGTCTGAAAGGTATCGAAATGATTGTGTTGGTGATTTTATTTTATTTTTCTAAAGTCTGTCGTATTTCTTCAACCTTATTTGAAGTCTGTTTTTTAGTAGGTCTGGCTTGACAAAACAGCAGTCACTTGACCTCGTGGTATCAAACCAAAGAGCTTTCAGGAGTACTACAGAAAGGGGGTTTAGCTCCTCCCACATATCTGTGGGCAGGAATACATGTTTTGATTGGGCAGAAGTTGTGTGCTTCCACAGAAAAAGTGCTTACCCTCAAAGAGCTGTAATTGTTTGTTTATCAAGTTGGGTGAGGCAGAGCTCTTTATCAAGCTTAGCTAGTGTGCTACAAAAGAGTTTGTACTTTAGGTAAAAAATATGCCACTGCAATGCTGTTCTAAAGCTAGATAATTAGATAAGTGTGATATTTATTCTTCTCTGACAACAGCACACATGGGAGAAGGACAGTCAGTAGAATGGACTGCTGTATTGCACCTCCCCTTTCCCATCATCCTCTTTAAAGATATCTTAACGTGGCACTCCTTGAGAGAAAGATGTTTGTTCGAGGCATGTGTGCTGTAGATACACATGCTTTACATACTCCTGCCGTCTAGTGTTGGGTCCAGATGTTTGCAAGTTGTTTTTCTTCGAAGAAGATTTTCCTAGTCACGAGGTAAGGTGACTCCTCCTTTCGGTGATATTGCGCATAGTCATCGACTCCATTGTTAATTGTTTTTTTCCTCCATCGGGTTCGGAAGTGTATTGCTGTGCTCCGGTTCGAAACCCTTCTTCGGGTTCCCCTCGATGCGCAATCCTCTCTACCCTCAACGGTATGTTTCGTACGCGTTTCCCACTTCTCCGTGTTTCGTTTCGGTCAACAGAATCGACTTTTCGATCAGAAAGCTTCGTGGATGGCCTTCGGGCCTAACCGCGTCGGATCAGCTCGCTGTCGATGGATCGGACACCCTTTAAATGCAGTGCCACGCGAAGTATCCGTACACTAATTGGCGCAGGGTGTGTAACTTGTGCTTGTCTCCGGAGCACAAGGAAGAAGACTGTGACGCTTTCAGATCGTTTCGATCGAAGAAAACTCTTTGCGATTGTCGGGCTCCACGTCGAGAGATGCAGCGTCAAAGCATCGAACACACACCGGATATCTTCGGTGAAGATTCTGGTCAAGAAGACGTGGAGGCATCGGCAGCGGAGGAGGAGGAAGCATTCTCCGTACAGGACTCCGACTCGGAGCTCGAGATAGACCTCGAAGCTGAAGAGCTACAGCAGGGACAAGGTGACGTGAGTACAGAAGATCCCTTGCCCCCTCAAATTGCTCCCAAAAAGCACAAGGCTGTGGCACCACCTCTGCCTTCTGGCCAAGGTCGATGTTTCCGACGCCCCGCCTTCAGGCTCGGCTCCGAAACAGCAGTCAAGCCTACCAGCTCGGTGCAGAGTCGGCAAAAGTCCTCATTGGAACCGAAGCCCTCCGGTTCCAGACAGAAATCCTGCTCGGAGCTGAAATCCTCCATGCCGAAAGCCAAGCAGCCTTCGGAGCCAAAACCTTCCGTACCGAAAGGCCAACACACACCGGCACCGAAAGCACCGGCGCCAAAGATGTCGGCGCCAAAATCCAAAGATGCTTCTTCGGATCCGAATTTAGACATTCTTCCATCGAAAACCGATCCCAAGCGAAAGAGACTATATATTAACCCTGAGACTGGACATATTCATACCAAGCTGCCTCAAAAACATAAACTTTCTGATGAGGACACTCCTTACAAGATTCCTTTAAAGAAGAAATCTGTTGCTACTAGTTCTTTTCATCCACCATCCTCATCCCATCCACCACCTCCTTCTCCACCTTCATATCCTTTGCAAATTACACCTCAGAATTCTCCACAATATCACCATGATGACGATGATGGTGATGATGGGGGGGGCACATTTCCCAGTAGATCCTTGGACGGATTATACAATAGATCCTCCAGCAGATAATGACCCAGACCTTTACCCAGCCAAACCATCCCCTCCAGACGACAATATATCCCACCAGGAACTCATTGCCAGGGCTGCACAATATCATCGGGTGGCACTGCTCAAAGAATCATTAGAAGAAGATTTTTTGTTTGAGACCTTAGGATCCCCACATTGGTCGTCACAAACACTTCCTATGCTTAAGGGCTTGATGAGGCATGCTGATGAAATTTTTAAGGACTCAGTACGAGCACGCATCTTGACTTCTGGGTTGACGAGGTATAAAGCCTCCCCAAAAGACCCAGTATTTATCAAGGTCCAGTTGCCACTAGATTCACTAGTAGTGTCTAATGCTCGTAAACGGGCCAATTCCCAAACATCAGGGGATGCTCCTCCACCAGATGAATCTAAATTAATAGACCCTTCTGGCAAGCGCATAGCTGCTCAAGCTGCAAATCAATGGCGCATTGCAAATACACAGGGCCTTCTAGCCAGGAATGACAGGGCACACTTGGATGAGATGGAGCAATTGCTTCAATACCTCCCAGACGAGCATAAAGCTAAAGCACAGGATTTAGTAAATGAGGGTAAGCTAATTTTGAATACCTCCATAAGGTGTGCTCTAGATGCTGCTGATACAGCGGCTAGAGAGGTCATCACTAGCATTTTGCTTAGGAGACCTGCTTGGTTAAGGATTTCTGGGTTTAAGCCCGAGGTACAACAATCTATTCTTAACACACCTTTTGACAAAAAACATCTTTTTGATCCTGAAGTAGATCAGGCATTGGAAAAAATGAAAAAAGACACTGAAGTGGCCAAGTCCATGGGAGCGCTCCAGTCTTCTTCAAACAGAGGCTCCTTTCGGCGTTCCTTTTACCGAGGGGAGTCCAAAACCACATCCTCAGACCAGAGTACATCTACCTACAAAGGTAATAATCTGTCCTCTTGTTGTGTAGTTCCTATAAGACCTATATAGGATCTGCACGTTTAGACAACATACACTGCGGGACTGGTGTCCAGACTGATTCCAGACACCCCCACCGGGTATGTTGGCCTGTGTGGCTGCTAGCTCGCAATGCCACTATAACCTCCTCTTACCAAGGAGAGAATAGTTCTTGGCAACTATCGAACATGACAACCCTGATCCCTCAGGACCGTGGAAACAGTAACCTACTTTTCGCTCAGTCACTCGTGCTCACTTGTTCTCAGAGAGATGCACAGAATAAACGGTTGGGACGTTTTCAATATGTATTTATTGCACAGTCGTTATTCTAGCGTAAAATAAGTGCACTGAAATCACCAGTAGACAGTAGCGTATATAAATGAGTAGCAGTACTAAGAAAGTAAACAGATGGTAGGTTTCTACCATTTTGCTAAAATCATAAATATAGGCGAGTATATAAAATACATGGCAATAAAATGCGTACTCCTACGATGCACCCTAACTAGATGTACCTAAGTGTACCTAGCATGTGAGTAGGTGTAAAGCCAAGAATCCCTCTAGGATAAAGCCAACCCCATTACCTGATGTTAGACTGCGGGACCCCGTTCTGGTCTCGAGTTGGACACCCTGCATGGGATGTTCAGACCACTGCGAGCTGGAGTGTCTGCATGCAGGAACCTCCGCTTCTTGCGTCAGTGTGTCGGCATGGAAGTCGTGATCTCCTCTCCCTATCTCAGCAAGGTGTGGTGTTTATATACCCTAAGGTATCCCCAGGGGTTCTACCTTGCTGTGCCAGTGTCGGACTTAGGATGACGTTGGGAATTAACTTTATACACAGTTATTATGCAGGAGATGATGCTCCTGCTGTGATTCCATGAAACTAAGAATTCTCATGCATAATTTGATGCCAGTGTCCAGGGAAAAACCCTACGTACTTATGTGTAGTATTGTAACTGGGTAAAAGGTCAGTCCTCCAAATCCGTTATGTATGTAGCATAGGAGAGAATGTTGGTGAAGGGTAATGATGATACCTAGACCTATATCGGGGTACCTATATGAAATATAACACCCACTCCTCATCCGACTGGACGACATTACTAAATTCTAGCGTACTACCAAGGCATCTAGAGGTTTGTGCGCAACAAAATAATAAAAAAAAAATAGTTTTAAGAGAAGTTAAAAAGCGTTAAAAAAAAAAACTTTAAAAAAGTGTTCTACAAAAAATCAGTCAAGTTGTGGCTCTAAAGTGTCTGTTTATATAGTCCGAACAACTACAAGCATCTGAAAGCCATGCAGGTCAAAAGGTTTCAATTTGGAATTTCGAAAAAGTTAAAAGCCAAATCTTCCCAGCGTGCGACATGCCAAATGTTTGTGTCCTTGCTGATAGACGCAACATTGCTGCTGTCTGCATACGCAGCTGACGATCCCTGTAACACCTCACAAAGAATGTCAATTGAGCACAGATGATCTTCCGTACTGCCTGCAGCAGGTGCTGGGGCAGCCTGTGCCACATCCAAGGCCTGAGTGTTGGAGGAGCCGGTGTCCATACCAACGGGAGCAGAAACTACCTGTGGTGGCTCTAAGAATGCTGCCAACAACATGGGAATACGCTGAGGACACTGTAGAACATGGGCCGTTATCGGGTCCAGTAAAGATTAACGACCGTTGACGCAACCGATGGGAGTGTCAGACAGAGGTCCAACACGCATTCTTCTCCGCAGAACAGGCATCGGAGAACAGGTAGGACACCGTCCATCCAGACTGGCCTAAATGACAGGAACCAAGAGGCGCTCAGTTCCCGTAGGCGAGGTGTGCCCAGATGTTGTACCATGCGATCACGGTATTTGTGCTGCAGGAGAGCTGTTGCTACTTCCTTGGTGGCTGGGACGTCCATTGCTTAGCAGAAAGGTAACAATCAGGATTCCTGCTATTAGAAACAGTATCAGCGGAAGCCCTCCAAAAAATGCTTCCAAAGACTGAGTGTATATGGTTTGGTATAACTCCGAGGACCGCCTGAAAGGTGCTCAACAGTCCGGAACCTATGGTCTTAAATAGGTGTACAATACCCGTCGTATCGGATAAAGATACGACTTACCATTTCTGTGAAATGGAAAGGGCAGTTTGTACGTATAAGTGCCTGTATCTCAGCCGAGGACCTTGCGATTTAGAGATCAAGTCTCCCGGGCGGAGGTTAAGGGCACGGTTCGTTGTAAAAGCATGGCTTTCATTCTGCTCAGAGTATCAAACCGTATAAAGTTAAACATTTAGCGAAGGCCATAACGGCGCCTCCCTGACTGTATGTGTTGGTGGAAACAATACTTGCATACAGCAAGTAACCCTGGAGCTCACGGTGACTAGATATGCGATGCCCGGAAGCATCCCACAACAACCTTGAACATTCAGCATCAAGTAACTCCCATTCGAGAGAAGCCTGAATACCGGATTAATCACAGCTGCCGGGGTACCCCTCAAGTGACAGGACAAGTTCGCCGCAGACCCATTACAAGCCCCGTGTAGCATAATATCCTGGCATATGAGAGATCCACTTAAAGCGTTCTTGCAGTTAGTTCCGCTTAGAAACACTTCCAGATCCTCACTACTGCATCGAAATCTGTATGGTAAATCCCAGGATTCCCTGATGAATTCCTTACACATCTTTTCATATCTGCCTGCCTGTTGTTGTTCTAGGCAATATTGAAACTGGAAAGTTGGGACCGGTAATGTTATATGCCGTGGACTAACCATTCTGTGGACGGTGACTCAGCCACAGTAAAGGGTAACCTATCCAGTTTCTCAATACGCAGCATTGTATATTTTGCTCCCCTCTGTGCCGTTTTCATCTGTTTTTCTGTTAGATTGTATGCAGAAAATAATGACGTAATGTTGATAAAACGCCAAGGCGCATAACCGGCGCGCAATGACTCCAGCGTCCAGCTTAACAAAATAATAGAACGTAACTGCGACTGTCCGTGTTGCAATATGGACAAATCCTGTTCTATAACATCGATAGCAGAAGATACAATGTTGCCCAGTGAATATATCCTGGATGTTAATGTAGTCATACCATTGTCAACTACGGCTAACGGCTTTTCTAGGTTAACTCTATCTATTTCTCTTAATCTCTCTGCAGCTTCTTGTTGAGAGATTTTCCAGAGTTCGTTATAGACCGCATACAAAAAGCGCTTCTGACGTGGTTTCCTGGGACCTAACCACATCCTCAGAGTAAGGACAAGTGTTTTCACCTGGGGTAGTGTTGAGGTCTTTTGCCAATCAGGGCACAACTTCCCAACACTGTATGAAAAATAATCTGCTGTGGAATGGAGCGTGCTCTAAACAGTGCTTCTGCCCCCTTGACCTGCAAGTCCCTAGAACCCCAGATTGATTTCAAGTCTACAGTGTCCATCCATAAGTCAAAACCCTGTTCAGACAGCTGGGTGATAAAGGAAGCAGAGTAAATCTGTTTGGTGTTTGTTAACATATTTTTCTGTGCAGATATTGGTGCAACCTTATAGTAGTACGAGGTTGGGTCAGAAGTGTTAAACCCTGAAAAATATGAGAATTTGTGTGCAAATGTTTTTGAACTACTTTTCGGTGGTTTAGGGCAATGTTCCCACTGGTGGTATGTGAAAACATTTCTGGGTTTGCTAGATTTATGCAAGAAATGATGACCATAATGTTGGTAACAATACATTTTGTCAAAATCTGATCTATCCTCTAACATTTCAGTGCTAGAAAATGCGGTAGATTGTTAATAACTTATTGTCTGATTTATAACAGTTTCAAAATCCCAATCATCCGAAAATGTACTGGAGGTAATGATATCGTTCAATGAAATTTTAAACAAATGTGGAATTTTTAAAAGCTCGGTCGGTCCAAATATATCAAAATTTACTTTGTCCCACACTATACCATCTGGTTTAGAAACTGCTGAAATGTTCACGAAGGACAAGTCTCTTTGTTCACGATGAGATGAAACATTAGGTTTTAAAATTAAGTTTACTTTTGGCGTTGCAGAGCTCTGTTGAAGGGAAGTTCCATTGATGAGCAAGTGAAAAGTTATTACTAATCCTAACCAAAAAATAAAAAATAAAATACTGGTGATTATCCAAAGTTCTAGCCAAGGTGATACTAAATAAGTGTTTCTAAGAAAGTTAAAGTCTTTGATCCGTTGTTTGTGAGAAATTTGGGCTGGCCTCGTTTCAGGTTCACTTGGATCCAACGAAAAGGTATCAAAGTCGATGAAATAGCCAGATGCAGTCCGATCTATCTTTGGTTGCTCAGCAAGTTTTGTTGAACTTGTGGATTGCTCTTGTTGAGGCATGTTGACGTAGACATCTTTATTAGCTTGAATTGAAATTTGTCTTTCACTTTGATTTTGAGAGTTTGTGTCAAGGGGAACTAGTTCCATTGCATTGTTATTGATTCCATTGTTTTGTAAAGGTGACTCTTCAAATGTTATGAGTCTTTCTGTTTAAACTTCCTGTATTGTAGCAAAAGGAGGACATCAGCTACTCAGGAGCCCACGAGGCCTACTATTTAGTATCGGCCACACAATGTGTTTTGATCAGATCGATTGAGACGAATCTCTTTTCTTTTCAGGCAAGAGGCGGTAGAAGTACAGTTCTTGCTCCTTCAACGGCCAGGACAGGTACAGGCTTATGATCGGATGGCCCGAATTCTTTCTTGTCCACAATCTTTTCTCTGACCAGATCCCCAACTTTAGGGATCCAGGCAGGTCTTGCCGTGGCTGAATTGACTTCCCCAATGGCGCTTTTCTTTGTCTCGACGTTACTTGAGGAGGCTCTGAATTCATTCAGATCCTGTAAAACAGCCAAACGTTTATTGATGTCAAACTGTTTTTCATCCGCCACTGTGCCTTCACAATCGAGATCAGGTACCCACATTCTTGTCCCAAACAGGACCTCGTAAGGAGTTGCACCTCCCAGAGAGCTTCTTGGCTGGTTATTAAGGGCCCGCTGGACCCCAAATAGGTGATTGACCCAACTTCCACCCGAACCTAATACCCTAGCTGTTAAAGATTGCTTTGAGTCCCGGTTTTTCCTCTCCACAACCGAATTTCCCTCGGGATGGTACGGAGAGGAGTACCGCAATGCTACACCCAAACTTCCCATGGCTTCCTTGTAAGCCCTAGAGCTGAACGCGGGGCCACGATCAGAATGTAATGTGCCGATTGCATATGTCCCTATAAAGACTCGCAAATCTTTTATAACAGTTCGGGCGTCAGCCGAGCGCTGAGGCCATACCCATAAGAATCTTGAACAGGAATCCACTGCAACCATGATATACTTGTAAACCCCGTCAGATTGTAAGGGGCCGCAGTGGTTTAGATAAATGCATGTGAGCGGTCTGTCTGATATTAACAATGGTGTCTGCGCTGGGCGAGCTACGGTGGACCCTTTTATCTGTTGACAGATACCGCACTTTAAGACGAAGTCTTTGGTCTGCTTTGTTAACCCTGGCCACCAATAGCGTTGTTTCAGTAAAGAAACTGTCGCCGTAACTCCTGCGTGCGTAGAACCCAGACCCTTGTGTGCAGCCAAGATTAAACCTAACCTGCGATCCATGTTTGGTATTACTCTATCCCCCACTCCAGGAATATGAGCAAATGGAACGTTGTTTGCATCTAACTTGTAGGAGTACTTGAGTGAAAAACCTTTAGGTAGTGCTTCGCTGTTGTTGCGTGAAGCAATCACAGCTACCATTGTGCTACCGTCTACCCTCGTTTTTCAACGGGTGATTGCAGCTACGGATGCAGTGCGTACTGCCCCCTTTGTGGCTTCATCAGCCAATGAATTCCCTTCAACGTGAACGCCATCACGTTGATGACTCAGCGTGTGTATCACGTGAGCCCTTGGGAGTTCGTTTTTTAACTCTGCTAACTGTTCCCATAGTTTCCTATGTTTGATTGTGCCACCTTTTGAATCTCTGAACCCATTTTGTCCCCAATAGTGGAGGTATTCGTTGTATGACTGGACACAGTAAAAGGAATCACACACTATCAGTGTGGGTAATTCTGGATCCGTATTTTATCAGTGCCAGTAGTAGTGCTTTTAATTCTGCCAACTGAGCCGTGCAGTCTCCGAGAGACTGTGTTTTTGTACAGCTTGGACGGAACTTGCCGTCCTGCATCCTACCTTTTACAATAGCGCATGCTGCACTGTATTGTTGCTTACTCCCTATGGCCGGTTGAGCAGATCAGTCAGTATAAATAATGTATTCATACCGATCTAGAGGCATTATTTCATTTGGTAGAGGATATTCTCGTTCATATTGCAGGAATGCTTGTGTTTTTAGACTAGGGTCATATCTGTATTCTACATCAGTTGCAGTAAGAGAATTAGCCCATTGTATCCATCTTGGATGTAATGCTTTTGCATTTGGGACGCTTGCCTTTGTGGCAGCATCTAAGGCCGGTACCGGGGTCACGACAATTATTCGTTTCCTCTGAGCCAGTGCTCTTTCTCTCACTACAGCAGTCTGTACTGCTGTCAAAATTGTTTCTCTAGGAGCAAAACGCATTTCAGCGTTGGTGTACAAATGCGATTTATATGCAATTGGTACTGTTTCACCTTCATTAAATGTTAAGTAAGTGTACCCAGATTGACCTGCGACTACGCGGATCACCAGGTTGCGTACGTTTACGTGTGTCTGTAAATGTTTTGATGATATCATATCAGCTTGTAGGGAACAAAGTATATTTGTGTGTTCCTGTGTCCATTGTCTAACTGAAAAGTCAGGTCTTATTAGGTCGTAGAAAGGTTTTACTCTCTCTGCGTAATCCAAAATGTATGTTCTGCCAAAATTCAAAAATCCCAGTATGGACTATAAATTTTGTTATGATTTTGGAGGTTGTAGCAGTGCGCACTTTTCTAAGAAATGGGTTGCCAGGCTTTTGCCTTTTCTTGAAAGCTCGTTTCCCAAAAATAGGACATTAAGATGGGCTATCTTTGATTTTTTAAAGTTAAATTTGTAGCCTTCGGAGGCGAAACCCAAAATAATGGTGCTTACCCTGGTCAAGTGTTCCTCTAAGTCATCATCTGTCAGATAAATATCATCTACATAGGATAATGCTTCTTCATCCAAATTCTGTAGTAACTCTGTTACCCTCCTTGAGAATAACCCCGGGCTATTCTTACTCCCTTGGGGGAATCGACAAAATTGACGCTGGGACCCTAGCGCTGAGAATGCTGTCAAATATCTGCTTTCAGGCGCTATGTTTTGGCAGAAAAATCCATTTGAGATATCTAATGTTGTTTTGTATTTTTTCCGCACAATGTTATTCATTAATGCGGCACTATGTGCATTCTGAACTGCAAATGTTTTTGTGCATGAGTTTAAGTGTCTGTAGTCTAAAACTAGACGATATGAATTGTCGGGTTTCATTACAGGAAACAATTATTCATTGATGAGGTGCATGGTTCAATTACACCTTGGTATTCAAGTTGATCTAATATCTCCCTGACCTGCTTTTTAGCTTCCTGTTTTATGGGATACTGTCTTTGTGGAGTTTTTTTTTTTTAATTGGAATAACGTGGTGTGGTGACTCTTCATCCCACCTACGTGGTTGCGGTATAATGCTGGAGGAAGGGCTACCGCCCACTCCTGCGCGTATGTATGTCTTAGGTGTGCGCGGACTAGGTCGGAGAAAGCTGGAAAAATTAGAGTTTCCCCCTTTGGGCATTCCATAACAATAGTAGGCGGCCATTCTTTTTCCGCTAATAGGATGTCATAGCCCGAAGTCAGGTTCTCCCAAAAGAGACCCTTAACTTGTCTCGGCTTGTCCCCCTCCATTTGGAGTGTTAATTCATGTAACTTGTGTGGGACACTCACCCTAGTATTTGGTGTTTCCACCGTGATATACTCACTCAACTCCGCTGTCACCAGAAATTCCATCAGGTTCCGGCGAGCTATTGTTACCTCTGCCGCGCTGTCTAGCATCGTCAGAGCCCATTCCCCGTTCAGTAGCTGAGTCCTCAGAATTCTGGGCATGTCTAACTTTGAGACCTGCTACCTTCTTTTTAAATTGAGGCTTTACTTTGTTTTTCTTCTTTCTTTGAAGCGTAGTCTGAAGTGCCTTGCTTGTCTCTGGACTTTGTACGCTCTTCTTGTCTTTGTTCTGACCGTACTTCCCTCTCTGAGATTTTTGATGAAAGGAACGAGAGGAACGAGTATCAGTATCCTGATACCTGTCAGGTTTTTTAATGTTATCTCTATTCCTAAGATTAAATCTCCTTTCTGGGGGCTCCTGCTGAGGAGACCTTCCCCTGGAGTGAGATCTGTTCTTTTGTTGTTTATTATTGTCCCATTTCTTCTTTGAAGAAACTGGTGTTTGCTTTGCCTGTTTTTTATCTGAACTCCCCATTAGTTGGGGTTTTACAGGTCTAGCTCCCAGACTCTCTCTACCTAACTCTGCATAAGCAGTTTCAATTATTTTAGGTAGTTCTGTCTCCTGTTGTAATGGAGTGAACTCTTTCAGGCATTGGCGTATTGCCACTGATGCTGCTTCTCCTTTAATATTCGCCAATATTATCGCAGATACCTGGGCAAAGTTATTTAACAACTTCATCCCCAAGTTTAGAGCAGGCTCTGCTCCATACTCGTTCTGTATTTGTCTTAATACATCTGGTATTACCGCTAAAGAAGGGATACCATGAGTCCTGGTATATATTGCAGCGAAGACTGTGCCCCAAGAGGTACAATCCTCTATAGAGGGAGCTATCCCCATTGGCAATCAAATAGTAAGTATTCTATGCTTTTCTTAAGACCAGTGTGTGGAAACACCGCCTCCAGTTGTGTAATTTTCTGTGCTATCCAGAAGGGCATTTGTTCACGTTTTGTGGGCATTTTACCCATTACTGCGTGCAGTGTCTGTGGTGTAATTTTTGTTGTAGGAGTTTGGACTGGTCCTTGTGTAGCCGATGTGGGCTGAAGTGCGATTGTTCTCAACTCAAACTGTCATGTTTCTGTAAAGTCTTATTAATTCTTTATGCTGTACAAGTAAGTCTCCTCCGGTCATTGTGTCAATGTCAGGATGTGGTGTGTATGTGGCTAAAACTGGCCATGTTGCTCCGTCTCTTCCGAGCGGACTGAGTCTTACTCTATTTCTTGTATGGGGGAGGGCGCCTTTAAACCAGTAGAGGTGTTCTTCGTAAGTGAGTGGAATTTCAATGTCCTCATATGGCAGTGGTTCCCAAAAATTTTCGACCCGCGGCTCCCTTGACCCATTGGCCATTGCCTGTGGCTCCCCACTGTTATTTTTTATGAAGGGTGGGGGGGATGTAAGCCCGGCCTCGGGAGTGCTTGAATTTGTCTCTCTGAAAATAATTGGGATGAAGCTGATAAAGGTTTTATAATCATATACGCAGGTGGTTTTTTAATATTACTAAGGCGGCGCCTCTAATAAAATATTCCTAGTTACACTTCTTTGCCCCTGCCTTTTTTTGAGTACCCTCTCAAACTTTTTTATCCCACTTAAAGTGCTAGATAGCATCCCTAGGCATGTAGGCCCCATTGCTAAAGTGTTTCTGCGCTTGAAGAATATTTGCATGCACTTCCATTTCTACCCATGTCATACGTGCCAACATGCCTGTCTCAGCAGGGTGACTCACGATTTTTTAAACCACATACAGCTTTATTTTTGCTGTCTCCTCCCTCATTGCCTTCAAATCAATGCAAGTAAAATAAATTCCTCTGATTTTATTTTTATTTTTTAAACGTCCCTCTTTATTGCTTCCAAATGTTGGCATTATGCCGTATATGGTGTTTTACTTTCCTAAGCTCAAGGAGAGAGCAGGCCTGTCTGGAAATGTGTGTATACTGAAAGAAATGTGTTCTGGAAGTACCTATGGTTCAAGTACAAATGTCAATATTTAATAATACTTAGTGTGTTTAATAGACAGGACAACTGTACTTTCCTGATAACTTGCATTGATGTAAAATGCATTTGGGAAAAAATGAAACTATTAATGAGTAACAAAATAAATCAGGCATCTTCCGCTTACTTTGGAAGCGTTGGAGCGTGGGGATCCAGTGAAATATGGAGGTCATCTCCCTCGACATGCCATCAATTAAGCACTACGTTTACAGCTTTTAGGCATGTCACTTACAAATCATCGATATCATGCGTTTAAGTCTAATTAGTTTTAACTGAAGCCAACAGACCCTTCAACATTAAATGCATTAAAGTGTTTGGTGCGCGGCTCCCCTGGCTAGGTTTGACGGCTCCCCAGGGAGCCACGGCGCACAGTTTGGGAACCACTGTCATATGGACTATACTCATTTGGTATATCATCTTCTACATAGTAGTGAAATGTTTTGGTTTGTGGATTTGCCTGCGGGAATTTAATCCATGAATAGAATACCTCTGTTCTATATGATTCGTTTGCCTCAATCACGAAAGTCACTTGCCCACCCCTAATTGTAACACCATATGCTACTAGTTTTAGGGTGACGGCATTTCTAACATTATCTGCAATGTATATTGCATCTGCATCGTCTTCTTAGGCTGAGAAGTTTAGTGCATTTCCTTCATCTACGTCTCTCTGTTCAGTCATTTTTAGAAAGGAGAGCGTTTCAAGGGAACTGAGATAAGGTGTTATGCACAATTAGGAACACTGTATCCTTCAAGCTTGATTAAACCAACAGCCAATACATAGGAATTTTCCTACTCAGCGGTGGCGGATTTGTTCACTCCCACTCCAGACGTCTCTGGGGAAAATGTGAGTAGGGGTCTCTGAGAATAGCACGACTGAACTACTCAGATTTGACTGTTAAATATGTGCCAATACCAACGCTGGCGGCGCCATGGCGTGTGTAGTTCCTGTAAGACCTATATAGGATCTGCGCGTTTAGACAACATACACTGCAGGACTGGTGTCCAGACTGATTCCAGACACCCCCACCAGGTATGTTGGCCTATGTGCCAGCTAGCTCGCAATGCCACTATAACCTCCTCTTACCAAGGAGAGAATAGTTCTTGGCAACTATCGAACATGACAACCCTGATCCCTCAGGACGGTGGAAACAGTAACCTACTTTTCGCTCAGTCACTCTTGCTCACTTTCAGAGAGATACACAGAATAAACGGTTGGGACGTTTTCAATAAGTATTTATTGAACAGTCGTTATTCTAGCGTAAAATAAGTGCACTGAAATCACCAGTAGACAGTAGCATATATAAATGAGTAGCAGCATTAAGAAAGTAAACAGATTGTAGGTTTCTACCATTTTGCTAAAATCATAAATATAGGCGAGTATATAAAATACATGGCAATAAAATGTGTGCTTCTATGATGCACCCTAACTAGATGTACCTAAGTGTACCTAGCATGTGAGTAGGTGTAAAGCCAAGAATCCCTCTAGGATAAAGCCAACCCCATTACCTGATGTTAGACTGCGGGACCCCGTTCTGGTCTCGAGTTGGACACCCTGCATGGGATGTTCAGACCACTGCGAGCTGGAGTGTCTGCATGCAGGAACCTCAGCGTCTCGTGTCAGTGTGCCGCATGGAAGTCGTGATCTCCTCTCCCTCTCTCAGCAAGGTGTGGTGTTTATATACCCTAAGGTATCCCCAGGGGTTCTACCTTGCTGTGCCAGTGTCGGACTTAGGATGACGTTGGGAATGAACTTTATACACAGTTATTATGCAGGAGATGATGGTCCTGCTGTGATTCCAAGAAACTAAGAATCCTCATGCATAATTTATGAGGCCAGTGTCCAGGGAAAAACCCTACTTACTTATGTGTAGTATTGTAACTGGGTAAAAGTTCAGTCCTCCAAATCCGTTATGTATGTAGTATAGGAGAGAATGTAGGTGAAGGGTTATGATGATACCTAGACCTATATCGGGGTACCTATATGAAATATAACACTCTCCTTCAAGAGGATTTTTTCGAGGAGGTTATAGAGGGAACAACTTTAAAGGTAGGGGTAAGGGCAACACACCCCGTAACTCCCCTCAATAAGCAGTGACTTACCCACGCACCCCCCCCCACCCATCCCCCCCTCCTGACCTACAACACTCCTATCGGTGGAACACTTCAACAATTTCTCCCTATTTGACAGTCTATAATAACAGACAAATGGGTGATTGGAATTATCCAACATGGTTATTGCCTGGAGCTTACCAGCAATCCCCCAAACATTCCACCTCAACCTCACAAATTGTCTCCAGAACACCTACAATTGCTAGAACAAGAGGTCCAATCTCTCTTACTAAAAGAAGCAATTGAGCCGGTCCCAATACAGTACCAGGGCTCGTGGGTTTACTCTTTGTATTTTCTCATTCCAAAAAAGGACGGTTCCCTAAGACCTATTCTGGATCTCAGAGAGTTAAACCATTAATCTGAAAGAAACACGTTAGTTATAGATTCCTTACCTTAGAATTACCCCCAGGCGTCAGACTGGATCCGAAAAGTTTTTTCGTCAGCAGTACCTCTGCGCGTCGGTCGACTCGGCGTTCGGCATCGTGGTCCCCGGGATGACGTCGCGGCAGCTACTTAGACGCCGCCCTCGCGCGCTGACGTCAGTTTTTTCTTTTTCCGCGCCAGCCAGCGCAGATCCGGGAAGAGCAGTACCTCAGTCATTTTTTGATTAACTTTTTCTCGACTTTTGTCGACTTCTTTCTTCGAGTCTCCAACTCCGAAAAGGTGCACGAGGGATGCCCGGCTTCAAGGCTTGCAGTTCCTGTAGCCGACTGATGTCGGTGACGGATCCGCACCGCGTGTGTCTTTTCTGCCTGGAGCGCGACCTCGACCCCAAGTCATGCTCCGACTGCCGGTCGATGGCGCCGAAGGCTTTGCGGGAGCGGTCCCGAAAGCTGCTTGAACATCGGCAGTCGGCTCCGCGCCATTCGAGGTCCCGGTCGAGAGGGAGGTCGAGGGACCGGTCGCGGAGCCACCACCATTCCGAAATCATCAAAGACTTCGCCCTCTGGGTCGGGTAAGTCGAAGCACAAGAAGAAGTCGAAGAAGCATCGTCGCTCTTTGACTTATCCTCGTCGGTCGGCCGATCCGATGAGGCACGCAGGTGGTGCCCCTCCTGCGGCTCCGCGCGCGGAGCCTGCAGAGCCAACTCAGAGTTTCCCTCCATTTCCGGGACCCGGAGCGACTCCCGCCCAGCTTCGTACATTCTACGAGGCGATGCATGCCATCTTTGGGCGAACCGACCCCGCCCGTGCGCCTTCGGGCCCTGCGGACTCGGTTGGGGGGCCTAGGTCTTCGCTGCCGGCAGCTCCGGCGCCGCAGGCCCCCCTTGGATCCAGGCCTGGATCCGGATCGGCGCAGGTTGACCTCGTTACGCCACTACGGGCGCTGCTTCTGACGGCACCACTACCGCGTCCGACGCCGGTTGGCCCCCCCGGCCGGCGTCGACCCCGGCCTCCATCCTGATGTGGACACGGGCCGGATCTGGCGCCGGGTGGGGTTTTCATGCCCCTATTCACTCTTGGGGTCCCTTTTCAACCACAGTGGCACCCAGAGGATGATGATGATGAAGAGGACTGGGAGTGGTCAGGTGACCCGTTAATTGACCAGTTGGAAAGTGAACAGGACTGGAGAGAGGAACTGGGGGATGCCAGTGGTTTGGACACCTCCCCTGACCTTGGCATGTTGTCTCCTCCTACCGTGGCTACGGAGAAGGGAGCGTCATACGCAGTGGTGTTGCGTAGGGCGGCCGAGGCTCTTAACCTCGAGCTTCCTACGGTGGCGGTCAGGACTAACCTCCTGACGAAGGTGCTTCAGCCGGCTGCGAGCTCTTCGGAGCCCTTGCTGCCATTCAATGAGGCCCTCACCGACGTCCTTTTTGGCACCTGGTCCAGGCCCAACACGGGGGCTCCCGTGGATAGGATGATTGCTCGACGCCGGCTCCGGGCGACCCCACTTTCCTCTCCCAACACCCCACCCCGGAGAGCTTGGTTGTCCAAGCCTCCACTTCCAAAAGCGCATTCCCTACCGCTCCCCCGGAAAGGGAATCCAAGAAGCTGGACCTCCTCGGAAAGAAGATTTTCTCTTCCGCCGGCTTAGGACTGCGGTCGTTAAACACCACATGTCTCTTGGGCCGCTATTCCCACTCCGTGTGGGATACGGTGGCGCAGGTGCTGCCTCAGTGTCCGGAGGAGGCCCGGGCAGTGCAAAGTTTGCCATACGTTGTGGGCTGGACACCGCTGACTCTCTGGGCAGGACCATTTCAACGTCGGTAGCGCTTCGGCGCTACGCCTGGATGAGGTCGACTGGCTTTTAAGGGGATGTCCAGAACACCTTGATGGACATGCCCTTTGATGGCTGTCGCCTTTTTGGCGACAAAGCAGACAACGCTCTAGAGCGTTTCACGGGCTACGGCCAAGTCCTTGGGCCTCTCCACCCGCCCTGCGGAGTCTGCTTTTCGCCCCTTTCGTGGCTACGGAAGGGGTGCCCCGCTACGTCCCGCCCAGAGCCACAGGCTGCAGCAAGTTGCCCAACCTTCGCGCGGCCGGGGACATAGGAACAACCGTCGTGGTTCCGGGGGCCAGCGGGCGGGCCAGTCCACCAACCCCCCCTCTCCCACCCCCCCTCCGCAGCAGCCTCCAAACCCTCCTTATTCCGACCTTTCAGGCCCATCAAACCCCAGTGGGTGGCAGGATTCGCCATCACCTCCCCGACTGGCGCACCATCACGTCGGACAGGTGGGTTTTGCAGATAGTCCGAAGGGGCTACTCACTCCCCTTCGAGACTACCCCTCCAGCCATGCCACCAAGATACCACCACATGTCGGAGGATCATCTGGCCCTTCTCCAGCAGGAAGTTATGGCTCTCTTGGCCAAGGGAGCCATCGAGCGCTTTCCTGTCCCAGAAGTAGGTCGTGGTTGTTACTCCCACTACTTTCTGGTCCCCAAGAAGGACAAGGGCCTCCGTCCTATCTTGGATCTCAAGGACGTCAACCGCTTCCTCCGGAAGGAGAAGTTCAAGATGTTGACGCTTGCTCAGGTCTTGTCTGCCCTCGACCCGCAAGACTGGTTGGTAGCGTTGGACTTGCAGGATGCTTATTTTCACATCCCCGTCCTGCCGGCCCACCGGCGTTACCTACGGTTCACGGTAGGCCACAAGCATTTTCAATTTACCGTGCTCCCCTTTGGCCTTACCAGCGCCCCTCGGGTGTTCACGAAAGTGATGGCGGTGTTCGCAGCTCATCTGCGCAGATCAGGGGTTTGTCTTCCCCTATCTCGACGACTGGCTGTTGAAGGCGGGCTCGCCCCAAGCAGTCGTCTCCCACCTCCAGACTACGGCCGACCTCCTGCATTCGCTAGGGTTTTCCATCAATGTGCCGAAGTCACACCTGATTCCCTCTCAGAAGCTCCTCTTCATCGGAGCAGTTCTGGACACGACGCGGTTTCGGGTCTATCCTCCCGAGCAGCGAGTCCGGGATATTCAGGCTATGATTCCGATCTTTTAGCCTCTATCCCGGGTTTCAGTCAGAGTGACTCTGAGGCTGCTGGGCCTCATGGCCTCCTGCATCCTGCTGGTCGATCATGCCAGATGGCATATGCGGGCTCTGCAGTGGGACCTGAAGTTCCAGTGGGCGCAGCATCAGGGGAATCTGTCCGATTGCGTCCAGATCTCGGAGGGCACTGCACGTTAACTGCAGTGGTGGCTCACGAACCAGGATTGGGTCAATGGCAGATCCCTCTCCCTCCCCCAACCAGACCACACTGTGGTGACGGACGTGTCCCTTCTGGGATGGGGCGGCAACATGGGAGAGGCGGAGATCAGAGGCCTCTGGTCTCCGGCGGAGTCCGGGCTCCACATCAACCTTCTGGAGCTCCGGGCGATTCGTCTTGCACTCAAGGCATTCCTTCCCTCTGTCCGGGGAAGAGTAGTGCAGGTGTTCACGGACAACACCACCTTCATGTGGTACTGCAACAAACAGGGCGCTGGTGGTTCAACACCTGGCAGGTTCCCTGAACGCCAGGGCGGACGAACTCAGCCGCAGGTGCATGATGGATCACGAATGGCGTCTCCACTCGGAGGTGGTGCAAGGTCTCTTTCAACAATGGGTAGAGCCTTGGTTAGATCTATTCGCCACCGAAGAGAACGGTCAATGTCAGCAATTCTGCGCTTTGGAATTTCCATGGCGTCACTCGCTAGGCGACGCCTTTCGTCGCGAGTGGAGTTGCGGTCTGTTGTACGCCTTTCCGCCTATACCACTTCTGCCCAGAGTGCTGAAGAAGATCAAGCGTGACCGGGCCCAAGTCATTCTTGTGGCTCCGGATTGGGCACGAAGAGTCTGGTATCCCGAGCTGCTCAACATGGCCATCGATCCTCCGATCAGACTGCCTCTTCGGGAGGATCTTCTGTCGCAGCAGCAGGGGACGGTCCTCCACCCGAACCTGTCCAGTCTCCACCTCCTTGCGTGGAGATTGAGCGGCGGCAGTTGACGTCTTAAGACCTGCCTCCCAAAGTCTGTGACATAATCTTGGCAGCCAGGCGTCCCTCCACTAAGACGGTATACGCCTGCCGGTGGAACAAATTTGTGGCATGGTGCACAGCAAAGGCTGTGGATCCCCTTTCTTCCCCTCTTTCTGAAGTACTCTTGTTCCTTCTCTCCTTGGCCCAGCAGGGCTCTGCTCTGGGCACTGTCAAGGGCTATCTGTCAGCCATCTCTGCTTTCCTTCGGCTGCCAGATCAGCCTTCTCTTTTCAAGTCCCCGGTAGTTAACCGTTTCTTAAAAGGCTTAACACATCTTTTCCTCCAATCCCCTTTGTTATGCCTCAGTGGGACTTGAATCTTGTGCTAACTTATCTAATGTGCGCTCCCTTTGAGCCGCTTCATAGCTGTCCCTTACGGCTCTTAACTCTTAAGACTGCTTTCCTGGTAGCCATCACTTCTGCTAGAGGGGTGAGCGAGCTCCAGGCCCTTTCTTCAAAACCTCCTTTCCTATCTGTCCATCCGAACCCGTCCATCCTTTCTTCCTAAGGTGGTCACTGCCTTCCACATTGGGCAGACCATTACCCTGCCCACCTTCTTTCCGCCTCCGCATCGTTCGAAGGAGAAAGAGAGGCTCCACCGTCTGGACCCAAAACGTGCGCTCTCCTTCTATCTGGATCGCACCAAACAGTTCCGGGTGGATGATCAACTTTTTGTTGGCTACGTGGGCGCAAAGAAGGGTCGGGCCGTACACAAACGCACCATTTCACGGTGCGTCGTGTTGTGTATTAAAGCTTGTTACTCTGGCTAAAAAAGAGCATCCAGTAGGGCTACGCGCTCACTCCATCAGGGCGACGGCAGCCAATACTGCCTTGGGAAGAGGAGTTCCTCTAAAGGACATCTGTCAGGCAGCTACGTGGACATCACTGCACACGTTTACGAAACACTACTGTCTGGACAGCCAAGTCCGGAGAGACAGCTTCTTTGGCCGTTCTGTTCTCCAGGACTTTCTGGTGTGATCTTGGTTCGCAGACCCACCACCGGGGTTGGTATTGCTGGGGTATCTATTCTAAAGTAAGGAATCTATAACTAACGTGTTTCTTTCAGATGAACAAGTTACTTACCTTCGGTAACGATGTATCTGTAAGAAACAATAGTTAGTTATAGATTCCTTACAGCCCCACCCATCCTCCCCGTTCTGCGAACTGATTTCTAGGCTTAAGGACATCCTTTCAGGGCCCTAGTTTTGTGCACCAATGGTCAATGTCTTGCATGGCTCTGTGTTTCTGGCACGGAAAGTCGTGTACAGAACTGACGTCAGGGCACGAGGGCGGCGTCTAAGTAGCTGCCGCGAATTCATCCCGGCGAGCACGACGCCGGACGCGGAGTCGACCGACGCCACTTTCTGACGCGCAGAGGAACTGGTGACGAAAAAACTTTCCGGATCCAGTCTGACGCCTGGGGGGAATTCTAAGGTAAGGAATCTATAACTAACTAATGTTTCTTACAGATATATTGTTACTGAAGGTAAGTAACTTGTTCTATACTGTCAGAACACTTTCACATGGTTACCCTTCAACAGGTTTTTCCACTTTTACAGAAGGCAGATTTTATGTCTACTCTAGACTTAAAAGACGCATATTTTCATGTACCAATTCATCCGGATCATCGCAAATACCTTAGATTTGTGATAGCAGGCAACTATTACCAATTTAAAGTACTTCCCTGTGGGGTTACCACAGCACCCAGAGTATATACCAAATGTCTGGCTGTAGTCTCTGCTCCTCTCAGAAGACAGCATATTCACGTCTTCCCCGATCTAGATGATTGGCTCATCAAAGCGAGCACTTATCAAAATTGCCTACAATACACAGATCACAATAGACCTACTTCATCAACTAGGATTCACGGGCAATGCACAAAAATCTCACCTGCATCCATCACAGATGCAGTCTTACCTAGGAGCCATTCTAGACACACTCAAAGCTCTAGCCTCTCCCAATGTAGCCAGAATTCACAATATTCAGGCTCTCATACTACAGTTTCAGTCCAACCAAGCCTTACCAGCCAGAGTATTCATGCAATTGCTGGGAATGATGGCATCTTCCATCGCAATTGTACCCCATGCAAGACTTCACATGTGCCACTACAAGAGTGCTTGACACGTCAGTGGAATCAGTCACAGGGTCGATTATCCGATCTAGTGTTTGTAGACAGCCGTACCAAACGCTCCCTGCAGTGGTGGAACCTACAAAACTTGTCGAAAGGACTGCCTTTCATCGACCCTATTCCACAGATCATGCTCACAGCAGAAGCATCTCTGACAGGTTGTGGTGCTCATCTCCAAGACTACACAATACAAGGCCTGTGGAGCAACAAACGCAAAAGTCTCCACATCAACTATCTAGGGCTTCTAGCAGTTTTTCTAGCACTCAAAGCTTTTCAAACTCACCTCATAGGCAAAACTGTCCTAGTCCAAACAGACAACATGACAGCAATGTATTAAGCCCAAAAGCAGGGAGGGACAGACTCTCTCAAGCCATTTGGAATTGGGCGATTCATCACAACATTTGTCTCCTGGCAGAACACCTCCCAGGAGTAAAGAATCAAATTGCGGACCTTCTGAGCAGAAGGAGACAGCAAATTCACAAGTGGGAACTTCATCCCCAAGTTCTCCTTCTCTACTTTCAACAATGGGGATTCCTACAAATAGACTTGTTCGCCACACCAGAAAATGCAAAATGCCCTATCTTCGGCTCCAGGTTCCCACACCTGCTCTCAAAGGGCAATGCCCTATGAGCAGCGGTTCCCAAACTGTGCGCCGCGGCACCCCGGTGCGCCGTGAAAACTAGCCATGTGCGCCACGAACAGATGAGCACACAGTTTGGGAATCAGTAATAAATAGTATGTTGCACTTATATGCATCTAAACTCAACACTGCTCCGTGTGGTCAGGCCTGCAGTGGTTGCTCTGGGCCATAAGAGGGCTGTGTAACCTCACTTTCAAGGCGTCTAGTATCAGGACAGCAGGGAGACGAGGATATTTTAATGCATTTACTTTCGCGCTGTCCTGCGAGGTGAAGTCCGCTGTCTGACCAGCAGAGAACACATCAAGCAACCTGTGGATCTTTTTGCGCTCAGTAACGCATGTTTACATACAGTGGGAGTCAGTTGTCTTCGTTGAGCTCAGCTGTAGGCTGCAGGCGACAGGCTAAACAAGCAGTTCACGCTCCCTTTACCAACATGGTGGTAAAAACGGAAGTGCTTGTCTGCATTCCAAGAGTTCCACTGAGTCAGACTGCCCACAGATTCGGTCCTGCACTGGTTTCCTGCTGAGTTCTCAGCAGGCAGCAAAGGCGGGTGACTGTCTCTCCCTTTAACATGATGGCGTGCTGTCTCTCTCCTTTTTTACTCTAGAGGGTCCTTGCCCAGAATTGCAGCATAGCTCAACCTAGACTCTACTGAGGTCTTTCAAAATGTTAAAGCTGCTGCTGAGACCTTTGCGCCAGGGATAGGCGATAAGAGAAAGTATCTCTTTGCAAAGAGGCATATATATTATTTATGCACTTATTCGGAAAAAGGTGGGGATGGGAGGTGGGGGTGGGGAGCAAGGGATATGAAACAGTGCGACTTACAGGTTACAAAAAACATGCTCCGATCTCGGATAATTCAGAGGGTTGAGAGTCTGCTGCAGTCATAAGCGTGCAACAGACCTGCAGGTCACAAGTGCAAATGCCAGTAGAAACCTTTTGGATTAACGGGGCAGTAGCGAACAGCACTATAAAATATTAGTTTTTACACTGCTGTTTTTTATTACAAATATTTACAGTTTAGGGAGCATAGAAACACAGACGTTTGTCCACAATTACATGGTTTTTGACCTGATAGAAACCAGGGCTAGCATCCATGTCTCTAAATTCCAAGGCTGCTTTAGGATTTATTTATTTTTAGGTGAAAAAAATCTGCTTATTCACTTTAGAAAATAAGTTTGTTATGCGCCTTTACAGTCTGACATACAATTCTTTATCACGCCTTCCCTTTAGCTCCCTATTGTGCCCTTCTTATTCTCTTTCCTGAATCTAGAACCATCAACAGGAAGGAGCCCAGCAAACAGAAGCACCTGTGACCATCAAATCAAATGAGATAACATTGAATTTGCAGGAAACCCACGTGCATTGCAAGTGCCCAATCTGATGTTTTTTGTTTGCCAAAAATTGCTGCAGACTTACTCCAAACCTTGATTGTGCTTGACTGTGTCTAGATCATGTTCGTTTTAATTCTTTTTTTTTTTTTCTCCATTGTCCTCATTTTACACAGTTTATTTAAAAGGAAATGGGAATAAACAACCAGAGAACAGTGGTCACTATCAATAGTATTATCCAATGTATATTTGTTTGCAAAAGTGAATATTTAGTTCCGCAAGCTATGGTATTTTGTTTCTCACAATTTGTTGGTAATTCATTTGTGAAGCCTTCATTTGTTGTCTTTTTCAGAATTTGTAAATGGCTTAGAAAATTTGCATGCTCTGATTTGAGATGAATAAACCTTGTTGGTGTTTCGTCTGATTAAGTTCCCAGTCTGTCAATCAGGCTGCGGGGCGCATGCCGATGTGTTTCAGGCATGCACACTGACGTGCATTTACAGTTCACTTCTCTGGGAACACGTATGTCCCTCCAATGAGTCGTTGACACAGCATGGGGTTCTGCAGTGGCCAGGATAGGAGTACATCTATGATATATAATTCCTTCATCACCTTCATCCCAATTATTTTTAGGGAAAAACATGAAAGTACTAACGAGAATGGGCTTACACTCAGGGCCAGACTGTCCGTAACGGGCACCGGGTATTCCCCCGGTGGGCCGCCAGGGTGGAGTCCGGTTTTGGGCCCCTGGGGGGCCGTTTTTGTTACAAGGCCGTTTTTGCAGCATAGCTGCAACATCGGACCCTGTAACAAAATCGGCCAAAACCGGCCCTGGAAAACAGCTCGGCCGCACCCCCAACCCCCCGGGAGTTGCCGGCCGAGCACTTTGCCAGGGCCGGTTTTAGTTCCCAGTCCGGCCCTGCTTACACTCATCACCCGCCACAAAAAGGTAACATAATGGGGAGCCGCGGCCAACAGTCAATAGGTAAAGAGAGCCGCAGTTTGGAAAAGTTTGGGAACCACTGCCCTATGGGTGAACTGGTCGGGGATATTTGCCTATGATTTTCTGCCTCTCCCACTCATTCCATGTCTGGTTCGGAAACTCAGGCAAACATCCCTCACACTAATTCTTGTAGCTCCCACAAGGGCCCGTCAGCCATGGTACACCACCGTATTGGAGCTGTCACTAGTTCCACATCAAAAGCTGCACCTCACCTCCAGTCTCCTCACACAGAACCATGGAGAAATCAGACATCCAAATCCCAAAGAACTGAACTTAGTGATCTGGCTCCTGAAGTCATAGAGCTTGGTTATTTAAATTTGCCACCAGAGTGTATGAATATTCTAATAGAAGCAAGAAGGCCTACCACCAGAGCTTGCTATGCAGCAAAGTGGAAAAGATTTGTTGTATACTGCAATAACAAAATCAATCCTTTAGATGCTTCTATTCAAAACATTATCTGTTACCTGTTACACTTGCAGCAAACTGTTCTAACTTATACATCTATCCGTTTGCACCTTGCACCTGTAGCTGCTTATTTGCAAAACAGGCAACATCTGTCACTATTCAGAGTTCCAGTAATCAAAGCTTTCATGGAGGGGTTGAAGAGAGTAATACCACAAAGGATACCTCCTGCCCCAGTTTGGAATCTAAACATTGTTCTTGCAAGACTCATGGGTCCACCTTTTGAACCATTGCACATGTGCCCCTTGCAATTCCTCTCATGGAAAGTTGCTTTCCTCATTGCGATCACATCACTGAGGAGAGTTGCAGAGCTACAGGCATTAACCTTAGAAGAACCATTCTTTCAGCTACACAAAGACAGGGTAGTTCGACGCACCAACCCTAAATTCCTTTTTAAAGTGATTTCTGCTTTTCATATAAACCAATCGGTTGAGTTACCAGTCTTTTTTCCTCAACATGATTATGTAGCAGGACGCGCTCTTCATATGCTGGATGTTAAGAGAGCTTTATTATACTACATAGATAGAACAGAAGACTTTCGCAAAACAACTGTTTGTTGCATTTGTTCCGCCTCACAAAGGCAATCCCATCTCTAAATCTGGCATTGCAAGATGTATTGTTAAATTCATTCAAACATGCTACACTAAAGCTAAAAGAACTTTATCCATACCCCCTAGAGCGCATTCCACTTGCAAAATAGGGGCTTCTGTGACCTTTTTAGGTAACATTTGTCTAGCTGACATATGTAAGGCAGCTACATGGTCTACACCACACACATTTACCAAACACTATTGTGTAGATGTGTTAGCACATCAACAAGCTAATGTAGGCCAAGCAGTACTTAAAACACTATTTCAAACAACTGCAACATCTACAGGTTAGCCACCACTTTGGGAGTATACTGCTTTATAGTCTATGCAAAGCATGTGTATCTACAGCACACATGCCTCGAACGGATAATGTTACTTACCCAGTAAGCATCTGTTCTTGGCATGTAGAGCTGTAGATTCATATGAGCCCACCCGGGTACCTATAGTTGTTGCAGTTCTTTATTATACATTTATACGCATGGACATCTCTATAATACACTTACTCCATCCTCACCCTCTTGCGGGAAAACAATCTAACAATGAAGTCGATGACCATGCTCACTATCACCGAAAGGAGGAGTTACCTTCCGTGACTAGGAAAGACTTCTTTGAAGAAAAACAACTTGCAAACATCCGGACCCAACACTAGATGGCAAGAGTATGCAAAGCAAGTGAATCTACAGCTCTACATGCCAAGAACAGATGCTTACTGGGTAAGAAACATTATCCTTTTCTTTCTAATTCCTAGGTTTAAGATTTATGGACAAGAGACTATTTTAATGCTCTAAGGCTCTGAAAAGTTAATTTAAATATTGATTTAAATTTATCAAGTAATTGCTAAATATTACATTTCTATTTATATCTAGTTTACTTCAAACTTAATATTTATATATTATATATTATATATATTAAATTAAAATAATTTACTTATTGAATATACTGTCATTTTAAATTACTCTTTCCTGAACTCTAGAAACTTCTTACTTCCCCTTAACAATAGCTTTCCGTACAGCATATACACCCTTGCTACTCCTTAAAACAACCTTTCCCTGAACCTTAAAAACCCCTTAATGCTCACCATTCCCAAACCCTAAAAATCGTTTACAACCCCTTAATGCTACTCTTTAAAGAATCCTAACACCCTTTTACTACCCCTTATTGATATCCTTCACTACAAACCCCTTCATGCTACCCTTACTTGAACCCTACAAACCTACTACTATACCGTCTCTGAACCTTGAAAGCTGTACCCCTTGCTACTGTTCCTTGAACCCTAAAGACCCGTAATACCTCTTAACACTATCCATCCCTGAACCATAAAAAACCCTTACTGTCTCCCCCCCTCCTTAGTACTACTAAATGCTACCCATCCTTGAATCCTAAAAAATTCCTTAACCATACCCCTCGCTAACCCATACAAACTTCTAACTATACCTTAATTATCCAACTATCCTCGAAAGCCCTAACTCCCCTTAGCGCTACGCTTCCTTGAACCCCAGAAGTCCATTCCTACACCTTAACATTTCCCATCCCCAAGCCATACAAACTCCTTTCCCCTTACCGCTCTTTGAGGAGCTCAGCCTGCTTAAAGCAGGGGGTGTAAGGGTTAAATACTTGGAAGAATTGGGACTCAAATTGCTGATTTCCCTCTGTAATTCCTCATTTCTAAGGCAACCCTCAGGGTCTCCCTTGTGATCCCAGTTATTTCTGTCTAATATCGGGAACTCTGGTGAGGAGTTACCGAGTGATATCAGGGACGTTTTTCTAAGGTCCTTAGCGGTATCCAGCAACACAGAAACACTTAACTCTTTAAAGAGTTGGAAAAACATTTTTTTATGGCATCATTGGAAGCATTATTTATGGACCGTGGAACTGTGCTGCACTGCCATTTGGGAGAAATGAGCACCACCCCACTAATGGAGTCATTTGCGAAATGTCCGATGTTATGTCCTCTGGTACTTGTGTGAACGGAATGCAGTACTTTTCTCCTAAAGCAAAAATTGCATTAAACGTGCTGAATAACACTTAATAAACATTTGACCATATTTTTAGTGCTTCACAAATATTCTAAATTACCACCAAAATAGTGTGTATGTGAATAACAAAATAACCATATATTAGTGTATGACTTCTAAATTGTTCTTTATAACAGCCTATCAGGGTAAGGTGAACTTCCATTTTTAGGTCTGGCTTGACTGCACAGCTCTCTGGATCATTTATTTTTAGCAATTCTTTAAAATATGCATAGATTGGCTTTTTGCTTGGGTCCACCCAGAGTATTATTGTCATCGCATCAGCTGGTGATACCTCATTGTGCCTTCCAAGAAGTGCTTCCATTAGAATGCACTAGGGATTATTCTAAATGAAAAATAACCTCAACTATGTTGTTCGTCACATTCAGTTCCTTTCTCCTATATGCATTCTACACAGAAAGCATTTTTTTTCTATTTTCCAAGCATTAGCAAAGCTAGTAGGGCGAACTTTAATGTGGGAAACAACATTCATGCATTCAATGCTTGCAAACCACATTTGTGAATGCCTATGGTTTACATTTGTTGGTACATTAAAGCTCGACCTATCAGCTTTGCCATTGCTTGTGCTAATTCTCTGCATCTGTTAACATTAGCTCCTATTCAGTCAACAGACTGGTGAAACTCTCTATAAACTTGTACACGAGTGAGGTGCACTTGTTTGGGTCAGTAAAAAGCGGATGGATCAAGGACGCTGATTGTACCCCTGCAGATACTTGTAGTGTCTAGGTTGTATGATAAAAATGTGAGCAGGTAGGGTGGTGACATGGAGGGACTCACTTGGGCAGAATGCTATCTTTACACAACTTTCTTTTCCCTCAAGTCTAAAGAGGTTTTCTACCCACCACACTATGGGAACATGGTCCATTTTGTCGGTAAACAAGAGAAATGTAATTATCTGAATCCCCATAAAGGTTCCTTTTCCTATTCGAATTATTTGTTCTGTCATTGACATTCCTGCTGTAATACTGCATATTTTCTACTGGAAGCGCTGTCATCTATTATTTATTTATGAAACATTTCCGGATTTTCTGTTTTCATTTTTCTAGCTGATCCTCTTGTTGGAAGCATAGCCACTCAGTATTTGACAAACAGAGCAGAACATGACAGGATAGCAAGACAGTGGACCAAGAGATATGCTACATAAATTGGACGCCTCGTGCAGTGTGAAGGGGCAGGAGGCACCTTTACAGTGTGCAACAGATCTTTATAGCCTATAAAAACGGACTTCTGTGTACATGTTATACTGATTCTACTCTGCTTTTATCCTGTGAAGACTGGGATACTGCCCATAAAAGGTAAATGCTATCGAGAGTAGAATTTTGTAGATGTAGAATAGTTACGTTAAAATGCCTACTTGCAAGTCTTGCTTCTTTGGGATATCAAAATGTATTTTGTGATGTAAAGGATACTGTTCCTGAAGTCAACCAAATATTATGGTGCATTTTAGCCTAATTCATTATCTGTATGAAGTTATAAAATGTAGATGTAGATGATTAGGAATTGTCATTTGTATTAAACCCAGATCTTGTTTCAATTATGTGATACATGCTGTTGCGAAAATTGTTTTATCTGTCAGTTTGTACTGAAAGGATTTAATTTCCTTTTGTAGCTCAAAGAGCCCCCAATATATCATCCCAAACACAATAAACATGTTCGTTAACGTGTGGTATTTTATCTCTCATTCAAATAGATTTTTTCCTTTCAGTTTAAATGCCTTTAACGATGGGTTGGGAGGGTGTATGAAAGTTGAAGGGCAGGGAGGGCTACTGAAAAACATCAAATTATTTGCATGCTCTTTGGATGTCAACAATTAGTTTTTACACTTCAATATACAGTTTAATGTGGTATAAACTACTTGTACACTTGCAAGGTAGAGTAAATGAACCAAATGTATTTCACACAAGAGCATGGAAGTTGCATTGTATTTTTTACCCCTGAATGTAATTACAGAAAGAATTATAAGAAGCTGGCCAGAGCAGTAGTGGGAATAAAGGAGGGGGGTATAGTGGAAGATATAAAATCATAAAGATATTGTGCTGTCTGAAGAGGAGGCCCGTGCCAGGCAACAAGAAGATTGAGCAGATAAGATGTGATATGTGGACTTTATCTCACAGTACGCAAGAGCGTTTGTGATTGAGATTCTTAAATATTATGGGAAACGTGTTCTAAATAAAGCATGTTAACGTCGTAGGCATTCTTAACCGAAGCAGATTGTAATACGGCTTTAACTGTTTTGATGTCTCCCATTGCAGGACTACTGGCCTCCATTAAAAATGTGAACGTTTAGGTTACTGCTTTGAGTACTCAAGCCATCCGCCCAGTACGACCGCCCACGGCAAGACAGGGTTATAGGCAGCTGTGGTTTTCTGTTTTTCCATCAGTAACTTACTCTGCCTCCCATTCATGCATATCTTCCCCAATAATTTTTTTTTTAATTATTATTATTTATATGGATTCATAGAGATGCAAGCCCTTTAGATCGGGTATTTCCCTGTTTCGTGTTCAGGTATTTTCAACAGTTCTGTGATTTCACGTTTGCTTTAGTGTGCTTTGTAGTTACCTGGCTTCAAATGGTTTCTGTGCATTAAATGAATCTCTGGCATATCTCCACCATAGATCACATCGGCTCTCTCAGCCCATTGCACCTAGAGGTTCTGTGTCCACTTAAGTCAGGATACTTTTTCATATGCACACAGTAGTGACCTTTTCCTGTATGAGAAGGAAAATCACCATTGTTTCGAGAGTCCTAACGGGGAAGAAATTTTTGCTTTTTAGTATATATTTGGCCTTCCAGTCGTTCATCTCCAGTAAATCTATTTATTGGTTGTTTAGCTTTACATTACCATATACGCTTCAAAAAGGACATTCAATATAAATTACGAACTCAAGTAGTAGCCTACAAGTAAAACAGCCTAATAACATAAGTTGAATAATGAAAATACCAATCTTGGCAAGAACAGAATTCATTTACTGGTTATACACAAATAATTAAAATTAACCCTTGTCCTAGTAGATCAGTATCATACAGAATATATGTGAGAACAAGCAAAGTGATTTTGCAGGAATAAAGCAGTTTATTGCCAGGGACAACCACAGGAGCAGCTGCAACTTCGTTCTCTGCTCTGTTCCTGCTAGTACATGGATGATGCTGTTCACATTCTAAAAGCAGCTGGTCGTGCATCATAGCACATCAACTAAAGAACAAGGCATTAGAACACTAAAATATTGTTTGATCTTGGCTTTAGTGATCCACAGTTTAAGTAGTTTCTCCTGAAGTCGGACTATTTTCATCTATTACTTTTGTCTTGTATCCCAGTTTCTTCAGAGGTACTGGGCTGTCACCGTTGCAGTAAGCTACATTGTTCTTCATTTGAGTAAAATAGGCATTAGCCATCTGCTGTAAATGTAGTTGCACATTGGAGGTTAAAATAGCAAAAACATAAATGTATTATTTTCAGAATTGTTGAAAGGGCATTTTCCACTACTAAACACTGCTCCTGCAATCCAGTTTGTGGATTTACCACGATTCTCCCCTTTCTAATTCGAAGATGTAAATTCCTTTGTCAAATGGAAATCTGTAGATGGATACATTTTTTATTGTTATGCTATTTCATTTCCCAAAGTATCCTTGGCCATACTTGCTAGCATTTTTTCATTTCCTCAGTCTCAGTATTAATGGTTTCTCATCTGTGTAATTACTAGTGGCCGGACCAAGAATGGTGTAAATTGAGAGTTTAGCATGCAGGTGACTGTGTACTAATAATTGTCTCATTTCTGGCACATCTCCCTTCCCTGCACACTATTCTCCTCAGGAGACGTTGTCTGGAGGTGACAGAGTACCAGGCAACTCAGTTATTTTGCTGGATAGGTAGCGATACAAAAGGGGATGATGGACGGAACGTTTGAGCCAATCAAACACTCACCCCCAGTCAACTGATCTGGGTTTAATCCATCATCATTCTTTAGCTCACTCCACCACCCCAGTTCAGACATGGCCATATGCAAATCAGTCTGACCCTGTGCCTCATGGGAACAGTCCAGCCCGAACTGCCAGGTAGCGAGGCACATTATGACCGGATCCTTCAACCTCCACATGGATGTACCACAAGGAGTAAACAATTGTTGTGAGTAACCATTAGAAAGATGACAGTAGCAGATCACAAGGCTGTTTTTGCCCCAGTACTGGACAGTCTGTTTCAGCCGGATCCAGCTTTCACTGTCCAGGAACAGGCACCAAGCACCTTCTAGTGACTAACCTAGTAAAGAATCTGTTGTACTCTCAAATGAAGCTTAGCTCTTTTTCTGCAAGGAGCGGTTCTAAGCTGCCATTATTGTGTAGTATTGAGTCAGTCTCTTTCTGCGCATGCTAGTGCAAGCATGTTTTATGGAGATATCGTGATCTACATAGATTAAAAATCTGTACTCCTTTGAACATCAGGATCTTCATCATTGGTTTCGTTCACTTGTAAATCAAATGGGCTCTAAGGAGAGAGGCCAAACGAAAGAGCTATGTACTTTTAAGTCTCATTTCTCCTTTGGAAATGGAGGAACCGACAATGTGGAGGGAAGATTGAAGCTGCGAGGTATGAATCCTTCAGATGCAAACATCCGACCTTGTCTCCTCTTAAGTCTCTCAAAAGATTGATACTTTCCATTTTGCAGTGCCTGCTAAGCAGCCACGTGTGTTGTCAAATGAAAACCTCCTAGAAATATGTTGTTCAGAAAACCAGGGTCGTGGAATAGAAACTTGTATAGCTCTCATGTAAGGTAAGATTTTTTTACTTCTAAGGCTATAATGATCTGCTCTTGTAGAGAAAAAGATAGTTGTCTTGGTCAGGATGTCTGGATTGGGTTGCTAAAAACTGTTGATAGAAACCTTTTTATTGTGTCCAGAATCCAAATGTCTTGGGACACTAGTTGTGAAGATACTATCTGAAAGAGACACGTTAGTGACAGATTCCTTACCTTAGAATATCCCCAGGCGTCAGGCTGGATCCGGAAAGTTTTTTGCGTAGCAGTACCCTTGCGCGTCGGTAGGCGGCGTCGTGCGGCTCCGCGTCCGTCGTCGGCGTCGTGGTCGCCGGGATGACGTCGCGGGCAGTACTTAGACGCCGCCCCTGCGCGCTGACGTCAGTTCTTCTTTTTCCGCGCCAGTAAGCGCAGATCCGGGAAGAGCAGTGCCCTAGTCACTTTTAGACTATCCTTTTTTGTGAATTTTTTCACTGTTTCTTCAACGAGTCTTCACGACTCCTAAGGTGTTGTAGGGATGCCCGGCTTTAAGCCCTGCGAGGCCTGTGGTCGCATGATGTCGATCACGGACCCGCATCTCGAGTGTCTCTTCTGTCTCGGCCGAGACCACGACACGAAGTCGTGCCCTGACTGCCGGAAACTTCATCCGAAGGCTTTGCGAGAGCGGTCTCGAAAGCTACTCGAGGTCCGGCAGTCGGCTCCGCGCCGCACCAAGCCCCGGTCCCGGGAGAGGTCGAGGGGCCGGTCGCGGAGTCCCCGCCGTTCGTCGGAATCCAAGTCTTCGCGCTCCTCCGGTAAGTCGAAGCACAAGAAGTCTAAGAGGCGTCCTCGCTCTAAGACTTCGCCTCGCCGGTCTCGCGACTCGGCTGAGGCCCCAGTCGGCACCGTCCCCGCGGCCCCGGACATGCCTGTAGAGCCGCCCCCGAATTACCCGTTCTTTCCGGGGTCGGGGGCGACTCCGGCCGAAATACAGGAATTCCTGTCAGCCATGGCCCGCCTCTTCGGGCCTTCAGGTCCCTCCGGTGCGCCTTCGGGCCCCGCGGGCCCTGATGGGGTTGCCCTGGCGCCGCCGTCGACTCCGGTCCCGGCGCCGCCTGTCCCACCGGCCTTCATCCCGGCCTCGGCTCCGGCCCCGGCCTCGATCCCGGCTCCGGTGGTACCGCAACCCCCATCGACGCCGGTTGACCTAACCACACCTCCGCAGACGCCCCCGGTGCCGTTCCTGACGCCGTCCGGGCTTTTCGTCGCGAGTGGAGTTGCGGTCTGTTGTACGCCTTTCCGCCTATACCACTTCTACCCAGAGTGTTGAAGAAGATTCGGCACGCCCGGGCCCAAGTCATTCTTGTGGCTCCGGACTGGGCTCGAAGAGTTTGGTATCCCGAGCTACTCAGTATGAGCGTAGATCCCCCTATCCGTCTGCCTCTTCGGGAGGATCTTCTGTCGCAGCAGCAGGGGACGGTCCTCCACCCGAACCTGTCCAGCCTCCACCTGCTTGCGTGGAGATTGAGCGGCGGCAGTTGATTCCTTTCGACTTGCCTCCCGAAGTTTGTGATGTGATTCTGGCAGCCAGGCGTCCCTCCACTAAGGTGGTATACGCCTGCAGGTGGAACAAGTTTGTGGCATGGTGCACAGCAAAGGCTGTGAATCCCCTTTCTGCCCCTCTCTCTGAGGTTCTCCTGTTCCTTCTTTCCCTGGCCCAACAGGGTTCTGCCCTGGGTACCATCAAGGGCTATCTTTGTGCCCTCTCGGCCTTCCTCAGGCTTCCTGATCAGCCCTCCCTTTTCAAGTCCCCTGTTGTTAACAGGTTTCTAAAAGGCATTACACACCTCTTCCCTCCTGTTCCGTTTGTGATGCCTCAGTGGGACTTGAACTTGGTTCTTACCTTTCTTATGTGCGCTCCCTTAGAGCCTTTACATAACTGTCCTCTTCGTCTTCTGACTCTGAAGACTGCCTTTCTGGTGGCCATCACCTCCGCTCAGCGGGTGAGTGAGCTCCAGGCTCTATCATGTAAACCTCCCTTTCTGTCTGTCCATCCAGACAAGGTTGTTCTTAGGACGCGTCCGTCCTTCTTGCCAAAAGTGGTTACTGCCTTCCACATTGGGCAGACCATCACTTTGCCCACCTTCTTTCCGCATCCTTCCAGAGAGGAAGAGAGGCTCCACCGTCTGGACCCAAAACGTGCGCTTTCCTTTTACATCGACCGCACACGCCATTTCCGGGTGGATGACCAGCTCTTTGTTGGCTACGTGGGCGCCAAAAAAGGTCGGGCGGTGCACAAGAGAACCATCTCCCGCTGGGTAACCTTGTGTATCAAAGCCTGCTATTCTTTGGCTAAGAAGGAGCCTCCTGTTGGGCTGCGTGCCCATTCCACCAGGGCAACGGCTGCTACCACGGCTTTGGGCCGCGGTGTTCCGCTGCTGGATATCTGTCAGGCGGCTGCGTGGGCCTCGCTGCACACGTTTACAAAGCATTACTGCCTTGACAGTCAGGTCCGGAGGGACGGCTTCTTTGGCCGTTCTGTCCTCCGGGACTTCCTTGTCTGATCTTTGTTCGCAGACCCACCACGGGGTTGGTATTGCTGGGGTATCTATTCTAAGGTAAGGAATCTGTCACTAACGTGTCTCTTTCAGATGCACAAGTTACTAACTTGTGTAACGATATATCTGTAAGAGACAGTAGTTAGTGACAGATTCCTTACCGCCCCACCCATCCTCCCCGTTCTGCGAACTGATTTCTAGGGTTAAGGACATCCCTTTCAGGGCCCTAGTATTTTTCAGACACCTATGTCAGCTTCTTGCATGGCTCTGCGTTCCTGGCGCGGAAAGTCGTGTACAGAACTGACGTCAGCGCGCAGGGGCGGCGTCTAAGTACTGCCCGCGACGTCATCCCTGCGACCACGACGCCGACGACGGACGCGGAGCCGCACGACGCCGCCTACCGACGCGCAAGGGTACTGCTACGCAAAAAACTTTCCGGATCCAGCCTGGGGATATTCTAAGGTAAGGAATCTGTCACTAACTACTGTCTCTTACAGATATATCGTTACACAAGTTAGTAACTTGTGCTTCTAAGCTTATCCACGCCCCCCCCCACCCCACCCCCCAGATTTCACTATGGAAGAGAGTGTAAGATTCACCTCGGGTACTGTTCGAGTTGAACAAAGGGTTGGAGCGGGCACCTCCTCTGTTGTAGCTCTTACTACTGCCTCTGGAACGGAAAGGGATGAAGGTACTGCCACAGCCCTGCTCTTCCCAGCCTCTCCACCTTTAACACCATGTAGCTTCCAGAGGCTTTGTTAGGAGATTCAGCTGGACAGATAAAAGGAAGCAGATGAGGGACAAATCCTTAATTGGTTTATTCAGGGCCGCTGAATTAACACTGTACAGGCTGTTGTGTATCTATGGCAGCTGAAAACCATCATACTAAAGTAACTATGCTGTGTACTTGCAATGTTCTATACAGTACAATACATTTATAAAGCGCACAGATACCTAAAAAGGTGTCCTGACGCTGGCTTTGAGTGTGTCCACCAGGTTCACGGGTCAAATCAGAAGGAGCCTAAACTGAGTCGAAGGGGAACATTTTGATCCTCTTCCTGAAAACCGCTTCGGATTTGCAGCTTCTTAAGGCCAAGGGTAGGGTATTCCAAAGTTTGGCAGTCAGGTAAGCAAAGGAGCGGCCTCCTCTTCTGGATTTAGCAATCGGAGGGGTTTGAAACAGCTTAAGATTATTAGAGCGAAGGGAAACTGCCTGGAAAGAGAGTTGAAAACGGCGCCTAAGATACGAAGGACGCATGGAATAAAAAATCCTAAAAGCAAGGGTAAGGGCCTTAAACTGTATCCTTTTGGGAGCCAGTGAAGCTGGGGCAGGTGATCCGAAATAAGACACCAGGGAAGAAGCTTCAGAATCAAGACGGCCCGGCACGTTCTGAATGATCTGTAGCCGGTGTAAAAGATAAGAAGGAAGACCAAGATATAAGATATTGGAGTAGTCCAGTTTAGACGTGATCATGGCATGTACTACGGTCTTCTTTTGATCCACGGGAATAAAATGCATCATCCGTCTCAGGGATCTGAGTGTCAGAAAACAGGAGCTAGCCAATGATTTTATTTGGGGTTCAAAGCTAAGTTCTGCATCAAATCTGACCCCAGGTTTCTGGCCACTGGGGCAGGACAGGGCGCATTCCCCATCTTAGATAGCCACGAGAGGCTGCAATCAGGTATGATTTTAGGACCAAAGAAAAGGACTTCGGTCGTCTCTGAATTTAATTTCAGGAAGTTAGCACTCATCCACTGTAGAACAGAGTTCAGGCATAATTTGAGGGAAGTTAATGTTGAAGGATCCCTTTCTTGGAAAGACCAGAACAGCTGTGTATCATCTGAGACCACCCTAATCCCGAAGGACTCCACAATATCTGCCAGGTATGACATATATATATTAAAAAGGGTAGGGTTAAATGCCGAGCCCTGAGGAACGCTGCAGTTTAGCAGCTTAGCTGCAGAGGTAAAAGGAGGGAGGAAGACCGATTGTGTGCGATTACAGATAAAGGATTTGAATGAACCAAGATAAGGCACACCCAGTAATGCCAAAGCCCTCCAGTCTTTCCAGCTGAACCGTGTGGAAGACCGTAATAAACGCCGCTGAAAGATCTAGCAGCATTAGCATAACTGGGGAATTTTGGTCCAGATTCATTTTAATATGCTCAGAGACCTCGAGGAGAGTGGTCTAAGTACTGTAACCGCATCAGAAACCAGATTACGATTCATGTAGTTAAAGGTTTTCCTCCAGGAAGGAAGTGAGCTGTCTGTTGGCATTTTGTTTCCACCGGCTTTGCCGTAGTAGGTAGCAGTGAAATAGGCTGGAAATTGCTAAGGATCTTAGGGTCGACCAATGGCTTTTTAAGTAAAGGAAGTAACATAGCCCGCTTCCAACCTGAGAGGACCAATGCCTGAGCCAGAGACTCATTGAGCAGGTAATTCACCCAGAGAGTAATTACGGTGTAACCTGTTTAAGAATGGTAAGGTGGCATGGATGTAGAGGGAATCCAGATCTACAGTTGGCAAGATCAGTTGCTGATGTTTCAAGGGAAATGGTAGAGAAACAGGATAGGAGTGGCGCCAATGGTAGAGCAATAGGACCTGAGGTAGCTAAGGAGGGATGGGGAAAAGTGTTGTAAATTACTTGGATTTTATTATGGAAAAAATCAGAGTTCTGCACAGAGTTTCATAGATGGAGTAAGTAAATATTTTCCCACCACCCGGGGAAAGAAGGGCATTAGCCACTTTAAACAGCTCTTTTGGGGGAGTTTGTCGGCTTCAGCTATTGATAGGGCAATAAACGCTTTCCAGGCCCTATAAATGGCTTTGTGATGTCTTAATAGCTTTCTGATAAGTAGCTTTGGTTTCTGCGTCATATTTAGTTCTCCACCCTCTTACAGCTGGATTTAAGAAGCTTTAGAGAGTCTGAGAACCAGGGGGCTGACTGTCTAAGTCTTTCGATAGAATGCATTCTATGACATGATAGAAAAGCTTTAGAAGCTATGTCTAATTATGGACTAATTTAATTAAATGTAATTTAATTTTAATATACATACTTGTAAGAACAATAATAGAAAATATGTTGTATTGCAATTTATTGGTTTAGAAGAAATGGCAGAAATACTGAAGATATAAGTAGAGTTGAATGTAATGAAATTCAACACCTCCAAGATTTGAGGTTTAACTCCGCCCAACCATGGAACTTAATGAGTCACAATGACATGGGTGGCATACCCCGTGCGAAGGCACTCTCCACATGAGGCATGCCAGGAAATGCACTCCCATGGTCTGTCCCCGCGTAGCAAATTGTTGCAGCCCCGGCATTCACCTTTCATCTAGGGTCTTACTGAGGTTGTTACTCTGAGTGGACAGGAGGCAGAAGAGCAAGTCCAAAGAGCGGCCTTCTCTCTCGCCGAGTGTCCCACTGTATAAAATGGTGGCTATCAATGACCTACAAAGGTGACAGACTGCTGTTGAAGACTGTTCTCAAAAGAGAAAAAATCCAAAACTTGCCGCCTGTAGAAAGGGACTGTCAAAACTCAGCAGCTCCATCTTTGACCTGGAGTTCCATACAGCCATCAACACCCAATAATACCCTAGCTAAATCCTGTAAAAGAGAACAGTACAGTAAAAATTACAATCTCCAGTCCTTAATGAAAGAGTACAGTACAACTAAACACGTATTCAAGACATTAACGGGGTAAGAGAAAAAAGGGGACACACTCCTCTCAGTCTGTGGAACAGCAACAAATGATGCTATTAAGGTGTCATCAGTTCCACTTGGATGTTATTGGTTCTTCTAATCATGTGGCTTGTAGTTTGTTATCAAGCCTCCTGGGCATTGCAGTTCGTTATAGTCCTTTTTTTTTTTAATGCTGCTCTAGAGAAGCAAAGATAGAACAAAAGCATAATCCTAGCCTAATATCCGAAAATAAAATAGATCACACCAGCAACATGGTTGCATGTTTCAGTAAGAGAAAGAATGCAGCCACACAGCTTCAGTTGCTTGAAAGAAATGTTTGCTAGGTTGCACCAGATATTTTAATTGATGCTGGTTACATTTAATTGAAACTAAAACTATTCATGGTTCTAGGTTATAAGGAGGTGAAAATAAGGTGCATTGGAATGACTACTTTAATGTGCAAGTGTAGACCGGAGATTAAAATTGGTGTTTTATTGAAGTCATTTGTAAATTCTAGTATTTAGCACTGAGACCACTTTAGAGTGCAGCTTCTTTGTGTACATTGTTGATGGTAATTTTTGTGATTCACAGATATTAAACTATATACATTCTGTTAAGATCCCCTTAATTTGTTTGGTAGGCATTACTCAGCCCCTTTCTTCCTACTATAGTAATCTATTTTTCGGACTAGTGAAGGCAAGCTTCCCATTATTTAGTGTTGTAATAGTGATGTTTCTTAAGCACACATTCAGTCATCAGTTACTTGTTTTTGACAGTTGTTTCGTTATTTTCTTTTCACGCATATTGAAGTAAAGGTACAGTGCAATAGTGTAAAACATTTGTTGAATGTTTTAATTATTCAGTTCTGGTATGTTTATTGGCTGTAACATAACAAACAGTTCAATGCGGTGGCCTAGGTCTATGATGTTTTTTATGTTTAAAGTTTATGTTCAGGCGTCTGCAAATATACAGCGGGGTGGGCAGGGTGTAGTTTTGCAGTGTGCTTGCGGTTTGATTCTACTTTACTGGAACATGGTTTTGTGTGTTCCACTATGAGATGGCCTATCTTTATTTTACTTTACTTCCTTAGTTTGTCTCATGGCACTCTCTCTACATGTTGTGTTATATGCTTTCATAAGTGTTCACTTACCTGACCTGTTATGAATGTCTGTCTTTATTCTAGTTCATGCTGATTACCAGCCTCTCATCCGGCTTGGTTTCTAGTGCTCGACGAATCATGTCCCATGCTTTGTATATAGTATCCTTGGTCTTCAGTTGGAGTATTATAGTAAGAGTATCTATTTCAGTATTGATCCATTTTTTTCAAGTTCTCTAGCCTGGAGTTCAGCTTTGGAGAAGTCAAGGACGTGGCAATGCATTGTTTCTCTAGAATCAAGGCCAGATCTATACCTCTATAAACTTGAGTGTGTGCTTGCTTTTGTTTGTGCAGGGCATTAAATTAAGCAAGCCTACCACAGCATCATGATTCTGTGTTATTGAGTTCTGTTATGGTGTTCAGTATTTCTTTCCAATATGATGTCCAATTATCTATCAGGGCTAGTCCTGTGCTTTCTTCCTTTTCTGATGGATACTTCTAACCAAAGATTCCTCACCTTGTGAATACCCCCAGGCGCGAGACTGGATCTGGAGGTTTTTCTCAGCAGTCCCCTTGTGCACCGAGAGATGGCGTTGTCACTTCCTTTCTTTCTATGCATTCCGACGCCCATCCGGAGGCCGCTCCCTCGAATCTGTTGCTTGACAGATTTTTTTCCAAAAATTCCAACAGAATGCACAGAAAGGGTCTTCCCCTAAAACTACAGGCTTTTAACCCTACAAGGATTACCAAGGAGTGACTGACCCTAACAAGGTTTGTCTCTGGTGTCTAGGCTCCTCGTATGACTCAAAAGCCATTCGATACTGCAGGGCCAAACTCTGCATCACTGAGCCCTGCAGAAAAAAGTGCTTAAGGCCCAATCTTGGTATAAGTCGAAGACTCGAGCATGTTCTTGAGAAAGGACTTTGTCTCACTCCAAATTATCAGGTAAGTTGAAATCAAAGAAGAAACATAAGCCAAAGTGTGACTCCCCTTTTTCCGCCACTCTCGTCAATGGAAGTCACACGGACGTCAGGGTACCTCGCGATCTTGGTCCCAATCTTCTGCCACGCAATCAATACGTCAGCATGTCCTGATCCAGCCCAAATTCCCTGGCCCATCAGTGATGTTGCAGCAGATCCAGGTGGTTAATGAGGCTGTGTTGCATATCTTTGGAGTCTTCCAGCTACCTCTGGTGTGCCTCCAGGCCCCAAGGATCAAAGTGGCCTCTAGTATGACATCTACTGGCATATCAGTCTCCAACACCTACCTCAACTTATCACCCAGCGAAGAGACTAACGCCACAGACGCCAAAAGTTCAGATGGTCTCATCAGACTCTGAAGTGAACCCATCGTGACATCGGTCGAAGACGCTCTCTTTGGTGTGCTTCCAGGCCCCAAGAATCTAAAGAAGCCTCCAGCCTGACAAGTACTGGTGTATCAGTCTCCAACACCTACTTTAACGTATCACCCAGCGCGAGACCCTTGCTAGTGCGCCGTACGTCGATGCTGGTACTGACCCTGCCAACGCCAGAAGAAGTTCTTATTGTCTCATTGGACTCTAAACCATCCCCACCTCGGCCAAAGACTCACCGACCTCGATCTCATGTCAAAACTAATTCAGACACAGAAGATACACTTCCTTTTCCACAAAGCTTCTCAGACCTTAAACCCCATGATGAGGATTCTCTTTTATATGATGTGGAGGATTTCGTTTTAGATCCCCAAGATCCCAGTGGTCTGGACACATATCCTGACACTGGTGTCAGGTCCACCTGGATCTTCCATGAAAGAACTGGTATCTTTCGCTATAGCTATCAGGAGTCTGAAAAAGTCCTCAACTTCCAACTGCATTGGGTGGATATCAAAACCAATGTCCGTACGGAAGTTCTGCAGCCAGGGCAGACTTCTTCAGAGCCACTCCTGCCTTTTAATGAGGCCCTCACAGACACCTTGATGGGTTCTTGGGCAAAACCAGGATCTGGCCCCCATGTCAACAGACAGATTGCGAGGCTACATTGACCAAATCTGGGGAATCCATCTTTCCTCCATCATCCAGCAACAGAGAGTCTTGTGATTAAAGCACCTCCACGGGTGGCAAAGCATCACATCGGACATATGGGTGCTTCAAATCTAAATCGTCCAGCATGTAAATGTCTTAACTTTTTAACACACACACACACTACTTATCCATCTTATGGAAGGAAGTTACGGCACTCTTGGACAACGGAGCCATAAAGAAGGTACCAATTTCAGAAATAGAGACTAGTTGCTTCTCCCATTAATTTCTGGTGCCGAAAACGGATGGAGGACTTTTTCCTGATTTAGCTCTTCACCTTCTGAACTTGGTGCTCAAAAACTGGATTGGACTGCAGGGTGCCTATTTTTACATCCCTGTCTAGCAGTCCCACAGGCCTTACCTACAATTTCAGGTTGACCGCGAGCAGTTTCAGTTCTCGGTGCTCCCCTTTGAGCTCCCCAGTGCCACTTGGGTATTCACGAAAGCAATGGTAGTGGTTGCTGCCCATCTTTAGTGGTTGGGGAATACCAGTCTTCCTATAACTCGACCACTGGTTGCTGAGGGCGAGCTTACCCCAGTCAGGCCTGGACATCCTCCAGATATCAGCCTCTCTATTAACATTTTTGGGATTCTCCATCAATGTGCCGAAGTCACACCTAACTTTTTAAATAAGACCATCCTGAATACGCTGCTTTTCCTACCCTTCCCTCCACCTCAACAAGTACAGGACAATCTGGCTATGAATACGATGTTTCAACCTTCGGCCTGCGTCACATTGAGAGCGGTTCTGAGATTTCTTGGCCTCCTGCATCCTGCTAGTGCACCAGGCCAGATGGCACATGCAAGTTCTGCAGTGGGATCTGAAGACTGTGGGCTCAGCACCAAGTGAACCTATCAAATTATATCCATCTGTCCGATGAGACCAAGCTCCACATCATTCTGGTGGAGTTGTGGACAATTTGCTTGGCAATAAAAGCCTTTCTCTCGTCCATCAAAGGGGAACTGGGTGCAGGTTTCTCACGGAAACACTACTGCCACGTGGTACTGCAACTAGCAGAGCAGCAAGGTGGTCCCTGTGCTAGGAGGCCTTACATCTTTGCAACTGCCTGAGACAGTGGGGCATTTCCCTAGTCGTACACGACCTGGCAGGATCTTTAAATGTCAGGACGGAAAAAACTCAGTTGGCATTGCCTTGTGGATCACGAATGGCAGCTACATTCAGGGGTTGTGCAGAATGCCTTCCATTCCTCGATCTTTTAGCCACCACAAGAATGCGCAGTGTCCAAACGTTTGCGCGTTGGAGTTACCAAGGTAGTTCTTCCTCTGAGATGCCTTCCGAATGGACTGGTGTTCAGGACTCCTGTACACATTGCCACCTCTACCTGCAGTTCTGCAGAAGATCAGGAAGTCCAGGTTCATGTCATCTTAGTGGTCCCAGATGAGGCCAGGAGATTGTGATACCTGGAACTTCTTGCCATGAGTATCTGTCCTTTGATCCGACTGTTGCATTGGAAGAATCTTCTTTTGTAGCAAAAGGGCAAAGTCTTGTATCTGGGCCTGCCTAATCTACACGTCCATGCATGGGGATTGAGCAGCAACATTTGAATGCTTATGATCCTCCCTGCGAGGTCGTAGATGTCATTTTGGCAGCTAGGCGTCCTTCTACCAAAACGATTTATGCTGGATTCTGGGAGCAAATTGATTGATTTAGTTCTCGGCACATCCAAGGTTTTCAGGCTTAGCTATCCGATGTTCTGTTTGTTCTTTCTCTAGCACAACAAAAACTTGATCAGAGTACCATTAAAGTTTATATGTTAGCCCTTTCCATAGTAACCTGATCAACCATTTTTTGAAAGTGGGACCTTAATTTGGTTCTCTTTTTTTTTTTTTTTTACCTTTATTTTATTGATATTTCACATAAACTGAGTACAGCAGATGTAATAGACAATCAGCATGATAATGACAATCCGTGGAGTGAGACATGTAATACAGCGACATCAAATCCATGAATGCACACGAGTCAAATATCTGGAACAGTTCTCGTATCGAGAGCATCTTGCTCAGGTCTCGCATGTTAGAAACACCACAGCGCAGTGAGTAATTAAAAAAGAAGCAACATACACGAGCATGAGCAATATACAATAGTATGCAGTATTCAGGCCGTAATATATAATAATTAAGGTGGGGATCAGGAATCATGTCCGATGTCTGCAGGATGGTCCAGGAGATACGATTGGAGCGGGCCCCAGATATCCCGGGGGCGTGATGAGGCCGGGAGAAGTTCAGCATATGTACATGTTTGATCCTGCCATAGTGTCATGTCCCCAATCCAGTCCTTGAATTTGGGTGCTCTTCCTCGACCCCACCTACAGGCCACCCTTCGTCTAGCCAATAATAGTCTAAATTAGACAAATTTACGGTATGCTACTGGTATCTGCTCTGTGTATCCGAGTAAGGCCAGAAGAGGAGACCTCGAGAGGGACAAGGAAGTCATGAGATCCAGCGCTCTGAACACTTGTTGCCAATAGGTGTGGACTGTGCAGCAATCCCAAGCAAGATGGAGGAAGTCAGCAGCTTCCGCCTTACATCTGTCACACCGGTGTGTGTCTCGCAACCCAAATTTGTGTAGTTTAACCGCGGTGTAATAACTACGGTGTAAGAATTTGTAGTGGGTGATGCGCAGCCGACTACTGGAGGAAACCTGTTCAGTCTGCTTACAGCAGAACGCCCATTGTGAATCGAAGATGTCTTGTCCGAGTTCAGCCCACCATTTATCCCGAGCAGCACATGGAGGATACTCGGCGTCGGTATATAGACTATGATAAAGTGTAGACACCAGATGAGAAGCAGTGTTCGCACGCAGTGTGTGGTGCAAGGGGGCAACCATCGAGGGCTCCAGAGGGTATGCAGGGGTGCATTCTTTTATCCCTTGGCGTAATCGGACATAAAGGAAGGTCTCCATGGCGGAGGGTGGGGGATCTGAATATACCTGCTGGAGAGTATGAAATTTGCCATTTAAGTATGTCTCCCCAACATTGGAGATTGCGTGTAGTTTTAACTCTTTTAAAGACGCCTTCTTGCAGTAGTGGCATCTTCGGATGATATGTAAGCGGGAGTAACGGGGAATATAAGAAGGGAGCATGCAGGCGGCGCGCAATGCGATTCCATGCTTTAACTGTGCAATCTACGGAGGAAGGGCAGGGTTCACGCGGCGCGACTGTGGTCAATATAACCCCATCTAGTGGGATAGGGTCTGCGAGCCAGTGTTCAGTCGCAACATGAGGTGTGTACCTGGGAGGGCAGAACCAGTAGTGAGCATAATGTGCTTGGGCACAGAGGTAATACAATTCAAAATTAGGAACATCAAAGCCCCCCTGGGAGTACGGCCGCATGAGCGTGTCCCACTGTATACGCGGTTGCTTGCCACCCCACACTAATCTAATCAGCTCTGCTCGGAGAGAGGAGAAAAAATGCCGTCCTGGGTCATATGGGATATTTAAAAACCGATACAAAAATTTGGGGAGGACCACCATTTTAATAAGGGAGATACGGCCTGCAGTAGTGAGGGGGAGTGCGTTCCATCTAGTTATGCAGCCAGTAACATGATCTAGTGTTCGCCCGTAGTTGAGCCTCATCAATTCCTCGCGGTCTGCAGCGACGTGTATCCCTAGGTATTTTACTTCAGTAGAGCACCATTCAATGGGAAATCCGTGTCAAATGGTGTAACCGAAGTAGTTGGTGGAAAGATTTGAGATTTAGTCCAGTTTATGTGGATGCCAGAAAGGCCACCAAACCTGACAAACTCCCGAAGGAGTGGATTAAGGTTCTGCTGCGTTTCTTTAATATATAGGGTAACGTCATCTGCATACAGAGGAATGAGAATTGGGCGAAGAAAGCAGCGAAGGGCTTTTTCCTGATGATGTTGCCGGAGCTTGGCTGCCAGGGGTTCTATGGCAAGGGCGAACAAGAGAGGAGATAACGGGCATCCTTGCCGGGTGCCCCGAGAGAGGGAAATTGAGGGAGAGACATGTCCGTTGATCAGAACTTTCGCCTTCGGGGAGGTGTAGAGGAGGCGAATCCAGGCTAAAAAACCGATGGGAAGCCCCATACATTGAAGAATAGTAAATAGGTAGTCCCATTCTACCGAGTCAAAGGCCTTCGTGGCGTCTAGGAAGACCGCCACTAGTGCCAATTGTGGGTCCACATTTTGTAGAATAGAAAAAAGCATCCGGAGATTATGAGAGGTCGCCCTGCCAGGGATAAATCCGGCTTGGTCCGGCAAAACCAGCTTCTCCATCAGGAGACTGAGGCGATTAGCCAATAGTTTGGCAAGAATGTTCGCATCAGTATTGATAAGGGAGAGGGGTCGATAGGACTCGCAGCAGTCCGGGGGTTTGCCGGGCTTCAGGAGCGAGGTAATTAGTGCCTCTCTCATCGATGCAGGAAGGATCTGAGTTTCCTGCGCCTCTATGTAGACGTCTTTCAGCACTGGAAGTAATTGATCAATATAGGATTTGTAAAAATCTATGGGGAGCCCATCGGAGCCCGGTGCTTTCCCTGATTTCATCTGCATAATCGCTTCTAGAAGCTCATCATCCTCCAATGGTGCCGCTAAGAATTCCCGCTGGTGATCACCCAGCCACCCCAGCGCAACATCCTCAAGATAGTGAGAGAGATCAGGGGGAGGAGTACGACGAGAACTGTAAAAGTCCGTGTAGAATTCAGTGAATGTATGTAAGATCTCGAGACTATCCCTGTGACGCACCCCATCTCTATCCATCACATCTAAGATATAATTAGAGAAGCGGGGCTGTCGAATTTCAGTCGCTAGTGCCCTGCCGGGTCTCTCCCCCTCCCCATAGCGACGGGCAGTAAAGTATTTGCCCCTGAATTTGACCTCACGCTCCGCCGTAGTGGTATATTCAGTGAGCTTTTCCCGGAGTGAAGCCCTCTGGGCTCCTGACTTCTCATCCCACATACCCTGTTCGAGTTGTTTCAATTCACTTTCAAGACGTCGCAAGTTCCTTCGGATATCTCTGAGGACTCCGAAGCTTTTCGACATGCACCTGCCGCGCATAGTAACTTTAAACGCCTCCCAGATCGTGCCCACATGTGCGACCGAGCCTTTATTTCTTGTAAAAAATTCTGCAATCTCTTCAAGTTCTGTCTGAAAGACAGTATCCAGTAATGCCTCTGGCACGAGTCTCCAGCAACGCGGGGTAGCAATCAGATTGGGGGCGCAATCACCATACATTCCGGTGCATGGTCCGGGCCATATGCTCCGCCGAGAGAATCCAAGGACCAACCCCCCGGGAGCAGACCCAGTAATACAGTTGCGACCAGGACGAGTGTACTGAAGTATAATAGGTGCCCTCTCTCTCAGCTGGGTGTACGTGACGCCACACATCTATGAGCCCATGATCGAGAAACAGCCGAGAGGGGGTATCTTGAGTTTTCGTGTAATGATGCGGAAGAGGATTAGACCTATCAATGGAAGGGCATAGGGTAGTATTAAAATCTCCCCCCCCCCCATATGATGTGCGTGGATCCTACCTTAAGTACTTGTCCCCATAGGGTAGTGAAATAATCAGGGTCATCCGTGTTTGGCCCGTAGCAACAAACGAGCGTAACTGATTGTGTGCCCAGCGTACCCCAGAGCATGCAACTCCTGCCGAAGGGGTCGCTGAATGTGCCGCCGAGTATGAGGGGTGTGTTTTTCTTGACTAAGAGCAGCGTGCCACGTGAGTATGTAGAATAGGAGGAAAACACTCGGGCAGAGGCCCATTTGCTGCCGAAGCAATTAGAACGGCGGGGGTCAGTGTGTGTCTCTTGAAGCATTGCAACTTATATGTGATGTCTACCAAGGTATGCCAGTATTTGTCTACATTTGCGTGGGTCGCCGAGGCCTCTAACGTTCCATGTAAGCAATTTTATTCGTAACTGTTCAGAATGTGGAGGCATTCCAAAGGTAGTGATGCGCTATAAGTGATGTCCCAGTGTGTGGTAAGTGTGTAATAAGTGTTTAAATAGGTCGACGTGTGCTAACATGTCTATCCGCTGAAGATTCAAATACATAACATTAATATGCAACATTCCCAAACCACCTCCCACCCACAACAGCACCCCAAACGTGCTGGCATTGTAGTGTCCACCCAGAAACATCTCCACCCCCACCCACAACAGCACCCCAATTGTGCTGGTACTAGAGTGCCCACCCAGACCCCACAAAACTCTTGACATTATAGTCTGGATCAAGAAAGTCCAACAAAGAAGAAAAAAATAAGCAGTACGGGGGATCTCCCATGGGGGGGGGGCGCCCGTGGGCTACGAAACCTTCCCGTCTTCCAACGCTAACTGCAAAGCAGTCTCCAGGTGGCTCTGGGTTGAAGGGGGGGGGGAGACAGGGAAGGGTGCTTGGCAATGTCCAGGACAAACCTACGAAGTACAAAACACCTAACAGTAAGCCTTACAGAGCATACATAACATATGAGACACTTAGCTGTCACCGTCGAGTTGCAGGAAAGTGGAACCATACCGAAGGCATGCAATGGTCCCCGCAGTGGGGAACGGGCAATGAGAATCCCACTTGCGCATGAGCAGAGTGCAGCAGTCAATGTGAAAAGTGGGTAGGTCCGAAACTGAAGCATAAAACGTTAGTGTCCATTGCTCAGGTTAGCTCACTGTAGGGGATAGAGATCTGGAAGCATGGTCTCTAGTATCTCGATGTGGCGATCTTCTCTTTATAGTCTTGAGAAAGTCCTCCACTTGTTGCGGATTAGCACAGAGAGTGTGTTTGCCTTGATAAGTGATCCGCAGCCGTGCCGGGTACATGAGGGCATATTCAACTTGAGCTTTACGTAGTTTTTGCTTGACTGGCAGGAACTTGCGACGCGCCTCCTGGACCGCGACAGTAAAGTCAGGATAGATGGTCAATTCATTGCCCTCAAAGTGCAGCGATTTCTGCTCCCGAGCTTTTTTGAGTGTGGCATCTCGGTCTCGATAGTTCAGGAGACGGGCCACAATGGGCTGTGGAGTGCCGCCTGGAGGAGGTCGGGGACCCAAGGAGCAATGTGCACGTTCCACAATGAGTTGCGATGAGAAGGTCTCAGCTCCGAAGGTGTCTATCAGGAGGCGCTCGATGAAGTCTTCCATGCGGCCTGTATTAGTGCTCTCCGGTATACCTATGACTCAGATATTATTCCGGCGACTACAGGCTTCATGGTCTTCGTTCTTGGCCGCGATGATTTTTAACAGCTTGTTCATTTGTGACACTTGTTGTTGCATCTGGGAGGTGGCATCTTCATTGTCTGAAATACACCGTTCGGCCTCTTTTAACTGCCCGTCGTGTTTATCCACTTTCTGGACGAGGAAGTCTAGGCGGCTGTTCATGGTGTCCATCTTCCCAGAAAGATCAGTAAGGCTATGTTGCATAGCCAAGAGCAAGGTTTTAACGTCATCCTCTGTGGCCGGCGCCTGCGACTGTTCAGTACTAGCCTGTCCGGCATCAGCCGAGTTAGACCGCGTAGCAGCCTTTTTAGTGTCGAAGGTGAGCCTGGGCTGGCGGCCATCAGGTTTCCCCATTCAGCGCAAAGGTAACTTATTGTGCGTGCAGGAGGAGGAGCAGCAGCAGGGGTCTCCCACTTAGGAGCTATCTGGAGGGCAGGTTGAATGAGGCCAGGCCATCCAATGCACTAAAGCCACCACCTGGAAGATAAGATGTCCCGGTGCAGCGGAAGTCCGGGCGTTTAGTAGCAGTACCTGCCAGGATGGCCAAAGGCAAGTCCAGTAATCCGCCTGTGGAGTGGCAAGTAGTGGAACAGAAGATTAGCAGGCCCCGTGAGTTGGATGGCAGGCCTCTGTAAAGTAACCTCAACCGTGTGCCAGGTAGGGGTATAACACAAGCGTGGCTGGAGGGGGCCCACCTGCGGGACAACACTGCCGGGTCCGGAGAGCAGAGGCGGTAGCTCAAGACAGTGCGCTGAGGCCCAGCAAGATGTCGGTGCCACTAAGCAGTATTCCAGGTGGGGGCCAGTATGGTGTGTAACTACGCAGAGATCCCGTAGAGAATCAGGACCTGCGTGTGTCCAGGCAGGCGACGCAGCTCAGCCCTACATCCCCCAGTACAATGCCTCACCAGCTGCGTAGGGTCCAAACTGCAGCGCGCAGCTATGTCGGAGATCCAAGTGTGCCAGGAAGGGGCGCCAGCAGTACCCCCCAGCCGGGCGAAGATGAGGCCTCCTAGAGCGCGTGCAGGCGGCGCTACAATCAGCCCACAGCAGGATCCTCACAGGTGGAGCGGCAGTTCCGAAAGCGCTGCAGACGTGGAAAAGGACTGTTGCTCAGAGACAGTACTTAGCGAAGGACGCAGGTAAGTGTACACGCAGGGGCCCAGCGGGGTCATCAGGCGCGCCACCCCATCAGCGCCCGGGCCGCGAGAACATCCAGGCCAATGAGCAGTATGGTTGCAGCTCTCGCATGTAATGGCGTACGCCGTGCTCCGTATATTTAGAGCCCCCAGGCTGCGTGTAGGAGGAGACTGCCGATTAGCAGAGGCAGGTCCAAGGCACATTGGCGGCGAAGCAATCGGTGCGGCAGTGGAGCGCAGCCGGCCGAGCGTGGCGGCAGCGGTGGAGAAATGGCGCGCACGCAAGGCTAGCAACCTCGAGCGAAACAGCAGGCACCTCACCGCATTTTGTTTTTCCCCCTGTTCGGGGGCCGTCGAGGAATCCCACAATGATGTTCCAGGCAGTGGGCGTCAGACAAGGGATCAGGCAGGCCAGTATTACAGCGGGAGGCCCACCGCCACGTGGAATCCCCGGGGCTCGATTAGTAGCGGCAGCCGCGCGGGCTACCAGACGTACCACCACACTTGCCCCCTGCAATATTAAGTCCGGTCCGGAGCCGCCTACTGGAGTCGGAAAGCCGCGATCTTCGCCACAGAGCTGCAGGATACTCAGAGGAACAGGCGAATAGCTTTACAGGTTGAATTCATGTAGTAGGTGCAAGGATAATTACCGGATCATGCCACCAAGCTGCCAGAGCCTCACAAGCGTGCGGCCATCTTGGTCGTGCGCCACCTAGCGCCCCCCCTTAATTTGGTTCTTACATTCAAGAATGTGCTCCCCATTTACATTTGAGCCGATGCATAGCAGCTCACTACATCTCCTAACCCTGAAGAATGTTCTCATAGCAATAATATCAGCTTGTCACGCGAGTTAATTGCAAGCCCGGTCTGTCCAACAACCATATACCACCTTCTATCCAGACAAACTGGTGCTCAGAACAAAGGTGTAATTCCTGCCAAAAGTTGCAATCTGCTTCACGTTAGACAGGTCTATCACCCTTTTGGTGTTCTGTGCTCCATCCAAGGAGAAAGAGAAGTTACATCACTTGGATCCCAAAAGATCATACTAGATAATATTTGGCGGATGATCAGCTCTTTGTGGGGTTTGCAGAGAAGGGTAAAGCAGTGCCTCTCTAGGCAGTTAGTCCTCTACATGAAGAACTGCTATGCACTGGCTAAGAAGCAACTTCCAAATAGCTCAAGGGCTCATTCCATCAGGCCAAGACTGCCATTATGGCATCATTGGCACATGGACTGCCTGTCTTGGACAAATGTTAGGCTGCTATGCGGGTATCAGTGCACACCTTCACAAAGCACTACTGCCTTGAAAGCCAGGTCCTTCAAGAGGGATACTATGCCCATTCTATCCTGCTGGACTTTTTTTTTCTGAGGTAATCCACAGCTCCAGCACCTGGAGGGTACTGCTTTGGTATCTGTTCACAAGGTGAAGAATCTGCTTTTAGAAGTATCTATCAGAAGAAAAAGTTACTTATCTTCTGTAAGTGTCTTTATGGTGGATACTCTTATCTAACAACAGTTTCCTCACCAACCAACCCACCCTCCTTCCTTTTCTTTTGAAAATACTCTTTTTGTTTCACCTAAAAACATCCCAATTAAAAGCTCTGCAAACCATTAACTATATGTATTGGCTCCACATCTGATGGCGCGGGTAGAGTCAAGGAAGAAACTGACGTCATTGTGCAGGGGTGGCATCTATGTTTGGCTCTGTCATCATTCCCATGACAGTACAGAGCCACACGACGCCACCGACAGGCACATGAGGGATTTGCTGAAAAAATCCTCCGGATGAAGGCAGGCTCCTGGGGATATTCACAAGGTGAGGAATCTGTGGTTAGAGTATTCACCAGCAAGCGAATTATCGAAGGGAAGCAACTTGTTCTTGTAGTCTCAGTCATGCTTTTGGCTGGTTGGGGTATGTTTCTGCTTCCTAGGAAGTGTTGCCATGCGAATGAATCAAGGACTATTCTACATCTGAAAGGGCTCTCAAATATCACATTTGTGTTACATTAATTTATCTCATGGATCCCTTCTCTACAAAATGCAATCATTTTCTATTATTTGATTGCAAGGCACATTTGTTCGTTTTACAGTAAACTAGGTGAATTGCGAGGGATGCCAAAATGTCATTCCTTTATATTTGTAGATTGGAGGAATGACCGTTGGGCATTGCTTGAAATAGCATTCAGCTGCTGGGCTGTTGAATTTGTGTGCTCGGCAGCTCCCCTGTTCCTGCCACCAGATCACTGCTGAAATGCAAATTTGACTCGCCTGGTGGCTTTGGCAAAGCTAAAAGGTCTTATAATTACAAATGCGAGGCAAACCAAATGGCTTTCGCAATGGTTGTTAAAATGAGGTAGTCTTTAGCAGTGGCTGACCAGACTGGAGGGAAAGTTTAGAACTACTGCTTCTCTTTAAGACAGGCAGGCCTAACATTATAGGATGTTTATGAGCATGCAGAGTTTTAAATGGAATATGCTTCTCCACTGGTAAGCCAAAGCGATCTCCACAGAAAAAGCTATAAAAGTGTGCTGCTGCAGTGCAGCCTTCCTAAAAATGGTGAATGACTAGATTTCGAGGTGATAACTCCTACTATAATTTAAACACAAGCACCTGCTAGAATGTCATCATAACTTTTTATCGTTTATTTATTCTGGTTATCAGCCCATTGTACCTATCCTGCAAATCTGGGCACTGCATGTCCTAATTGGTGTGGTACTGCTTACCTTTATGTTCCTGCTCCAGGCTACTCTGAAGATCCTGACCTTGCATGTCTTTAGGAGTAGCAGAGGACAAAAGGGTGTGCAGAGTGGGTGCCACGAAAAAAAACTTGCATCTCAAAAAGGCCCACCGAACATCTGTGTAAAAGCTAGAATGCCTACATGTCACAAGGAGTCACAGAACTCTTACAAGACTTGCCAGTGGTGGTGACGAGAAGTCATCCTTTTTGATTTAAGAACTCTCATCCCATGCAGTGTTTCATAAGAGAAGTCAGTGGAATCACATTAGCATAGAATTGTGAGACAAGTATGGTATGAAGATATTGATACACCGAGTATATTATTACCAGGGGTATAAATAAACTGTGATGTTAATGAATGCTTTTCATAATAAAGTTATCTACCTGTTACATTGAATATAAGTTAAACTACTGAATATTACTCCTTAACATTGAAGGTACCTCTGTTTAGCAAACAACGTTTAAATAACTCTGTGTGTTGTTCACAGTTACCCTGTCAACTTTAATGGCATTACAACTCTGAGGAAATATTGAGGTTCATTTTAGTACAGAGAATGTGATCAATTCTATATAATATCAGAGTCAACTTCCAAGATTAACAGTGTAACCATACTCAAAGTCTACTCTTAATTTTAGATATCAATCCTTCAGCAGCACAGTTTAATCCAAGCTGTGAAAGTAAGCAGCATGACGATATCCAGTGTCTCTCTTTCTCTCTTTTGCCCCATTTCCCTGGGTCTATTGCTATTCAACATGGTAAAGTTGTGAGGTTGGCTGTGGGTTCAGCTAAGTATGGAAGCTCCCATTGCTCCTGTTGGCTCTGGATTGCAAGGTTAGTGCATTTAGAAAGTAGGACTGTAAACAGTTTCCTCAGCTGTTGATTTAGTGTTTGTAAGATCATTTTCCTTTTTGCCATCTGTGTGAATGGGCACCAGCTTTTCTCATGTTCAGCAGCTTCCTGACCCAAGCCCGTACTTGATATTTCTCAAAATTACTCTACTGCCTTCTTGTTTGAGCTGGACTAGGTTTTTCATGTACCACAGTGCTCTGGACTCTAGCCACTGACCATTTGTAGTTCTCCCTCTCCCAAAAGATGGTAGGTTTGATTAATAATACAAATCAAGACGTGTATACATGAACAACTCGATACCAGCAACTATTCCTGTCACTATGGCATTTAGACACACTGACCTGGGACCTTCAAGGGTAACATACAGTCACCCTCACTGACTCTGTTCACGTGGTGTAGTTAAACTTGGAGAGGGTGGATTACTTGAGTGTAAGATAATTTGTCTAGTCCCAATCTGCCTATGAGCAGAGAGCTCCCTTTACACTGTCCAATTGATCGAATCTCTCTTTCTGGGCATAGTACTCTTGACTCCTTGCACTGGGAAGTTTGCACCCCCCACTCTCACCCCAAGATACACGGCTAATTCCCTCTTCATTTCCTTTGTGAGAGCAGGCTAAGTGACAGTGTGTAGGCCAATGTACATGCACTAGCTTTTCAAAGGAGATGTGGCTGTGGTCTTGGCAGTTCTGACGTAGCTTCACAGCGGGTTTTCAGTAGGTCACCCTTGTTTGTCTGCCATTAGTGCACGTGCACTTCAAATTGAGGGGCTTCAAAAAGATGAATGCGGAGGTGGGCAGTGGGAAAGCAAGCAGCTATAGCAGTGGTAAGTAAGACATTTGTTTTTGCTTTCCTCTGCTTATGTGAAGCAGGTGGTTATGGTGAGGTGGAAAATGTGCTGATCTTAACCCCCACATCTATGTATGTTTGCCAGCAAGACATAGACCGCCTCAGAAATCTACCTGGGATGTTATCCACCAAAATGAAACAAGCCTTTATTCTTTTTTTTTTTTTAACTGATGTCTTTATTAGTTTTAACACATTTAACATTTGTTTGCAAATATTCTAAACATACACCAGAAGGCAATAAATGGCGAACACACATTTCAATCGAAACATCACGGAGCAAGAGGAGAGTGAGTGACCTTGTAAGAAATGACACTAAAATTAGACCGTTCTTCCGAAACGCCGGGGTGCAATGGACTTGTAAGAAGTTAGACTGAAGTTAGGTCATTCCTCCCAAAAGCTGGTGCTTTGCTAGGGACGACACAGAACTTCAGAAGGTCCCTTTTCCCGCTGCTTACAACCTACATTACTCCTAGAATGTAAATCCACCAACAGAAAGCATCAGATACAATCAGGAGAAACTGCTGCTTTACGTTTCAAGGGGGCTAAAATGTCTCATAGCTGCTTCAACCTGCACAAACATCAGCACTGTCTTCCCCCTGAAGTCTCTCAGCTTTGCAGAAAACAGGAGACTAACTCCTGAACCAGGGGTGGCAAAGTCTTCCCCAGCTTCTGCAGGTCTTTCCATTTAGTAGATGTAGCAGTTCTAATGTTTTGGATCTTTTGCCCACTTTCCCAAAGGGCTCATAGGACCAGCACGAAATTGAGGTTTCAAGTTAAAGCACAATTCACAGACACTTCAAAACTTGAAGAATGGGGTAGCTGTGACTGCTGAATCAAGTATTCTGAGCTTCAAAATAACTGTTTAAATGTCTCTAATAATTTCTGTTGTGTGTAGTGACTTTCCCCAACGTTGGAAATGGTGCAATAGAGAAGAACTAGTGATGTATGCCTGCAGCGCAACAGAAAAGGATAAACCAAAACATTTTGGTCTATAATTGAGGGTAGTGAGGTAAAATGTTATTTAAAGGATGAATCTTCCCAGAGTCTTCAACTTTTAAATGTCCTCACTCGAGATGTCAGGCTGGCTCTGAAAACATTTCCCCACAGTAGTGTGTCCCCTAGTGCCTCTAGATGGCACCAACATGGTTCCAGCTAGGGCTCTGTTTCACTTACCAGACATGGTGACGCAGAGCCCATAAAAAGCTCCACCTTGTGTGCTGACTTCAGTTTTTTCCACACAGTTTGAGTACAAATCCACAGTTCTTCATTTTTAGCCATATATTCAGCACAATTCTTGGCAGTGTACCTACTACAAGTACTTTTGTGATGTCTCAGGTGGTGATGGTGTCAGGTTTTAAGCCTTGCTTATCCCAAATATGCATAGCAAATATGCATACCGAGTAACTGTTACACCTGTGCCTTAAGAATGACTGCAGCAAATGCGACAACTGTGTCCGTACGTACACCAAGATGCTTAGAGAGAAAGTAGCCTTTGTTCCCTTCATCCTTTGCATTTGCCTTTGCATCTCATAGCTGCTGGTAATTGTTTTTTGTTTATCTTTTTCCTCATAAATATATTTTTGATGGACAAGTGTACCTGCAGATTCCTTACCTTTCGAATATCCCAGGTGGCTGGCAGTATCTGTAAATGTTTAATAGCCTTTCCATGCCACTTGGAGCTGCTGGCTCCATGATGGTGTCGGAAACAACACCACTGTGACATTACTAGGGCCATAAAGCACCCGCCCTGGCGTCCTGACGTTAATCAATATTTTCAATACTTATTTAATTCTGAGTTTTTCTTCACAATGATTGACACAGGTTTTGTGCAGTTTCCTCCCAAAAAGTTCAAGGTTCAAGACCTGGGATTGTGATGGAAAAATGTCTGTTATGCGCCCCCCCCCCCCCCACTCCCCCTTCCGAGACCTCCGACCTCTAGAAAGAACAGTGGGTCCTTCACATCAACCTGCTCAATCTAAGGGTGATTCAGCTTGTACTCAAGGCATTCCTTCCATCCATTATTGGCGAGTCTGACCAGATCTTGGTGGGCAATACAACCACCATGTAGTATGTCCACAAAAAAGGAGAGTGGGGCTCATCTGCTCTGTCTGTAAGCATTGGCATTCTGGGCTGTTGTGCATCAGACCTTACCAATCCCAACACAACCAACCTCCTTGAGGACCTCTCCGACCTCGGACTCGCCCAGCAAGTAAGACTCTACACACACCGGTAGACACCTACTGAACCCCAGCTTCGGCGAACTTCACAGTAGACCAGTCCACACTGGTCACCTGATTCGACCACACCCTCATCAACTTCAGCATACCCATCCCATCCCACCCCACTGCAGAAACGCCATCACCTAATCTTCACGACTGGATTGGAACAAGATCTCAAAACGATCCTGGTCTTCTGAACCCCTACAACACATCAACAACCTCCCCAAATCTGTCTCCAACTTCAGTGTGTGGATCACCACCTGCACAGATACCCTGGCTCCTGTCAAACTTGAAAAAGCCACGAGAACCAGACCGCAAGGAAGCTGGTACAAGGAAGAGCTCAGGTTATGAAACGAAACTGCAAGCAAATTGTATGCAAATGGGGACAAAGTGAGAGCTACAACGACAGGAGTTCCTACACATCTGCCCTCAAATGCTACCATCAGCAAACCAGAGCCACTAAACACTCTACGCTCACCGACCGCATCGAAAGCAGCACCAATAGTGCCAAGGAATCAAAATGAAAGATGTAACCTCTCTGGCAGAAAGCTTCACTAGTGTAAGAGCCTCTCAGGACCTCTGCACCCAGCTGTCTCTTCAGCAACATGATCACCAGCATGGACGAAATCTTCAATCCCCCCAGTACACTTGCAGCCCTCCTGACCATCTCTGCCACCACCCAGAGGACCACCCTGACCACCAAGCCCACCATCACCACTCAAGAAACCACAACCATGTCCATATACTCCACAGCAACCTCAGAACCCTGCCCTCCTTTTAATCAATGGACTCACCCTGATCCTGAAGGACCCAATCATCACAGCCACCTTCCTGGATGCCTGGAAACGGGCCACAGCACTCCTACCCTTCCCCCAAGAAACCCTCAGCAGACCCGAAGATGCTAGCCAACTATAGGCCCATATCCCTGAAATTGCCCTGCAAAAGTCATGGAAAAGATGATAAAAGGCTAGCAACGCCTCTCACTGACCACCACCTCCTTGACACCATTCAATCCAGATTCATGCCCAGCCACAGCACGGAGACCGCCCTCATCGTTGCCATGGACAACATTTGGATAATCATAGACTGAGGTGACCCCACAGTCCTAATGTTACTGGATGTTTCTCAGCCTTCAACACTATCTCCCACCCCATTCTTATCCAACAACTTCACAAAGCCTGCATCCAAGGCTCCGCACTTCACTTGATTTGCTCCTTCCTGATAGGCCACACCAAGTCTGTCCGCCTGGCTCCCTTCACCATGGACACTGTCGACCTCCTCTGCGAAGTTCCAAAACGATACTCGGCCCCAGTCTGTTCAGCACCTACAAGACCCCACTCTCAAGCATCATCCACACCCACGGAATCAACATCATAACCTGTGCTGACCACACACAGCTCATACTCTCCCTCTCCAACAAGACGCAAAACACCTAGACCAATTTCTTCACCTGCAAGACCAAAGTTGCCCAGTGGATTAAAACCAGTTGCCTCAAGTTCAACACAGATGAAATGGAAGTAGTATTCTTTGGTAAAGACACCTCAAGCTCAGACTTCACCCGGTGGCTTGCCGAACTCGGACCTACACCGCTTCTGGTAACCCACGCAAAGAACCTCATTCCTACTCCTGCCTGGGCTGGAACAATCTGCCCCAGCACATCTGAGCCTCCTCCTCAGTTCTTGATTCCCGCAAGAAACTGAAGGCCTGATTCTTCACCTTGATCTGACCCTACCTTCATGCCTGGAGATTGAGTGAGGGCACCAAAGCTCCTGTATTCGGTCATTGGAAGTGGTGAATGTCATTCTGTCTGCATGCTAGATGTTAACTAAGACAATGTATTCTGGAATGTTGAACAGATATGTCACTTTGTGTGCTGAGAACAGTGTCGATCCCTTAAAAGCCAATCTCTCAGAAGTGCTATGTTTTGTACTCTCCATGGCTCAGCTGGTTTGCACAGTGTGCCACTAAGGGGTACCTAGAGGACTTGTTGACATTTCTCTGCCTCCCAGACTATACTGCCCTCTTTAAATCACCCATCAGATTTCTGGCAGGTTTGGCGATTTCTTTTTTTTTTTTACCTACCCCATTTGTTATGCTACAATGAGATTCTAACTTGGTGATGACTTTTTGTGTTTGGTTCTCCATTTGAACACTTTCACAGTTGTCAGTTAAGGTTATGAACGTTGAAAACTATTTTCCTGGTTGCGATTACTTCAGCGATGAGTGTCTGGGAATTGCAAGTACTAAGCACCTGTTCCTCCTTCACATGTTTTATCCCCGACAAGTTGGATCGTTGAACCACAGCTGCTTTCCTGCCAAAGCTGTTGTCCTCTTTCTATCTCGGTCAGTCCATCATCCATCCTTCCTTTTATCCCCCACCACAGTCAACTGAGGAGGAGGAGAGGCTTCAGAGACTGTATCTCAAAAGTCTAGTCAGTTAATACATAGATCATACTAAGGAGAGTAGGTCTGATGACCAGCTCTTTATAAGTTACACGGGTAGGAAGAAGAGGAAAGGGTCCAGAAATGGATCATCTTGTGCATCAAGATTTGCTGTGTCCTGGTAGATAGGGAACCACCAGAGGGGGAGATAAATTCACTCCGCCGGGGCAAAATCTTCAAGCTTGGTATATACAAAAGGAGTCCCAGTGGCCGGGGTTTGTAGCGAGGTGACATGGGCATCCCTCCACACCTTTGCTTAGTCTTATTGCTTGCACCCTGAGGTTAGAAGGGGTTGCCGTTTTGCACAATCAGTCCTCCAAGATTTTCTTTTTGCTAATCCGATAAGACCCCTCACCTACTTGGAAACTGCTTTGGAATCTATTCGAAAGATGAGAAATCTGCAGTTAGAAGTATTCATTAGAAGAAAAAGTTACTTGCCTTCGGAAACAATCTTTGTAGTATATACTCTGTCTACCCACAGGTTCCTCATTGATCCTTCTTGCCTCCCAGTCTCAAGGACGATCACAAGCCACACTTATTAAAAAGATTCCCAATTAGACTGTAACACTGCGCCTTCTCAAATTGATGTCACTCATCATCTTCGCCTCATGGGATGTGTAAAAAATGGATGGGAAACTGAAGTCAGGATACTGAGTTGAGCACTTTATGGCTCTAGTGATGTCACAGGTGTTGGTTCCAGCGCAGACATGGAACCAGCTCCCCCTACTGATGTGGAACAGCTGTTGAAGGTTTTCAGATCCTGTGTGGAGTCTGGGATATTCAAAAGGTGAGGAAACTGGAGGTAGATATGGTATCCACCTGAAAGATTGTTACCAAAGGTTAGTAAGTTTTAATTGAAAATTTTAGTCCAGAGGTTTGTATGGTGACGAAGAGCTTACCTTCTCTTGTTGGTGTCCTCTGTTGCCATCCCAGTATGAAGATGCTCTTATAACTGTGATTGTCCTCCAATCTGTCAGACCCAGCTTTAGCTTGGTTAGGAGAGTGTTGAGGAGGCAGCCATTGATTGGTTAGCATGCAGCTTGGTTGCAGGACACACATTTCCACCCATGTTCCAGTATAATCCTGCTTCCTTTACGACACAGGGGACACTTCCTTTCTCATTTCCATACTACTTTCTGGATGAACGGGAGCTCACACAGGCATCCCTTAGTTCAGGTCCTTCATGGTCTCGTGCAGTCCCAGAGGTCTACAGCTCAAGAGACTTTTGTTTCATATATATCTACTGGAAATTCCCTTTCCTGGAAATTGGTCTACATTGTAGACCTGTCTCAATCCTCTGATAACTAACCTTTCCCTCCTCTTTTAGCTAAGGGTTCATCAGCAGGCTGATGTTCAGCTGGCATACTGACAGAAAAAGAGACAACTCCAGCTCTTTCAGGACTGAGTGCTTCCAGGATCACAGCAATACAAGTACAGCTTATTGTGCCAGATTCCCTGGTCATCTCGTACTCCCAGATCCATTACCAATCCATCTGGTCTTTTCCATCACTGCCAGCCTCAATCAAGTTGGCTCATCTGTCCCTACTCTAAGAAACCCCTGCAGAAACTTCAGTAGTAAGAGAGGCTCAGGGCCAGTCTCAGCAAATAACCATGAGGCATTATTCAGAGAGACAGGAGAGAGACTTCTAGCTCACCGTATAATGGCATTTATGCATTGGTGGCAGCCTCGCCCTTCCTTCCTCTACCCAAACCAGGGCTCATTATCAAGCATGAGATTCTCATGCAAAAGTACTAGAGTGAGCCACATTCTAAGCCTGCCGCCTTAAAATCTCTCATCCACAATCTCAAGCTCCCAGGACATTCCCTAAGTGCTGACTAATATGCAACCAATTCACAGTGGGACAATGCCTCAAAGGAAACAGAGCCACCCCTACTTTGAAAGGGGGAGACCTAGAGCTGTGTTTGAGGTGGGCAGTAAGAAAAACAAGGAACTTTGGGTTCTGGGGACCACCACTAGCCAATGGAACAGAGGTGCTTTAACAGTGCTAATCATGAACTGTATTTGCCTCTTTGACCCAATGCTATCCACTAAATGTGATGCCATGAAGGCTGTGATTCATGGTTAATTAATACCCTTAGCATCTGGAATTAGGGGGGCACTAGTGCTGGTTCTATCTAAGCGTGAAAGGGGACTCTATGAGGCAGAGAAGATGTTTAAAGCTTTCACAGATCTAAAGAAAAAAAAATTGAGTTATGATGAAGGCTAAGGGCTAGCTGAACATGCCGTATGGTGATAGATTAGCAAAGTCGATTTTTTTCTTTAAGGTGTATATTTGTGGGTAGGACAACAAAGCACATGCTGCTAAATTTAATGGAGATAATATTGTTGTGCTCAAAGGAAAGGATGTGAACCTTTGAAGACAAAGGAATCTAGGTGATTTTAACGTGAACAGACCAGGAAGCACAGCTGGGTAACTGGAAGGGCTCACTCTGCCAGCAACTTTTGAGAAACAGAGGGCTCTATTGAATGGAAGCGATAATGAAGGAAGAAACTAGGACGGCGATCAAGTCACGAAAACTCGGTAAAGTTTTGGAGCTGGATTTATTGACAGACATATATATATGTTCCTTGCAAGACCCACTTGGGGAAGATTACAACTTCTTCAGGTGGCTGGAACTGGTAACCTGTCCATGTCAGAGTCGTAGTTCGTGGTCGTACATAAACAGTAAAATAAGGAATTTGCTCCTCCTGTAGGCCAATATCTGTGCTAAACAATGCCACTAAGATATATAATAAATCTGGAAATAATTTGGGTCAGCTTTGTACTTGGGAAACAAGTTTTTGCTAATATTACGAGATTGACCAAATGATAAAGGTGAACAGAAATACATTTAATATGTCTCTTGTGTTGCTTGAAGCTGAAAAGGTTTTAACAATGTTGGTTTGCTTATATGAGGAAGACTGTAGAGAAACATATCCTGTGAGATAGTTTTAAAATTATATTTGTTAGCTACAAATTCCTGGAAGCCAGTGTCTTGGACAATGACCAGGTCTTGGATGGCATACGTCTAGGTTTGGTGACAAGGCAGGGATGCACCCTTTCTCACTCCTGTTTATCTTATTGATGAACCACTAGAAAACAAGCTGCGCAAATATAAGGGCATCTAGGGCTTACTTTCTGCTAAAGACTCTGATAAAAGTTCTGGTTTGCATGTGAAGTGATTGTTTCTTTTGCAGACACCAACACTGTCGCACTGCCGATTAGGCGGGAGCTTGAGCTCTATACAAGAACAGCCGGGTTAAAATAATTATGATACATCAGAGTTCAACAAAATTATTATTTACACTACAGAGCTACAAGAACTCCAAAGATGTTGTCCCTTCCAAATGGCCAGACAATAGGTCCTATAGCTAGGGGTGTGTCTGATGGCAGAGTCAGGAAAGTTTATGGGGTGGAAATGCCCAGACTTGCAGATCACGTGAGAGTGGACTTAAGTGGCAAAATAAGTATTTCTTATGCTTGGGCATGCCAATACCTCTTAAAATTAATGTAATACCCCTGTTGCTATATGTATTTCAAGACCTGTCAGATTAGAGAATGTAGTATACTGAGCCCTACAAAGGGACAAGTTGAAATTTGTGTCGCAGGGCAGTAAATCCAGGCTGGCAACAAAGTCGTTGAACATCTTTTAAAGGGAGATTTATAGAGCACACATCTAAAGGTGATTGGTGACGGATCGCTGAGAGAATCGCGCAAGACATCTGAAAGAGACAATTAGTTATGGATTCCTCACCTTAGAATTACCCCCAGGTGTCAGACTGAATCCGGAGAATTTTTCTTCAGCAGTACCCCTGTGCGTCGGTAGGTGGTGTCGGTTCACTCCGCGTTCCTCGTTGGCGTCGTGGTCACCGGAATGACGTCGCGGTATCTACTTAAACGTCGCCCCTGCGCGCTGACGTCCGTTCTGAGTTGTTACGACTCCTGGTGCACAGGGATGTCATCTCGGCGAACCGGCTTCAAGCCTTGTGGCTCCTGCCACAAGCTGATGTTGGTGACGGACACCCATCTTGTGTGCCTCTGGTGCCTGGAGCGTGACCATGACCCGAAGTCGTGCTCCGACTGCCGGGCCATGGCCCCGAAGTCTTTGCAGGAGCGGTCTCGAAAGCTTCTGGAGGCCCGGCAGTCGGCTCCGCGCCGTTCGAGGTCCCGGTCGAGAGGGAGGTCGCGGGACCAGTTGCGGAGCCATCACCACCATTCTTCGTATTCGGGTAAGTCGAAGCACAAAAAGAAGGCGAAGAAGCACCATCGCTCTTCGCGTTCTCCCCGTCCGTCAGCCGACGCGACGCGGGATGCGGAAGGTAGTCATCCGGCTCCACCCGCGGAGCCTGTTGGGTCGACTCCGAGCCTCCCCCCCCCCCCCTTTCCGGGAGCCGGAGCGACCCCTGCCCAACTCAGTAGTTTTACGAAGCTCTCCATTATATTTTTGGGCAGCCCGACTCTGCCAGCGTGCCTTCGGGCCCCGCGGACTCGGCTGGGGGCTCTATGCCCTCGATGCCAGAGGCCTCGGCTCCGGTGCCGCAGGGATCCAGGCCTGGATCCGGATCGGCGCCGGTCGACCCCGTGACACCTTCTCCGGTGCCGAATCCATTGGCGACACCTCTGCCCCCTCCGACGCCGGTTGTGTCCCTAACCGGTCTCCCCCTCAACGTGGACACGGAGCCGGACCAACGTCGCCCGACGTCGGGACCAGCGCCGACCGGTACTTTTGTATCCCTGGTCTCCCCTGGCGTTCCCTATCGCCCTGAGTGGCTAACAGAGGAGGGTGAGGAGGACTGGGAAGGGTCTGTGGACCCTCTGGCAGACCAGTTGGAAGAACCGAACTAGAGAGAGGAGTTGGGTGAGGCCAGTGGTCTGGACACTTCTCCAGACCTTGGCATGCTTTCTCCCCCTACTGTGGCTACGGAGGAAGGTGCATCATACGCAGTGGTGTTGCGTAGGGTGGCTGAGGCCCTAAACCTCGAGCTTCTTACGGTGGCAATTAGGACTAATCTCCTAACCGAGGTGCTTCACCGGGCAGCGGCCTCTTCGGAGCCCCTGCTGCCGTTCACTGAGGCCCTCACAGACATCCTTTTGGGCACTTGGTCCAAGCCCAACACAGGGGCTCCTGTGGATAGGATGATTGCCCGACACCACCGCCTGGCCCCGGGCGACCCCATTTTCCTCTCCCAACACCCCACCCCTGAGAGCTTGGTGGTCCAAGCCTCCACTTTCAAGGGCGCATTCCCTACCGCACCACCTGATAGGGAATCCAAGAAGCTAGACCATCTTGGGAAGAAAATGTTTTCTTCCTTCAGCTTAGGACTGCGGTCGGTGAACACTGCATGTCTCTTGGGCCGTTACTCTCATTCTGTATGGGACACGGTCACGCAGGTGCTGCCCCAGTGCCCATAGGAGGCCCAGGCCGTGCTCTCCCGTGCAGTGGCCGAAGGGAGGGCCGCAGTGAAGTTCGCCATACGGTGTGGGTTGGATACCGCCGACTAGCTAGGCAGGACGATTTGAACGTCAGTAGCCCGACGACGCAACGCCTGGTTGAGGTCTACTGGCTTTTCGGGCGATGTCCAAGCTACACTTTTGGACATGCCCTTTGATGGCCCTCGCTTGTTTGGCGACAAAGCAGACTACGCGTTTGAGCGTTTTAAGGACTCCAGGGCTACGGCCAGGTCCTTGGGCCTCGCTTCGACCTCTCGCCCCGCGCAGTCTGCTTTTCGCTCCTTTCGTGGCTATGGAAGAGGTGCCCCGCCACGTTCAGTCCAGAGCCACAGGCCTGTGCAAGCAGTCCAACCTCTGCACGGCTGAGGACGTGGGTCCCACCGTTGTGGATCTGGGGGCCAGCGGGCGGGCCAGTCCACCAGCGCCCCATCTGCAGGAGCCTCCAATCCCTCCTAGTGTCAGTCAATATCCACAGGATCGATTTGTTGCATAGAAGGGTCCACCTCTCGATACTCCTGTGCCAGATTGCTGATAGAGCACTGGTCGACAGGATGATCAAGCGAGGGAAGGTAAGGAAGGGAACAGCAGGGAGGGAGATCTGGAACGACACCAAGGAATCATAAATACACTGAATACTGGTATTCGCAAAACATGACTCTTGTATACACAAATATCAAACACTCTATATTCCTACTACCTGTAAAGAAATATAAACAAAGCGTCTGCAGTATGTCTAAGCCTCCTGAGGTTCCTGTGTAGATTCACCTACTAGCTGATATGGCTACTGCGAGGGAACAGAGAAATGCACATTCAATAACAACATTGCAACAGTCTGTACAGTATTCTCCTCCTCTATTACTAAACCAGATAAGTCCTGTATCTCTTGCCCCAACGTACCATAATATGACTCCACTATGCGTCACAGGGAATGAGCGTAGATCAATACCACTCTCCTCACTACCCCTGTTAAAGAGAGCCAAAAGACATAGGAACATAAATGAATATGTATATACATATATTGTTTCTTGACACAGGAAATACCGCTTTCCGGTAACACCAATAGGCTCCAAGATATATCAAGGTTATCCAAAGAAAACAGAGTCCCAGCAAAATAAACAATAAGGACACCTCAACTGCGTTTGTTTGACATAGCAAGGTACAAGGGATCCAATCCCTGTCAAACACTGCAGTGATATAACTTCCACCGCAAGAGCTACTGGATGTAGCTTGCCAACGTTGGAATCAAGCTGTGGAAATAGTTGCCAGTAAGGAAACAAGAAAAGTGCTTCTTTCACTGCAAGAGCAAACTGCTCGCCAACGGTAGAGAGGCAGAGTCCCTAGACCCAGGGACAAAGAGTTCCAGCAATCTCAGGCGGTGCAGAGCACCCTTACCGGACCTCCGGGGCTCCCAGCACCAACATGAACAGTAGGGTCCCCAGAATATCCGACACTGCAGCGCGGTCCGTCTTCAGTGATATAGACGATTCCGACGCTGCGTGTCGGCATAGCAAGGGATCATGGGGATTGTAGTTCCATACAATCACTTTTGGGTATGCCGCGGAGCAGTTCCTCCACAACCCTGAACAATACAGATTTCTGGAGTCGCGTGCTCGGTACGGGAGGTTCCTGACACCTAGTCCGACCTTTCAGGGCCACCATTCACCAGTAGGCGGCAGGATTCGCCATCACCTCCCCCACTGGCTCACCATCACGTTGGACAGGTGGGTTTTGCAGATAGTCTGAAGGGGCTACTCCCTCCCCTTCGAGACTACCCCTCCATCCATGCCACCTCAATTTCATCGCATGTCGGAGGATCACTTGGCCCTTCTCCAACAGGAAGTTACGGCTCTCTTGGCCAAGGGAGCCATCGAGTGAGTTCCTGCCCCAGAAGTAGGTTGTGGTTGTTATTCCCACTACTTTCTGGTGCCCAAGAAGGACAAGGGCCTGCGTCCTATCTTGGATCTCAGGAACGTCAACCGCTTCCTCCGGAAGGAGAAGTTCAAAATGTTGACACTGGCTCAGGTCCTGTCTGCCCTCGACCCTGGAGACTGGATGGTAGCGTTGGACTTGCAGAACACTTATTTTCACATCGCCGTTACCTGTGGTTCACAGTAGGTCACAAGCACTTTCAGTTTACCGTGCTCCCATTTGGCCTTACCAGCGCCCCTCGGGTGTTCACAAAAGTGATGGCGGTGGTCGCATCTCATTTGCGCAGATCAGGGGTTCCAGTCTTCCCCTATCTTGACGACTGGCTGTTGAAGGCGGGCTCGCCCAGGCTGTCGTCTACCACCTCCAGACTACGGCTGACGACCTGCATTCGCTGGGGTTCACCATCAACGTGCCGAAGTCACACCTGATCCCCTCTCAGAAGCTCCTTTTCATCGGATCGGTTCTGGACACAGCGCAGTTTCGGGCTTATCCTCCCGAGCAGCAAGTCTGGGATATTCGGGCTGTGATTCCGATCTTTCAGCCTCTATCCCGGGTTTCGGTCAGAATGACCTTGAGGCTACTGGGCCTCTGGCCTCTTGCATCCTGCTGGTGGACTGTGCCAGGTGGCATATGCGGGCTCTGCAGTGGGACCTGAAGTTCCAGTGGGCACAGCATCAGGGGAATATTTCCGATTGCGTCCAGATCTCGGACGGCACTGCACACCAATTGCAGTGGTGGCTAACGAACCAGGCTTGGGTCAACGGCAGATCCCTCTCCCTTCCCCAACCAGAGTTCACAGTGGTGACACATGCATCACTTCTAGGGTGGGGCAGCCACATGGGGAGGCGGAGATCAGAGGCCTCTGGTCTCCGGCGGAGTCCGGGCTCCACATCAACCTTCTGGAGCTTCGGGCGATCCGTCTTGCACTAAAGGCCTTCCTTCCTTCTGTCAAAGGGAGAGTTGTGCAGGTGTTCACGGACAACACCACCGCCATGTGGTACTGCAACAAACCGGGCGGGGTGGGGTCGTGGACCCATTGTCCGGAGGCACTTCGTCTCTGGAACATCAGGGCATGCCCCTGGTGGTTCAACACCTGGCAGGTTCTCTGAACGCCAGGGCGGACGAACTCAGCCGCCGGTGCATGATTGATCGCGAATGGCGTCTTCACCTGGAGGTGGTGCAAGGTATCTTTCTGCGGTGGGAAGAGCCTTGGTTAGATCTAGTCGCCAGAGAGAATGCGCAGTGTCCGCAGTTCTGCGCGTTGGAATTTCCAAGGCGGCACTCGCTCAGCTACGCTTTTCGTCGCGAGTGGAGTTGCGGTCTTCTATACACCTTTCCTCCTATACCACTTCTACCCAGAGTGCTGAAGAAGATCAAGCGCGACCGGGTCATTCTTGTGGCCCCGGACTGGGCACGAAGAGTCTTGCACATGGCCATCGATCGTCCGATCAGACTGCCCCTTCTGGAGGATCTTCTGTCGCAGCAGCAGGGGACGGTCCTCCACCCGAACCTGTCCAGCCTCCACCTCCTTGCGTGGAAATTGAGCGGCGACAGTTGACCGCTTTTGACCTTCCTCCCGAAGTCTGTAACGTTATCTTGGCAGCCAGGCGTACCTCCACCGAAACGGTATACGCCTGTAGACGGAACAAGTTTGTGGCATGGTGCGCAGCAAAGGCTGTGGATCCCCTTTCTGTTTCCCTTTCAAAGGTTCTCCTCTTCATTCTTTCTTTGGCCCAGCAGAGCTCTGCTCTGTGCACTCTAAAAGTATACCTTCGGCCATTTCGGCCTTTCTTCGGCTTCCTGACCAGCCTTCTCTTTTCAAGTCCCCTATTGTAAATCGCTTCGTTAAGGGCATTACTCACTTGTATCCTCCAATTCCCTTCGTAATGCCTCAGTGGGACTTGAACCTAGTTCTGACCTATCTTATGTGCGCTCCTTTCGAGCCGCTACATAACTGTCCTCTCAGCCTTCTGACACTTGAAACTGCCTTTCTGGTCGTCATCCCCTCTGCTCGCAGGGTGAGTGAGCTTCAGACCCTTTCTTCAAAATCTCCTTTCCTGGCTGTTCATCCAGACAAAGTTGTTCTTCGTACTAGGCCTTCTTTCCTTCCCAAAGTGGTTACCTCTTTCCACATAGGACAGACCATCACTTTGCCCACCTTCTTCCCGCCCCCGCATCCTTCTAAAGAGGAGGAGAGGCTCCACCGTCTGGATCAAAAACGTGCGCTTTCCTTCTATCTGGATCGCACAAAACAATTCCGGGTGGATGACCAGCTCTTTGTTGACTATGTGGGCGCCAAGAAAGGTCGGGCTGTGCAGAAACGAACCATCTCTCGTTGGGTCGTTCTTTGCATCAAAATCTGCTACTCCTTCGCGAAATAGGCACCTCCAGTGGAGTTGCGTGCCCATTCCACCAGGGCGACGGCAGCCACTACTGCTTTGGGACGTGGAGTCCCCCTTCATGACATTTGCCAGGCAAGTGCATGGGCTTCATTGCACACGTTTACCAAACACTACTACCTGGACAGCCAAGTCCGGAGAGACGGCTTCTTTGGCCGTTGGGTTCTCCAGGACTTTCTGGTGTGAACTTGGTTCGCAGACCCACCTCCAGGGTTGGTATTGCTGGGATATCTATTCTAAGGTGAGGAATCCATAACTAATTGTCTCTTTCAGATGAACAAGTTACTTACCTTCGGTAACGATATATCTGTAAGAGACATAGATTAGTTATGGATTCCTCACCGCCCCACCCATCCTCCTCATTCTGCGAACTAGGGTAAGGGACTTCCCTTCAGGGCCTTAGTTTTGTGCACCAGTGGTCAGTGTCTTGCATGGCTCTGCGCTTCTGGCGTGGAATGTCGTGTAAAGAACTGACGTCAGCGCGCAGGGGCGGCGTCTAAGTAGATACCGCGACGTCATTCCGGCGACCACGATACCAACGACGAACACGGAGTCGACCGACGTCACCTACCGACGTGCAGGGCTACTGTTGAAGAAAAATTCTCCGGATCCAGTCTGACGCCTGGGGGTAATTCTAAGGTGAGGAATCCATAACTAATCTATGTCTCCTACAGGTATATCGTTACCGAAGGTAAGTAACTTGTTCATTCAGCCCACATGAGTCAAGTGTAATCTGAGAGGTTACTGTAGGATCTTGCAGAAATGTACAAAAGCTATGAGGACTTGATTTGACAAAGCTCTCACTATTTCCATATACCCTGTGACTCATCTACACTTCAACCCATATTCCCATTAGCGAGTAAGAGGAACAACACATAGTACTCCCAATGGAGAAATGTTCTGAGACATGTAAGGCACTCTGGAGTTGGGGAGAAGAAGAGGCTCATATTGCCGCATTAGTACACAGAGTCAACCCTCAGACGTGCAGCTACATATTTACAGTGCTCATTTGAGTTATTGCTTATGTCATCTATGGGCTTACCAGGTATTGTACCATTGTAAAACACTGGAAGATCCACCTGAAAGCAAACTTGGAGGTATATGGTAAAGGGGGACATTGATTTACCAAAGATCAAAAGGCCAGGGCTGGGGATGGGGGTATATCCAAAGAAAAAAACATCCACACTCCATAGTGAAATAACATACAACATTATGACTGGGTGAATGCTCACCCTTAGGCCTAGCAGTGCCCTTCAAAATCTGAAACTAAACTAAGCCTTAGTATTTTTCTCTTCTTCTATCCGCTCACCTAAAATCTGTATTGCCCTTCACTATAGCCTTTTCATAGATTATCCTAAGATCCAATGTGCATCTTTTGTGGAATGTTTGGGATCTTTATGCCACACCCACTTTATTTCTTCACCTTACTTACCATACAGCAATTTAATCTTTTGGGAAAACCATATCTGAGAGTATTTTGCAATATATCTACAAGATGTCTTGTTAGGTGCAACCACATCAACACAGGATGTAAGCAATTATTCTACCTTTCAATCATTTGCTGGGTAATTCAATTGAGACAGCCATGTAAAGTATTTCCTGCCAATGTTCTATGCCAACTTGTTTGTGGAGAAAGTTGAAACAACACAAGGTTTACTTGTTTTCTTAAAATGATGTCTGGAAAGTGTACCGGAGTACAAAAAACCTGGCCTTCGTCAATTCCCAACATCAGCACCCTTTCCTGGGTATGTCTTTTTTGACTAGTCAGCATAGAATGAATTTAGCATAAAATCTAGTGCTTCAATGGTACCCATTTTAATAAGCGCTGCCTCGTTTGGATGGTCAATGTACCACAAATTACAGTCGCCAAGAAAAATTATTGTTGGGCAGCATAAGTCAAGCATACTTCTAGAAGCCTATATATATATTTTTTAGAAATCTATAGCCTTTTTTGGAGGTCAATAGGAATGATCTTCACTGACTCCAAAGCTGAACATTTAAGTTTCTGCAGATTCCTCGTGTGGATAACCCCAGCCACCGGTCTGCATCAGGAGGTTTGTCTCAGCAGTTCCCTAGCATGCAGACTATTCGAGATAGCAAGGCCAAACTCTTCATCACTGAGCACCGCAGACAAGTGTGTAAGGCTCCTTGTCGGTCTAAGTCACTATCAAAGCTATTCTCAAGAAAGTTCTTCATCTCACTCCAAGTCAGTTGGTAAGTCCAAGAAACCTAAAAAGTCAAAACGGATTTCCCCACCTGTCGAATATTTCCCAGGTGTCAAACTGGAAAATTTGAAAGCAGAATCTCTGTGTGCCTGTGCTGGTAGGTGTTGCTGTGCAGCTCCGCATGGTCGCCTTTTCGCTCCATAAATGTTGTGCAGGGCCCATGTAGGCATCACTCCTGTGCATTTACGTCCGTTCCTTTCTTTACATGGCACCAGACGCAGATCCAGAGCTACTTCTCGTCTCTGAGACAATGTACCTTCCAAAACGACAGGTTTTAAGCTGTGTAAGGACTGTTGCAAACAAATTTCTGTGACCGATCCACATCAGGTTTGCCTCTGGTGCCTGGGGATCAGGCCACGACTCTTAAGGCCTGCATTGACTGCATGTCTATGAATCTGAAGGCCATACGAAACGACAAAGCAAACTCTGTCACCAAGCACCAGAAGTCTCTGTGGCAAGACCAGTCAAAGACCATTCCTAAAGTCGCAGTAGTCGTTCCAGATGTTGGTTGTCCCTCTTCCCCAACTCCAAGTCTTCGGGTACGTCGAAGAAAAAAACATAAAAGAAATTCAAGCAGGACTCAGCCTCTTCCCGCCACTCAGAATTCTCCTTTAAAGGCGGGAGAACGTTGTCATACCGCTTGATCCAGCTCCCGAAGTCTATCAACCTCGTACCCATCCTGCAAATTCTCCCAGCATAATCAGAGATTCGGGGGTCATGTGCAACACTGAGGCAGATCGAACAGTTCCACAAGGCCATGCTCTGACTCTGGATCCTTATCGACCTATACGCCCCAAGGTGCCGAGAACCCCTCAATCTGGGATACCGCTGGTAGGTTCACCTTCGGTGTCAGCTGGACCCTCCAAATCCACCACTGGGCATCCACCACTCGGCTTCTGCACAACCCCACCTCTGGAGCGACACTCCACGCCAGTCTCCGGAGCATTGGCCCCAATGTCAACTCCATCGACACTTGAAGACGAAGTGCCCATTGTGCTCTCTTCCTCAGAGTCAGTGCTGTAATAACCCAGACCAAGGCAGCGCTGAATTTCTGTCGAAGTGCAACCCACACCCCCACCCCCCGACTTGTCTTGCCACTTCCACAAGGAGGAACACATACCTTGCATTTCTTATGTTGTTTAGATTCAGACAATGATTGATTCAAGTCATGGGATATGGCAACCATACCATTAGGAAAATTGGTATTATGCCCATCAAGAACCCAGTTGCCTTGACATTTTCCCTGAGTTGGGACTGCTCTCACCCCCAAGCGCTGCCACTGAGGAGAGTGCATCTTAGTCAACGATCAGGTGCAGGGCAGCCGAAGTTCTTGACCTCCAGCTTTCCACCTTAGAGGTCAAAACCAATGTCTTGATGGAGGTACTCCAGCCGTGTCAAACATCTACTGATGCCTTCCTACCCTTCAGTGGGTCACAGATTTTGCTTTTAGGGACCTGGGCCAAACCTTACTCTGGCCCCCCATTCAGTCACCAGATTGTGAGATGCCACCACCCTGCCCCGGGCGACAGTGCATTTTTGTCTCAGCACCCCTCCCCTGAAAGCTTGGTGTTGCAGGCATTTACCAATTGGACGAAGCTGAATGCCTTTCCGACTACTCGCTCCAACAGGGAGTCAAAGTGCTTAGAGACCTTTGGGAAGAGGATATTTTCTTTCACAAGCTTGGTCCACAGGTCCATGAATGCCAGTTTTCTGCTGGGCAGCTATTCTCACGCTTTTTGAGATTCAGTGACTCGCGTCCTCCCAGGTGTTCCAGAAGATCTCTGACCTATTCCGACACAAGCCATATAGGACCGTCATGATGCAGAAAAGTTCACAATTTGTTGTGGCTTGGATATCACAGATTCCATCGGGCAAGCCATTAGCACCAGCATTTCCATTCGCTGCTGCAGTCAATAGATTTTTCAGGCGATGTTCAAGCATACTTTATGGACATGCCCTTTTACTGTAGTCTCCTATTTGGGGACGAGGCTGATTCCACTCTGGAGTGCTTCAAAGATAGCAAGACTAAGAGCACGCTTCCTGGGCTTGCCTGCCCCACCCGCCAGCTGCAGCCTCACTGTTCCTTTTGCGGTTTTGACGAGACACCCACAACCAATTTAGCCTCAGCAAGGTACCCAGCAGTTTTGCGGCCGAGGCAGCTGCGCCCACCGCCTACCCCTTTGGTCAAGGTCAGCGAGCCACGAAGTCCACTGACCCTCACGCAGCCCAGCATATCAAACGTTTAGTGTACTCTTAGTGCTGTACAGCTTCCCGATTGGTGGCAGGATCCAGCAGTTCTTGCTAGATTAGTAGACCATATCATTGGACAGGTGAGTCCTACAGATGATTCAGAAGGGTTATGCACTGCCCTTCCTGGCCGCTTTACCACACCTTCCACCATCCCCAGTACATCTGACTGAGGATCACCAGTGCCCCCCGGGTGTTCACGAAAGTGATAGTGGTGACCACCTTTGACCTTCCACCAGAGGTGGTTGATGTCATCTTAGCAGCCAGATGTCCCTCGACAAAACTATATACACCTGGTGTTGGGACAAATTGGGACAAATTTGTGCTCTGAGGCGACACGCCAGATTGACCCCCTTCAGGCCAGGTTATCAGACGTTCTGTTATTTGTTTGGTCTCCTGCCCAGCAATGCTTTGCCTTGGGTGCAGTTAAAAGGGTACCTTTTGCCCTTTTTGCGATTGCCAGACCAGCACTCCTTGTTTAAATCACTAGTTGTCATGCGTTTTTGAAACTTATTTCCTCTCTCTGCTTCCGACATGCCACAGTGGGACCTTAATTTGATCCTCACATATTTGATGTGTACTCTCTGAGCTGTTTCACAGCTGTCCTTTGTGACGTCTTACCCTCAAGAAAGTGTTCCTCGTTACATAACACTGGTGCACCATGTTGTGGGCTGTCTGTCAATCTGCCGTATACCCCCTTCATCCCAGGCAAACAGGCTCTGCATATCCTTCTTGCTCAAAGTTGTTACGCTGTTCAACATCAGCCCAGTCATCACCCTGCAGGCATTCTATGCTCTACCTCACCCCTCTAGATAGAAGGAGAGACTCCATTGTTTGAAACTGAAAAGAGCGCATGAACGTGTACATTAATTGTACCAAAGAGCACAGGGTGGACGAACAGCTCTTTGTGGAGTTCACTGGAAGGAAAACAGGCAAGGCCGTCTAGAAGAGGACCATCCTCTGGATGAGCATCCAGAAGGTCTGCAAGCTCATTCCGCCAGGGCTAAAGCTGCTACCAATGCATTAGCACACGGAGTTCCTGTGCTAGACATCTGCAGGTGGCTGTGGGGATGTCGCTCCATATGTTCATGAAGCACTACTTTCTTCACAGCCACGTTTCCCAAGAAGGGCATTGTCTCCTACTTGGTCTTATATTTCTGAAGAGGAATGGGGTCAGTGTAGAGCTACATGGCACCACCTACCATCGCGCAGAGATACTACTGAAAATGTTTCTGGATCCAGGCTGACTCCTGGGGAATATTCAACAGGTAAGGAATCTGCAGTTAGTGTCTACCAGAAAGAGTTTGTAACTTGTTCATCAGAGTACCTCACGATCTCCGTCCCGATCTCCCACCACAGAACCAATCCCTCAGCTCTTTTCAATCCAGGCCAAATCCCTGGGCCACCGGCATTGCCGCAAAAATCCAGGCCTTTAAAGAGGCCATGTAGCATATCCTTGGTATCCTTCTGGCTCCCTCTGGTGCAACTCCAGGCCACAAGGATCTGAGGAGGAGTTCAACTACTGTCAGCGGATCTAACACTGAATGTGCCTTTTTAATCCGCTTCGACTTTGAGACTGATGCCTACTTTGACTTTGTATCCAGCGCTGAGAACTTAGCTGGTTCCCCGCACCTTTATGCCACCAACGCCGGATGAGTATTCTATTGTACTATTGGACTCAGAAGCAAACCCACCTCGGCCTAAGTTGTGCCCACCTTGACCTCAACCCTAGATTCAGAAGGCACGCTTCCTTTGCTAAAATGTTTCTTAGGCCCGGAACCTAATGATGATGGAGATGGTGATGAGTCTCAGCTGTATGACAAGGAGAACTTATTTTTGGATCTTCAAGATGCCAGTGGTCTAGACACATCTCCTAAAACTGGTCCTAACTTGCCACCTGAACCTTCCATTGAAGAATTGGCATCTTTTCCCATGGTTATCAGTAGAACTGCGGAAATCTTTGACCTCCATGTGCCATCGGCAGAGGTCAAAACAGATGTCATTATAGAAGTGCTGCAGCCAGCCAGACTTCTTCAGGGCCTCTCCTCCTTTTTAATGAGGCCCTTACGGTTACCTTAATAGGTACTTAGGCAAAACTAGGATCTTGCTACTCCGTCAACAGACAAATTGTGAGACAACATAGACTGACCCCAGAAGGTCCATTTTTCATCCTCCGGCATTTCGCACCAGAGTCTTGTGGTATTAAAAAACTACAAGCAGAGTGAACCCTAATTTGTTCCCTACCACACCTCCAGACAGAGAATCTAAATGCATGGAGGTCTCTGGCAAAAGGATGTCTTCCTCTGCCAGCCTCTTCCTAAAGATCCCTTAACTATGTTTTGCCTCCTTGGACAAAAGTCGCACTCATTGAGGGAGATACTGGGCAAGATATTGCCCACGGTCCCTGATGACCTGGCCAATTTGGAATAGATAATGCAAGATGTCTAAGACGCTGTGAAGTATGTCATTAGGTGAGGCCTGGAAACTACCTGTTTTATTAAGGCAGTTGGTATTTGCGTAGTGCTTCAGTGCCACGCATGGATAATGTTCATGAGCTTCTCAAATGATGACCAAGCTTTACTGATGGACTGTCCATTTGATGGCATTCATCATTTGATGGCAGACCATCTCTTCATAGACAAAGCAGACTCTGCCTGGGAACGCTTTGAAGAAAGCAAAGGCCCACCGCACTCCCTTGGCCTTTCAGCTACAGTGCAGCAGATTCCCCAGCAATGTCGCCTTTTTTTAGGCTTCGGAAGAGGCATTCACCAGAGGCAGCACCAAAACCTCCCTGCACAGCAACAGACCTCCCAATCCATTTGAGGTAGAGGTCAGGGATCTGGCCAACAGTGTCCAAGCCATTGGGGCAATGCAGTACCCAGTTCACAGTCCCTCTTGTCGCTGCTGCTCCAAAGTTTGCTCTCAGCACTTTGTTGCCTGACTGGAGGCAGAGTAAGTTATTACCTCAACGGGTCACAAAGCATCACATCAGACAGATGGGTTCTTCAAATCATCCAACATGGATACACCCTCCCTTTCTTATCAATCCCACCCACATATGCTACCTACACCAAAACAGCTTCTTTACGGCCACTTGTCCAACTTACGTAAGGAAGTTCAGGCTGTCTTGGGCAAGGGCTCCATATAAAAAGTACTGCCATTGGTAATAAGGAATGATTGCTAATCCTTTTACTTTCTGGTGCAGAACAAAGGATGGAGAGCTTTGTCCTATTTTAGATCTTCGCCCTCTGAAATTCTTCCTCAAAAAATCTCATTCCAGCAGTCCCAGAGGCTTTACCTGTGGTTTCAGGCTGACTGACAACCTCACCATTACCACTGGGGTCTTTACCAAAATAATGGCGGTTGTCGCTGTCCATCTTTGGTGCTTGGGAACACCAGTCTTCCCATACCTAGACAACTGGTTGCTGAAGGTCACATCTCCAGTCAGTCGTGGACAACCTCCAGATGACCGGCAATCTGTTATCATCTTTGGGATTCTCCTTCAATGTGCCGAAGTCACACCTGACTCCTTTGCAGAGGCATCCTTTCATTGGAACCATCCTGGATACAGTGTGCTTAGGAGCCTTCCCTCCTCCTCATTGAGTTCAGTACATTCAGGCTATCATTCGATGTTTGAACCTTTTGCCTGGGTTTCAGTGATAGCAGCTCTGAGGCTTCTTGGCCTCCTGCATCTTGCTAGTCATACACGCCAGGTGGCATATGCGGTCTCTGCAGTGGAATCTGAAGTCTGAGTTGGCTCACCACCGGGGGAACCTGTCAGATTGCATTCAGGTGTCGGAGGTGACAGACCTGCAGTGGTGGCTGCTGGACCACAATTGGAGCGGTGGCAGATCCTACTCCCTACCCCATCCAGAACAAATGGTTGTGACAGATACATCGTTGCTGGTTTGGAGGAAGTAGTCTGGGAAAGAAAGCAATCCGAGTACTCTCTTCTCCGGCAGAGACTCTCCTCTCAACAATCTGTTGGAGTTGCGGGCGATTCGCTTGGCACTAAATGTTTTTCTTCCAGCCATCGGGGAAACGGGTGCAGGTCACCCCGAACACCACCACAGCCATGTGGTACTGCAACAAGCGTTGTGGGCCCTGTGCTAGGCGGCTTTGCGTCTCTAGAACTGACTAAGTCATCAGAGCATCTCTGTTCGTACAGCAACCAACAGGATTCTTAAACACTAGGGCAGACAAACTCAGTTGGCATTACCTAGTGGATCATGGATGGCGACATACTGAAGAGGTGGAGCAAGCAGTCTTTCAGCAATATGGAGAACCATGCCTGGATCTTTTTACCACCGCCGAAAATGTGCAGTGTGCAAACCTTTGCATGTTGGCGTTCCCAAGGCATTACTCCTTTGGAGGTGCCTTTTGGCTGTAATACAGCTCAGGACTCCTGCACGCCTTCTTGGCTCTACCTCTCCTGCCCAAAGTTCTGAAGAAGATCAGGAACGACCAGGCCAAAGTCATCCTAGTGACTCAAGATTGAGCCAAAGAGTGTCAAGAACTTCCGGCCACAAGAATCAGCCCTCTAATTTGGTTGCCATTCTGGGAGAATTTCCTGTCCCAGCAACAGGGCAGGGTCTTACACCTGGGCCTGCTCAACGTACACCTCCATACTTGGAGATTAAGTGGTGACAGCCAGGTTTCTATCTTCCTCATGAGGTATGAATGCAGTTTTAACATCTAGGCATCCATCCACCCAAACCATCCATGCTGGACGCTGGCAGAAGTTTGTTGTTTGGTTTTCATCTCAGTATAGCCAACCCTCACTAGCCCAGTTGACTGATATTTACTTTTCCCCTATCCTTACCTCAGCATTGCATTGCCGTGGCTACTGTTAAAGGTTAATTGTCAACCTTATTAGCTTTTTTTCAAATGCCTGGTAAACCATCTCGATTTAATTCACCTATTTTGGTGTCTTTTCTAAAAAGACAGGCCCACCTATTTCCGCCAAAACCTTTTGTAGTGCCTCAGTGGCACCTGAATTTGGTACTTAGAATCTTCATGTGTACTTCATTTAAACCAATGCACAGCTGCCCTTTAAGATTGTAAATCCTGTGTTATATGGCCGTTAGGGTCATTGTCGACATTCCTAAGTTAGCATGAGCTCGGCTGTCATGATGCTGCTTTTGCGCACGTTACTACATGACTTTATTTTGCAAGACTCTGTTTGTGCTTTTCACATGAGAACTGTCTGCTTTCTGCGTTCTCTGCCTGTTCCTGGAGTTTAGTCTGAACACGATGTGTAAGGTCGAAAAACAATGCCCCTTGTTATTCTGTTCTGGTCAGTCCCTAGCATCTAGACAAAACATGCTAACACAGCTGCGCTACTGGAAACTCGTGCTTTGATATTACGGGGATGCATGTTGTTCTGATGCACACTTGGAGAGGGACCTTTCCAAGGAGAAGAGCTATGCTGTTCCTATGATATAAAACTTCCATCTAGGCACTAAGGTATGGGGTCTGCTGACAAAGCCCAGAGATCTTCCTTTATATAATAAACTTCACCTTACCAAGGGGAGGGTGGTTAGGCCTTATAGTCATTTTCCACTGTCTGTATATGATGACATCCCCCTTTATATTCTATGGAATTGTAACAATGCTAACTTTTAGGTTTATGCATTTCTCTGCTGGTAGTGGCTTGTACACTGCATTATAGAGGACGATAGTTAAATAAACATTTTGAACTATCACAGTGACTCTGCCTATTCTTATTGTGGACAAGTACGAGTGAGTGAGCAAAAGGGTATGTCCTGCTACCGCGATTCCTGAGAGTTGGGAGTGTTGTGTTCTGGGTTGTCTAATCATTTGTAGCTTCATGATTATGTAGGAGAACAAATGAGACACTATAGCTAGTCGGTTTTGGGATTTTAGGTACTAAGGTGGTAGGAAGTTTCAGCACCTAAACACCGAGGTCCTGTTTTCCTGCGCATAGTTCTGTGTATGTGCAGAATCCCCGCAACATGGCGCTGCCAACATTTGGTCTGGTACTTTAAGGCGAGACTCCTGAGTAGTGCTTGTCCACAATCCCCTCACTTCTGTTTCTGGAAACAGTTGTGACGGTGTAGCCTCCTATATTATAGGTTTTTCAAGCTTGAATTGTAAAAGGTCTTGCTCTTTCTTTTTAACCCGTTATTGCGCTGCCACACGCAAGTTATTCTCTGCTATTGATTATGGCGGTTGCCATAGCACCTCCTAACCGCTTATTTTTGTTGTTGAAGCGGATGCAGCTCACCGCTTCGAGGTATTTTATTCTTGGGTCACCTTTCCGGCGGTTGATGGGACAGATCACTTTCACAAATATACTGCCACTGCCCTTCCGAATTATCAACCTTATAGATCTCTTGAAGTTCCGCTAACGGCCTGGCAACATTCAATATGGTTTAATGGCGCCCTTCCTCACCCTATTACACCGGTCCGTTTAGGCCCCTTATCGATAGATGGGGCCACATGGCCCGTTTTGACTGGGTATACCCCGCACCCAAATTATCTTACTGCTACAGTCGCAGAGCTACGCGTATTGCATACTTCGTTAATACGTGTACATAGAGCTGTTATTCAGTTCATGTCACGCAACTTCCAGTGGAACCACCTGGCTTTGCTGCGCAACCACCGGGACCTGGTGGAGTAACCATCAGTCCTGTTATGGTTAATTCAGTGATGTGCAAGCATCCGCAAAATTAAGACGAATTTCCTTATTGGCTTGCTGAGAAATTTGGACAACTCGAAGCTGTTTTTCTAAATACCACGCCTGTGGAGAAACACAGGATCCTGACCATGAGTTTACCTAAAGGCCTAGTTCCCGAATTAGCTGATTGTAACACTTGGAGTAGTGTTTGCAGCGATTTATTCGATGTGTTTCGGCACCCCTTCAATGACTGTACTCCCTTCCGTGATAAAACGTGTTCAGGATGAACATGGGGCCGAGGCGGCTCTGGAGTTGGGGATGAGGCTAGTGGGGGTGTTCGACATTGTTTCCGATATGATCCTTGCTAATGTTAAGGGTGATGCTGTAAGCTTGCAAGTGGCGCAACGCTTGGAGGCTGTGGCAGACGCAGACAAACAGCGCAAATTGCCAAAGATTATTGCTAAAGCTTATAAAACCTTAGGGCGCAATAGTCTGGGAATTAAGCCTTTTACTCGAACGCAAACTCAATCTCAAACTCAACAAAAAGCCCAGACTGATAAGGATGGCGCCCGTTCTTTCCTAAAAAGAACTGGAGAAATAAAAAACGGGGGCAGCAACAGAAGCAAGGTTCGCGTGCTGGTTCACCAACACCTGATTCTTCTGAGCGTACTTATGATTTGCGCGATCGCGCGAAAATTAAGACTCCTGATCGATTTCACGTCCCTAATCAGCGCGCTCCTTGTTCTTTACAGGACACATCGGACTCTCAAGTCGGTGGTGGGGAACGCCAGGATCGTGGCAAAGGTCCGACCACACAACAGGGACGAGATCAACCTCGACAGTTTGACGTTAAAACCAAACAAGGGGAACTGCCTCGTTTTCGACCCCCATATCAGAAGAAAAAGGTTGCCGCTTTAACAGCGAAGTATGCCTCAGACGGTGAGAACGCGGCAGAGGTTACCATAGTGCGGGAGGCACTGTGTCCCTGTCTGGAGGCGAGAGCAACTGATACATTTATTACAGTAGAAACAGCAGATACACGAGTTGCCCCCCCGGATAGACTATTAAATTGTCGTCCAAATTGAAGGTGATATACAGCGTACAATCACGGTGGTTTTCTGGGAAAATCTTACCTCATACGACATTTTGTTGGCAGAGGCAGATTGGCCTCCACCATTTGTGCTTGCCGCTTCTAGAGGGGAGGATGTGATACTTCCGAGTTTTTCGCGTTACGTCCCTGTGAAACATGCAAAGGCTTACGGAGCTGAGTGGGCTTTGGCCCTGGCCCCAGCGGTGTACCGTAATCAGGTGGGCTGGGATATTGATTCACCTACACATGAGATACCATTACGGTCTATGCCACAACCGCAGTATCCAATCTGACGAGAGGCTAAGACTCCAGTTTGTGACATTCTAACTCAGTTGGAGTATCAAGTAGTGATTGAATCCTGTGTATCACCGATGAATAACCCTCTTTTTCCGGTATCAAAACCTGATGGTTCATATCGCAGTGTATTGGATTATTGAAATCTGAATAGTCATTGTCGTACATTTGCGGTACAGAACACACATAGCTCTGCGCTAGTGAACAGCCTTATTCTTAAAAAATACAAAACTACACTGGATATATCCAATGGTTTCTACAGTCATAACTTGGCTCCTGGGAGCCGTGACTTGACAGTATTCACCGCCGTCGGAACTCAGAAAAAATTTACGCGCTTGCCTATGGGCTATAAGAATAGCCCCGGGGCTTTTGCTGCGCGTGTTGTGTCTTTATTGCACAGCATAAATCCGGATGCGTTCTCGTACGTGGATGATATTTATCTGATGGACAGCTAACTAATGCCGCATCTTGTCCGAGTCGACCGCATCATTTTATCGTTTGCCGACTATGGATACAAATTCAATTTTGCAAAATCGCACATCACTCATTTTGCGGTGCTCTTTTTGGGCTATGAGCTCAATAATGAAGGTAGGGGGTTAGCCCCCCACTTTCTGGAGAAATGTGCACAATTGTAACCTCCCTCTACGCTGAAGAATATTCAGTCTTTGCGGGGATTTTTTAATTTCGGAAGGACTTACATCCCCGATTATGCCCAGCGTATCAAACCGCTTTATGCATTGATACAACCAACATATTCTTCTGCCAGCTGGCTTCCGGAACATACCAGTATTCTACAATCTTTGCAATCAGATATGCTTGCGACTAACTACTTGTTGACGCGTGATAATACCACAAACCTGGTGATACGTATAGTACCGGGGATGGTGGGTTTCACTTACTTGACGTTTCATGAGGGAGAGACAGTATCAATTGCATACAAATCACATTTGTACACATCGGCTGAAGTGCGTTTTTCGAATGTTGAAAAAGTTTTGACGGCGGTCCAAATAGCGATTCTGAAAGAAGGTTCGCTGGCGCTAGGAAAACACATTCTTATGGTCCCGTCTCTCCCTGCTTTAGAAGCAGTGACTAAGGCAAGTGTACCGAACTCTAAGGCACTACATCTCCGTTGGATACAATGAGCTACTTATTTGACATCGGCTTATGCCATGTTTATCTTTGATCCTGCTCTTCAGACACAGGAGTTTTTACAGTATGAACATGTTGATCCTCCTCCGTTATTGTTGCTTCCTTTGGATGAGTACAAATGTATCATTTATACCGATGGCTCGGCTCAACCGGCCACCGGTTCCAAACACGCTTATTCAGTGGCTTGCGCTATTGTGGCTGGTTCAATTGTAAATGGAGAATTTAAGTCTTCCATAGTGCATACTCAGGCACTTGGAGACTGTACAGCACAATTGGCGGAGCTGCGTGCTCTTGTTCTAGCTCTTGAGTTTGCTGATCCTAATGTGAATACTCTTATCGTGTGCGACTCTTACTACTGTGTCCAGTCTTTCAATGACAACTTATTCTTTTGGTCTCAAAATTACTATCGAGACTCTAAAGGCAGCGCTATCAAGCATAAAACGCTTTGGGTTCGAGTGGCAGACCTTAAAGAACGTCCGCCACTCACACAGGTTATACATACTCTTGGCCATCAGCATGTAGGAGCACATGCTCTTGGCAATTCTTTGGCTGACGAGGCAGCCAAATCTGCAGTAGCCACATGTTCCGTTGCAGCAGTTACAAGGTCCATGACTAAGATAGATAATTACATTCTGGCAGCTGTAGCTGCTACAAAGTATGGAACTGCTTATCTGCAGGGCTTCCCTTCGAAGTATTCTTATCATTTATCTCCTGAACAAGTTCCTTATGCTAATATTCCATCAGTTGGGGACCGGCTGATTCCCAACGTGGACCGCAGACTTGCTTTGATCATAGCCGCACACGAGGGCATGGCTTCTGCACATGCCAGGGTGTCTGCGACTGTCTCTATTTTACAGCAACGTTATTGGTGGCGTGGTTTATATAAACAAACCCGTAATTATGTACTTTCTTGTGACATTTGTCAGCAAATCAAACCATCTACGGTCTCACGCCCACCACAAACACAGCTATGTATTTCTAATCGGCCATTTGGATGTGTATATCTTGATCACTGCGGTCCATTGTCTTCTGATACTGCATATAAATACTTTTTTGTTGCAGTTGATTCGTGCACTAGATTCCTTTGGGTTTGGCCACAACGCAGTGCTGACGTTCGAAATGTCATTACAGATTTGCGTGTCTTTGTCGGGATGTTTGCCTGTGGCACCTTCCATTCTGACCAAGGTCCAGCGTTCGCCTCTAAGGCTTACAAGGACGCGATGAAGTCTATGGGGGTGCTGGTGCAGTTTTCGTCTCCATACAGGCCTGAGGGCAATTCTATAGTGGAGTGGATGAACCGTGACTTAAAGCAATCTTTGACAGCTAGGGTCTTAGGTACTGGCAGGAACTGGCTGGCCCATTTGTATGGAGTTCAACGTGCACTCATTAATCTCCCTAGAAGATCTCTGGGTGGGCGGACCCCATACGAAATGCTCTTTGGCATTAAAATGTTTGTGCTAGACCTTGATGGTCTAGACGTTGTGGCGGCGGCCGCAACCTTTGACATAGATAATCATTCTGCTATGTTACAGGACCTACAAAAGACCTGTGACAGCTATGCAACTGAACATTTGCCCTCCTCCAATGACACAGCAATGCTGATTCCGGTCGCCAGCTGGCTTCCTAAGATTGGAGATCTGATACGAGAAAAGTTGGAGAACAAGAAAGAATTTGGTCCCTCTTATCGTGCACCGGTCCCAGTACTTGGATTGAAGAGTACTCGTACAGTCATACTACCACCTTTGCCTGGTCGCAAAGAAAACAGATACATTTCAGTCGACAATGTCAAGCTACACCGTCTGGCCGATTCTGAATAGTGTAACTCCTGCAGTTTCATGCAACACTATCTCTATGAATCCGGTGCATTCAACCTCTTAGACTAATCCCCGTATCGCTGAGGGTGAGATGGAAACTACTATTGACCTTTTGCCTGTCCTGACTCCATCCTCTTCCAACGCAGAAGTAGAGTATACTTACCCTGCAGAAGAGTCCCACAGTGAAGTGCCGAACAGTCATCGACAACATCAAGCTGATGCCGCCCTACCGCCTTTGATGAATATGGGAGCAAGCGGTTATTTTGGGGACCGTACAAGCTTCTCTTATGACTCTTCCTCCTCTTTGGCACTTCCACCGACAAAAACAAGTATTTTCATCTCTTGGTTCAAAAAGACTTACCTTTTCCCGCCCTGGACGTACATCTGGTTGATACTTAGCCTGATTTTCCTTTTCATGTCAATTGGATTTGTGACAGTGTTTTTCTTGCTCATCAATGGTCATTATTTGACAGAACGCTCTGCTGTAAAATTGGTCGATGGAATTCTGGCCCCTCATACATCGTCCCATATCATTAAACGTGATCAAACTCTTGTGAACATTTCAGCTTTCCCGGTTGCAGATGGCATTGTTTGGGATAAAGTAGCATTTGAAATTCACGGCCCAACGGAAGTCCTCAAGATACCATACGTGTTTCGAGTTTCTTTAGGAGATGTGGTAACACCGGACATACATTCCAATGATTGGGATGTACAAGCAGTACATTAATTGTCTTCAGGTTTAAAGTATTATGCTGCTTTTGATGCTGAAGATATATATTTAAATTCTGCCAACTATGCTGATTTATTCTGTTATCAACACTATGGCCATCATTTCTTACACAATACAAACACGTTAAGACCTGGTTTTAATTACACGCAATGGGAACATTGTCCAACTCCCTTACAGGGGAGTTCTAAAACTCTTAGGGATAAGTTCACCTATTTCACAGATTATGACACGTCCAATCCAGAATCTTATTTCTTTAAATTGCAATTGTCATCTCAATCAAAATTTATTCTAGCCCACACTAAATTAATCTATTCCAATTCCTTTAGAACTGAATTGGCCATACAGGGTTATGATCACTGGAGAGATACCATTGATTTGAAGTCAATTTGGGGCACTAAGGCTTGGCAGGTTCAGGGAACTGAAGCTTTACGTCGTGCCTGCTTAATTCCGGCACAAATTTTATTTTTAAATGATACAGTGCACCAGACTACTTGTTTTGGCTTGGCAACTGCAAAAAATTTAAATATACCGTCCATTCCGTCATTGGCTGAGTATATCAATTGGCGTACACACACAAATTATTCTGTCGATGTATTGCAAACTCTATTTCGAAATGACACTTTCAATGTCTCTGAAGTTGACCCTACCGGTTGGTTGCTGTGGCCAACCAGTTCAAATGCATGCCAATTGCGTTTTTATAATGTAACACCTGGTTTCACACAGACTAGACCAGATCCACGTTTTCCACATTCACTTTCAGTCACCACATATTCGGTAGGTAAATTGTGCCAGCAATGGTTGGAACACTCCACTTTGTCGTCAGTAAAACAACACTCATCACTATTGTCGAGCGACATCAATTTGTCTGATTTTATCTTAGGTCCTAGGGTTCCTAGATCAAAGAGATTTATCTAAGCAGCTTACAATGAAGTATGGAAACTTTCGCAAATTGAAGCGGCGCATCGTCTGCGCCAAACTGACAAAGCCAATTTAGAAAAAGTTCTTGCAGTAGTGGACAATAGCATCAATACACTGTCCTCACGCATTTATACCATAGATAATATTGTTTCTTCTGTTATTGATATTGTTCAGAATGATGTATCTGTGTTATATCATGATCAAAATTAATTACAATCTGTGATGCAGTTTACATGGACGTTACAGACCCTCAAAATGGGAAAAGTCCCTTGGGATTATTTGAATGCTTCCGCTTTATTTTTACCATTTAATCTAACTGATAAACAGAGGTTTATGTCCATGAAAGACGCTACATACACGCTTTTGCACATTGAACAATTAGAACACTTGCCATTCTCTGTGGCGGAGACAGATTCTGCTGTATGGTTAATTCATGGGGTTATCGCTCTCCCTTTTTCGCTGTTTCAATTTAAATCTTGCATGAAACATTTCCCAATTGGCCACTTTGAACCCCTGGGAAGTACGTTTCTCCATGAATTGTGGTCCCTACCTTTCACTTACAGATGTCATCGGGAGGATAAGGAAGTTTTCCTAACTGGGGGGGACATTCCCTAGTTTGTAAACATGTTAAGTTGCACGGCGCTTATAATGTCTCCGCGCCTAATCTTGCTTGTTTTTGAAAGGAACTCCAGTCCCGGCAATAATTCCTGCTTTTACATTGCTTACTAACGGCAGTTATCTTATTTTGAATAACCACGACTGCTGTGGTTTACGGGCAGGAATCCCGCATATAGTAACAGTTTTACAACGCGTTATTTGTAGCAGTGTGCTTTTTCCGCCCCCCGCATGAGAAAGTAGATAGTTCCATTTGGCCTTCCATTCCGACTTTGAAAACAGATTTCAACAAATTAGGCAGACTCCAAGCGCTATTGTTTCAACAAGAAGTGGCTCTCACTTCAGCTCGAGAGACCTTCGAATTGCAGGTGGCTAGAACATCTAGCGAGATTCAGTCACTTCTGAACACGAACCTCCCACTTCACTTTGGGGAGCTTATACATCAAATATTTAATGCGTCTGACACCCAAGGCCATGCTCATTTTTTTAAGCTTGTCGGTTCCGGCCTTGTGACCTCTTTTCAGACGATATTTGGAGTAATACCAGCTTTTATTCATTCTATTTTTTCTAGCGTCTTCAGAGGGTTCCCATTATTACTGGCGCTAGCTGGTGGAATCCTGATCCTTCTGCTCCTACTACGCAATGGCTGCTCATCTTGTGATAATGCACAGACCAGGCCAATTGCAACTGTACCGTGACCGAATGCAACAACTTTGTGGATGCTTGCCATTAGCAACGCTGAGCATGAGTTATGGACTAACTTTTCGCTTTGCCTACTTCACTTGCGTGCAACTTGTGTTCTACTGTCAGCGGTGCCCCTTCTACTGGGCTTTGGATTTATGCCTCTACAATACGTCATGTTCTGACCCGGATTATGACCGGTTAATGGGTCCATTAGTGGCCCATGCGCAGGCCTGTTCTAGGGATGGACGTATGGCGCGTGCAGCTGCACTTGGAGTCTTGGCTGAATGGAATATCTGTGCGGCTGCACAGAACCTATTGCAACAGAGCTTCATCGAATATCACGCAAGTTGCCCGGATATGCTTTTGGAAGCATCTGATTATGAGGAAAACGTCTGTTCCTTCGGCCTACTTGATTGGATGGCATCCCTTTTTTCTACTAACGATAGGGATGACCTTTTGGAACAAATTGCATTCTTAAGTTCACGTACTTTGATGGATTTGCCACCTCCATATTAATCACGCTTTCCGTGCAACGCCAACATTTTAAACGACATACAATTTTTTTTATTTTTTCGATTTGGTTTTTTCATGCGCTTTTGGACTCTGCTTACTTTTGAACTCTGTTTTGGTCTTTTGTCTATATACTACGACCTTACCAAAGGGAGGGTGTTATATGGCCGTTAGGGTAATTGTCGACATCGATAAGTTAGCATGAGCTCGGCTGCCATGATGCTGCTTTTGCGCACGTTACTACATGACTTTATTTTGCAAGACTCTGTTTGTGCTTTTCACATGAGAACTGTCTGCTTTCTGCGTTCTCTGCCTGTTCCTGGAGTTTAGTCTGAACACGATGTGCAAGGTCGATAAACAATGCCCCTTGTTATTCTGTTCTGGTCAGTCCCTAGCATCTAGACAAAACATGCTAACAGCTGCGCCACTGGAAAGTTGTGCTTTGATATTATGGGGATGCATGTTGTTCTGATACACACTTGGAGAAGAACCTTTCCAGGGAGAAGAGCTATGCTGTTCCTATGATGTAAAACTTCCATCTAGGCACTAAGGTATGGGGTCTGCTGACAAAGCCCAGAGATCTTCCTTTATATAATAAACTTCACCTTACCAAGGGGAGGGTGGTTAGGCCTTATAGTCCTTTTTCCACTGTCTGTTTATGATGACATCCCCCTTTATATTCTATGGAATTGTAACGATGCTAACTGTTTTAGGTTTATGCATTTCTTTGCTGGTAGTGGCTCGTATACTGCATTATAGAGCACGATAGTTAAATAAACATTTTGAACTATCACAGTGACTCTGCCCATTCTTATTGTGGACAAGTACGAGTGAGTGAGCGAAAGGGTATGTCTTGCTACCGTGATTCCTGAGAGAGTCGGGAGCGTTGTATTCTGGGTTGTCTAATCATTTGTAGCTTCATGATTATGTAGGAGAACGAATGAGACACTATAGCTAATCGGTTTTGGGATTTTGGGTACTAAGGTGGTAGGAAGGTTCAGCCCCTATACACCGAGGTCCTGTTTTCCTGCGCATAGTTCTGTGTATGTGCAGAATCCCCGCAACACCTGAAGACAGTGTTCCTCGTAGCAATCATGTCACGTGAGTGAGTTACAGGCATTACCAGTCCAGCAAATGCATACCACCTTTTTTCCAGACAGACTAGTGCTGAGGACTAATGCAGCGTTTCTCTCAAAAGTTGTGATACCTCTTTATATTGGGCAGTCTATTACCCTGCCTGTGTTTTTTGCTCGACCTCGCCCACCCAAGGAGGAAGAGAAACTCCATTGTTTGGACTTAAAGATAGCCCTGAGCTTTTATATAAATCGCACCAAGGGCCATCAGGCAGATAATCTGCTCTTTGTGGGGTTTTTCTGAGACAAGAAGGGCAATGCAGACCATTTCTAGATGAATTGTTCTTTGCATCAAGTCACCTTCTAGAGGCTTAGTAAACACAGGTTTACTAAGCCTCTAGAAGGTGTACAGGTGCAATCCACCAGAGCTAAGGCTGCTACCACTTGTCTTGGATATCTTGTACTTGTCTTGGACATCTGCCATGCTGCGATATGGGCTTTAGTTCACAAAGCACTACTTTTTGGATAGCCAGGTCTGACAAGATGGACTTTTTTCCCCTTTCAATCCTCCTGGAGTTTTTGTTCTGAGCCATTCCACAGACCCACTACCTGGGAAGGTACTGCTTTGCTATATATTCACAAGGTAAGAGATCTGCAGTTAGAGCTATCCATCAGAAGAAAAAGTTACTTATCTTTCAGTAATGGTCTTTCTGATAGATATTCTTTCTAACTGCAGTTTCCTCACCAATCCTCAAACCTCCCAGTTCTTTGGAATGGACTCTTTACTACATCTAAAAAGGTTCCAAATCGAGATCTTTACACTGTTGAATCTGATTCACGGAAGGCTCTGCATTCTGACAGAGTGGACAGATATCAGAAAGAAACTTACATCGGTGCACAACAGTGGCGGTTATGTGTTACCCTAACGTCACTTCCTGGGTGGGACAGACATGATGCTCAACCGTACAATGCCACCTACCAGCGCACAAGGGAATTGCTGAGAAAAAAAATACGGATCCAGTCTGGCAGCTGGGGATATTCACAAGGTGAGGAATATGCTGTCAAGATTATTCACCAGAAAGAGTGTTACGGGAAGTTAAGTAACTTTATCTTCAAGGTCATATGCTCAAAATTACATGAGCACATGATCATGATTAAGTAGCTACCGACCCTTAGTTAGATCCGTTCTCTATTTTCACTGTCCACGTACCAAATCCGTGCTTGCTGATAGAAAGGAATTTTGTTTCTCTATTGTTTAGTTAAATGGAAGTCTTTTTTGTTGCCAGTTTTGCAGAGTTTAATAAACTCAAGTATCTGCCTATTACCACTTCAGTAGTCAAGAGGCTTTGGGAATAACAGTTTTCATTCAGATGTACCCACTGCACCTAAGGTAATGTTATGTTAAAAAAAAATGTTATAGAGCGCTTGATTGCCCCGAGGGGCGTCTTGGCGCTAGCTGAGTGATGAGATCAAGTGAGGAATGGAGAAGTAACCCTTGGGAAAGAGCCAGGTTTTCAAGGCCTTTCTGAATGACAAGAGATTTGAGTGGGGTTTGATATAGAGCGAGAGCAAGTTCATTCCAGGCCTTAGATGCCCCAAGAACAAAGCTTCTGCCTCCCCAACTTACAGGTCTGAATCTGGGGATAACAAGAAGTCTGGCAAATGAGGAGCGAAGAGAATGGCCTGGTGCATACCCTGGAAAAATCTGGACCTATCGCATGCAGGGTTTTGAAAACTGTGCAAAGGTCTTTGAATGTGACTCTGTCTCACAGGTAGCCAATGAAGTTGACTAATAAGGTTAGAAGCTGAGTGATATTTGGGGACATTATACAAAAGCTGGGCAGCGGCATTTTGCAAGGTCTGTAGTTTTGTTTACGACCTGTTGATGAGCATTAAGATAAAGCCCATTACAATAATCAATCTTGGATGGCACCAATGAGGACACCACAGTTTTTCGAAGGTACTCTGGTAGAATGGAAAGAATATTCCATATAATTTTCAGGACAAGACAGGCGGCGGAAGACACTGCCTTAGATTGTTCACAGTAAGACAGTTTGTTGCTCACCAGAACTCCAAAGTTCTTGACACAGTTTACTGGCGTCGGAAAAGAGCCGAGCTCAGCTGGCCAACAATTAGACGTCCAGAAGGTCGTCTGGAAGCCGAACAGCAGTAACTCTATTTTAGAGCAGTTCAACTTAAGACAGTTGCTCGCCATACATTGCCCAACTGACTTCATGCAGTCACAGAAGCGCTGTGCCACACCCGTACCCTCTGCTGCTAAGGACACCACTATTTGAGTATCATCCGCATAGGTCGTCAGTGCAAAACCAAAGAAGCGGATGAGTTCGGCCAAAGGAGTGACAAATAGACATTGAATAGGAGGGGGCTGAGAGAACATCCCTGTGGCACTCCACACAGGAGTGAAAAGAAAGGGGATAACTGGTTGGACTTATCCTGATAGGAACGAGTTCAGAAGTTCCCAGGCCTGGCCAGTCACACCAATCCCCCTTAGCAGTCCGTGATATACTGTGTCAAAGGATGCTGATAGGTCGAGCAGGATCAATGCGGCACGGCCTAGCTGGTCGAGAGAAACCCTAATCTCTTCAGTAGCTTTAATGAGCGCGGTCTCAGTACTGTGACCGGCGCAAAAACCAAATTGAGTAGAGTCTAGCAAGTTGTTCGTATTGATGTGTGTATCCAGTTGAGAGTTCAGCACCTTTTCCAGAATTTTGACAGGTAGTGGGAGGCACGAGATAGGCCGATAATTATTCAGCTCGTCTGGATCTAAAGTGGACTTTTTAATAAGGGGTCAAAACAACTGCCTTCTTCCATACTGATGGAAAGGTCACTGAGGAGCACCCTGTTCGGAAAATGTCCGACAGTGTATTGGAGATAGTGTCGGCTGCTAAACCAGGCACTGAGGGGGGGGGACAAGGATCATCTGGTGACCCGGATCTGGGGACCTTGGTAAGCTTGGTGACTTTAGCAGGCGAAGGGGGAATAAAGCGGCTAAGAACTGGCCCTTGGCTGAGCGAGAGAGTATTCAGCAATGGGGCCAAAGGAAGAGAGGAGAAAGTGTTAAAGGCCACCTCGACTTTAGGACGGAAAGTAGTTGCCACAGAATTACAGAAGGCCTGATTACAAAATGTTGGCTGGGGGCAATGGCGGTGGTAAGCTTTTTTACTGTTGAGAAAAGTTCCTTACCGGAATTAGCAGCGAGCTCAATCTTGCTGGTAAAATAACCTAATTACCTCATGCCCTTTATTACAAAATCCACATCGCGAAACCCAGTTTGCTTGTAATATCGTCAAGGACCTCTTTCCACAATGCTTGTAACTTGGGAGAAGACAACCGTATATTATTCTTCGAACCATACACCCTCCCCGTTCATATCCAAAGCATTAGAGTACATCACTAAATAGTTACTTCCTGAGAGAATGCAACCAAAGCTGTTGTTCTATATTTAAATAATAATTGCCTTAATCTTGCATTGATACCATTAACACAGGTGAATATATTTTAGTGTATGAAATCAATTGACTTTTCACCTACAAAGGGAGTTTTCTGAAACACAGATTCCGCAAAAACAATATTTAAACAGTTAAATTAACTACAGTATGAGGGTGACAGACCTAATACAGTAGGCCACAGGTGATTTCCGATTGCTGTAGTCATCTGTGTAGGAAAGTAGGATCTGCTTTTATGGTTACTCCCACTTTTTGCCTGGTGCTGTGCTATTTGACTAGTCTGACTGGGATCCTGCTAACCAGGACCCCTGTCTCTGTGCTTTCTACCCTAAATTGGTATGGTAAGTACTTGGGTACATCCCAGATTGGACACTGGTGTACCTTTATCAGTTCCTAGTATATGGTACTAAGGTATCCCGGGCATAGGTACACCAGGGGTCCCCCACGGGCTGAAGCATGCATTATGCCACTCATGAGGGGCCACTCAATCTGTAACTACAGGCCTGCCATTGCAGCCTGTGTAAGCTTGTGCTAGCACCACTTACAAAAGATATAGGTTTCCCTATATCTAAAGTCACCCCTAAAGCAGGCCTTTCAATCCTGAAAGCTGGGTGCTCGGTTCGAAGTGTGAGGGTGCCCCTGTATGAGCAGGACACGCCTACAACCTCCGGAGTCCATTCTCCCAGGTTGTAAGTGCATCAGCCATTACGATACATAGAGTGGCCATGTGTCATTATGCGATGACCATCTCTAAACTTTCTATAACTGTCTGTCATGTTTGGTATCAAACATGTTGGAATCATACCCTCACACCGTAAACGGTGTGGGAGGTATGATTCCATGCGCTGTAAAGCTCCTCCGGCAGGCCCTCAGTGCTCCCGGTACCAGTCTTCTAGACCCAGACAGCACCACATGGCTGCTGCCGACCAGAGACACGATTCAGGCAGAACAATAGGTATCCTGTCACAGGGAGGTGTGACCACCTCCTAGACAGGGTTAAGTGTATTGGGGCCGGGTGGGAGCTTGCCAGTGCCACTCAGTCTGCTTGAAGGGCACATTGGGTGCCCTGTGAGAAGTTGGCCTGGCATATGCTGTCCACTAGTTATAGTGGGCACCTTGCATCAGTCCAAACGACCCTTATTGATGATAGGTTTAAAGACAACCTTTATTGAAAGCTATCCTAGTGGTAGCTATGGAGAGCAGCCTTCAGGCTAAGTCTTGAAGGAGTGTAAAGCAGCTTGGTTTACCAGATTATAACCTCTTGAATAACTAAATGAAAGGAGAACCACACAAGATATATATATAAAATATATGTATTTATTTCTAAACACTAACTACTAATCCCTTTATGAGATTAGAGTTCAAGATACACAGTATCTGCGGCTAGACTATGTCTCTACCAGATACATCGTTACCGAAGGTAAGTAACTCGTTCATCACAGTATTAAAACGACAGTAAATAGCACAATACACAGTGGGCTCCAGGGGGAGACCAAACCATATACTAAGAAAGTGGTATAAGAACCACGACTTGACTAGACACAGTGCCTAGAGCACGTAGAATCGCTGGGACCCCAAGGAACCACCCAAGGTAGTGACACAGGAGACCCACGGGGGACGTGTGCAGTGTGAGAACACAGCCGCGAGCGCGTAGGATTCAACGCGAAAAGGGGACTTTGAGCAAACCCCTTTAGACTTAAGGGTTTCTAGGGCCAACACCCACGGGAGCACCGGAGTACTCGAGTTACCTCACCCAGGGAAGCTGGGTGCATAGGTGCCAAAAGGTGTCGGGAATCGTCGTTGTTTTCAATGGCGATCTGCTGCAAAGTGCTGCTGCCGTGAAGGAGAAGTGTGTCCGGTGTGATCCAAGCCTGGATCGAAGATGTGAAGAACCTGAAAGCAGAGGGGACAGAGTCTGGGTCACTAGCCAGTGACCAGGAGCGGAGCAATCGAATGCCCACCGATGTCGGGTGCTTCAGGTGCGAAGAGGTGAAGCTTGACTCTGCAGCCACGGGGTCCCGGAGACGTCGACGACGACGACTAGGAGCCGGATTCGAGCTGTCCCACGAAGGATGTCGAGTGCTGGGGTGTCGGTGATCGGATTGACCACAACAAGCCTTGGCAACAGCAACCCACGCAGGAAGAGAAAAGATGCTTCTGTGCGGACCAGCAAGGTCCTGGGGACTCCCCAAGCGATGGAGAGTCAGGGCACGTCTGGAGCAACCAGGGAAGCCCAATAAAAGTTAGAGTTGCCTTCTTGGGGACCCACAGGTCAATGGACCAGGGATCGCGAAGAGACCTCGAGAGGAATCACAAAATGGCGGCCCACGGAACACTCGTTGAGTGTAGGCCGACAATCTTCGGTGCAATTACTGCTCGGGGTCAGGGCTACAAGTAACGCAAAGCTCAGCCTCAAGGGTCCCCGGAAAGCTGATGCTTCTGCAAATGGTCGCGGTGTCCAGGGGTTCGGGTTGCACGGTCTCCACGAGGGATACGGGCCTCAGACTTGCTGTGGGCACAGATCGACCTCAGAGACCTAGGAAAACCCACCTCGTGTGTGGCAATATTCTTCGGAGTCCGTCGGAGCTCGGAGATGCCAACCGGTCAGTTGCTTTAAAGGTGCCTGCCTTGCAGGGGAGTAACTCCTTTACTCCAAGGGAGATTCTTCAGTCGTCCAGCGTCGTGCAGATCGTCGAAGTACTTGGTTTCTGGGATCAGAGTTTAGTCCAGGTGTAATCTAAAGTCCTGTAGTCAGGGTTTCCTACTTTATACCCAAGGAAGGGGTGGGACAAACTCTGGGGACCCACCTATGGGAGGGTCAGGAAAGAGGGGTGGCTAAACCCATTTCCTTTGTCCAGTTTCGCGCCAGAGCAGGGGCTGTGTGCCCCTGCAACCGGTTTGAGCTGGACTATGCTTAGGGACACCAAATGTGCCCCCAGTGCAGACTTCAAAGCACTCTCAGAGTGCACCCACCCGGCCCCAATACACTAAAGCCTGTCTGGGAGGTGGTCACACCTCCCTGTGACAGGAAACCTATTGTCCAGGCCTCCCCTGCCGGAGTTTCGTCCAGCAGCAGGAGGGCAGACTCGTGTCTGTGGCTGCAGCATCCATTTTGTGATGCCAGGGCTCTGTTAGCTGGTACCGGGTATACCTGTGCTGTCATGTCTCTCCCTCTAGAAGGGTGGGATCATACTCCCACACCAGTTACTGGTGTGGGGGTATGATTCCAAGGTGTTTGACACCAAACACGACAGTTTTCCCCCACCCTTATGCAGCCATTCCAAAGTTAGCATTTACCGTTTGGTTATAATGCACTTAAGAGTATATGGTCTGGCTGCATCTCAAACAACCCCGGAATAAAGATTCCGAAAGCTGCAGAGGGGCTCTGCTCATGCATGGGCACCCTCTCACATGAAACCCTGCACCCTGCCTTCAGGATTGTTAAGGCCTGCCATAGGGGTGACTGATAGGTTTACATGTGCAGTGATATGGAGAGATATAGGGAACCTATATCTCAGTAAAGGTGGATACACCACCTTACACAGGCTGCTGTAGCAGACCTGTTGTGTCATTTTAAAGGCTTCCCAGGGGTGGCACAATACATGCTGCAGCCCCTGGTAGGCCTCTGGGGTACCTATGCCCTGGGTACATAGTATACCATATACTAGGGACTCACAAGGGTACCCCAGAATCCAATCTGGAGTGTACCTAAGGTACATACAATCAATTTAGAGTAGAAAGCAGATAGACTGGGGTCCTGATTAGCAAGGCCACAGTCTGGCTAAGTCGAAAAACAGTGAAACATCAGCAAAAAGTGGGGGTAACTATAAGAAGCAGATCCTACTCTCCTACACTCCTTGCATAGTCCAGTTCAAACCAGCTCAGGGAGCCATGGCTCCCGCTTTGGTGCAAAAGTGGACAAAGGACATGGGAATATCCTCCCCATTGTCTGACCCCTCCCCTGGGAGGGAACCCTGAATCGTCCCAACCCATTCCTTAGGGTGCTTAAGGGCTTACCTGAGGGTGGGTCCCTAGATTCGTCGTGGGACAAGATTCATTTCAAGACACCACTTCTTTTTCGACCATCTGGGCACTCTGGACTTCGCTGTGGGCATCAAGGCTGCAACTGGGAAGACTCCTGCTGCTCCTGATCTCGTGGCCCTGCTTGTCTGCTGCAACGTCCATGCTTGTGCTCCATACAGGAACCTTCCAAGGCATGTGGGCGTTTAAGACACCTGAACGAATCTCCCTTGAAGTCAAGGAGTCACTTCCCTGCATCTGCAGGCACCGTAACTAAGCTGACCAGACTGCTGATCCTGGGCTCCCACGGACTCCGAAAGGCTCAGCAACACAGTTGGTGGTTCTTCACATTCCTCAAAGCCTGCCCTGTCACCAAGTTTGAGGCCAGTATCTCTCATCGGAGCCACAGGAATCGAACTCCTGTGCACCCCGTTGACTTGTATTTGCAAAGGCTTGTTGGCTTCCTTACACCAAGATCTTCAGGCTCCAAGTAGCCCCAACCTCTAGCATCTCCTGTGACCAAAATCTTCGTTCTCAACGCATTACTTGCACCGTGGGCTTGCATCTTTGGTGAGCTGCTCGAGGTTCTCTTGCGACTCCAGCGCCTCCAGCCTGTGGGTCCTCCTGAGGGTCTCCTTTGATTTCTGTGGGCTCCCCTGATTGCTCGGCACCTGCCCTGACTCCCCTGCTTGGGGTGAGTCACCTGGACCTTGCTGGTGCCGACACTGTACCTTCTTCACTCTCCAGGTTGGTTGCAGTTGCAAAGGCTTGTTGGTGCTTCTGAGGGACACCGACCCCTCAACTCTCGACATCTGGCGTGAGACAGCTTGTGAACAGCTCCTGGTCTTCCACAGCGTCGCCTGGTCTGCACAGCTGCAGTTTCAAGGTCACCGTCAACTCTCCTGCAACACTCGACTTCAGTAGGCATTCGTCTTCCGGGCCTCCTGGTCACTTCCAAGTGGCATAGACTCTGTCCCCGCTGCTTGCAGGTACTTCTCATCCTGAATCCACCTTTGGTTTCCACCAGACACTTTCACCTTCTCCAGCAGCGGCATCTTCCTGAAGTCCTCCATTGAGTTCAACGGCGGTTTCTGACGCCACTTCACACCTATGCAACCGGCTTCCCTGGTGTAGGTGTCCTGGTTTCTAGGGTATCCACGGGTGGGGTGGCTCTCCAACCTTCTGTATTCCACGGGGTATCTTCATGGTCCACTGTGAAGACTCGTCCATCTTTAAAATTGCAATTGCGACTTACCCATTGACTTGTATTGTGCCTGCGGTCGTGTTCCCACTCTGCACACAGCCTCCGTGGGGTTCCTGGTGACTTACCACGGGTGGTTCCTTGGGTCCCCAGCACTTCTACATCTTCTGGGTATACTTGAGTCGTGGTTCGCATACCACTATTTTAGTATATGGTTAGGTCTCCCCCCTGGCGACCACTGTATAACTGTGCTACTTACCTGTTTCTATTGAAAAGTATTGTGTGCATTGTGTATATCTCCGGCTAGGAGATATCTGTATGTGTTAGTCAGTGTCTTATAATAAATACATATTTTTATAAATACACTGTGGTTCTTTTCTACTTAATCTATACCTATAACATTATGTTCTGGTAAAACAAGCTGCTTTACACTCCTTCTGGACTCAGCCTGAAGGCCTGCACTCCACAGCTACCACTTAGAGAGCTTTCTAAGGTTGTCTAAGACCACTAAAATCACCATAAGGGTTTTCTGGATTGGTGCAAGGTGTCCACTTACATAAGTGTACACCATATACCAAGTCAGCTTCTCACAGTCTGAAAAGTAATTTATTTTGAAAGTTTTATCTAGCGTGAACATGACCCTTGCAGATATCAGAGTGCTTTACAATTAATTGTTCATAGAGCGGAGAAAAATTAAATCAATAATATCATAGTTGAGATAAATACAGGATAAGGCAGCACCCAATTCAATAGTGTACTATATGCTAATTGTTCTACTGTTAGCAAATAATTTGTCATGTTTTAGCAGCAATATAAATATTGACTTTCAGTGGTAAAAGTTCTTTAAAACTTACCATCGTTAAACAGATAACCATAGCAACAGCAAGACATCATCCCTTTTTTTTTTTTTTAAATAGAAATTTATTGAAATGATATGCGATTAAAATACAGAAAAACAAAAACTCATTAAATATATCATTACAAATATGGAAAGCAAAACATCAGGAACAAATGCATTAACTCTGTGTCAACATACAAGCAGTCTATAATAAGAATCTAAACGGCATAAAACTACTAAATTGAAAATGTTATTACTAATGAAGCAATTCATGGAGGTTTAGGCACTTCTTCAATTCTAGGGTTATGTAACTGAATTGCGGGCAGAAATGTTTAAGAAAGTAGTTACGGTTAACCATAAGAGATCCCTTTTAATTGCAAGTGCCATTGGATGGACATATGTTCTATCAAGTCTATGGTTGTAACAGACTCCATACCACCATGCCTGAAAGAATACCTGAGAAGTATCTTTCCAAGATTTCGTAATTTGTTGAAAAGCAACAGCCAGAAGTAAATCTATTATATGAAAATCTTTAGACCGGGGACTCTAGTAATCTGAGATACTACCTCAAAATATGTTGGCGAAATTAAATGGGACATGTGTGTTAAAAATAATATTAATTTGTTGCCAGACCTTCAACCAAAATTCATAAATAAGAGGACATTCAAAGAGCATGTGTTTAAGGTCTGCTGAGGGTTGAGAGCAAGACCAACAGTTAAAAGGGACTGCAGAGTCTAGTTTATGTAGGGTAACAGGAGTGATCAAAAGGCGGTTATAAATGAAAAATAAGGTTTGAATTGCATTTGCCGCTCTAGAAGATTTTCTTATTTTAACCCAGATTTTATGCCAAGTTGAAATGGAAAACGTAGTTTGTAAATCAATTTCCCAAAAATTCTCTATATCTGTTTTAATTCTGTCTTCTGGGATCAATGTAAGATGCTTATATAACTTGGATGCGGAGGGGAGTGTATCTAATAAGTTATGTTTAGGAGGAGGTGAAGGAGAGGTTATCGGATCCAGAGAAAGTTTGTTATAAGATGTTTGAGTTGCTGAGACCAGCAAGCTGTATTTGATTTCATACGAGTCTGGAAAGGAAAAAAAGCGACTGTATTTCTCGAAATGGCAAGCAGGTACCTTCTTGAAAAAATTGATGTATCCATTTAAAACCTCTAGAATACCAATCTTTCCGAAAAATTATTCTATTATTTATTTTAATAGATGTATTATACCAAATTGATGAGTGTAAAAATTGATCTTTAGGAGATTTATAAGAAATAAAAATAGGAGATAATATTTTGCATGTATTCTTGAAAATCGGAAGAGATGAGGGTCTAGAAGTGAAAGACAAACATTCCTTCAAAGAAAAAGGATGCCAAGTTGATTTTTCAATATCTGTCCATTAAAGGAGAGAGTGCAAAATAATTTTCTTGTAATAAAAATTATGTTTGTTTAAGACAAAAGGCTAAGTGATATTTATGAAAATCTGGAAAATTAACTCCTCCCATATGCTTTGGCTTTTAAGTTTAAGAAGAGATATCCTAGGTTTTTTGTTATTCCATAAGAAGTTAGATAAAACAGAATATATCTTTTAAAATGAGATTGAGCAATATTGATAGGCATATTTGAAATATAGAACAGTATTATAGATACTAGCATCATTTTTATAGTGTTGAGACGACCCCACCAAGAAAAAACAAAGGATTCCAACGAGAGGTATGTGTAAGAAGGACTGTGTGAAATGTTTTAAAATTGGCAGTTATAGTATCTTTAACGGTATCAGTGAACCACAAAGGGGGGCGTGGCCGGACGCCCAGGGAGCCTGAACCGGAGCTCCTGCGGGTGATTCCCCATATCAGCCCATCCTGCCGGATATAGGGGAGCCCTCTACGAAAAATACCCACCCTCTGACCTCTGAAGGTCAGGGGCACTGACAGGGGCCGACGATTGGAGCGGGAAAGCACGTTTACATAGTCAAATCGGGCAGAACCGAGGACCTGCGGAGTGAGCCAAGATGGCGCCCGGGGACTGAGCTATGGCTCCCGGGGGTCGGCTGGAGGCTGTCGACAGCAAGTAGCGGAGCCCGTTGCGGGCTAGAGTAGCGGAGCACTGAATTTACAAAAACCTATCCCTGGAGGAGGGGGTAAGGGCAGGACCTGCCGGCAAACCGGCTCTGTTGCGGAGGTGGCGCGGGCCGACAAAATGGCGCCTGCGGACTGTTCCCTGCGAGGCACCCAGTGACAGCCGGCTGATCAGCCACGAGACACTGCAGAGTGTAACGGCGCGGTGAGGGAGAGCTGGCCCCCCCCCACAGCGAAAAGTAAGGAGAAGTAGCGGAGGGGGGCCCAGGCAGCATTGAAGCAGCTGTGAGTGCCGGGCGGAGGAGGACCCTGGCGCGGTAGCGGGAGACTTCGCGACAGCACTTGGCGGGCCTTCCCGGCTGGGCGCAGGAGCCCAATCCCCAGATGCGTTGCGCCCTACCCGCCCGGCATGGTTGGTGAGGCTGGCGACGCTGCTAAGAGGCGCCGGCGAGAGCGGACTGAGCCGCCGCCTGGGAGAGAGCCCACCTCCCGCTGCAGGTGCAGTGCGACCGATCGGTGAGTGGGGTTTGCCCGGGACTGAGGAGGCTGCCCCCCAGGGACCAGGCCGCCTCTGCCGCCAAACCGCTCCACTCTCCTCCCTGCAGAATACACGAGTGCCATTACGCTGAGCGCACTATGGGCTGACGCTCCACCTGAGCCACACTTTGCTGAAAGCGGAGATTACCCTGCAACTAGAGAAATGGACAGCTGAACATTGGCCTCCTTTTGCTTTGGCTCCTGGAACCTGCCTGCAGCCCGGCTCTGTCCCGTGCTATATTAAACAGCGCCAAACCCGTAGGCCCCGCGCTGACCACCAGGCCCCTCTCTGCTGACGCCACGGGGATAGGGCCTACTGCGTCCTAGGCTTGGCTATCACTCATGCCGCCTCAATCCGGGTAGCACCGAGAACAACGCAGGGCAGAGCTGTCTACTTACCCAGCAGTGAAGTACGGCACAGCCATGCAGCTTCAGGGCAGCCGAGATTATTCCTGACTGTGAGGAGGAGCATACGTACCCACCATCACCGCCATCGCATTGGATGGTGGCGTCACCACCACCAGTTGCGACTTCCATTTGCTGCTGTTGCGGCTTGTAGCGGGAGCCCGCACACCAAACGCTCAACCACAGCAGCCTTTAATCCCTGGAGGGCCCTCTACATCACCGGCATTAGGGCCAATTGGCACCATCACTAACCAGCCCGCTCCCAGATCGAACCCACCATGAGGAGAGTTGGCAAAAGACGCGATGTGGAACAGCAGGAGTCCGTAGGTGACGATACCGGAGAGTCACGAGCACGCCCGGGGGCTCAAAGTGAAAAGAATGCGCCCCAGGACGACCTATCGCTCTTTGACATCCTACAGGCCATAGAAACATCACGGACGGCCGTAGAATCCAAAATTGACACGCTCCGAGAAGATCTGGGCCTACTAAGGGCAGACCACAGGAAGTTGGCGGACCACGTCACGACAGTGGAAGGTGATGTCAGAGACCTGAAACCGCAAGCATCCACGTCCACCCGCAAACTCACGGACATAGAAAGGAGGGTCCATGTACTGGAACAACGAGCCCAGGACGGCGAAAATAGGGCAAGGCGTAACAACATCAGAGTTACGGGGCTCCCAGAAAAAGTCGAGGGGAACAATATGGTGGCCTACCTCGAGAACTGGATCCGTACTGAGGTGGCAGATGAGGGACTATCGCCATACTTCGCTTTGGAGCGGGCACACAGAGTTCCTGCCTGGGAGACCGCCGAGACCAGTGGTGGCTCGACTCCTCTTCTACAAAGACAGGGACCACATCCTGAGCCAAGCGAGACTCAAAGGCCAACTCAAAATTGACAACAACACTGTTCGGATCTTCCTGGACTTTTCCCGGGACGTGCAGAGACAGCGAGCTTCCTTCGTCACGGCTAAACTGAAACTGCGGCAAATGGGGGTGTCCTACTCAATGGTGTTCCCAGCTAAACTCCGGGTTGTGCACGCCGAGGAGACCAAGTTCTTTACCACACCTCAGGACGTGTGGGATTGAGGAACAGGGACCACGAGACCGGAGGCATGAACGCAGAGACCAGCTGGAGAAGGATCTCACGAGATCCCCTGGAAAAGGGGGGAAACCCACGTGCCACCCAACACTGGAGGAAGCTCGCCGAGACCGAGAGAGTGTGGTTGCGGCAATTGCATCCGTGAGCGCAACAGGCTCACTGGGCGCTTCCTCCCTCTCAGGAGAGGAACAGAGAGAATCTGACTCGACGCCGGCTCGAGCACTGTGGGGGATGCCAGCCAGACTCTGCCAGAGGTGACCCCTAGAACGGCGGATGACTTGATCTAACCGATACAAGACACGCAAGTACCCGCTGGACAATTGAGTTAGGGGGGTGAGGTGATACGGTTAGCGGCTAATATAGTTACAGGAGGGGCCCAAGAAGGGCGCTATGAGGTCCAACCACAGGATGGGGGGGGGGGGGCGGAGGGGAAGGCTTTCCTTCAAGCGAGCAATAGTCTAGCCACCACCCGCATGTCAGACATTTGTTTGTTTTTATGCCAGAGCGCAGTTTGGATGGGGAGAGGTTCTCACTTGTCCTGGGGAGGGGGAGTTGAGGAAGTTCCATTGTTTTAAGTTGGGGGCACTGCTGTCTATATTTATACTGGGACATGAACTACGACGAGAAGGTTCCCTTTACCCAGCGTATGTCGCCGGAAGCCAGGTGGGGGCCAGTCGGAGGAGGAGAGGTTAACCTGTAATGCCAACTCAGAAGGTATATAATCTCCTATCTTGGAACGTCTGGGGGATGCACTCTATGCACAAACGCTACAAAGTTCACTCCCACCTGATCAGGCGAGGGATCCATATAGCAATGCTGCAGGAAACCACACACTGGCCTCCGAGGAGGTGGCAGTACTCCGCAGATGGAGAGGTCAGGCATACTATACTTCATTCTCGGCATTTGCCAGGGGGGTCCTAGTATGGATCAGGGCAGGCGTCCCCTTCCAGCACACCGGACATAAAGTAGACCCAGAGGGCCGTTACGTGGTGGTCACAGGACGCCTAGATGGGCAGGACGTCAGGTTGATAAATATCTATGGCCCGAATGCGGACCAAGGACCATACTTAGAGCAACTGTCTGGGACCTTGGCGCCCTACATGACAGGGTCGATTATCATGGGGGGATTTTAATTGTATTGCGGATCCGGCCCTTGACCGGTCCCACCCACCCACCACTCCGCGATGCCAGGGTACACAGAACAGCTAGGATATTCAGGGACTGGCATTCTCACTGGGGGCTGGTGGACATGTGGAGACGCACCCACCCACTAGACAGGGAATATTCCCACCTCTCTCACGTACATGACTTACATGTTCGCCTCGACACCTTCTTGTGCTCCCCCGACATACACGCACGGCTCCACGGCACGGAATACCTCACTCGAACGGTGTCAGACCACAACCCGATACTGACACGACTACATTGGGGGGCCCAACAGCAACCCATTCCCACGTGGCGCCTTCAACCCGAGGCACTAGAGGACCAGGTGTTTTTACATGAGATCAGGGGCCATATCAATACATATTTCGCTGACAACGCACAGTCCACAGATTCTAGGGTGACAGAATGGGAGGCCTTTAAGGCTGTCATAAGGGGGCGATGCGTGGCACTCTCAATAGGGGTACGGCGAACACTACTTACAGATGTGGAACGGGCTGACCGTGCACTGAGAGAGGTGGAACTCCGGCGCCTGAACCACCCCGAACTCCGTCAGGAGTTCCTAGAGGCAAAGGAAGAGGTGGCCGTGTAGGAGGAAAGATTACGGTGCTTCGACTTTCAGGCTTATATGGACAGGACGCACGCTGAGCGGGACCGGGCGGGCAGATTGCTGGTGTGGCTGGCTAACCCCACCTGCAGAGGGAACACAATCATAGAGCTAGCGGACTCAGAGGGGCACTCTATACAGACAAGATGCCATCAACAATAGGTTCCGCAGCTACTACGAACAGCTCTATAGGAGCTCTGGCCCCGTAGGGCGGGGGAAATAGAGGGATACTTGGCGGACCTTCCTCTACACACCCTGACGGAGGAAGATGCGGACCAATTAGGAGCTGAAATATCCGAGCGGGAAATCAGGGTGGCCATTAAGGAACTGGCAAGAGGGAAAACCCCGGGCACAGACGGGCTCCCCAAGGAATTCTATGCCGCATACGTAGAAGAGTTAGCCCCCAGACTAGCGGAGATGTATGCGGAGGCAGGGGAGAGGATCCACTTGCCGGGCACCACCAGAGAGGCGGTGGTAATTCCGCTGTTGAAGCCTGACAAGTCCCCCTTAGAATGCACGGTGTATAGACCCCTATCGATGCTGAATCTCGACTTTAAAATTTTAAGTAAACTACTGGCAACACGGCTGCTCTCGTATATGGCCTCCCTGGTACACCAGGACCAGGCAGGCTTTAATCCCCGTAGGAACACGACACTGAATATACGCCGCCTGTTGTCCATTATTGAGCTCGGGGCGACGGAAGACCGGGCAGGGGCGGTGTTCGCCATCAACATGGAAAAGGCATTTGATAGCCTTGAATGGGGGTTACTCTATGCCGTCTTAACCAAAATGGGCCTTGGACCGGGGTTCCTGCGCTGGGTGCGGCTGTTATATGCCGATCCGGTGGCGAGAGTGCGCACAGGGTGCACGATATCGGAACAGTACCGAGTGGAGAGGGGCACGTGCCAGGGGTGTCCCCTCTCCCCCATAGATGATTGGGTACGGGCTGGGGCCGCGAAGGTGGGAGATCTCTACCGGGACGGGGAGCTACTCTCCTTTGAGGGATTTAGCGCCGATTGGGGCATACACAAGGGCACTTCCTACTCTACGGAGCAGTTACGGGGGCCATTAGACGTCACTGCGGGACCGGCACGACTGAACCGCCACGACACGCCACCTGTGAATACATAAGCCTTGCTGGGGGGGACTATAAAAGCGGTCGTATGCCTCTACAGGGCTGTAGGACGGGACTCCATCCAACCGCTGGACCGGTTGCGCAATCAATGGGGGGGAAGACATCAACAGACCACTGGACGACAAGGACTGGGAGAACATACTGGTACGGACAACCAAAGTATCCCGAAACGCCCGCTTCAGCCTGATTGGCTTTTACATACTCCACCGTGCATACATAACCCCAGAACGTATCAACCGATACTTTGCTAGGGAGGATGCCAGGTGCCCGAGATGCAACATACAAGGGGCGACCTTTATTCACATGATATGGAGCTGTACATCCTTAACGCTTTACTGGCAGGAAATCACTCGGGAGACAGCTCGCATAACGGACAGGGTAATCTCATGCACACCGGAACACGTCCTGCTTAGCCTGTTCCCGCACACTGCCAAAACTAGTACCACGGACAGATTTCAGGATCTAGCATACATCCTCGCAAAGCGGGAAATCACTAGCTGTTGGAAGAATCCGGACGGCCCCAGCGTCCACAGATGGAAGCGGGAGCTGCTGAAATGGGCTGGATGCGAGGGCAGGGTCCTACTTAGGAATGCGAGACGGGGGATAGGCAAGTTGGAAAGGGCTAGAGCGTGGGAGGTGCTGATGGAAGACCTGAAGGGGGAGGGTCGGACATCTGAGGCCTCCACCCCCGAGAGACCACCACAACAGGAGCACCCCCAGGGGCCAGGCCGGTATGGGGCTATACTGCAGATCCCAGGAGATGGGGGACATATAACATAGTACCACATGAAACAACAGCTCCTAGAGGGGAGGCATCTGTGAGGGGCCACCACGCACCACAAGGTATGGGGGAGGCGACTTTCTGAGCTCAGTAGATGTAATTGGGAGACAGCGGGAGGGGGGGGCTAGTTATCTTGCTGGGGTAAAGGGAAGACGGGGGGGGGCCTTACAGCCTACATGGAAGACTACTCACCGAGGGGAAGATTGGACAAATGGAAATCGGACTCATTAAGACAACGATATATGAAATACGCAATGTAATACATTGATGCTGAACAGGTTTTGTATGTAATGGTACCGCAGCCAGCGGGAAGAATGTATAACATCCTATAAAAGGCAATAAAGTTTGTTTAAAAAAAAAAAAAATCAGTGAACCACAAACCTAGGTATTTAATCTTGTTTAGATTCCAATGAAAAGAAGACTAACTGAAATCCGCTTGAAAACATAGTTTATTCAAAGGGAGGATTTCACATTTTTCTGCATTTAACTTATAACCCGAAACAGATGCATAATTATCTACTTCTAATAAAAAAAGTTGGTAAGAATGATTGTGGGTGAGAGCTAAAGAGCAAAATATAATTTGCATATACGGAAAGTTTGAGTTGAGTATTTCCATAAGTGAACCCCGTAATCCGTGAATTCAAATGGATTTTTATTAAAAAAGGGCTCTAAAGCAAGAATAAATAGTGAGAGTGGACAGCCTTGTCAAACGCCTCTATGAAGAGGGAAAAGGGAGACATAAGACCATTAATTAAAATGGATGATTTAGGTGAGGAATATAGCAAAGAAACATAATTAATAAAATTGGGACCAAAACCAAACTAGGACAGCGTAGAGAAAATAAAAGACCAACTTACTCTATCAAATGCTTTTTCTGCATCCAAAGAAATGGCAGCCAATGAAGAATTATGCGACTTGGATTTACTAAGCACATTAAAAAAGAAATAGTTTAGTATTGTCCGAAAGATGTCTACCTTTGATGAAACCACAGTGTTCTTTTCCAACTAATTGGGGTAATAATTTATCCAAACGAAGGGCCAATATTTTCGCAAAAATATTATAATCTAAATTGATTAGAGAAATAGGACGATCATTTTTACACAATCTATGGTCTTTGTTATCTTTGGAAATGAGACCTATCAAAGCTTCTTGAAAGGAACCACCCGAAGAATGAGAGGATATAAAATAAAGGAAAAGTTGATGTAGCTTAGGTAACAGAAACGAAGAAAAATGAGAATAGAATTCAATGGTGAAACCATCAGGTCCGGGATCTTTGCCACGTTTAATGAAACGGATAGCATTAGAGATATCCTGGATAGAAATATCCTTCTCCATAATAGAAAAATCACTGTCCAGGTGTGAGGGAAGAGGGATGGATGATAAATAATGGATAATATCATGAGAATTAGCTTGAGATTCTGGGGTATATAGGGCTTGATAGAATTTTGTAAACTCCAAAAGTATATCTTCATTTTTATGTATATTTTGGTTAGTGGAGGTTTCAAATAGAATCTAATTTAGTATGTTCTTTCTTAATTTTGAGATAATTAGCGAGAAGTTTCCCTGCTTTATTTTGACCTCCATAATATTTCGCACTAGACTTAAGTAGATAGGAATTAGCTCTTTCTGTAGAAAGTGTATTAAATTCAAATTTAGCAGATACTAGATCCTTTAAGGTATGAACAGAATGAGAATTATAAAAAGAGTGTTCTAATTGCTTAATACGTGAATTAAGTTCCTTAAGTTTATTGAGGCAGATTTCCGTTTCTGGGAAACAAAATTAATATTAAAATCTCTAGAAGCGGCTTTAAATGTATCCCAAATAATTTGAGGAGATAGATCAGGGGATTCATTTTCTTTAAAAATGTATTAGCAAATTGCTCAAAGTTGCGTGTAAATTGCAAATCTAGTAGAAGAGAGTTGTTAAATCTCCATCTTTTAGGTCCATGCGGGGGTGGTAGGAGATCTAAATCCAAGGTGACTGGAGCATGGTCGGATATTAATATGGATCCTATATCAGAATTAATAACATGTTGGCAAAAGAGCATTAGACATAAATAAATCTAGTCGTGGTTGTGAAAAATGAACTGGAGAAAAGAAAGTGTATTCCTGACAAGTTGGATTACACAGTCTCCATGCATCAATAAGGGATCACTGAGAAATTGTCGATTTGAACTGAGTATGTATTTGTGAAGGCAAAAATCTAGCTTTGGAATGTCTATCTATAATGGGGTCAAAAACCATATTACAGTCCCCACCAACAATCAGATATTCATCAGTATAAGTCATCAACTTGGACAACACACCTGGCCAGAAAGAGCTATCCGGATTAGTAGGTGCATAGAGATTAACAATAGTGAGAGGAATTTTATCAATAAGCAAGGAAACTGAAACCCATCTGCCATCACAGTCAACATCTTGAGATAAAGATTTTATATTCAGGTGCTTATGACATAAAATAGCGACCCCATTAAGTTTCCCTGAGCCCAGGGAAGGAAAGACATTACCAGCCCATTGCTTTTTAAGTTTAGCTATTTCTTTGTCTGTAGTATGAATTTCTTGCAAAAGAACAACATCGCCTTTTAGGTTGGCAATACGAGACAAAACCCTTTGACGCTTTATAGGGAAGCCTAAACCTTTAACGTTCCGTGAGATACATCTTAAAGTCATCTATATTACAATAATAAGCTTAGAAAATATAAAATAGGCCGTAATAATTAGTATTCTATGCAAACCATGTACAGTAAAAACAAGAAATATTACTTCATCCTGAAAACGTAACGACTTATCCAAGTGAATCGCATATGAGGCAAAACATGAGATCAAAGAAAAAGAAAGAAAAGGAGAAAGAGACCGAGAGATAGAAGAAGAAGAACTGCTATACAGAGGAAAGTTAGATAGGGTTAGTAGAGATAGACAAGAGCTTGATGAAAATCTTCCTAAAAAAGAAAGAAGGAGAAGGAAACAGAAGCATGACGAAGCAAAAAAGAAAGAGGAAGACACAACCCATATATAAAATATGAAAATCAACATACCAGGAAAAACACAAAATTCGGGGGTTGTGGAGCCACAAAAGGGGGAAACGGTACATCAACTGAAACTCTCCATGACGGGCACGGGAAGAAGGAGGAGTATCGTCAAACAACATGAAAGAAGTCATGTACGATTGATAACAAGGGCTGAACCTAAGAAAAAGAGAGAGAAACAAGTTATATGAATGTTAACAGACAATACATGAAATGTATAAAACCTATAGCCAGAACTATATTAAACATTGACAAAAATTCCTGAAATACATTAAACCTGCAGTAACTTCCATATCATCCAGCCTACAATTATCCAGAAGACGACAAGGGTCCTCATAAGTCGTGGTCTTGTTCTTATAAGTAACTAAAACAGGAAAGGATGGATAAGACCGAATCTTGCATTAATGTCTCGTAGTGCAGGTCTCATTTCCCAAAATTTCTTCCATCTGTCTGCTGTTGCTTTTGCATAGTCTTGGGAAAAGAAAAGAGTAGAACCGTGCCAGGAGATTCTACCTTTAACTCTGACTGCCTGTAGGACCTTCAGCAATTCTGTGTATTCTAAAAAATATAAAATGACTCCTCTAGGCTTGTTCGATGAAGCCGCAGACTGATGAGCATGCCCTAAACGATGAGCTCTTTGAATGTTCAGTGGTGGAGATTCAGGAAGATCCAGAAGTTTTGGAAGGAAGGATTGGAAAAGCAGAGAGGATTGGATCCTTCAAGTCCTTCTACTAAACCGTGTATACGGAGATTATTACGACGGTTGCGATTTTCAAGATTCTCAACTTGTTTCTGAAGATATGAGATTTCATAGGGGGAACCTGATTGGCAATAGAGTGAAAAGATTCCACTTTGTTTTCTAAATGAACAACCCTACTCTCCCTAAGGGACCATTTATCATCCAGTTGTTGAAGGCGTACATTAGTTTCTTCCATATAGGGTTTGAGTGCTCGAATTTCCTAAAGGATTGTTACCATTGAGATTGAAGGAGGAGATATGGTTGGTGAAAGTGGATCTTTTTTAACCCTCTTCCCCGATGAAAGGGTAGACGTACCCGATAGTTTAGATGACATTTTGGAACTAGGAAGAGGGGTATTTGAAGGTGAAGGATTTGTTGTAGTGTCTTGTTCTGAATCTGCCATGTTATCTTGAAGGACGGAAAATGGGTTATAATCAACCACAGATGAAGAAAAGTTATTGCTGGCAACAGCGTAACAAGCAGGTTTTGTTCTCCCCATACACTGAATAGTGATAAGGGGAACATGCAGCCAGAAATATCAAAGAAACTTCTAGTATGCACAGCAGAACAGCAGCAGTGATAGTTATAGTTTATGTTGATAAGTTCCAGTCACAAGGAAGAAGAAGTGAGGCAATATTCCAAAAGGATAAGAAGAGACTTTTAAAAATAATAATATTAATTACCTCAATACCAATGAGGGATAAAAATAAGTAACTTCAGTATGAAAAAACAAAAATCATATTGACCTTTGAATAACCAGCCAGAGCTTCAAAATTGGTAAGTCTATGGTTTAAAACAGCCCCTTGTCACTCATTTATGAGGAAAAAACATCTTCTCAGAAAAACAAAATGGCAGCTGCAGTCCCTGAGAGGAACGCGACGGCACGAACAAGCGCAGAAAAAGGGGTTTCCGCTCACCGCAAGGAAGCTCTCAGCAGTTGCAAATAGAAGCTGACATCTTTATCTGTGGATATCACTCATTCCAAGGATGCCAGCAAAGTCCTGCCGGGAAATGAAGTAGAAAACCTCCTGCGCCATGTTGGAGCCTACCGCGATGCGGTCATTCCCTTTGGTCCTCAAGCCACGCCCCCAAGACATCATCCCTTAATCTTCAGACTGAGAATCAGTTTGTGGTTTCTATGCCACAACAGAATTTATTCAGCTGAATGAAAACCTGGTTATGAAATGTGATATAGAAAGGGAATTCAATGAGGCTTCATAAGTAGCAGTGAGCTGATAGCTTCATTATTTAGGGCATAGATAGTAAAGTGGAGAAAGAGGCCAATAGTTTGCTATATGGGGTATTTATTTTTCAAATTATTAATTCCTATGACAACAAAGACATTCGTTTATAATAAATATTCTTCGTTTTTATCAATCCTACTCAAAATACTTGGATAGATTTTGCCCTGTTAAAAACGATTGACCTTTCACTTTTTACAGACTCTTGAAACGCTGTATGAATTAAGTGTTCTTTTATCAGATACATGCCCATGGCAAGAGCAAAGGCCCCTAACTTTCAGACTGTTAAGAAACCTATGACATGCTGCTGCTCTATTAAGTCGAGTGAATACATAGTTGGGACGTGATGAGAAAAGGAATTTAAGGAGGTTCCTAAGGTGACTTCAACATAGCTCTTATCTCTTTGACTAAGAAATTGGGGTAATTTTTGAAACATGAAAACGATTGACTTTTGAACGAGAATATTTAAGCCTTTTGTGAATGTACCGACTTTCACTTAGACACAAGACAAAGGCAACAGCAGGACACCTACTTCACGACACAGGAATTCGGAACAAGGCCCTCGACTGGATCCGCTCATTCCTATCTGGCAGAACGCAGCGAGTCAGACTCCCACCATTCCTCTCGGATCCCACACCGACCACCTGCGGAGTTCCTCGAGGATCCTCCATCAACCCCACCCTGTTCAACATCTACATGGCCCCACTCGCACCCATCGTCAGATCCCACAGACTCAACATTGTATCCTATGCAGGCGACACCCAACTCATCCTCTCCCTATCCAACGAACCCAACATCTCCAAACACAACTACCAAGATGGAATGGAAGCAGTCTCCAGGTGGAAGAACAGCTACCTACAACTAAACATGGAAAAGACCGAAGTGCTCATGATGGGCCCACACCCGAACGCCTGGAACGACACCTGGTGGCCCCCCACCCTCGGGAACCCGCCCACCGCAACGGACCACGCACGCAGCCTAGGAATCATCCTGCACTCCGATCTCAAAATGGACCACTAAATCAACGCTGTCTCTTCCTCCTGTTTCCACACCCTCCGACTCCTACGATAGAGCTTCAACTGGATTCCCCTCAACCACAGGAAAACCGTAACCTACGCCCTCATCAGCAGCAGACTAGACTACGGCAACGTACTCTATGCCGGAATCAACAAGAACCTCACCGCAAACTCCAAAACACCTCCTCCAGACTAGTCCTCAACCTACCGCGCCACTGCCATATCACCCAACACCTGCGGACACTACATTGGCTCCCCGTCGAGAATAGAATCACCTTCAAGCTGCTCACCCACGTCCACAAAGCCTTCCACAACACCGGACTGGCCTACCTGAACCACTGCCTCTCGTTCCATGCACCCCAAAGATCCCTCCGCTCAGCCCAGCTCTCCCTTGCCACAGTGCCACGCATCAAGAAGACCAGAACGGGAGGTCGTTCCTTCTCCTTCCTGGCGAAAGTAGAGCTATAACATAATATGCAAAAATGGACTTAATGTTGTCCCATAGTCCACTGGTAGCTAACTCTTCGGTCCATTAACAAAATGTAGTTATATTTTAGCAATACTACAGTAATCCATTGACAACAACGGATTTATAACGAGTAGGGGACCAAACACTTTATTCGTAGAGTATAGACCACACTGGCATGCATTGATTATTTCCTGGGCCCTGTCCACTGATGCTTATTTATTCTGAAAAGTTATTTGACTGTCTGGCCTGGGGTTTCCTACAGCAAGTACACCATAGACTCAAAATTGGACTGCACTTTGTGTCATATAGCAATCTACTTTATAATTGCTCAGGCCAAAGTATGGGTTGATGCTCTCCTTCAAAGTCATGAGAGGTACTAGACGGAGATGCCGATTGTCACCCTTACTATTTGCCCTTGCAGTTTAGCCACTGGCTTTGTGTGTAAGGAGTGCTGGGCTGGTGTTGGAGTGTCAATAGGAGTGAGAGATTAAAGATCGGGCATCTTTAAATACTGACGATTTACTCCTTTCCCTGCATTATCCTAAATGGACAGGCCTAAGATTAATGCAGACCATAGATCTATACTGTGAAGCATACAGGCTAATAGTAAATTGGAACAAATCCATATTAAGGCCACTTCGTGGTGTCCCTGCAACATATGGCTGGTGCACCAGATTAACCATTCAGGCACCCCTAATGGAATGAATTGAGAGCAACACAGAACTGGAACAAGTTACATATTAACATACTTGGTAGAGTCACCCTATCCAAAATGAGTTTACTCCCCAAGATCCTTTATGTACTTCAAAATTATCAATAATATATATCCCCAAACAGTGTATAGATGTGTTCTGAGCAAACGTGGTTAGCTTTCTTTGGGCAAACAAGCCTCCTAGGATTGTATTTGTCAACTCGCTAAATGACTTGTAAGTCTTGAGATCAGGGCCCATAAAATCAAGCCGATTAGAGGGATGTGTTACTGACACCTCAAAATTTCGCCATATCAGCTAGCTTGAGACTGGTGCAATTTAATTATTTACTTAGGGCATATTTTACCGACAGGTGGCACTGGAGAATGTGAGAAGTTCAATTCCCTAAGTGTACAAGATGTTAGCTAGATATGCGCAACTTCATCTGGTATGGACATGTCCAGTGATTGAAATATACTAACATAACATTATTCATTCATTCTTTACCCAGAGTATTAAAAGGACCCATTGATTTTTCACCCAAGATTATGTTACTGGGATATTAGAAGAGATCGGTGGCACGATCGGAGTACAAATTCTGGTGGACCTGGGCGCATTACATGCAAAGAGGGCCATACCCACTAGACATTAGCAGTCAGAGACCATCCCAAAGCACAAAACATATGGCTACTGGGCACGGAGCGGTCAATGTACCCATCTAAGGTGTGCCCCAACAAACAGGAAAATATTGGGTTCCTAGTGGGATTACTCTCAGCTATATACAACGTGAGGACCCCCGGGTCCATGGTTTGTCTCTAATTAAGGAACATAAACATATTTGCACAGAACTGTTTCAAGTTAACTTGCATGAATTAAGTGTCAAATCTACCTGTCAGATGTCCTTTTTGCTTGTTGATTAAAAAGTAGTTTAACAAATCATTAAAGTTAGTTCTTTGATACATCTTTAAATTTAACATACCTTTAAGCAAACAATTGACCATGGCGACTGCGAAATTCAACCCTTAACCTTTAGAAAGTCAAAGAGCTTCACCAGTAGGCTATATATGAATGTGTATTGTGTTTTTTTGTGAGAGGGAAGCATTTTATTATTTTGTATGTGCTATATTTCTAATCAGGACCTTAAATGCAAGGCCACGAATGGTTCTCTCCCGTACTGACTGAAAGCATAGTTTGACGTGGTATCCGAGAAAGAATTTCGGTGAGGCTCCATAGGCAACTACAAACTAACTCTTGTCCCATTGACTACAATTTGGACAGTTTTTGTAATATAAAATCTATTGACTATTTCGTAGAGAGTTTCAAGTTTATTTATTTATGATCTTGGAACTCCAAAGAGATCCACATAAACTGAAAGGCCAACAACATATAAAAAAATTTGTGCAGCATAGTTTCTACAATCATAAGCGAAAGCCTACAGTAAAAAATCTCCAAATACAAAACATTAGAATATTTTATACAATAAGAAAAATTAAAATATCCTTTATGCCCTTAATACTATATAACATCAGATAAAACCAAAGTTAATAATTGCATCCTTCATATAATGTGCGTTAATACAAATTTAAAAAACACTTTAAAAAGTTACAAATCCTATGACAAAACATTTCATTTGGTGGCTCATAAATAGAATCAGTTAGTGCAGAGGCCGAAAGAATAAATAATTGTAGACAAATTGGTCTCAGCCATTTACGCCGACACAATAATAAAGCGGGCAAATAAATAGCACATGATTAACGTCTTGGATGGAATTATTACACAGATTACAAATCTGGGAAGAACCATACCATTTAGACAGTACGTTATTTAAAGGGAGCATACCCTGCCTCAATAATAGCCAAAAGCGGCGCACTCCATGGGGCAGGTTCCAGGAAATATAAGCCTGTACTTTATTTATCACACAGGAGTCTATGGCCGGGTGGATACCCCGCTTTAGAATGCGAGCTTCCCTATCCCTAGTAAAACTTAATTCCCAAGTGGCCTGTTTCAAAGAGGCACTTAATTGATATGGCGATAGGGTGAAAAGCAGAGACTCATCCAGTTGTAGCAAGTCAACCGCAATTCTAAAATTTTTTAAGAATTAATGACTGCTCCTTTAAACTTTCTAATATTTCTTTCTGAATTAAAAATCTTAGTGTGCCAGGATCACCCTTTACCAGGCTTACAACCCATCGCACTATCCCCGCAAGACCCTGTACCCAACTACTTCTTAAGCCAAATTCTAACCTTAGAGCAGCCACGGGGCAAGCAGAGTTGACTGAGGCTAGCCTCCTTAAAAATTTGCCTTCTGTTGTATTTAAAAAAAAACATTTCTCTACATCAAGCAATTCAATACCATACAACAGCGAAGCAGGGATTTTTGCACGAAAAACCTCTAATAAAAGTGCAAAGTGTCTTTTTCCAGTAGATCTATAGAGGGAGCCCAAGCTTTTCCCCTGTGTAGTAGCTTTACGGATGTTATTTTCTATATGGGCTTTGTCACTTAGGTTGCCACACACTGTTTTTCCCAAGAAAACGTAAGATTTTACAAGTTCCAATTTTTGGCCACCCACAGATTATACGAAATTCCCATACTGCAACTTTTTTCTTCCGTGCATGCACATGATTTTACTTTTAGATATATTAATCTTTAAATAGTGGGCCTCTGCAAATTTATGTAGTGCCTGCAGACGACTATTTAATCCCCTAGGCGTTAGATCCAATATTATTATATTGTCTGCATAAAGTAAACATGCAATCGGTTTTCCCCCAGTAACCGGGCAATGCCCTCACTTTGAGCCAAATCGTGAGGAAGATCAGAGATATATAGGGAGAAAAGTAGAGGAGCCAATAAACATCCTTGTTTCAGGCCATTTGCAGTAGGGATGGTTTGGGAGAGACCTCTTTCCCCTCCCATTAGGACTCTGCACCAAGTGTCCGTATGAAGAGCACGAACTAACTCCAAGAGGGTGGCCGGCATACCCAGGTCTGACAGTTTTCTCCACAGCAGGAGACGATCTATTTTATCGAATGCTGTGGAGAAGTCTATAAAGGCTGTATACACCCTTCCTCCTCTAACTTTAACATATTTTTCGTTTATTACCTGTAGTGCAGTTAGGTTATCAATTGTTCCATGCTTTGTCCTAAACCCGGTTTGTTCCAACGGTAAAATTTTAACCGCATCCACCCAGTCATTAATTTGGATCAAGAGGCATTTAGCAAAAACTTTACCCACTGCGTCAAGAAGTGCAATTTGACGATAGTTGTGTGGGGTATCTCGATCTCCTTTCTTAAACAGAGGGACTATTATACCCTTCCAAGAGGGGGGAACCATTTTGTTTGCATAGCAATACTTGAACACCGGATAAAGAATTTTACTCCACAGTATACTATTTTGTTTTAAAACTGTGATGGGTAATTCTTCTGGGCCCATCGCTCCAGAGGAGCGCATCCCCCTGATCGCCATTTCTATTTCTTTTTCAGATGGCGATTCATACGATGAGGGGTCTTCCTTTAGTGCAGTATACTTAATTGCCATTGCATTATCTGCATATAAATCCTGAATAAAGTTAACCCATTTATGCTCCTCAATGGTCACTGGGAGTGGTCGAGATCTAGCTCCACATCCCTCCCTGATAAGAGACCAAAACGTTCTTACTTGGCCTTTAAAGGCTGCTTCTCTCAGTTTAATCCAAATGTTATCTTCCCTCTCTTTTCTTAACTTAACCTTTACCCGAGTCCTCCTCCTTTTTAATAATAGTATTCTATGATATCTTTCAGAGGAGTAATTCAAGTACTGTTCCCTAACTAGTTTATTTATTTCGAGATTTAACGGCAGGCAGGGTCTGGGGACTACTTTAGTACTTTTTCTTTGGTTCGACTTCCTTTCAATTTCTACCGCCTGATTCATAAATGTGTTAAAACTGGCAATTTCTGTTCCATTCCAACTAGACAAGTTCTCTACAGTGACCTCTAAGACACTGTCAAGGCCCAAGATGGCTTTGTTATCCCAATGACATCTCCCAGTTTTCTTAGCAAAACTAACAGATTCACCATTTAATGCCCATGGATTGTGCGAAAATAAATTTAAATTTACGATAAGAGTTAGTACTGTATGGTCACTACAGGAAGAATTATAGACCTTTAGGTCTTTTAATAAGAAGAAGGAGGAACTTCCCACTACCACATAGTCTAAGATAGATTCTCCACTATAAGTTTTACAAGTAAAGGTATGCTAGTGTATCCGAAGGAAATCTTCCATTTACTATAATGCCATCAACCTTCATTAATTCATCAATAAGCATTTTCCCTCTCTTATTAGTTCTAATATTTTGTGGAAAGAGCGCTTGTGGGATCTGCAGAGATTCTTCTTTTTCTTTATTTCGGAATCTATCCAAAGTAGAATTAGAGATTTTACAATTCAGATCCCCTACCAGAACTATATGAGGGGGAAGATCTACATCATTGACTTTTTTAATGTAGGAAAAAACCGCCTTTAAGAGAACATCGTGAGAGGCATTTGGAGGAATATAGGCATTTATCAACATTAGTGGTGGACTTTTTACATTATTATCAAGATTATACAACATTATTGGCAAAAAAAAGATTACTAGGATCTTTATAGTAATCGTAATTCCATTTTATCTTATTTGACAGTAAGCATGCCACCCCTCCCTGTGCATGTCCCCTCCTGGACGGGGTTGCTTTACAGTCTAAAGTGAAATAATCCTTACATAGCAGTTCCTCTGTACACCAGGTCTCCTGAAGACAAATCACGCTTTCATCTAATGCACTTAAATATTGTAACTTCTCCCTACTATTCTTTATTCCTGCAGCATTCCAAGATATTATTTTTAGTTCGTTGCTAGAAGGATGGCTGTTGTAGATGTTTACTGTTAGATCTGCTCGATAGTACACCGGGTAACCAATTCCATTTTGGACTCTCTTCTTTAGAATTCCATTTAAAGGAAAGGGAGGGGCATTCTTTAAGTTTCACTTGTCTACCATTTTTTGTAATACAGATTTTTAATTCCTCTGTTTCATACAAGCAATCTCTACTATCTGAAAGTGAGTGAGTTGACAGAGACCTATTGTCGAGGGCTCTATTTCGGGGTATCTCAAAGAATGGAATGACATCAATCCCCCTGCTTTGTAGGCCTTCTGACCATTGTAATATAAGATTTGCAATAATTTTGGAATTAAACCTTACCCTCGACTTATAACCAACTTCTGTATTTAAGATGGAGACTAAACTTATATCACTACTTTGTATAAGTTTCAAACTTTCAAATCTCAAATCTCCAAGAGACATTTAAGAAGCGAAGTCCTATTTAATATTAAATCTGTATCAAACAGAGGAATAAAATCTAGCTGGAATGTGTATCTCTTATGGAGTATGCAATATTCGAGGGGAGGCCTCATGGATCATCATTGACTCTGTTATAGATCTTTATTCTTAGGGTTCACAAAATCAATTTCATCTTCCAGCTTCATATCTCGTGATGTATTTTGCAGAGGCTGGGAGGAAGTCTCCGTACTAACTGAAACCTCGATGTTTTCTTTAAAACAAATTCTCCTTTGCTTCTTTTTTGAGAATCTTCGTGTTGATTTAATCTTTTTCCCTCTATTCTTTTCCTTTTTCCCATTTCTCCCATTTTTTTCCAGGTGCGAGGCTCCTAAAACATTGTCTTTCTCACCACTTAACTGGGTTTTGAAAATAGGGAATACTTCCTGGTCTATCCTTCTAGGTGAGCCCACCGAGCCTTTTACTTTTTGAGCTGAATCAGAGATAACCTGTATGGGTTCAGGTAAAGGTTCAGGGGTCTTCTCTAGCATCACAGCTTTATTCATTATCTTATCAATTTGGGGATTGCCATTATGAGCAGTACAGGTTGATTGGCTACTAGCACCATCAAGTGTATTCTCTAGAACCTCTTCTACCTTTACTTCCGCTTCTACTTGTTCGGTATATACACTTGAACTAGTCTCCCTCTTCTGATTACTTTTTAACAATACCTTTAATATTTGAGTTACAGTTTCCAACACACAGTCTGAACCTCCTACAAATTTTCCGAGTAGCGTTAGGATAGAGGATAGTAAATGTTCTAAGGATACTAATGAATCTGAGACTATTCTATCCTTCTTTAGAGTTTGACTGGGTTGGGTATCACTGATATTTAGATCAGGCGTCAAAGAGGGGTGTGATTGCAAAAGAGAATATTTAGATTTATTAGAGGGGGTACTACTGAATAATTTTAGTCCTATAAGAACTGCTATTGCTGGAGTATTTGCTAGTTCCGTAATCTTGCTAGTATCATGAGAAATATACCTCCTGCAGAGCTCTAAATCCAAATTGGGGAGAGTAAAATCTTTATTTTGGACATCCTCTACTAGATAGGGACCAATGGGCTCTTCTATGATTGCGTGTGGTGTGTGTGGTGTTCTGTGTGGGATTACATCTACCGTTTTAGGAGATGGTAAAGTAAATCCTAAGAATGCCAGAAGGACTGGAGAGCCGGTCAGGTCCCCAGGGCACCGTACTGGATGCCTCTGGGATTCTAGGGATTCTCCTCCTCCATGCTTACTACCAGGAGTATGTGATTCTACGACCTCAACCATATCAGTGACAGTATTAACAATATTAACCATTACACCATCATTCCCAATCACATTATCTCCCCCATTCCAAATGGTTGAGGTATTTAACTCAACCTGAAGATTTTTTCCTTTCCCTTTCCCATAGACTAAATAGTTTACTTTTTCCTTTCGACAGCATGCCTGAGATATCCTTGTTACGTAAGGGATTTGATTTAGTTTTTGCACAGGTCCTACCCACAAGTAGTCGCCCTGACCTAAGTTTTCTTGCCGTCATTTTATTTAAGGCCTGCACAAAAGTGCACTGCGTAGGGAACGAGTTTCAAATATCTTATCAATTATATTAGTTGTATATTGTTGTAGACTTATTCTTATATATTTGTCACAGACTTAATTACAGTCTCTTAATTTCTCTTAATTTTTTTAATTCTCTTAATTTTAGTCCAAAACAAAATCGCTCTCTCTACAACATCTAGGGTCAGAACTGTCCTTTCTTTGCTTTCTTTACTTAAAATAAAGGGGTCCAAGGACAAAGGGATCAAGGAACAAAAGGATAAAGCGTTACACCATAAGTAACTATAAATAACAGATTAAACAAATAAAGATAAAACAAATAAGCAGTTCACAGACAAAGTCCAAATCACAGGACAGGGGGAAAAAAGTCAGAATGCACTGCGATAACCTGCGTGCAAGCAAATTTTCTTTTCAGTAGTGTCCCCACAAAAGTCCACACAGTGCTAACTGCTACTGGCCACTGACCACTACTGCTACTGCTATTGACTTTTTCTGCCTGGTCACAATTATTGCAGGGTCACAATTATTGTGGGGTGAACATAAGGTGCATAAGGTGGGAAAAGCGTCCAGCATCCAGCAGCTTTGGTCTCAAGTCAGCCTCCGTTCTAGTGAAGAATTGCACCGGTGACACAGGACACAGATACAGCCCAGGCCCATTCCACCTTTGAAACTTCCAATATTACGCCAATATTATGCCTCCCGCAGTCTCAGTCTCTATCTCTGTCTCTGTGAGTGTTAATAATAACCCACTATGCTCAGGCGGTCTCCAGGGGGCCCCATACATAGAAGATGAAGATGAAGGTAAGGGCGAAGGTAAGAGCGAAGGAAAAGAGAGGCAGAGAACCGCACTCCGAGCTCTGCGCTCTCTCTGTGCTCTATGTGCTTCTTCAGCGCAGGCCTACCTCTAGGCTCCTAGGCTCCTTGCACTTGCAAGGTTCTCAGCACAGTCCTTTGTTTGGAAAACAACCTGCTAGGGGGTAGGGGCGAGGTGGGGGCGGGAGCGGGGAGCACCGCTATGCCTGAATGCTCCGCACTCCCCCGCTCCTCTCTGTGACTATCAAACTGCAGCCCCACCGCCGAAACGCCTCAGAGTGGCCAGTTATGTGGGAGTTACTCGTGTAGTGCCCCTTGCAGGATGGTGAGGTATTGGTATGAAAACGCCAGAAGGTGGCAGGGACTATCCGCCTTTTCTCACCTCAATCCCTTTCCAGGGTGCTTCTGGCCGCTATATGCTATGCGCGCTCCTCCTCCTCTGCGGCCCCCCTCGGCGGCCACACACACGCCGGTCTCGGAGCGAGGCCGACAGCGGAGCCGACACTGACACTGATGCTGCTGGTGATCTACACCGGTAGCCGGTAGAGCAGCGGGTCTGCCTGCCCTGTCAGTTTTCCTCGACAGCGGCGGCCGCTCACTCGCATGCGGGTCTCAGCGCACGCCGGTCTCAGAGCTCAGCACGGCACACAGCAGCCTCGCAGCTTCGGATTCGGACTTCAGACCCAACCATTCGAACGCAGATCTCTGCTCTACTCTCTCGTAGAGATATGCTCGAAACGTCTTCTGATTGAACTGCTGTTGAAACAGACACAGGGCCATGCTGAGACTGAGGCGTGAATCTTCAGACTGGCAATCAGTGACTCCAGACCTTAAGTGACACTCAGTTGAGCAAGCTGAAAACAAAGCTATGACATATAATCTGAAAATGGAATTCAGTAAAAGGCTTCATAGGTGGCCACAATGTTCCGTTTTGTCATTTAGAGAGCAGTAGTTAAAATGGAGAGAGAAAAGTTTTTTGTTTCTTGTGATCGGTTATATTGCAAATAATCTGTGACAGATCCCCACGAGTGTGCCTCCGGGGTCTTGGTGCGGTCCATGATTCCAAGTGATGTGGGGAGTTTGCCCTGATGAATCTGATGGCAGTCCGGGACCGCAGAGGCAAGCTGAGCATTGCCGAACATTGTTGGAAATCACAAAAAGGTTGCTTCCACTTGATTTCAGGGTCTTAGAACTGTTTCTGCTCTAGGGACCAGTCCTGGGACAGGTCATCGCCACACTCCAAGTCTTCGCCTAAGTTTAAATCGAACAAAAAACACAAGCGGTCTAAGTGGGTCTCATCCCAGCCTCATCACTCTCCTGAGAAGTCATGGCCTGCGATTTTGTTTCAGTCCTCTGCTGAGGAGCCGATTCCTCTGTTGATTCCAATGCACCCCAAGTTTATGTGTCCATCAGCTACACCACAACAACTTGAGGCATTTAAAGATGCCATACTGTGCATCTCTAGCCCTTTACCGGCTCCCTCTGATGTAGCTTCAGTCCCAAGTCATCCGCAGATGCATCCAGCCAGGTTACCACAGGCGGAACTGCCCTCAATGCCGCTTGTGCCGTCTGAACCCACTGCGGCTCCAGCTCCGACTCCCAAGCCCATCCCTTGCCTAGTGTCACAATCCACTCCTGTTCGTGCCGCATTGATGCCGGCTAACACCGCCAATGTCAGAGGTGGATGTTGAGCCACTAGTTCTGACTCCAAACCGAATCCTTCTGACCGTGAACAAAACTGCACACAAGTTCAGTTTCTATGCGCCTGGCCCGTATCGCTTATGACTCAGACAAGAACTTGCCCTTGCCTAGAGGCCGCACTCTAGTACTCCAGCAGCTCTTTGCGTAGGACTCTGATCGGAGCCAACCTACATTTGGTGATGAAGGTGATGGTGGGGATAATTTTTCCCCACAGTACAATTAGGACACATTCTATGTGGACCTGTAAGAGGCCAGCGGGCTATACACTTCCCCTGACACAGTGCTGGTGTCTCCTCGCCCCTTTCATGGAAGAGTCAGTGTCCTTCGTCATGGTTATTTGAAGGACAGCCAAAGTTCTGGCTCTGTAGCTACCTTCCATCGAAGTCAAGACTAATGTGCTACAACCTGGACAGTCTGTTACTGCATCTCTTTTTCCTTTTGACGAGGCCCTGCTGACATCCTCATGGGCACTTGGGCAAAACCTTACTCATGCCCAGAATTAAATAGACAAGTGGCACATTACCATAAGCCAGCTCCTCATCATCTTGCCTTCCTTACTCAGCACCCGACTCCGGAGAGTCAGATGGTACAAACCTCAACCAGCAGAGTCAATCTCGATTCCTTCCCTATGACCCCGGGGATAGGGAATCAAAGAGGATAGAGGCATTTGGAAAAAGAAGGTTTTCATCGACCAGTCTTGCCCATAGATCCGTCAATACCAACTGCCTGTTAGGATACTACCATTCCCATGCATTATGGAACTCTGTCATTAAAATTCAGCCACCACTCCCAGGGGAATTTAGGGCCAATTTGGCTCAGACCATTAAGGATGCAGCGAAGTATGTTGTCCGAGTTGAACACCACTGACTGTCTAGATATGGCAGTTGGTACCAGGTTTTTCAGGTGAAGTTCACGTGTCGCTAATTGACATGCCATTTGAAGGCATGCTCAGCCCTGGAGTCTTTCAAAGAAGCAGGGCTACAGCACACTCCCTCAGCCTTGCTGCACCTGTGCAGTAGTATCCCAGTCAGTTTCACTGCTTTTGCGCCTCCACAACAACAGACCCCCCTGTCTCCCCTGTCCTTTCGAGACAGAGGTGGAGGATTTAGCCAACAGTGTTCATGCCCTTAGAGAAAGCACACATCTTAGTCCCCCACCCAACCCGTCACCACCACCAAACTGATTTAGCTTGCCCACAGTGACACATGGCCATCCCGTTGAAGGCAGGATAAGATACCACCTTCACTGGTGGCAGTACATTACATCTGATAGATTGTCCAACAAAGATATGTCCTACCAGTCCTTTTAGATTGCACTTGCATCAGGGCGGCTGTTGGAGGACCATTTGTCCATTTTATGGCAGGGGCTCCAAGCTCTTTTAGACGAAGGAGCCAAAGAGAGGGTCCCAGCATCAGAAATAGAGACTGGATTTTACTCCAGTTATTGCCTGGTCCTGAAGAAGGACGGAGGCCCAGTGCCTCTAGAACTGGCTAAGTCGACAGGGCATGTCATGAACCACGGTACTGGATATTTTAATACAGGGTAGATTAGCTCAGTCAGCGATGCTTAGCAGATCAAGAATGGCCGCTAAACCTGAAGGTGATGCAAAGTGCCTTCCTGTGATTGAAAGAATCCTTGCTCGATCTCTTCGGCAATGCCCAGAACATGCAGTGTCAACTTTTTTTCATGTTGGAGTTCCCAAGAAGTCTCTCTCTTGGAGATGCATCCTGCCGTGAGTGTGGCACAGGACTCACATATACCTTCACACTACTGCTTCTCCTGCTGTAAGTTCTGAAGAAGATGAGGAACAACCAAGACATGCTAATGGCTACCAATCGGGCAGGGAGAGTGTGGTGCCTGGAAATTCTGTCCTCGGATCAGGCTGCCTATTCAGGAGGCTCTTTTGTTGCAGCGACAAGGCAGGGTCCTGCACCTGAACCGGCACAATTAACGCCTCCATGTGTGGAGATTGAGTGGAGGCAGTTGACTGACTTGACCTCCTTCCTGAAGTAATTGATATCATTCTAGTTGCCAGGAGTCCATCTACAAAATCTGTTTACGGTGGATGCTGGGATAAGTTTGTGGCCTGTTGTAATTCTTGCCCTATAGAACCATTGCAAGCAAAGTTGTAAAATGTTCTGCTTTTCATGCTGTCTTTAGCCCAGCAAGAGCTTGTCATGGGCACGTTTAAAGATTTGTTTGCCCTTTTGCTCTTTTTGCATTTACCGGACCAGCCATCCTGGTTTAATTAGCCCATTGTGATGTGTTTCCTTAAAGGTCTGGTCCATAAGTTCCCACTGAAATCTTTTGTAATGCTACAGTGGAACCAAAATTTCAATTTTGCTTTTCTTATATGCACCCCTTCTGAACCGATGCACAGCAGTCCTTTTCATCTACTGACTCTCAAAACAGTTGTTCTTATAGTGATAGCATGAGTGAGCTACAATCTCTATCCATTCATCCACCATACAACACCTTTACATGCTTGACAATCCATTACCCTTCTGGAGTTTTTGCTCCACCTCACCCCTGGAAAGTAGAGGAGAGTCTAAAACGTCTGGACCACAAAAGAGCCTGACACTTTTACATTAATCGTACGCAGGGGTATCAAGTGGATGAGAAGCACTTTTGAGGGTTTACTGGGGCAGAGAAACAAAGGCAGTGCAGAAAATGACTACATTGAGGTGGATAGTCCTATGTATTAAAATCTGTCACACACTGCCCAAGAAACAGCCACTGGAGGGATTGAGGGCTCGTTCGGCCAGAGCCAAGACTGCTACCTCTGAGTTGGTATATGGAGGGCCTGTTCTGGACATCTGTCAGGCCACGACGTGGGCATCAATCCATACATTCACAAAGCACTTCTGCCTTCATAGGCAGTATGGCAGTTGGGGCACTTTGCCTGTTCCTGCAAGACTGGCATAAGCTATTCCACAGACCCACTGCCTTGGGAAGTACTGCTTTGGTATCTGTTCACAAGGGGAGGAATCTGCAGTTAGAAGTAACCATCAAAAGATCCTTTGGTTCACTGGAGACCGTTGGAAATGTCGATTGTACTTGATGTTTACTTGAGAAAAGTTAATAAAAAATGTATATATAATTTTTTTTTTTTTAAAGATCCTTTGGTAACACTCTTTTTCTGGTGTTTACTGCAGATTCCTCACGACCTCTCACCCCCCCCCCCCCATTCTGTGGAATGAACTCCTATAGCCATCTGTGAAAAGGTCCAGTTTAGAGATCTGCATTCTGTTATATCTGATTCCTAGTTGAGATCTGCGTCTGATGGCACGGACCGAGTTAAGAAAGAAACTGACTTCAGCACGCAGGATTGGCGCTTATATACGGCTCAGCCTTCTTGGGCGAGACATACTCGTGCAGAGCCGCTCGACTCCACCTACAGGCTAACAAAAACATTGGTAATTTGCAAACTGCAGCAAACACTAGTTGTATTATTAAAAGTCTGGGAGTTGTACCCCAAGGAAAATGGATGGAATGAATGCACCAATGCCATTTTTACCTACACCTGGTGATCCTATATTGGAATGAAGCCAGTGGAAAGATGGGTTAGAAGCTTATATTGAAGCAATTAGAGGGGATGATTATACTGACAAACATAAACCGGTCATTATAAAACATTGTTTAGGGGCGGAGGGCAGTCGTATTCTTAGGCACTTACCTCCAATAGTAGTAAAACATGAGGACGATGGAGATATAAATGTGTATGAGATGGCAATAAAACAACTGCATAAGTTGTATATAAAGAAGGTAAACAAAGTTGTTGCAAGACACAAGTTTTTGAGTAGAGGTCAATTGCCCAATAAGTCTATTGATGTTTTTGTGAGTGATTTAAGAATATTAGCTGCTCAATGTAATTATGCTTCATTTCATGACCAAATGTTTTGGGATCAAATAATACACAAGATAGCAGATGCAAAGTTACAGAAAAAATTATCAACGGATGATTTGACACTAAGTAAAGCTATTGATATCGCTCATCGGTTTGAGGAGATGAAATTAGATATGAAAGAGTTGTCAGAAAAAAACATGGCTGAAATTCAGGTGGTTAAAAAAACAAATGCTGATGCGAAAAGTGGCAGCAAAACCAAAATTAAAACCCAAAGCAACCAGAATGTAGACAAAAAGGAGTATGTATGTTTCAAATGTGGGCTACCTTGACACCTAGTTAATGATAAAAAAAAATATCCAGCTATAGGGCAAGTTTGTAGATATTGTAGAACTAAAGGACATTATGTCAGGATATGTAAATGTAGGAACAAATTTAGAGAGAGTGGTGTTGAAGTAAATAAACAAAGAATGATTTATGTAAAGGAAGTTAGATGTGACTCATAGGATATAACAGAGGAAGAATTTGTTTTAGGTATTTATGAGAATAATTAAAATACTAAAGATTATCCTTTTTGCGTAGTTAATTTAAGGGGTAAAGAAATAAAGGTAATGGCAGATTCAGGTGCTAAACATACCTTGATTGGTGATGAATGGATGAAAGAAATTCCTGATGTGAGATTGTCATCACCGGCACCGGATATCAAATTAGTAGGATATGGGAACAAACCGATTGAGGTCTTGGGATATTTTGCTTCAGACTTGAGTTTTAAAGGTAAAATCATAGAGACAAAAGTTTATGTGGCCAAGGAAGGATCTTGTTTGCTAGATTGGCCTCAGCAAAGAGTTCTAATGATCACTTTGAATCCCAACCATCCAGATCAAGTGCTAGGGTATAATGATCTCATTCTGTATGTTGGAGACAATATGAAAACTGATTTGGAGAAGTTATCTCCTAAAGTTTTTTCCTCACAGCTAGGACTTTTGGAAAACTGCACACAAGATTATTTTAAAACAAGATGCGATACCAAAGGTGCACAAAGTTAGAAATATACCCGTAGCCATGAGAGATGCATTAAAAAAGGGTATAAAGAAATTGTGTAACCAGGATGTAATAGAGAAAATGGAATCCTCAGTGGCTGCCACCCATAGTTGTTGTGCACAAATCCAATGGAAAAGTCAGATTATGTGTTGACATAAGAGACTTGATTGTGTGTGTGGGTGGATCAGCATCCCCTACTCAATATAGGGGATATGTTTGCTATGTTGAAAGGAGCAACAGTATTTTCTATATTGGATCTAGCCAGTGCATACCATCAAATAGCACTGCACGAGGACAGCAAACAGTACACGTCATTCATAACCTCTGAAGGGGCTTGTAGATATAAAAGAATGCCATTTGGCCTCATCTCGGCATCTTCAGTCTTTCAAAGGGTCATGCATAGGCTGTTTAAAGAGTTGAAAAAAGTTGTGTATTTCCAAGACGATATTTTGGTATTTGGGAACATGGAACAAGAACATACAGAAGCTCTTTATAATGTCTTGAATATTTTGCAGGACACCGGCTTGACTCTAATCAAATAGAAATGTAAATTTTTAATGGAATCAGTAGATTATTTGGGCCACAGTATTAGTAAATATTGTTTGTATGGAATGAGAGTGGTGTGTCCGAATTCAATACTTTAAAGTTTGAAATCGCTTTGGCCCCTGCATTGGCGATCTTTGACTCTATATGCGGTTCTGTCATTGTGTCGGGTCCCAGTAATGTTGGCATAGGGGCGGTGTTAGTGCAAAATTGTAGCAAAGTGATCCTTTTTGCATGGTTACCCCCTACATTTTGCCTAACACGATACACTTTGACTTGGTGTGTCTTGGGTCCCTGCCAATTAGGTTTCCAGGGCTTGTGTTCTTTCCCAAAGCTTTGCTTTTGTACCTCCAATTGGCATATCTCTGGCCACAGGTAAGCCCCTAGTAAAAGGTACCATGGGTACCAAAGGCACTGTGGCCAGGAAAGGCCTTTAAGGGCTGCAGCACCTACTGTGCTGCCCTTAGGGGCCCTGTACCTTAACACCCGCACACTGCAGTTGCAGGCTGCGTGTTTTGGTGCAGAGAAAAGTGAAAAGTTGACATGGCACACATCCCTGTGTACCATGCCAGCAACCCACTGCATTTGACCTAGATAAGCAACCCCTCCAGCAGGGTGCACTAGTCCACAGGTGAGGGTACAATTGCATGAGCACTGTACCCCTACAGCGTCTAAGTCCATTCTTAGACATTGTAAGTGCAGTAAAGCCATAAAGAGTATATGGTCTGGGAGGTGGTCATTACGAACTCCACAGCTCCATAATGGCTTTACTAAAAACTGGGAAGTTTGGTAGCATACTCCTCAGCACATGAAACCCACACTGATGCCAGTGTGGGATTTAATGTAAAATGCACACAGAATGAATAAGCTGCCAGCCTTGGTGTGTTTCCTGAATGGCTACCATCCATTTGCCACCACCAGACAGGTTTGTGGACCCCTGGGTAGAGAGCCTCCGGTCTCTGGATCCAGAAACAAAGCCCATCGTGGGCAGAGGTGTCATGCCTCCTCCCCCAGGATGGGGTGCGTCCACGAAAGGGGAAGCTTCAAAGGCCTTCCACCTTTGTGAGTTGTGCCTGCCTTTTGCTGCCCCCAGCAACTGGCTCCCACCGGTTCTGAACCCACTTTGGGTGGGAGAATCGGCAGGAAAACTGAGCTAGGAGGAGAGGTGTGCCCACCTTTGCCAACCCCACCCCTCAGGTGGGGGAGGCGAGGTGAAGCACACATCTCAGTCCCCTCCATCTTTATGGAGGTCACTCCAAGGAAGGGACCCATTGGCCCCGACCTGCAAACTCCTATAACGCCCCTACATTTAGTAATTAGGGGCAACCCAGAACCTTGCCTCCTCAGATTTGAGGAAGAAAGAAGGACCGAAGAGCCTTGCTGACCCAGGAAGAAGAGGACACCAACTGCTTTGGCCCAAGCCCTACCAGCCTTTCCCAACTCTGACCTGCCTACAGTGAAACCCCGGTGTGTCCAGCAGACCGCCAGAAACCAGAGGACCTGCTCTGCAACCATCTTAAAGACTGTCTCCCATGAGGTCTGGATTTGCTCAACAAAGACTCACCCACAGAATCCGAATCCTGGCAGCTCCGCTATTTTGTACCACTCTGCACCCGACGCCCACGGCCCAAATTCGAGTGGCCCAACAGCACGAGGAGGTCTCCCCAGCGATCCTGGCCAGGGATCTGGTGATCCCTGACATCCCTCAAACTTCCAGCTGACGCCTGCTGCCTCAACCTGAAGGGTCCCCCCAACCGCGACCGGAGCTGGTAAGTAGAACCTGATGCCAAAAGACATCCCCACGGCCCAACCGACGGTGTCCAGGCATCCCCCAAGAACCCAACTTACCTCTCCAGCCAGTGGTTGCCTCCAGGAAGCCTCCCTGTCTGAGCCTGCAGCATCTTTATGGACCCAGTGATCTCCATTGAAATCCACAGGGTCTCTGTCGTCGCCTTGGCACTCTGCCGCCCCTGTGCCGCTGGTGGTGCAGCTCCTGTGCTAATTGTTGGCCCCTGCAGTGCTGATCCTAACCCCAGGACCTTTGCTCCCCCAGCTGAGTGGCCTGCTCATAAACAGTCCCTGACCGAAGGCCCTCTTAGCCTTATTGGCTAACATTGGGTCCCTGCACTCTGCACCCAGCCACCCCAGTGCCGCTGGTGGTGCAACTTGAATGCCCAACTGGACCTTGTGGAACCTTGTCCTTTTACTTACCTGAGAAACATTAATCCTTTTTCTCCCATAGGAACCAAGGTTACGAGTTTTGTTCCTAAAAATATTCTGTCGAGCTGAACTTTTGTATGAAAGAAAAGCAACTATATTGCAAACCTAAAAGGTCTTACCTACCTTGTATTGTGAAACCCACGGTGTGGTATCTAGTCATACCACCCTGAGCAGTCGATGTAATCCAAACATAATCTAAAAGTAATCAAAAAGTAATTACTGTGTAATCTAAACAGTTTTTGAAGCATATACAAACCTGTAATTATTGCAAATTCAACCACAACTGCATTTCCTTGTAAAGTCTTGCATTTGAGAGTATATATCACTTTCCTGTGCCAAGTCCTGCTTGGTTCTAGAAATAAAACATAATTATACCTTTTTTATACTTACCTAATTGGTCTGCATTCTGTCTCTGAGTGTGTGCCATCAGTCTTGATTGAGTGAATACAATAAATGCTTAACGCACCCTCCTGATAAGCCTCACTGCTCACCCACACTACCACAAAGAGAGCTGTTATTACTTGTCTAATTTGTTATATTTCATATAGGTACCCCGATATAGGTCTAGGTAACATCATAACCCTTCACCTACATTCTCTCCTATACTACATACATAACGGATTTGAAGGACTGACCTTTTACCCAGTTACAATACTACACACAAGTACGTAGGGTTTTTCCCTGGACACTGGCCTCATAAATTATGCATGAGGATTCTTAGTTTCTTGGAATCACAGCAGGACCATCATCTCCTGCATAATAACTGTGTATAAAGTTCATTCCCGACGTCATCCTAAGTGCGACACTGGCACAGCAAGGTAGAACCCCTGGGGATACCTTAGGGTATATGAACACCACATCTTGCTGAGATAGGGAGAGGAGATCAGGACTTCCCGGCCGACACACTGACGCAAGACGCTGAGGTTCCTGCATGCAGATACTCCGGCTCGCAGTGGTCTGACATCCCTTGCGGGGTGTTCAGCTCGAGACCAGAACGGGGTCCCGCAGTCTCCCATCAGGTAATGGGGTTGGCTTTATCCTAGAGGGATTCTTGGCTTTACACCTACTCACATGCTAGATACACTTGGGTACATCTAGTTAGGGTGCATCGTAGGGGTACGCATTTTATTGCCATGTATTCTATATACTTGCCTGTATTTATGATTTTAGCAAAATGGTAGAAACCTACCATCTGTTTACTTTCTTAGTGCTTCTACTCATTTATTTATGCTACTGTCTACTGGTGATTTCAGTGCACTTATTTTACGCTAGAATAACGACTATTCAATAAATACTTATTGAAAACGTGCCAACCGTTTATTCTTTGTATCTCTCTGAGAACAAGTGAGCACGAGTGACTGAGCGAAAAGTAAGTTACTGTTTCCACGGTCCTGAGGGATCAGGGTTATCATGTTCGATAGTTGCCAAGTACTATTCTCTACTTGGTAAGAGGAGGTTATAGTGGCATTGCGAGCTAGCTGGTACACAGGCCAACCTACCCGGTGGGGGTGTCTGGAATCAGTCTGGACACCAGTCCCGCAGTGTATGTTGTCTAACCGCGCAGATCCTTTATAGGTCTTATAGGAACTACACGACAAATTTAGCCTCCGCTATACTTCTGGATACTCCCTGGACTCTGTGCACACTATACCTTACTTTGGTATAGTATATATAGAGCCAGCTTCCTACAAAAATCAGAAGGGTAAATTAGTTACAATCACTTTTGCATCAAGGCCACTAAGGGGTGCGGAGGATGAATACTCAACTTTGGAAAAAGAAACTCTAGCATGCTGGTGGAGAATTGAGTGCTTTCGAAAATATGTTTATGGGACGGAGTTCAGACTAAGATCAGACCATCGGCCGTCGTTAGACTTGTTTACCACAAAGGGATGTGGTAAGGCAACAACTAGAATTGCTAGGTGGCAATACAAAATGCAACAACTTCACTTTAAAATTGAGTGCATTCCTGGGGGAAAAAATATTTTGGCAGACTGTTTATCAAGGCTTCCTTTGGCTGATGAAGAAGTTAAGGTTGAGGACAATGATATGGAAAGGGTGGTATCGATTTGTGAAGTGTTCAAGGGATGTATTTAAGAGAGTCAATGGAAAACAGCTTGTGAAAAGGATAGTGATTTACAAAAGATATCTAAAGTTGACTTGGCCAAGGAAAAAAGATTTGCAAGAAAGACTGTTGCCTTTCTTGTATGTAGCTCATGAATTGTCTGAACAAGATAATATTTTGATGCGTGAAGAGCAGCTAGTGGTGCCGGAAAGTTTGAGACAAATGGTATTGGATATGGGCCATGAGGGTCATCGTGGTATGAGCAGTATGAAAAGAAGAGTTAGATGTGAATTTTGGTGGCCAGCCATTGATAGATGTATTGAAAGAAAAGTTAGATCATGTGTTGAGTGTGCCATCAGCGATAAGTCTCAGAAAACTGTAATGTATGAAAAGATGCCAGTGTAAAGACCAACTAGATTGTAGGAGAGGATATCTCTAGACATTGCAGGACCCATGGGCATTGATAAGAATAAAATGTATGCTACAGTTTTGATTGATCAAATGTCCCAATGGCCAGAAGTCAAATTAGTCACTTCAAGGATAGTGATTACATTTTTGAGAGAGAAGGGTTTCCAAAATGTTTGGTAACGGATAATGGTGTGCAACTAATTTCAAATGGAATGAGGACATTTGGAAGATCATGGAATTGAGCATACACGTACATTTGTTTACTATCCACAGTGTAATGGGATTGTGGAAAGGTGGATTAGAGTGTTAAAGGAAGGGTTACAACTTGCTATAGTTAATGGAAAGAATTGTCAGAAATCATTAATGAATTATTATGGAGTTATAGGAAGACTCGTAGAATTGAAGGAGATTTATCTCCTTTTGAAAAAATGAGAGGAAGAAAAGTTGTGAGCAATTTGAGTCATGTGGATGGTGGAGTTATTAGACAAAGCAAAGGGTGATGTTGCAAATCAAATCAGACAAAGATTGACAAATGATGTTAAAAAGGATGATATGGAATAAAATGGAAGCAAACAATGGCAACCTTTTAGAAAAAATGATTGGGTGTGAGTGAGGAAAGGAAGGATGGTGAAGTCAGGTGAATCAAGATTTTCTGTGCCGATGAAGATAGTTAAAGTAGGTAATCAGGTTGTAGAATTGTCGGATGGAAACGTTTGGAATATGAGCAAGTAGTAAAAGTTCCCAAATGGTTATGGCCAAATGTTGACGAGAATCCAAGGGGTATGCTAGAGAATAGAAAATGGTGTCGGGAAACTAGTGTGTGCGAAAGTAATGTCAAATGGCAAGGGAGAAAGGAAGTTGGTTTGCGAAGTAGACGAAAACCTGTTTGGTGCAAGGATTATCATATGGACTAGTACTTGGAGTATATACATGATTTAGGTGTGAAACAGACTTGTGGTATGTAACGTATAGTGTGCATATGATAGTGTTGAATTAGTTTAGGAGGATGTTTGAAAATGATATGGTAGAAATGTACATAGGTTAAGAAATATGCATGATGTCATAGGAAAATGTTGTTAGTATAAAAAGAATATTTGTGGCTTTTTGTATTTTTTGTTAGTGTTACTGGAAGGTAATGTGTTACATCCTAGCCAATCCAGTTGGATGGAATCTGGAGTATGGAACACCCCATATAACCAGATTCCTTACAACGACAGTTGGCCTAGGCTTTTCGTTGTGAAAGGATGTTAAATATGGCTAAGGAAATAAATATACTTTGAAGACTTCCACGCATATGACTAATAATCAGTAAAGAGAGAACCTTTCACTCTGCCCCTCCCTTGATTGGAACCATGACACTAAGAGTAAGTCATGGGTACAGGTAGAACAAGAGTTTTCAGCCATACCACTTAAAGACATCCTGTGGCTGTCGGAGGGGTCTTGGCCCTGCTCTCCACCCCTCTTACCTTTAATATCAACACATCTGAAAGAGACACGTTAGTGACAGATTCCTTACCTTAGAATATCCCCAGGCGTCAGGCTGGATCCGGAAAGTTTTTTGCGTAGCAGTACCCTAGCGCGTCGGTAGGCGGCGTCGTGCGGCTCCGCGTCCGTCGTCGGCGTCGTGATCGCCGGGATGACGTCGCGGGCAGTACTTAGGCGCCGCCCCTGCGCGCTGACGTCAGTTCTTCTTTTCCGCGCCAGCAACGCAGATCCGGGAAGAGCAGTGCCCTGGTCATTTTTTGACCAAACTTTTTGGTGATTTTTTCACTGTTTCTCTCCATCGACTTCAAGGTGTCGTAGGGATGCCCGGGTTTAAACGTTGCGGCGCCTGTGCTCGGATGATGTCCGTCACAGACCCGCATTGGGAGTGTCTCTTCTGCCTCGGCCGAGGCCACGACACGGAGTCTTGTTCCGACTGCCAGGCCCTCCACCCGAAAGCTTTGCGAGAGCGGTCTCGAAAGCTCCTCGAGGCCCGGCATTCGGCTCCGCGGAAGCCCGGGTCGCGTGAGAGGTCCAGGGGTCGATCGCGGAGTCCACACCGGTCGTCGGCATCGAAGTCTTCTTCGTCCGGTAAGTCAAAACACAAAAAGTCCAAAAAGCATTGTCGCTCTAGGACTTCGCCTCGCCGGTCTCGCGACTCGGCTGAGGCCCCTTCCGGCACCGTCCCCGCCCCCGCGGCCCCGGACATGCCTGTGGAGTCGCCCCCGCAATACCCGTCCTTCCTGGGTTCGGGGGCGGATCCGGCCCAAGTGCAGGAATTCCTGTCGGCCATGGCCCGCCTCTTCGGGCTTCAAGGTCCCTCCAGTGCGCCTTCGGGCCCCGCGGGCCCTGATGGGGTTGCTCCGGCGTCGCCGACGGCTCCGGCCCCGGCGTCGCCCGTGCCTCCAGCCTCGATCCCGGCTCCGGCCCCGATCCCGGCTCCACAACCCCCATCGACGCCGGTCGACCCAACGACACCTCCGCCGGCGCCGATGTCTCCGGTGCCGTTCTCGACGCCGCCTGGGGCTCCGGGCGGCGTCGTCCCCAGTTCCTTCCGGCTCCGGACATGGACCCGGACCGACGTCGCTCGGCGCCGGTTCCGGCGCCGATGAGACCTTGGGTCCCAAATGTCCCTCCTCCCCTTATTTTGAACCTGAGGAGGACCAGGAGGACTGGGAGGGGTCTGATGACCCTCTGACACAACAGTGTCAGTACGATGAGGACTGGACAGAGGGTCTAGGGGATGCCAGTGGTCTAGATACTTCCCCTGACACTGGCATGCTGTCTCCTCCCGTGGCTACGGAGGAGGGAGCCAATTTTGCAACGGTGTTGCGTAGGGCGGCTGGAGCCTCACATCTCCAACTCCCTACTGTGGCGGTCAAGACTAATCTCTTGACAGAGGTGCTTCAGCCGGCAGCCTCCTCTACGGAGACTGTGCTGCCGTTTAACGACGCCCTCACTGACGTTCTTTTGGGCGCCTGGTCCAAGCCCAACACAGGGGCTCCTGTGGATAGGAACGTGTCCCGACGCCATCGCCCAGCTCCGGGCGACCCCTGTTTCTCTCTGTCCACCCCACCCCTGAGAGCTTGGTTGTCCAAGCCTCCGCTTCCCAAACCGCCTTCCCTACCGCCCCTCCGGATAGGGAATCCAAACGCCTGGATCAATTTGGGAAGAAGGGTTTTTCTTCCTCCAGTGCTGGCTTGCGGTCCATTAACACCGCTTGCCTTTTGGGCCGATATACCCACTCCTTGTGGGATTCGGTGGTGAATGTTTTGCCCCAGTGTTCTGAGGAGGTCCAGACACTGCTTTCCCGCGCCATTGCGGAAGGAAGGGATGCGGCCAAATACACAATAAGATGTGGCCTTGATACCGCCGACTCGCTGGGCAGGTCTATTGCAACGACGGTGGCGCTACGACGCCACGCCTGGCTGAGAACCACTGGTTTTTCAGGGGATGTCCAGAATACTCTCATGGACATGCCCTTTGATGGAGTCGGTCTTTTTGGGTCCAAAGCAGACCATGCGTTGGAGCGCTTTAAGGACTCACGGGCTACTGCAAAGTCCCTGGGCCTTTCTGCTACACGCCCTCCGCTGAGTTCTGCTTTTCGCCCCTATCGTGGCCACGGTAGGGGCGCCCTTCACGTCAGCAGCCCAGCCACCGGCCCGCGCAGCAGGCGTCTTCGCGTGGCCGAGGACGTGGATTCCGCCGTGGCGGATCGGGCAACCAGCGTGCGGGTCAGGCCACCACCTCCAACCCGTCCGCGTCCTCCAAACCCTCCTAGTCCCTCCTTTCAGGTGCACAGCACGCCGGTAGGGGGCAGGGTCCGCCATCACCTTCCCCACTGGCGTACCATCACCTCGGACAGGTGGGTCTTGGACATTGTCCGAAGGGGCTACTCCCTCCCCTTCGAGTCCACCCCCAGCCATGCCGCCTCAATTCCACCGCATGTCAGGGGATCACTTGGTACTTCTGCAGAAGGAAGTCACGGCCCTCTTGGCCAAGAGGGCCATCGAGCATGTTCCGACCCCAGAAGTAGGGCGTGGTTGCTACTCCCACTACTTCCTGGTGCCCAAAAAGGACAAGGAGGACATGCGTCCTATCTTGGACCTCCGGAACGTCAATCGCTTCCTCCGGAAGGAGAAGTTCAAGATGCTCACCCTAGCTCAGGTCTTGACTGCCCTCGACCCTGGAGACTGGTTGGTAGCGTTGGACTTGCAGGACGCATATTTCCACATCCCCGTCCTGCCGGCCCACCGGCGTTACCTTCGGTTCACGGTAGGCCCCGAGCATTTTCAGTTCACCGTGCTCCCCTTTGGCCTTACCAGTGCCCCTCGGGTGTTCACGAAAGTGTTGGCGGTGGTCGCAGCTCATCTGCGCCGGGCAGGGGTTTCAGTCTTCCCCTACCTCGACGACTGGCTGCTGAAGGCGGGCTCGTCCCAGGCAGTCGTCTCCCACCACCAGACTACGGCCGAACTCCTGCACTCGCTGGGGTTCTCCATCAATGTGCCGAAGTCGCATCTGATTCCTTCTCCACAGCTCCTTTTCATCGGAGCAGTTCTGGACACGACGCAGTTTCGGGCCTATCCTCCCGAACGGCGAGTCCGGGATATTCAGGCTATGATTCCGATCTTTCAGCCTTTATCCTGGGTTTCGGTACGGATGACCCTGAGGCTGCTGGGCCTCATGGCCTCCTGCATCCTGCTGGTCAATCATGCCAGATGGCATATGCGGGCTCTGCAGTGGGACCTGAAGTTCCAGTGGGCGCAGCACCAGGGCAACCTGTCCGATCACGTCCAGATCTCAGAGGGGACTGCAAAACAGTTGCAGTGGTGGCTCTCGAACCGGCAATGGGTCATGGGCAGATCCCTCTCCCTTCCCCAGCCAGAGCACACAGTTGTGACGGACGCGTCCCTTCTGGGATGGGGCGGTCACATGGGAGAGGCAGAGATCAGAGGCCTCTGGTCTCCGGCGGAGTCCCGGCTCCATATCAACCTTCTGGAGCTCCGGGCGATCCGACTTGCACTCAAGGCATTCCTTCCCTCTGTCAAAGGGAAGGTAGTGCAGGTGTTCACAGACAACACCACCGCCATGTGGTACTGCAACAAACAGGGCGGGGTGGGGTCGTGGACCCTTTGTCAGGAGGCTCTGCGCCTCTGGACATGGCTGGAACATCAGGGCATGTTCCTGATGGTTCAACACCTGGCAGGTTCCCTGAACGCCAGGGCGGACGAACTCAGCCGCAGGTGCATGATGGATCACGAATGGCGTCTTCACTCGGAAGTGGCGCAAGGACTCTTTCTACAGTGGGGAGAGCCTTGGTTAGATCTATTCGCCACCGAAGAGAACGCGCAATGTCATCAGTTCTGCGCGTTGGAATTTCCAAGGCGGCACTCGCTCGGCGACGCTTTCGTCACGAGTGGAGTTGCGGTCTATTGTACGCCTTTCCGCCTATACCACTTCTACCCAGAGTGTTGAAGAAGATTCGGCACGACCGGGCCCAAGTCATTCTTGTGGCTCCGGACTGGGCTCGAAGAGTTTGGTATCCCGAGCTACTCAATATGGGCGTAGATCCCCCGATCCGTCTGCCTCTTCGGGAGGATCTTCTGTCGCAGCAGCAGGGGACGGTCCTCCACCCGAACCTGTCCAGTCTACACCTGCTTGCGTGGAGATTGAGCGGCGGCAGTTGATTCCTTTCGACTTGCCTCCCGAAGTTTGTGATGTGATTCTGGCAGCCAGGCGTCCCTCCACTAAGGTGGTATACGCCTGCAGGTGGAACACATTTGTGGCATGGTGCACAGCAAAGGCTGTGAATCCCCTTTCTGCCGCTCTTTCTGAGGTCCTTCTGTTCCTTCTCTCTCTGGCCCAACAGGGTTCTGCCCTGGGTACCATCAAGGGTTATCTTTGTGCTATCTCGGCCTTCCTCAGGCTCCCTGATCAGCCCTCCCTTTTCAAGTCCCCTGTTGTTAACAGGTTCTTAAAAGGCATTACACACCTCTTCCCTCCTGTTCCGTTTGTAATGCCTCAGTGGGACTTGAACTTGGTTCTTACCTTTTTAATGTGCGCTCCCTTTGAGCCTCTACATAACTGTCCTCTTCGTCTTCTGACTCTGAAGACAGCCTTTTTGGTGGCCATCACCTCCGCTCGGCGGGTGAGTGAGCTCCAAGCTCTGTCTTGCAAACCTCCCTTTCTGTCTGTTCATCCAGACAAGGTTGTTCTTCGGACGCGTCCGTCCTTCTTGCCAAAGGTGGTTACTGCTTTCCACATTGGGCAGACCATCACTTTGCCCACCTTCTTTCCGCCTCCGCATCCTTCCAGAGAGGAAGCGAGGCTCCACCGTCTGGACCCAAAACGTGCGCTCTCCTTCTATATTGACCGCACAAAACACTTCCGGGTGGATGACCAGCTCTTTGTTGGCTACGTGGGCGCCAAAAAAGGTCGGGCGGTGCACAAGAGGACCATCTCCCGCTGGGTTACCTTGTGCATCAAGACCTGCTATTCTTTGGCTAAGAAGGAGCCTCCTGTTGGGCTGCGTGCCCATTCCACCAGGGCAACGGCTGCTACCACGGCCTTGGGCCGTGGTGTTCCGCTGCCGGTTATCTGTCAGGCAGCTAGGTGGGCCTCGCTGCACACGTTTACAAAGCATTACTGCCTTGACAGTCAGGTCCGGAGGGACGGCTTCTTGGCCGTTCTGTCCTCCAGGACTTCCTTGTCTGATCTTTGTTCGCAGACCCACCACCGGGGTTGGTATTGCTGGGGTATCTATTCTAAGGTAAGGAAACTGTCACTAACGTGTCTCTTTCAGATGCACAAGTTACTAACTTGTGTAACGATATATCTGTAAGAGACAGTAGTTAGTGACAGATTCCTACCGCCCACCCATCCTCCCCGTTCTGCGAACTGATTTCTAGGGTTAAGGACATCCCTTTCAGGGCCCTAGTATTTTTCAGACACCTGTGTCAGCTTCTTGCATGGCTCTGCGTTCCTGGCGCGGAAAGTCGTGTACAGAACTGACGTCAGCGCGCAGGGGCGGCGCCTAAGTACTGCCCGCGACGTCATCCCGGCGATCACGACGCCGACGACGGACGCGGAGCCGCACGACGCCGCCTACCGACGCGCAAGGGTACTGCTACGCAAAAAACTTTCCGGATCCAGCCTGACGCCTGGGGATATTCTAAGGTAAGGAATCTGTCACTAACTACTGTCTCTTACAGATATATCGTTACACAAGTTAGTAACTTGTGCTACTGTTCTATTGGCGCACTATACGTGGCAAACGTGTTCCCATCCTATCCATTTTCCCTCATTCTTTAAATTCATAATCCAGACTTTCCACCAGAACAGTCGGACCCAAGGTTCCTTCAGGGGAACGGAGGCCGGCCACCATATTTGACGGAGTTCTATAATGGGAAAGACTTGAGTTTGAGAGAGGAGCTAATCGAGCACTTTGCCCTAACTATGTGGGATACTTATGGACTCACACAAAGTCTGCACTGGGCTGGGAGCGACCATGCAAAGAGGGCGCTTCAGAGGAACGAGACACAAATTGAATCCTTGTTCTATAGTAATGTCAGATGTAGGAGCATTTCCTGGCTCTATCGCAGCATTCTAGTGCTCATTCCTCCTAAAAACACGTCTATGTTGCCCAATGGGAAAGGGAGCTGGCTTCAGAGAAACCGGAAGTCACATGGAAAGCTATTTGGGCGAGGGCTGCCAAATCGTCTATGTGTCTGTGTTATAAAGAAAATGCTTACAAGTTGTTGGCTCGTTGGTACCTCACCCCAGTACTCTTGCATAAGATATCTGAAAGAAACGCGTTAGTTATAGATTCCTTACCTTAGAATTACCCCCAGGCTTCAGACTGGATCCGGAAAAAATTTCATCAGCAGTACCTCTGCGCGTCGGAAGGTGGCGTCGGTCGACTCCACGTCCGTCGTCGTGGTCGCCGGGATGACGTCGCGGCAGCTACTTAGACGCCGCCCTCGCGCGCTGATGTCAGTTCTTTCTTTTTCCGCGCCAGCCAGCGCAGATCCGGGAAGAGCGGTACCTCAGTCATTTTTTGACTAACTTTTTCTCGACTTTTGTCGACTTCTTTCTTCGAGTCTCCGACTCCGAAAAGGTGCACGAGGGATGCCCGGCTTCAAGGCTTGCAGTTCCTGTAGCCGACTGATGTCGATGACGGATCCGCACCGCGTGTGTCTTTTTTGCCTGGAGCGCGACCACGACCCCAAGTCGTGCTCCGACTGCCGGTCGATGGCGCTGAAGGCTTTGCGGGAGCGGTCCCGAAAGCTGCTTGAACATCGGCAGTTGGCTCCACGCCGTTCGAGGTCCCGGTCGAGGGACCCGTCGCGGAGCCACCACCATTCCAGTTCGAAATCATCGAAGTCTTCGCACTCGGGGTCGGGTAAGTCGAAGCACAAGAAGAAGTCAAAGAAGCATCATCGCTCTTCGACTTCTCCTCGTCGGTCGGCCGATCCGACGAGGCACGCGGGTGGTGCCCCTCCCGTGGCTCCGCAGGCGGAGCCTGCAGAGCCGACTCTGAGTTTCCCTCCCTTTCCGGGACCCGGAGCGACTCCCGCCCAGCTTTGTACGTTCTACGAGGCGAGGCATGCCATCTTTGGGCAAACCGACCCCGCCGGCGTGCCTTCGGGCCCTGTGGACTCGGTTGGGGGGCCTAGGTCTTCGCTGCCGGCGGCTCCGGCCCCGACGCTGCAGGACCCCCTTGGATCCAGGCCTGGTTGACCTCGTTACGCCTCCACCTGCGCCGCTTCCGACGGCACCACTACCGCGTCCGACGCCGGTTGGCCCCCCCGGCCGGCGTCGACGCCGGCCTCCATCCTGATGTGGATACGGTGCCGGACCGGCATCGTCCGACGCCGGATCCGGCGCCGGGTGGGGTTTTCATTCCCCTATTCACTCCTAGGGTCCCTTTTCAACCACAGTGGCACCCAGAGGATGATGAGGAGGACTGGGAGGGGTCAGGTGAACCTTTAACTGACCAGTTGGAAAGTGAACAGGACTGGAGAGAGGAACTGGGGGATGCCAGTGGTTTGGACACCTCCCCTGACCTTGGCATGTTGTCTCCTCCTACCATGGCTACGGAGGAGGGAGCATCATATGCAGTGGTGTTGTGTAGGGCGGCTGAGGGTCTCAACCTCGAGCTTCCTACGGTGGCGGTCAGGACTAACCTCCTGACGGAGGTGCTTCAGGCAGCTGTGAGCTCTTCGGAGCCCTTGCTGCCGTTCAATGAGGCCCTCACCGACGTCCTTTTGGGCACCTGGTCCAGGCCCAACACGGGGCTCCCGTGGATAGGATGATTGCCCGACGCCTCCGCCCAGCTCCGGGCGACCCCACTTTCCTCTCCCAACACCCCACCCCGGAGAGCTTGGTTGTCCAAGCCTCCACTTCCAAAAGCGCATTCCCTACCGCTCCCCCGGAATGGGAATCCAAGAAGCTGGACCACCTTGGGAAGAAGACTTTCTCTTCCGCCAGCTTAGGACTGCGGTCGGTAAACACCGCATGTCTCTTGGGCCGTTATTCCCACTCCGTGTGGGATACGGTGGCGCAGGTGCTGCCTCAGTGTCCGGAGGAGGCCCGGGTAGTGCTTTCTCAGGCTGTGGCCGCCGGGAGAGATGCAGAAAAGTTTGCCATACGTTGTGGGCTGGACACCGCCAACTCTCTGGGCAGGACCATTTCAACGTCGGTAGCGCTTCGGCGCTACGCCTGGATGAGGTCGACTGGCTTTTCAGGGGATGTCCAGAACACCTTGATGGACATGCCCTTTGATGGCCGTCGCCTCTCTGGCGACAAAGCAGACAATGATCTAGAGTGTTTCAAGGACTCACAGGCTACGGCCAAGTCCTTGGGCCTCTCCACCCGCCCTGCGCAGTCTGCTTTTCACCCCTTTCGTGGCTACGGAAGGGGTGCCCCACTACGTACCGCCCAGAGCCACAGGCCGCAGCAAGTTACCCAACCTTCGCGCGGCCGGGGACGTGGGAACAACCGTAGTGGTTCCGGGGGCCAGCGGGCGGGCCAGTCCACCAACCCCCCCCTCCGCAGCAGCCTCCAAACCCTCCTAGTCTGACCTTTCAGGCCCATCAAACGCCAGTGGGCGGCAGGATCCGCAATCACCTCCCCCACTGGCGCACCATCACGTCGGACAGGTGGGTTTTGCAGATAGTCCGAAGGGGCTACTCCCTCCACTTTGAGACTACCCCTCCAGCCATGCCACCAAGATACCACCACATGTCGGAGGATCATCTGGCCCTTCTCCGGCAGGAAGTTACGGCTCTCTTGGCCAAGGGAGCCATCGAGCGCGTTCCTGTCCCAGAAGTAGGTCGTGGTTGTTACTCCCACTACTTTCTGGTCCCCAAGAAGGACAAGGGCCTGCGTCCTATCTTGGATCTCAGGGACGTCTACCGCTTCCACCGAAAGGAGAAGTTCAAGATGTTGACGCTTGCTCAGGTCTTGTCTGCCCTCGACCCGCAAGACTGGTTGGTAGCGTTGGACTTGCAGGACGCTTATTTTCACATCCCCGTCCTTCCGGCCCACCGGCATTACCTACGGTTCACGGTAGGCCACGAGCATTTTCAATTTACCGTGCTCCCCTTTGGCCTTACCAGCGCCCCTCAGGTGTTCACGAAAGTGATGGCGGTGGTCGCAGCTCATCTGCGTAGATCAGGGGTTTCAGTCTTCCCCTATCTCGACGACTGGCTGTTGAAGGCGGGCTCGTCCCAGGCAGTCATCTCCCACCTCCAGACTTCGGCCGACCTCCTGCATTCACTGGGGTTTTCCATCAATGTGCCGAAGTCACACCTGATTCCCTCTCAGAAGCTCCTCTTCATCGGAGCGGTTCTGGACACGACCCGGTTTCGGTCTATCCTCCCGAGCAGCGAGTCTGGGATATTCAGGCTATGATTCCGATCTTTCAGCCTCTATCCCGGGTTTCAGTCAGAGTGACTCTGAGGCTGCTGGGCCTCATGGCTTCCTGCATCCTGCTGGTCGATCATGCCAGATGGCATTTGTGGGCTCTGCTGTGGGACCTGAACTTCCAGTGGGCGCAGCATCAGAGGAATCTGTCCGATTGCGTCCAGATCTCGGAGGGCACTGCACGTCAACTGCAGTGGTGGCTCACGAACCAGGATTGGGTCAATGGCAGATCCCTCTCCCTTCCACAACCAGACCACACTGTGGTGACTGACGCGTCCCTTCTGGGATGGGGCGGCCACATGGGAGAGGCAGAGATCAGAGGCCTCTGGTCTCCGGCGGAGACCGGGCTCCACATCAACCTTCTGGCGCTCCGGGCGATTCGTCTTGCACTCAAGGCATTCCTTCCCTCTGTCCGGGGAAGAGTAGTGCAGGTGTTCACGGACAACACCACCGCCATGTGGTACTGCAACAAACAGGGCGGGGTGGGGTCGTGGACCCTATGTCAAGAGGCCCTCCGCCTCTGGACATGGCTGGAACATCAGGGCATATCCCTGGTGACTCAACACCTGGCAAGTTCCCTGAATGCCAGGGCGGACGAACTCAGCCGCAGGTGCATGATGGATCACGAATGGCGTCTCCACTCGGAGGTGGTGCGAGGTCTCTTTCAACAATGGGGAGAGCCTTGGTTAGATCTATTCGCCACCGAAGAGAACGCGCAATGTCAGCACTTCTGCGTGTTGGAATTTCCAAGGCGGCACTCGCTAGGCGACGCCTTTCGTCACGAGTGGAGTTGCGGTCTGTTGTAAGCCTTTCCGCCTATACCACTTCTGCCCAGAGTGCTGAAGAAGATCAATCGCGACCGGGCCCAAGTCATTCTTGTGGCTCCGGATTGGGCACGAAGAGTCTGGTATCCCGAGCTGCTCAACATGGCCATCGATCCTCCGATCAGACTGCCTCTTCGGGAGGATCTTCTGTCGCAGCAGCAGGGGACGGTCCTCCACCCAAACCTGTCCAGTCTCCACCTCCTTGCGTGGAGATTGAGCGGCGGCAGTTGACGTCTTTCGACCTGCCTCCCGAAGTCTGTGACGTAATCTTGGCAGCCAGGCGTCCCTCCACTAAGACGGTAAACGCCTGCCGGTGGAACAAATTTGTGGCATGGTGCACAGCAAAGGCTGTGGATCCCCTTTCTGCCCCTCTTTCTGAAGTACTCTTGCTCCTTCTCTCCTTGGCCCAGAAGGGCTCTCCTCGGGGCACTGTCAAGGGCTATCTGTCAGCCATCTCTGCTTTCCTTCGGCTGCCAGATCAGCCTTCTCTTTTCAAGTCCCCGGTAGTTAACTGTTTCTTAAAAGGCTTAACACATCTTTTTCCTCCAATCCCCTTCGTTATGCCTCAGTGGGACTTGAATCTTGTGCTAACTTATCTAATGTGCGCTCCCTTTGAGCCGCTTCATAGCTGTCCCTTACGGCTCTTAACTCTTAAGACTGCTTTCCTGGTAGCCATCACTTCTGCTAGAAGGGTGAGCCAGCTCCAGGCCATTTCTTCAAAACCTCCTTTCCTATCTGTCCATCCGGATAAGGTGGTTCTCCGAACCCGTCCATCCTTCCTTCCTAAGGTGGTCACTGCCTTCCACATTGGGCAGACCATTACCTTGCCCACCTTCTTTCCGCCTCCGCATCCTTCGAAGGAGAAAGAAAGGCTCCACCATCTGGACCCAAAACGTGCGCTCTCCTTCTATCTGGATCGCACCAAACAGTTCCGGGTGGATGATCAACTTTTTGTTGGCTACGTGGGCGCAAAGAAGGGTCGGGCCGTACACAAACGCACCATTTCACGATGGGTCGTGTTGTGAATTAAAGCTTGTTACTCTCTGGCTAAAAAAGAGCCTCCAGTAGGGCTACGCGCTCACTCCACCAGGGCGACGGCAGCCACTACTTCCTTGGGAAGAGGATTTCCTCTAAATGACATCTGTCAGGCAGCTACGTGGGCATCAGTGCACACGTTTACGAAAAACTACTGTCTGGACAGCCAAGTCCGGAGAGACGGCTTCTTTGGCCGTTCTGTTCTTCAGGACTTTCTGGTGTGATCTTGGTTCGCAGACCCACCACCGGGGTTGGTATTGCTGGGGTATCTATTCTAAGGTAAGAAATCTATAACTAACGTGTTTCTTTCAGATGAGCAAGTTACTTACCTTCGGTAACGATATATCTGTAAGAAACATTAGTTAGTTATAGATTCCTTACCGCCCCACCCATCCTCCCCGTTCTGCGAACTGATTTCTAGGGTTAAAGACATCCTTTCAGGGCCCTAGTTTGGTGCACCAATGGTCAGTGTCTTGCATGGCTCTGTGTTTCTGGGGCGGAAAGTCGTGTACAGAACTGACGTCAGCGCGTGAGGGTGGCGTCTAAGTATCTGCCGCGACGTCATCCCGGCGACCACGACGCCAACGACGGACGCGGAGTCGACCGACGCCACCTTCCGACGCGCAGAGGTACTGCTGACAAAAAAACTTTCCAGATCCAGTCTGACGCCTGGGGGTAATTCTAAGGTAAGGAATCTATAACTAACTAATGTTTCTTACAGATATATCGTTACCGAAGGTAAGTAACTTGTTCGTTAGGTGGCTCTACTTTGTGCTGGAAAGAGTGTGGCAATAGGGGTAGTTTCTTGCACACATGGTGGTCCTGCCCCAACATCCAGCCTTTTTAGGAGACAGTCCTTCAAACGATAGGAGACATCACAGGTACCACACTACCACACAATCCGCTACTTCTTCTACTGGGAAGCCATGGGGACCAGAGACTGTACCCCACATCCACCCCAACAGAGAAGCTGTTCTCTCACTTCCTTTCAGCTGCTTGGCTGTGCATTGCCCAACTGTGGAAGCTACCTCAGACGCCAGTACTCAACCTGTGATGGGGCAAAATGTCGTCAATTTTCTCAATGGAAAAACTTAGGCCCTACTCCAAGACTGAATTGCTAAGTTTTACAAAATGGGCACCTGTTTACAACTTACGTAAAAATGCTGCTGTGTTCCCGAGGCTTAAATAAGACAATGTCCAAGACACTTTGCGCCTTTGGCATTTGTGAATTATCGGACCTTGAGCTTGACAGCCAACCCTCTCAGGCAACTTAGCTGCACTGACACAACCTCGTTTTTCCCTACCTACATGTTGCACAAACTGACAAGCTAGTACTCCAATGCCCATCCCCATTGATGGAGGGGGCAGACCGTGCCTATCAGGGATGAACTATTGTAATACCATCTAAATGCATAGGATCACAACATATTGTAACAAAATGTGATATAAATGTGTGTGACATTTTTAATGTTAAAACTTTAAATAAAGTTGTTACATTTAAAAAAAAAAAAGAATGGTGCCTGCTTGCCGAATTTAGATGCAGGTGGACCTGTGGTTTAATCACAGCGGTGACTACTCCGTCTCAGCTGTGATTAAACCTCTCAGCTGGCCCTGTGGAGTAAGGCCCGTTGGAGGCAGCGCTGTAATTCTGCCCACCTGATGTAGATGGGTGGTATTAGAGGTCAGTGTTCACTGCCCTTCACCGCCAGGAAAACCCTGGCGGTAAGGGGCAGTGAAAACTGCTAAATGCCCCCCTTTCCATGGCGAGAGGACTCCCAGTCCACAGTGGAGCATTTTATTTGTATTTTCAAGAAGAAACCCTGCTTTAAGATTTTCTTTTTTAAACTAAAAGACAAAACAGTTTGGTGCACGGCTCCATCATGTTGACAGAGCCATGCTCCAATCTTCACACAGCATTTACAGGAACTGCTGTGACGGTGGACCCTGCCAATTCTTTAAGAAATGACTGCCTTCTTGGCAGTCATTTCTCAATTTAGAGGATGGCACATCCTTCAGGTCAACGGAATAATTTACTCCGTCTCCCTGGCAGAGAAACGGGCCTCCCAACAACATCAACATCAGGCCCTAAGGCAGAAGACAGGAGAGAAAGAGCATAAATTGATTGTACTAGTATTCCCCCTTCCCCGCATGTAGTCTGTCTAAAAATACTATGGGCGATGTCTCAGCAGCACTTGAGTGCCCCTGTTTAACTATCTAAGTAATCTCCTAGAACTAGCCCAAAATCAAAGGAACAATCTGGACACTTGACTGGGCCATAATAATGAGGAAGAGTTCAATCCAGAAGAACAACAGGGGCTGGAAGCTGCATACCACTTGGAGAAGTCTGGTGGAAATGTAATGGCCCCCTCACCTAAAAGCACCGTAGAAGTACTGTTAAACTCAGCACTCCATGAAACCACTCAAATCGAACCTGCACAAACTCACAAATGCACACCCAATATATTTTTCAATCATGACAAAAACAGTTAGAGGGCAACCCTTTAGACCAAGTTGATGCTATCAATATATATTGGATGCTGCTGAAACGAGCTATGCCATGGGTACTCACAAACATTTGCCCAGGGGCTGCAAAGTACAGTCTGTGGTGTGACCGAGGGCTGCACTGATGCCAGCAGTTTGGGGTCTGGGTGGGTCAGGGATTGTGTAAAGAGGTGTAAAAACATGTTAAATAAGCAGGCAAGCATTTATTTGCAGGTTAATAAATGCTTGCCTGTTTATTCAACATTGTTTCTGAATATTATTGCTCAGCCACTAAACAGCAGCTTGTGCTGCTGTTCACCAGGGGGGCGCATGTAAAGGTCAAGAGGTCCGCACTTTGAGTATCATTGAGCTATGCTCATAGAATACAAGTGCCACGCTCCAACAGATTTACTCTTACTGGCAACTGAAATCTACTTGCAAGAGGAACAAAATGTACAAATGGTGAAACGAAAGCCACCAACTAAGACCACTTTCTCAAATGACAAGCAGGTTGGATTTCAACAGCCTTGAAGAATGTGAAAGCTCTAGGCCCTGCATTCTACATATCAGTCTACAAAACAGATGTTCAAAAGGATGTTGGAAAAAATAAAAGGGTGTAAATAGAACAGGGACCTAAATTAAAACCCTAACAAAAAAAGTCAATGCTCTCAATGAGTGGCTGACAAGATTCATGGAAAAACAGAGAGATATTGACACCTGTGTACTCAAACTAGGTTTGAAAGCTAAGATTACTACAGGTACGACCAGCAATTAAATATACTGACCCAAAAATGCAGAGATCTCAAGAATAGATCCATACAATCAATATCAGGATTATTGGAGTTCTGGAAGGATCAGAGACAAGGTGCTAAGACATGATAAACTTTGTCAGTCAGTTGTTGATAGAAACTAGGTAGGGAAGAACTAGGGGAGGTCAAAGCGATCCCACAACTGTCAATTCCCAGAGCCTAGAGAGTCCCCTTCATTTCACCCAAAACGGATGCCAATCCTATAACTGTTATTTCTTATTTTCAAGACTTTAGAATTAGTGCTTATTTTTGCCAGCCAGAAAAGTTGTATTACAGCGCAGCGTGTATTAACGTTTTTGATATTTCCCGATGTAATTTGGAAGACTACTAAGAGACAATGCAATCTTTGAGCCTTGATTCCCGAATTTAAGGCTCTATACCTACCGATCTCGATTAAAGGCGTTAATCTGCAAAGCAATTGGCAAGGGGCTTTTCAAGATTTCGCTGAACCTAAAGAACCTCTTTAATTTATTACTTTACCGCAATCAGCACAACTTAGCTATAAAAGTGGACATTTAGATGACATATGAGAGTTCAATGGTGAATCTGCAAAGCATGTAGTATTTGGAATATGGACTACTGAGGGATGGGTGGGAGGTAATGGAGCCATGTTTTGGGGATGCACACTTTAGCATCCAATAGCAAAAGGGAATGTGGGGCTTATCTGCTGACTAGACAGGCCCTGGGGGATTAGGGGAGGGTTCAGGTGCAAAACCGGGCCAGCCCCTGTGTTGGGGGAGCAATCTCGGGGCAGCATCAGTGGAAAGAGGAGGGGAGTAAATATGAAAAAAATAAGCAAGAAATCATAGGACCTAGATGTGAAGATGATGTTGATTATTTGAATGGGAATTTCACAGATTAGTATAGTTACGTTTATTGCACAAACGGACGCACATCACCCCACATCCACTGGCTCCCCCTCCAGAAAATATGCCAATTCAAGATACTGACATACGCCTACAAAGCCCTCCACGACGACAGACCAGCATTCATCAACTACCACCTGAACTTCCACCAACCATCCAGAGACCTTTGTTTAGCCTCTCTCACCCTCATACAGACACCACGCATCCGCGGAAGCCAAAGCCAAGTCCTGGAACGGCCCCCCACTCGACCTCCGGACATCACGCTCACTGGCGGATTTCTGGAAGAGGCCCAAGACCTGGCTTTTCGACTGAGCCCATCAACCTAGCGCCTGGAATCCCTCATGGGTGATTAGTAGTGCTCTACAAATTTTGACTGATTGTCAAAGGGCTACATGTCAAGATTAAACAAAGATGGGCTGATCAAGCACTAAGTGAGTTAAAACCTGGTAACGGCTGTTTGCAAGAATCGCCAAAAAAAGACAGAGTTCTTTATAAACAGTTTGTAAACCACTGGCAGTTAATCACTGTTACTAGGCTCAATTCCAATAAAATATCAATTACCAGAGGCACACCACAGGAATGCCCACTTTCACCGTGGGTATAAGCTCTGTACTTCGATCAATTTATGTAAATATTGGTTGAACACTCTGGTATTAAACCTATTTTTTAGCTTCCCTAAGCTGAAAATCAAAATCTTTGTATATGCAGATGATGTTCTAATTGTTACTCCTGATTTTAAACAGGCTCCACCAATGATACAATAAACTGCAGTACAGTTTAGAGCTCAAGCAGGCTTTAAACTTAATTTGGATTCAACAGAGATAATATATATAGATTCTAATTAGCAGAATCAACCATATACAGAATTTAACTTGGGATATCTCTGAATTTAGAGTTACTAAGGGGCCGATTCCGATCTGGGCCGGAAAACTCTCCGACCGAGCCGGATCCGGTGAGTTTTCCGACCGAGCCGGACTCCAGCAGTCCGACCGAGCGAGTACGATGCGGCCGCATGCTGCCGGAATCGACTCGGTCGGGCTCCTATTGAAGTCAATGGGAGCCGGTCGTACAACGCGTACACGGGCTCCCATTGACTGAATGGGCACGTCGCGAACAGGGGGGCCCCCTACAGTGGGTACGCGTTGGTGCGACTCGCACCGCACATGCATGTGTAGGGGGGACCCTTGGGTCCCCCCTGTGTGCGACTCGCGCAGCTACGCGTGCAGGGGGGTCTGACACGGACCCCCCAAGTCCGGCTCCGACAGCTCTTCTGAGCCGGACGCTACGAGTCGGTCGGGCTGTTCAAGGTGCGCATCGTACTGGCTCGGTCGGGTAACGTCTCCATTGCATAGTGCGAGCCGTGTCCGTACGAGTCGGTCGGAGCGGTTCGGACCCGGGAACGAGTCGGTCGGCGATTTCGCGTGCGCTCGCATCGTACTTGCTCGCGCGGACGCTTGTACGAATCGGTCGGGAACTAGGCCTCCGAATCGGATCCGGTAAAGCCGAATCCGATTCGGTGCCCTACCGGCCGAGATCGGAATCGGCCCCTAAGACGTGACAAGTTTAGAGAAGCTATCTATAAACAAATTCTCAGAGAGATACAAAAGATGCTTAAAAAGTGGGAGGGGGTTTGCATCTTCATGTTGGGAAGAGCCAATATAATTTAAATGTTAGTCCTCCCCAAGATTCTGTACTTATTAAAGGCCCTCCCAATTTTTCATCCTCCTTCCTTTTCCAAACAACTGGAAGGGCAGATCACTGCATTTATATAGGCACCTAGGGAGCCACAGAAGATTGTTAAGATTCTTACAATTACTCCTTGGTAGAGAGGCATGGGTCTTCCTCATTGATTATGGAATACTCGGTTTTCATTGAGGCAACACTTGATGCCTCACCTATTTTATTACTGTTTTGTTATTGGTTTGACTCCTTGAATCTAAGCATCATCCCAAAAATTTCAAGTGCAAGAGGGTGAGAGACTTTGGAAAAGTATAGCATGACATTTTAAATTGTTTTCGGGTACTGAAAATGAAAGGCTATTCAACTCTTAGCGGGAGCTTTAGGGACATTATTCAGATACAGAAAGCTTCCTTTTGGGATACAATTCAGTTCATACAGCAGCTATTCACTAACGGTATCTTTAAATCTCTCATATGATGAGAGTTTGATGCCCTACAGAAGGAAGCTTTCTGATATTTCCAGATCTGGGTTCTAATGAATGATAAAAGCAAGGAAATGGTACTGGAATACTTTCTTAGAATGTGTCCTCCTGTTTGACTGTAAACCACAAAAGGTGTCTTCATACAATCAAATCTTTCTGGAAGCACAACAAGATCAATTAAGTCTGTTGGCAAAATAACTTAAACAGAGATTTCGCAGGAAACGCTTCTTCAATCTATTCGTATGAGTCATTTGGCAAGCAGAATTGTCAACTGTGCTTGCAGCATTATCGTAATCTTTTCAATTTTTCTACTACACCTGCAAATAAATCCAGGTGGAACCCAGCCAAGATTTGATCTGCCACATATCACAAAAAGCAAAAAGTATATATGTTTGCAACATGCCTTGCAGTTAGATTTTACTGGGAGGAATCGTTAGGTACATTTTCATCGTCTACAGGATTATCACTAAATTATGACCATGTTTTGTACATGATAGGGTTTAACCAGGAAACTTTTAACCAATTTATCTTCTTACACATACTGATTGCATGCCTACTTATTTTGTGTATTTGGAAAAGTAATATGCACCCAGAGATAACTCTTTGGACGCAGAAAGTCATAGGCATCTTCAATTTTGAAGAAAAGCTGTGTTTAGACAAACCTACCATGGTACACTGGCGTATGAGGTTATGTAAAACTACAGAAACTCCAAGGGAATATAAAAAATTGGGACCAGGTAACCCCAGGATGAAAGGAAATATTGCATAGTTTTGAAAAATCTTAATTTACTTTTATGGAAACTTGTCTTTGTTACCTGCATTTCTATGTTATTATTTACATAATCATCATTTTGCCTATCAAATATAGAACAACATTTAAAAGCACCTTGTTATTAAGCAAACCTACAAGTAGACACATGACCATGACTAACAGTAGGATTTGATCACGTAACCTTCAGATGGAAGAGTTCATAACTATTAGATTACGACAGCACCCTGTTACTTGAAAACATTGGAACTGATTCACAAACTGCAGTTAGTATTTTTAGTAACATCCTCCCAAAGAAAATAATAGAGGAAGGGACTTAAAACAATATCCCATAGGAACTAATGGTTAAATTAATTAATTTAATTTGACTCTTTAAAAGTATATATAAATGTAATGTTACCAAAATGACATATAAATACAAAATAAATATTATTTATTTAAATTTAAAGGTAAATGTAACTAATTAAATTAATTCTATACATAATTTGAACTTATTTTTGCTACATATTAAATAAATATAAACATTTCACAGAGTGCAAATGAATCACATTTTAAAATTCTAAATTTAGTCAATTGTAGCATTTTTTCTTTTGTTCTGCAATTAAAATAAGTATATAAAAATAATTTGCAATAATATTTAACCTAAACATATTTTTAATAATTTATTTTTAAAGTTTAATCAACTTTACTTCACCATAGGGAGATGTCTGCCCAGTGGTAAAGAACTGCACCTAAATGTGAAAAGTTACTAGTTGTAACATTACACTCATAAATTTGGTCCACCCCCTGGTTTCATGAGTGGGGACTTGTAAATCTACACTTTATAGTAAATGGGAAGAGGAGTTGGCCTAACGGCTAGGGCTGTCGACCTCGAATCTGGGGAACTGGGTTCGAGTCTCGACAATGACGCTGAACATCCTATGATTCTGGGCAAATCACTTAATCTCCCCGCGCCTAACAAAAATGAATGTGTCCTTATGTAATGCAACTGGTGCTATGTAAAGCGCTCTGATACCCGATTCGGGTCAAGTTTGCGCTATATAAAACTCTGTAAAAAACAAATATACACTTGGAAATGGTGAGTAGCCAAAAGTAGTAAATTTACTACCAAGTATTAGAGTACCTTACACATGTAGATTTACTCACATCTAAATTTACGTTTGTGAATAGGCCTCATAGTTATGACATACGATTCAATTATGGAATTCATTAAGTTTTCTTTGATGTCCACAAGCTTACAACATCATCATTTAGACCATAGGAGGTATGCTGAAGACAGAGAGAAAAAAGAGAAAGAGGGAGAGAACCTTAGTTATAATATGTGATTTTACAGTCTACTGAAAGCTAACTCTTCTTCCATCAACAAAATTGCAGGTATACGTTATATTTGCTTTTATGAAGTTTCATTCAAAGAAAACTGCAAATCTGTTTCTCCTACCCCTTAGTATGCCCCAAATCAACACAACTATTGCTTTGTAGCCATGTCACTTTTTCTACTGCCAGGTATATCAAAACTTGTGTACTGTGACTATAGGGCATCCCTTACTTACATATTCCTATCAATTGCACATCGTCCCTGTACCTTTTGCTATGTTCTGCTTTCTGGTGTAGTCATTTATTAGTTCTCCCATATATTTGCTCCATCGAGACCTCTTACATACCATTCAAACGTTTTCATTCAGCTACTCTTGATTTTCCTTATCTCTATCATCCACCATGTGCTTATCTCCATTTTCTTTCATTTGCTTTGCAGGTGCCAAAATCGTGGCATGAACTTCCAGTGCTTGTACGTCTCTCACCATTATCAACTATGTAAAACAAATATCTGAAGCCTTATGTTTTTTTTACTCTGTTTTGCAGTTATGATTCCTTGCTGTGAAGTTCTCGTGAATATATTTTTCTTTGTAGGCTTTGCATACTAAAACTTTCTTTTGCAGTGTTGTGGAGAAAAGTGATATGATAAATTCAAATATCTTACCTTCTTTCTCAAACTCTGGCACCTCCTCTAAATGTCCCTTTTTCTATTCATCCTGGAGTGGAGAGGTATTTTGGGGCCACTACGAAGAATTAAGGAGCACAGATGGATCGAAATAATATGTTTTAGGAGTTTGATAGGAGGGTTCATTTTTAGAATGATTAATAATATGCGAAAGGTTCCTCTCTAGATAAAAAGATTAGAAAAATAAAAACCAAGAAAAACATTGCTGGCCCTTGAAAATTCTGTTGACTGATCTTTCATTTTCAGGATAGTTCCAGATTATAAAATCTGATTCAAAATGTATTCAAAACGGTTTTTTTTTAATTATCATACTTGCGCTCCATGAAGCATTCTTGGACCAATTTTATATTCAATGCAACTTATGTCTTTAATCATCCCGAGCCTTCAAGAGATGTATCAGGATTTTTGTTCTCAGTAAAGTAACATTTGAGTTCATTCTTCTGCTTTAAGTGGTGGAACACTTGTGTCTTGTTATCATGTAAGCAAAGCAATTGTTTTCAATTTGTGACTCAACTTTGGTCACATTATGGTTGAATTACTGTAAGTGTGAAATTCTGCTTGTAGTGCCATTTCTCCCTCTTAATCGACAGATGTGACAAGCAGTCATACGTAGGTCATGCACTCACATCTAAAACCATTTTTTAAATTCCATATTATTTTTGACAGCCGATGAAAATGTTACTGCTTTGACTGTTCAATGTTTATATCATTTGATGAGATTGCCAACAAGCTCTAGTTATTTAAATGTATAACAAATGTATTCATAATTGAGGCACTGCATTCATGGTGCATCACCATCATTTTATTTGCTCGATGTATTTCAAGCATAAAATACAATTTCTAAAGACTGTGATATAAAGTTTCCCAATCAAGAAAAAAAAATCAGGAATTTTCAGCAACTCTCTACCAGGCAATCAGGTTTTGTTTCTGTGAGACCAGACGGGACCCTGTGGATGCAAGCCATGTAAGGTAAGAAATTATTACTATCCCTGGGTGGATACTCAGATTATTCATCCTTACTAGCAATCTGTTTCAGTGGATCCTGAAGACATCTGCCTACTGTATTACATTATATTGCTTTATGCCCCTCTTGGTGTTGCAAAGTACCCCAGTTTGCATTGACACCTGGACGTCTTTTCAGAGTGTATGTTTGGATGAGTGTTACATGTACTATGTCCTATGTGGGAAATGTCTAATGTGAAGTTCAGAGCTTGCTTCAAACACTGCATTGTCCATCGCAGTTCTTACGCATGCAATGATGTGGAGTTTGTGAGGAAAAATGCATCTGCACATATCTACTTACCAACTGCATTTTTGTAGATCATAGTCTAGAACTTTTTAATATAATGTTCTAAAAAACATGTTTTTAATGCTTTATGGAATTGGCAATGGCTGTCAATTCTTTTTTGAGCAGGCTTTGTGCAACAAAGTTTGGCAAATTTGACTGAGAATGGGGTTCTTTTGCAAAGATTCTGCTCAGGAACAGAAGCATGCTTGGGACCACAGAACATCAGCCTGTAGGGACTGAGTCACCATACCACCTCAGTATCTAGGAGCCAGAGTCCAACTAGCTATAGTGCTTCACTTGCCCTTTTAACCTTTCCAGAGAAACAAGTGATTTGGCACCCCAGAACACAACACTCTCGACCCTCTCATGGATAGCGGTAATAGGACACGCCCTTTGGCTCTCTCTTTCGTACTTGTCCACAATAAGATAAAAAAGAGACACGAAGAAAGTTTACAATGTTTATTTAAACCATCGTACTCTAAAATGCAGTATTTGCGCCACAATTAGACAACAAATGCCTATCAAAAATATAATTAGCATTGTTAGCAAACCATATACCATTAAAAGCACTGTCATGTTATAAGACAGATTAGCCTAAACCCCCTCCCTTTCTACTGAAGCTAAATTATTATATATTATAGATCTCTGGGCATAGTGGCAGACCCCCTACCTTAGCATACATAGGTGGATGTTCTACATCTCAGCTGATGCAGAACTCCTGCTTCCGGACCTTCGTTTAGTGTGTGTTTTCTCAGAACCCCTGTCCTCAGTTATATGAAAAGATATGTGTGCTCACAAACAGCAGCTGCATTCTCTTGTTATGTCTAGGTACTAGTGTCTGCCCAGAGAGAATAACAAGGGGCAATGTTGTTTGACCTTGTTAGGATGCTCAGACTAAATCCAGGAAAAGAATGAAATACGAAAACATGAGCAGGTTCTGTGTGAAAATACAATGTGGCACAAAGGCAAGAATGTTATGTAGTAATGTGAGCAAAGTAAAAATGGCCTACAACGTGCACAATTAGGCTAACTTAGGGAAAACGACAATGGGCCATGCAAGAAACACACGACACCCTCCCTTTGGTCAGGATAATAGCATGATAAAAAGCACTAAATTATGTAAATGTAATTCGAAGATAAACACACTCAAAGCATAGTTTGAAAAGTCTTATTCTAAAAACTAAAAAAGGAATTGTCCATTTGGAAAAATAATCAAATCATGGTGCCTCGGAGGAATCCATTGTGTCACTCGCCAATTCAAAGGCCAGGCACTCCATAAAGGAGTCCGACTCCACAAAAGACGATTGATTAACAGCCCAAGTCACAAGTTCCAAAGAACAGACATGATCCCCGGTGCCAGCTGATGCTGGAATAATTACTGGGCAACCTGCATCCGTGTTAGCAGAGCTTGTATTCTGTGATCCATGTGCCGATGCACATATTTCCTCGAAAGTGAGTGGCTCACAACTCTCACTGTGGAGAAGCCGCAAACCCAAGGGACAGTCCTCAAAATGGATCGTTAAGGGACTCGTCAGTAGATCAATGCCCAGGGTAGCGGGTATCTGCAAAGCCATGCAAATATCCAGTGCACATTCAAAGGGGCACCAGAGACAGTGGAACACAGGTTGTACGCAGGTAAACCAGGCAGGCCAGAATGTTAAGGAACAGTCAAAATCCAGGTCTAGCAATAGAAATATTCCAAAAATCTGAAGCATACCCTCACAATAGTGTTGGAGTGGTTGTAGTTCCAGAGGGCCTGCAAAAAGAACATCCATTGCGGAGCAGCAGAAATAGGATGAGAATGCCGCAAATGTGGAATAACAGCAGTGGAAACCCTCCTAATGCACTGGAAAAAATGTAATGGATAAAAGCCGACATTATTCCAAAGACAGTTTTTGACCGACTGACGACGCCAGAATGGACAATGTTAAAAAAGTGTGAGAGACCAGCCGTATCAGAGGCATTCAAAATTTGATGCACTAATGCACCAAAATGCATTTAACAATGACTGTTTTTTCACTAGAGGTTCTAGCCACCTGCAATTCGAAGGTTTCGCGGGCGGATATGAGAGCTACCTCCTGTTGGAACAATAATGCTTTGAGTCTGCTTAGGTTATTAAAGTCTGCCTTCAAAGTTGGAATGGAAGACCTCAATGAGCTATCTACAATTCCACGCGGAGGGGGAAACAAGACCTTGCAACAGGTGACTAGTTAGCAAACTGTCAATATATAGGGAACTCCAGCTTGCTTTCCAGAGCAATCTTGATTGCTAAGCATTAAATAACTCCCATTTGAAAGGACTGTAATAAGGGAAAGAATTTTGGGAACTGGTATCCCTTTTAAATAACAGACTAAATTCGGCGTTGAAGCATTACATGCGCCGTGGATTTTAACATGTTTGCAAACAAGTGAATGGCCGACCGAAGAGTCGCATTCTTCTCCAGTAAGGGAATCTTCCTTACTGGCATGTTCACAACGATATGTATATGGAAGTGATCATAATTCATGAATGAAGCTGCTCCCAACGGGCTCATATCTACCAACAGTAAAATGTTTCATGCAAGCTGTGAACAGAAATGTCGAGATAGGTAAAGAAATAACTCCATGCATCAACCACACAGCTGAAGGTGTTTCAGCTATAGTGAATGGAAGTTGTTCTAATTTCTCTAAATGCAGCATTGTGTATGTTGCATCTTTCATCACCATTAGTTGTTTTTTGCGTGTTAAATTAAAAGACAGGAATAAATTACTGCAATTTAACTAGCGCCATGGTACATGCCCATTTGTAAGGGTTTGAAACGTCCAGCTAAACTGCATAATAGATCTAAGTTGACTTTGCTCATGATACAGTGTTGACATGCCACTTTGCATAATATCAATAACAGACAATACAATGTTATTTAAATTGTAAATACGAGAAGACTATGTATTAATACTATTATCCAAATTATCTTGGTCAATTTGTCTTAAACGTGCAGCAGCTTCCATCTGGGATAATTTCCAAATTTCATTATAGGTAGCATAAATAAATCTTTTAGAATGTGGAGATTTGGAATCTGAAAGAGAACTGGATAAATTCATGTCTTTGGACAGGAGAGAAAGATATTGTTTCACTGCAGACAGTGTGGAATGTTCCAACCATTGTTGACACACCTTTCCCACCGAATTGGTGGTAATAATACTAGAATGTTGTGATTGAGAGTATCAGGTCTGTTTGATTTGAATCCAGGAGAGGAATTAAGAAAATGAGCATGACGGCCATTAGTGTCTACTAGCCACAATAGCCACCCGTTAGGACCTGAAAGTTTGGAATTGAATGTGCCACTCTGCACCATGCTATTGAGTTGTTCTTCGGTGTAGTCTGTCAAACTTTGTTATCAAAGCAGGCAATAGAGGGGATTGTTTGGGCATTCATTTCTTTAATATTTGCCAATCCCAGACATGTAGTCTGCTGGATGGTGTCATTCAAGAAAATCATTTGTTTGGGAATCAAGCAGGCTAAAAATATAGTTTCTGTTCCCTGAACCTGCCAAGATTTTCTTCCCCAAATTGATTTCAAATTAATTGTGTTCTTCCAGAAATCATAGCCTTTAAGGGCTAACTGGTTCACAAACAAAGCTGTATATATGAGCTTGGTGTGTGTAAGCATATATTTTTGGGGTGGGGTGGGAACTAGTTTGAAATAACATGAAGTGCTGTCCGAAGTGTCATATCCTGTAAAATACGTTAACTTGTCTTTATGCGTTGTAGAGCTCCCCTGTGGGGGAGTCAGACAATGTTCCCATTGTGCATAATTAAATTGTAGATGTTGCTCTCTGGCTCTGTGTAGGAAGTGATGTCCATAATGGTGATAACAGAACATATCAGCATAGTTAGCAGAGTTAAGGTATAGGTCTTCTAATTCAAAAACAGTATAAAATTTCAATTTTGTAAGCATAGAATTTACAGTTTCTACATCCCAATCATCTAAAAGTATCCCAGGTACTATTACATCAGCCATAGAAACTTTGAACACATTGTATCTGCAGGATCTTGATAGGGCCGAATATATCGAAATAATCTTTATCCTAAACAATCCATCCCATCAGTCACTGATACAGCTGAAATGTTGATGAGGGACAAGTCTCTTTTCAGTTTATGTGCAAAAGAATGGGGGGCCAACACCCCGTCGACCAGTTCCGTAGCAGAACATTCTGGGAGGTAGCGGCCATTAATTAATAGGAAAAAACAGTCACAAATCCAATCCACATGGGCAAAAAAACCAAGGCGAGTACAATCAAAACATATATCAAAGTTGGGACTAGATAAGTGCATTTCAACCATGAAATAAAAACACAAATCTGTGCTGGAGGCAGATGCAAAACAAAAGAACTGTCTGAAGAAAAATCATCTTAATCTATGTAGTACCCAGAGGTACTTAGGTGAAAAACTGGAGGCTGCTATTCAATAGCAGAACTCGAAATTCAAACAAAGAGAGATCCACAAATGGTGGATCAGTATAAATGACATCTGCTGTAGAAGACGCAGTAGTAGAAACAGTCATCATTTCGGACATGTTATCGGCAGAGGACTCAGCCCCCCCCACCAGCCGGGGAGAATCAGCATCAGTGGTGCTCACGAGCTGCAAAGGAATGCTCTTGGAGGATCACGAACACCCCATGGCATAATATGTAGAATCGTCCACATGTTTTAGTTTGACATATGCGATGGAGACAAAGCGTTTGTCTTTAGAATCAGCAAGTGGCGGCAAGATCACAATTCTTGTACCTTGTATTCCAAGGACTGGTAGAGGAGCACTGTAGGATGGGCCGAACTTCTTTTTAATCATCACTTTTTCACGAATCGGATCCCCAACTTTTGGAAGCCATCTGGGAACTTTAGTCTGTATGTCCACATTCAGAGAGAGAGACGTAGGCAAGCGTTTGCTGGATTGAGCGTCACAGAACTTTTGTAAGTCCTGCAATACAGCACAATGGTTATCTACGTCAAAGGTTGAGGCAGCCGCCACAATGTCTTGACCGTCAACCATTATTAAAAGTTCTATGTGCGTGCCAGTTAGGGGGGTTATGCACCTGTCCGTGTGGACTGTTCTATGCCGGGATGACGACTCACAAAATAAAGGTGCACATAAATGAACATCGTAGCACTATATGCCGCAAGAAAAACAACACCAAGTTGACACACCATTTTCTGGAAGCTAATCATAAGGATAATGACATGGCCTGGGTGGTTCTGGAGAAAGTGTCCGCTAACAGCCCTGACATCTCTGAGAAGTTGTTCACATGGGAACAAAGATGGGTGTACCATCTGAAAACATGGATAAGGGGCTGCAACGATGAGATACCATGGCTACAATTGTAATAGCACACACATATGTTGCAACAAGCTCCAAGCAGCTGAGGTCTGTCACAAGCCACCTTATGTGCCCCAGGACATAACACACACAAGTAACATACACTCCATTGTGTGCCATTTAGTGAACACAACACACCCCTCCTCCGCCCAATAGCAGCATGGGAGGTATGGACATAGTGGTGACATTGTGTATACATGCCCTGTAACCGGCACGCACATAGAACTTTTAATAATGGGGATTGCTGTTGGAATCCACTAAATACATGACCCCATTTCCATCAAGTGGGACACAGAAGTCCTTTAATGCTGAGTTTTGGATTTTAATAATCGCTTTTAACAGGCTTGGAGACACGCAAGTCAGGGGAGCTACATTTCCCAGGACCCATCCTGCACACGTGGTAGCGCCCGACTGGGAAAGCTTCCCTTGAGCGGGGCGCCACAATGATGAACATACAGCGAGCCCAGTTTTGATTGTACAACACGGAGGACGGCGCTTTGAGATGGAGACCAATTGTATGCTCATTCTGCAGCTGTTTGATATTGAAAGGAGGTTGCAACTTGATCTACAGAGGGCAACACTTTCAGCTGAATGTAACACTGGTATCAGAGCTGCATGAAATTGAAAGGGGAGAGTTCCCCGACCAATAGAATGGTCGTATTGGGATATAAAAAACCCAGTGACACCCTTACTCCCTTGTTCACCGGGAGGAAGGAGCAGACGCCAGCAGTTTTATGGCGAGGAACGCACCTTGACGAAGTAAGAGGGATATGGTGGGGGGTTTGATCCTTACTCTGCAGTACCCGCTTGTTACAAGTACCTTAGAAGGGGAACGAGCAGATATTTCATTTTTTCCTCTCTTATGTATATAGTGTGTGACTTCAGGGGTTCCTGAGCCCTTCCTCCATGGGGCCCAGATGACCCATAGTTGGGGTAAGAGATTGTGAGCTGGCCTCACAGTATAATGTATGTTTATATATTTTACACGAGTGCAGTGTCACACACATGGCATGCGAATGCTGCATGGTGCTATTCTTTGCTCACCTACTCTTACGGGACAGCCTATATCGAATTATATAGTACAAATGGATTCTCATGTCTGTGTTTCAGGTACCTATGGGCCTAAGATTTGAGAGGGTTGACAATGGTCAGTCGTACACTGATAGCGGTGTGCACATGGGCGTGTGCCACACAGGAATCCAGTGTTTTCGCCCTGAACAATGCCATGGACTCGCCTGAGCCATCAGGCAGAAACATGGTGACGGTGTGAGTGGTGATAGGGTACTAGTTCCCCTTTTCCCCACATTGGTTTTTAATACCACGTGGTATTCCGTTTAATTATAAAGGTCAGTTTGGCATATCACATTAGTTTTTAATTTGTCTATGTCACGGGTTCATTCCTAGTAAGGAGTGCCTCCCTGACCTCCAGGTGCAGGCCCGCTTTTCATCAAACCGGGTTTTTGAAGAGCAAGGGGAGTCCTGTGATGAAGTATGACACCTGGTAGTGTGTGAGGACATCCTGTCACATTTTTGTGTATGTTCAGAGATAGGCTGGTGTGAGGTGTAGCATTGATTTAAATAGTTTCTCAGTGGCTCAGTTGTGTTTAAAACGTTTTTGATGTACTAATTTTCTGCTGGTACTAGAAGTCCAGTCCTATGGATTTCTTCATAGTCTATGCACATTGCTTTAAATGTGATTCGTCTAGTCACTGGGAGTAAATGTATGGAGATGAGAGATGTAATGACATGGGTACTCACTGGAATATTCAGGAGCTCTCTGGTGGTGGCATTTATGATTCTCTGTAGTTTGTGTAGTTATGTGGGTGCTAGTAGTGGTGAAATAGTCCTTTGGCGTTGTCAAGATGGGAGAGGACTGGTGCAATGGTAGCTTGAATCTTCTGTGAAAACCCTTATAAGACGGTTCAATGAAGGCATCTCATTATGTGGAAGCACAATTTTGCTACTAGAGTACAGGAGTGTGGTATAGGAGCTAGAGTAGGGTCTTTGATACCCCTAGGTTCCCTTCTTGGGATGAGTAAGGTATGGCAGGACCACGTTCGAGGGACCAAAAAGTTTACAGGTGATGATTCATCCAGTTACCACATGGCAGAAGCTTGAGGTGGGTGGTAAACATCCAGTAGTCAGTTGTTGGAAGACATTTCTCCTGTAACAGGAGTCAAGATAAGATGAGCTTTGAAGTTTTAGAATGTTGAGATTGTGTGACATTGGCATAATTATAGCAACTGAGATTAAATGATGAAACAATGTCTGAGAGTGGACTAAGATATATGTTGTCCAAGAGACGAGCAAAGATTGAGCCCAGAGGTTCACCATCCTGTCCATAAGATAAGAAGTATGCTTTTCAGGACATATTTTTTATTCTATTTAGGTTGTTTGAGAGCAGACTGTTAACTTCTATGAATGCTGGTATTTGCTTGTCTGTAGATCTTTCAATTAGTTTGCCTAAATAAGGCACATTGGCTTCTGGTCAGAAATTATTTGGGTACAGTACATGTTTGTTTTTACTGTAGGCTTGATGTGTTTCATTCCCGACTTACTTTGGAAGGTTGCTGTTGATAACTAATGACAGATTATGTCTCTTGCCGAAATGGCCCCAGATCTTTCAAGAAAGATGTCCTTGATTACATGGGTTGGGCATGTCACTCCTTTACCTTTGGTACAGCACTCTTATCACCCTAGACCAGAGGTCTTCAAACTTTTTGATGCCGAAACCCCCTTGTCAAACTTTTTTAGGCATATGGACCCCCTTCTGACAAAAAATTCTAGAACCTGGTACTCCTCATCATCAAAACGAATCGACAACCATAAACGCCCCAAATTCCCACAGCAAATAATTTTTACAGTGGGGAAATATTAAACAGTGTTTAGCAAACCAAAGGTCAGTGAGTGTGGGGGTGTAGTCAAAGGTGTAGCTAAAAACAAAGGGTCTCATTTGTGAGGAATTGGCGTAGGGCAGCGCTGCAAGTCTTCTTGCTGCGCTGCCCTGTGCCAATGCGAAAGGGCTGTAATACACCGTATTTATGAAATACAGTGCATTCCTGTCCTTTTCCCTTTCGTTGGCGCACAAATTGCTGCGAAGCACTAGCATATGCAGGATTGTTTTTGTACAGGAAAGGGCACCTTCCTTCACAAAAACAATCCCGAGAGGCGTTTCCTCTTTCTATGTGAGCTGCAGAATGCAGCACACATGGAAATAGGAAAGAACGAGGAGAAATTAAAGCATTTCTCCTCGTTATGCCTCCGCTGGGGAGGCGTCCGTTTTTGGAGCTGCCCCAGATTTCCTTGATTTTGTAAATATGTGCAAACATCAAAATCCATGGATGTTGCTTAGGACCCCCCCGCTAAGCCCATGGAACACCTCCTTGATGCAGAGTAAGGCAATGCTTTGACTTGCGCTGCTATGTCTTACTCCATATCTATGAGGCCATGCAAAGCCATGCAGGGTGACTGCACCGCCTCATCGGTATGGTTGAGATGCATGCCCGCCAGAGCTTCAAAAAAAGTGATGCTCTGGCGATGCAAGTCTCTCATAAATAAGCCCCAATATATTCTGTACGTTTTTTAGGTCTTTCACCATCTGGTATCTACGTATAAAATAATGGGCAGCGTAATGAGAAATACATTTTAAAAGTTGTTACTCAGTGGGAAATGCACTGTGGTACATTGTGAAACCTCTTTTATGTAATGCACTGCAGAGGTCTATGTGTAACCAGAGCGCCACAGAATGAAATCTTGATTGGTGCAGTGGAGAATAGTGATGTGTATTTTTAGTGCTATGAGGTCACAGCCTATGACAGAAAGCACTGTGAATATGTAAGTCATTATTTTATATTTGCATTCCATATAATGTAAGATAGAGTGCTGCAAAATGTGCAAATAGTTTTACAATAAAATAATGCTTCCAAAATGTAGATTTAGTAATACCAGTGCGTATGTAATGCAATTTGTTTGACTTAACTGTCCCTTCAATACCTCTTTAGGGGTACTAAGGGCTGTGTAAATGCAGCTAAAATTAAAAGCAAGCACTTCACAGCCCATTTGTTAACTCTTTGCACTACCACTCAAAAAACCAAATTTTTGTCATCACAAAACTTGGAGTGATTTGATCAATTAAAGCCAGAACCCGCTCCCAAGGACCCTTTAGACTTGCAGATTAACTGATCAGCACATTTACATTTCATTCAAAGCTTTTCACAGCACTAGAGACTCAATTGATAAAACTTCAGCTGATAACGATCTAAATTAGCAGTCCCAGACGGCTGTCCTTTTCCAAAAGGAAAGCAAACGTTTTGGATTGCAGGCACAAGTGAAGCTGGGAAATGCGCGACCCTCTTTCCAGGACTCCATGGCACCCCTGGAGGTCGCGCCCCACAGATTGAAGACCTCTGCGGCCTAGACCTTCTTAAGGATATGTTCTCTAAACTCTTTCATTGGGGATCTTTAACTTGTCCTCACAGTTATGTGATTATTTTCTTTCTCCTATTGTTTCAGCTTCTTATCCTCTTGTTGAGTTCTGTAACATTAATCTTCTTCTTGATTTTGCTGCTTTTGCGTCCTCCCTTCCTCATATCATGGATTCTTTTAAATATTACCTTCGTTTCTCCATCTCAAATTACTTCCTTAGTTCAACCAGAGATTTGCAGTTCTGATTTTCTAGGTTTCTTCAGCCATCCTTGCCAGCACTACACTTCTTTTCTCTATTATTTGCAGTTGATTTGTTTTAGTTTCTATCTTCCCTTGGCCCAACTCTTAAAGCTAGTCAGCCATGGTTTAGATCAAAGGAGAAGATGTGGCGTCAGGGCCAGAGCTGCCAACTTCGGAGCCGGGGATCCAAATTTGAGTCTCGGCGTCAGTTCAACATCCTGTGATTCTGGGGAAAACAGCACCTGGAGACCGTCACTGGTGATAAACCACACTCCTCAAATCCGAGTATTATTTATTTATTTATTTATCAAAGAGCTATATGCTTTGCTCATAATACTGTCAGGTGGACTTCTACTGTAAACATTCACCCTGTCGCAATATATTTGCATATTTCACTTTATCGCCTTTATCTTTACTTGTAAGCGATCTTTATTTTCATCTCTCATTTTGACCTTTTCTCGGAACTGAGATAGACATTTTATAATCAACATCTTCTTTGGTATTTCCTAATGTTTTTTTTTCTCTTCTCTTCAAGATCGCTAGTCTTTGCTGAGCTACTTCCTACTTTCCAAGACTTGCGTCATCCAATTATGTTACCTTTTTTACTCCTATACATCTAAATCGAAAGTCTAATTTGAGATTTCTAGATTTTCCCCTCCCTGCCTCCACTTTTTAGCTGTGCCCACACTTTCCAGCTCCATCTTCTCCCTCTGCTTTTTAATTTTCTGTTTTTTGTTCAATACTTTTGTTTTTTTCCAATTCTTTTATTTATTCTGGTATATTCCCCACTTTTCATTTGTGGCGACTGTCATCCTGTCCTCTTTTTACATTTATTTCTAAAATATGTTAATATTGTCTGTTCTCAGCTTACTTTCTACTTGTGCACAATCTCCTTTTTTAGGTCTCCCTACAAACAGCTTACCTGTTTCCAGAGCCTTTGGGTCAGCCCTCTTCAGCCATTGATTTTGATTTGTTTTTTTGTAGTTTGCCATTGCTTGGATGAGCTGCCTGTCAAAAGTCACACCCATCTGAGGATGGTTGCTTTTTTTCATTTATATTCCCATTAGATTTTGGTGATGAGATTAAGTACACCCTTTGTTAGACTGCAGAGGCAATGTGACACATAGCTTGAAACTGAAAGCTTGTGTGTTCTTTGGTGTTTTTACTGTGCTGGCAACATTTGAATTGCTGATTATGGCATTACTGCTTACTCCTCGGATGCCTACGCCTGTCATAAAATAAAGACACAGTGCTATTCTCTAATTGCCTTTGTGCATTCATGTATTTTAATTTGCTGCCATGATAACATTTTTAGGATGCTAGTAACAAAATAGGCTTTTTGTCAAATGTATATGCTGTGCAATATTTTGCTGTGTAAGCCTGTTATGTTTAGCACTTTAAACGGGAACTTCATCTTCTGTCTCAATTTCATAAAACTTTTCCTTGGGGGTACAGTTTAACTTTGCTAAAGCAGTCTGTTCAGCACAGAGGCCCCTTTGCAGTTATTTTTTTATTAGAAGTTGGAGTAGTAGTAGTGGCAGCAGCAGTTAAAGTAGTAGTAATAGGAATAATAGTAAAACAAATCAATTACATGCAACTGAATTAATAAACCCTTCTTTTTCATGTTCTACACTGGATCTTTTATATTTGCTGCTACGAATAGTAAGCAATAAACAATTGACAGCGTCAGATACGATAAACCACTTACCTGTAAACTAAAACGTGTACTTTTTGAATAGCGGTCCATTTGTGCTTCTAATTGCCAATGTTAGCAAAAACTGTAGAAAGTGCTTTAATAGTGCAAGCTTTTAAATATTAGGCCCAAATGATAATGTACCATAGGTAACCTACCACACCTACCTCCATATCTAGCTCACCATACCAACCTGCCATACCTACCACACCTACTCATCATACTTAAACTAACATATTTGACCTACCTACCATATCTATACACCTACCATGAATGAATAAATGAATTAAAAGAGTACATGAATGAAAAAAACTTGTAGAGCATAATGATACCCACCAAAGGGGTGTCCTGACGCTGACGCAGGGGCTGGCATGTTAATTGCTTGAAAACAGACAGATTTTTCAAAATGTTTTTCCTAAAGCTAGCATGATTTGTAATGCGATGAATTATTGCTTGGAGAGCATTCCAATGCTTTGCCACAAGTACTGAAAAAGATCTGCCACACAGCCTAGATCATCTGCATCCAGGTACTACAAAGAGATTGGCGGAGCCAGAGCGAAGAGCTCTAGTGGGGGAATAGCAGGATATAAGCCTTTGACGATAGGGACGGCAATAACCGGATAGAGCTTTGTGACAGAAGCAGAGTGCCTTAAAGATTATGGGGCACATTTATCAAGGTTTTGCATCGCTCTTGCTCCATGCACGGGGACGCAAAGGTGACGCAAAACCTAAATGATATTTATCAAGCCATGCAAGGCCACCTTACGTGACCCTGAGCATGCTTGATAAATCTAGAGTAACATAAGGCAGCACAAATCGCTGCCTTGTGTTACTCTACGGCAGTGAGGCGTGCCATGGGTGGAGCATGGACGTCTCAATATGACGAGCAGCAGCAGTCTGCAGTAGTTAAAGCCTATAACTAGTACCTAAAGGAAGGCTCAAATAAACAGCATTACAGTAGTCAATCCAATAGATTGGACAACAGTTTTGCGATAAATAGATGGAAGAAGAGGAATAACTTTCTGCAGGACATGAAGATGGTAAAAACATGTGGTGTCCACTTTAGTGACATCTGGAGAAAGACAGAGAAGTATCAAAAATGGCTCCTAGACCGCACACCGATGTACCCCTGAGTAATAGAGCCATTCTCTTACAGCCACCAAGCAGAGGTCCAAAGAGAAGATGGAACATGAAAAATAAGAACCTCCATCATTTCTTTGTTCATTTTCAAAGAATTATATGACATTTACTTAGCCACTTCAGACAAGTAAATTTGAAAATTAGCAGAGACAACCTTAAGACAATTGTTGATAAAGGAGACTATAATTTGAGTGTTGTCTGCATAAGACATTGGGGGGAAAAACGAACTATTTGACCAAAGCAATGTCAGGGGTGATAGAGAGATTGAACAAAGAAGGGGCTGTGGGATGATCTCTGGGGTACATGGCATGTAAGAGGCTTGAAAGTAGAATAAAACGGGGCAAAGGCACCACTGAGGGTGTTCAGGTAAGAAAGACTGAAACTAAGACAATACCGTTTTTCTGATCCCAAGAGAGTCCATACGTGAAATAAGTATGTTGTGTGAAGCCGTATCAAATGCAGGTCTTAAATCCAATAGGATGAGTGGTGCTCTATTAAATTAATGTAAGATGATATAAAGGGCCTTTGTGACTGCAAGCAGGACCTGCTCTGTACTGTCAGCTGAGGATGCAGAGAGGAAATCGATGACATGGCTCATCAGTGCGTTGGATGCAGGCAGAGAACGGGACTGCTGATGCTGGAGCACAGAAACTGTTGGCCCTGGTGCCATTGCAGCTTGTGCCCCTGGCATCCCTTGATTCTCTCTCTCTCCCTCTCTCACCTGGCCCCACCGAATAAGCTGTCTCCGTGGCATCTGACCAGTTGTGGTTAGCTTGGAATCGGGGAACCTGGGGACCAGTACTCAAAGCAGGGTTCCCAAATACTACATAAAAGAGCACTGAGAGATTATTTGCCCAGTATTCGCTCATTGCCTGTAACTGGGGCTGTATGCAATAAAAAAAGAAAGAAAGAAATCAAGAAAGCTGGTAAATTCTGGCCAACTTGGCTAACATTGATACTTGGGCAAACAGGTGCCTGCAAAAACTTTCTCTTTTGAGGATTTGGGAGCTCACACTCCCCATGGACAAGGACCAGGATCTTGTACTGATCAATATAATGGAGATTTGAACTTCATCATAAGGAGTTAAGGAGCTGCAAGTAGGCCTCGAAGAGGTGGTCCGGTAAGAGCCTGGTGTGCGTGTGCTAGGCCCTGTAGAGGATCAGTCCTTCTAAGCTGTTAAGCACCACGGGAAACTTGCCCTCAGAGGTCTTTTCCAGCCGGCACAAGTATATGTGAGTTGAGGAGAGGTCAATGTTGTACCAGGGAGGGTGGAGATAGTGCAGTCCTGGTGGTGGTTGTCGCATAAGCGGGGGCTAGGCAGCATCAGGGCTGGTTGTGGCTAGTGGCTGCAGTGTCATATTTTTTACTTGGTCTTAGAATTAAGACAAGATTGAGTGGAGAGTGGGCAAACGGGACGCTATTCCATAAGAAGTTAATCAGACTGCATAAGTGGTCACTTAGGGGCCGATTCCAATTCGGGCCGGAAAAAATACCGACCGACTCGGTACTGGAATTTAGTCCGACCGACACGTACCGGCGCCGTCCGACCCGGGTAGTACGATGAAATGCATGGGAATCACGACCGACTCGTACGGAACACAAGGCGAACGACCGACCCGGACGGAAACAAGCTATCCGGCCGGGAAACCACGCGAATCGAACCGACCGACACGCATCAGGAAATAACCCGAACGAAACGTACCCGCGAACTCCGACCCGCGCAGTACGATGCAATGGGTGCAAATTCAGACCGATTCGTACGGAGCCCAAGCCGTACTACCGACACGCATACAAAACCCAGCCGAACAAACACAATACTCCGCGACCGACGGGTATGCCGCATATGAAACTGAGCTGAAACACAGCGGGAACGACTCGGAGAGGCGCGCACGAGACAACTGCAACGTCCTACTCGGTCAGAAGAACGACTCCTACATGCACAATAATCACAAATGAAAAAATACAAAAAAAAGGGCCAAACAATCAATGACAAAGCCAATAAATACAGGGGGTGAAAAAAATGGAACAAGGACACACCCCCAACTCCACCTACATAAAGGCCACAAATCCCTACCATGATCCTTTGCAAATTCCACTGACCTGCCAGCACAGAACACCATCACACAGCAAACACAGACACACACACAGCTCATCCAACACAAAAGCCACACACCATTAGCACCTCAACAAATAGCACCCTCACACACACCCAGCAAAACCTACACACACACACCCTCACTTGCACACACACACACACATCAATCACCACCACCACCACCCATCACCATGCCCCTAAAGAAGAATCCAAAGTTCCTAGATAGTGAATTGGAAGTCATGGTAGACGAGATCCTGAGGGTAGAGCCACAGTTGTTTGGCACATTGGTCCAACAGACCCCCATGTCGCAGAAAACCAAGATGTGGGCGAGGATCGTCGACAGGGTGAACGCACAATCACCATGTTTGCGCACAAAGGAAGACATCCAGAAAAGGTGGTATGATGTGCGCAGGAGGGTCAGAGACCTACTCAAGAAGGATTACCTCCTGAGCCAGCACACCAGCAGTGGCCCTCCTGCAAAACCAGTATACCTCAGGCCCTGGGAGGAGAAGGTGCGGGCCATCCTACCACCAGTGAGCGTATATGGACTAACAGACATCCCAGAGCCTGGTGAGTACACAACTAATATACACAATATTGTGTGCCAATACACACACATCACTGTCAAGGGGACAGTCAAACCATCCACCCCTAGTAAATCAACAGCAACCAAAAGATAATCATCCCAAGATGTGTATGTCAGTTAGATAAACACAATACATGCCATCTCATAGTGATATGTAACTGTGTCATGACATGTACAAACCTAACAACAAATAGAGCAAGGCAGTGGCACAAATATAACCAACAAACACTGCCTGATATTTTGCCACCACTAGAACACCACCTCACAGGGAAGCTCACTTAAAGGAAGGAATTATGTGTATGCTGGTGAAGTCAGTGTAGCCAATAGCATGATGGGAGTTGTAGTCACAGATACTGCTCACCCTCACAATTGGCCCATCAACACCACTCTGAACCATGCTCACATCACAGGAAGTGGATAAGGACTGACAAGATGGCTGACACTGGCTACTGCTGTGGGGAGCACAAGGCCCTGCTGGGAACTGTGCACCAACAAACAGCACAACACCACTGCCTGACATCCTGAAAGCCAACTTGCACTCTCTGCAATGCAAGCACGTTGCATGGTGGGATATCTGGCTGGGTGGGAAGGAGGACTCACAGCACTGACCATAGTTACAAGCAGCTCACCTCACACACCCCCTCAACACAAACTCCACATAACCCACCTGGGAGAATGCAATGCCTCACATACCAAATGAAGATCCCACAAAGAACCACCACCCTGGGTAATGCTGTGTGAAGCACAGGGACACACCTGGCACTTGTAGCCAAACAAACGCAAGGACAACACTGTCAGCCTTCCTGTTAGCACAGGCACACTACCCCACAGGGAAGCAGAGTCAAAAGGAAGGAAGTACGGGCATGCTGGGAAGGGGGTGTAGGCAATAGCATGATGGGAGTTGGAGTCACAGATACTGCTCACCCTCACAATTGGCCCATCAACACCACTCTGAACCATGCTCACATCACAGGGAGTGGATAAGGACTGACAAGATAGCTAACACTGGCTACTGCTGTGGGGAGCACAAGGCCCTGCTGGGAACTGTGCACCAATAAACAGCACAACACCACTGCCTGACATCCTGAAAGCCAACTTGCACTCTCTGCAATGCAAGCACGTTGCATGGTGGGATATCTGGCAGGGTGGGAAGGAGGACTCACAGCACTGACCATAGTTACAAGCAGCTCACCTCACACACCCCCTCAACACAAACTCCACATAACCCACCTGGGAGAATGCAATGCCTCACATACCAAATGAAGATCCCACAAAGAACCACCACCCTGGGTAATGCTGTGTGAAGCACAGGGACACACCTGGGACTTGTAGCCAAACAAACGCAAGGACAACACTGTCAGCCTTCCTGTCAGCACAGGCACACTACCCCACAGGGAAGCAGAGTCAAAAGGAAGGAAGTACGGGCATGCTGGGAAGGGGGTGTAGGCAATAGCATGATGGGAGTTGGAGTCACAGATACTGCTCACCCTCACAATTGGCCCATCAACACCACTCTGAACCATGCTCACATCACAGGGAGTGGATAAGGACTGACAAGATGGCTGACACTGGCTACTGCTGTGGGGAGCACAAGGCCCTGCTGGGAACTGTGCACCAACAAACAGCACAACACCACTGAATGACATCCTGAGAGTCAACCTGAACCCACTGCAAGGGTGGCATGCTTCATGGTGGGATAACTGGGCCAGGTGGAGAAGGATGGCCGGATGTCCACCAAATACAACCAATGCTGGCCATGCACACACCTCAACATTCATATTGAAATGCCCCAGGTATGCATGACAATGTGCTACACCAATATCAACCTCTTACTGTGACAACTTAGGACAATGCAATGTACATGCCCGCATCCAGAGGTACAGTCACAACTGTCAGGTGTGTGAACCATTGATGCCTGTAGAAACATTACATACAATGTGTGTCTCCTCCAAATACAGGTGATTATGATGGGGACACAGCAGCAGGCGAGGAGGAGTCCCTGTCCCAGGCTCCGGGGGACCAAGAGCTCACTGGTGTGGAACAGCCTCTGCCCTCCTCAGATGGCGGAGACCTACCTGGCACCTCCGGTGTGAGTCATCATGCAGCACCAGCTGGACCAACATCTGCACCCCCTGCACCCACCCCTCCAACAACTGCCAACATACAGACCACCCCCGCCGACACGGACAGACCAAGGACCACCGCTGACAACAGCACAGGGCCCCAGGCCCACCGTGGAGCAACGGATGACAACACCACCAACAACCCCCAAGTGGGCCTCGGGTCACCTGTGCGTGCCACCGCAGGTCCTGCACGTGTCGCCAGGGGTGTTGGGAGGGGTGGTAGACATAGGTCGCTGCTTGCAGAGGGGTCTGGACTGCATGATGACTCACAACTGGCACGCATCGCTGATGCGTACCAGGATAGCACCGGAGAGGTCAGACAGGTAGTGGGGATCCTCAAGGACATACAACAGCAGCAGGCTGCCCATCATGCCCGCTTGGACTCCCACATGTCCCGTGTGGAGACACACATGTCTCGCATGGAGTCCAAGTGGGACACATTGCAAGAACTCACAGCGGTGCATAGGGACATATTGACATGCCTCCGCCAGATTAGCACCAACATGGCCACACCTCCCTGTGTGCCCACAACATCTGGTGCTGCAACAACTGACACCGCCACAGGGAGGGAGGAGGACTCTGGCGGAGACTCCCCTGCACCGCAGCAGCCTGCACGTGAGGGTCCCCCCCCAAAGAAGAGGGGTCGTCTGAGGAAGGAAAACTGAGAGGTTGATGGCCACGTACATCCCCCAGGAAGCCAACACCTGTTCCGGAAATTATCCTTTGTGTGCAAACGTTTCACCCTGTCGAATGCAACAGTACTTTCCCACATGACATGGGGAGTTCAAGTTGGACTAATGTATCATATGACTGTGGACTTCACTCAGGACATTTCTGCTACCAAGACTTCCAACTCATCTGGGAACTTTGGATCACAATCCCAATGTACAGCACCCACCATCCTGTGCACTATACACACACACATTTCTGTAAATAAAATCACTAGTACACCATACTTGCCACTGTTGTTATTCAAATGTGGATACTGTTATGGTGATGATGTTCTGCCAAATTACACTGTGTATGCTAACTGCTACAGCAAGTACAACACCGTTGTGTGAGTAATGGTGACGTTTCACATATGAGGGAGACACACCACTAGGGCTACACAACACAGACACCAGGGCCATCGGACTCATCGCCCACAGTGATGTTGCCAGGAAATACAGTGGAATACACAGGCACCACACCTATTCAGAGTCTGTGTCAACTAGCCCACAGGTGCAGTAAGCAAATGTCAGTCAGATGTGTGACCACAGACAACGCACATCCCAAAATGAAGCACAGGTTTATTACACATTAGCAACATGTTGTTTCCACTACAAATGCAAGGTTTACCCACGTGGCAGTGGCCACACAGTCAACAAGTGCAGAAGATATGAAGTCCAGGGGTGTGTGGCACATCACTTGTAGGGAAACTACTGCTGCCACCCTGAAAGCTGAATCATGGTGTCGGGGGATCCAAGTTGACCAAAGTACACAGTAAGCACCCTGTGAAGGACAGACATGACACACAGTTAAAATCACTGTAGAACAGGACAGTACTGCAATACTCATGCCCAATACTTGTCACAAGACAACTACACAAAACCAAGTTAGCATGTCAGAACTGTTGGGGAGTTCAGACTACCTGGAAGGACACATTGCTGCACGCATCCACTCAAGTAGCACATGGCCACACTCAAACAGCACCAGAGCACCACCCACACATATCATGCAAACTCACGTCATTCACATTACATCTCCCTGGATACTCACATTCAGCTGAAGAAGTTGGTGATGAGCTGTGTGCGGACATCACCATCATCACTGGCATCGTGGTCCAGGCCAGGATCCTCCACAGGTGGCGGACGTTGGTCATCGTCATCCAGGATGAGAGGCAACTCCTTCCGCACTGCCAGGTTGTGTAGCATGCAGCAGACGATGACAATCTTGCACACCTTTGCTGGGGCATATGGGAGGGCCCCTCCTGTCTTGTCCAGGCAGCGGAAGCGGCTCTTCAGGAGACCAAAGGTCCGCTCTATCACTCTCCTGGTCTGACCATTTGCCTCATTGTTGCGCATCTGGGCTGGTGTCACAGGGTTCCTGAGGGGTGTCAGCAACCACGGCATGTTGGGGTATCCGGAGTCACCTACGGACAGACAAGTGCACATTAGCTGATTTAGAAAAGTGGGTGGAAAACTACAGATCAGAACACACACAATGGTACAAAGTCAGTACACACCGACAAGCCAGGCACGCTGGTTCTGCATCTGTGCCATCATCCTCGGGATGCGACTACTCCTCATCACGTAGGCATCGTGTGCTGAACCAGGGAAACGGGCACACACATGTGTGATGCTCATATCTGCTAAACATACCCCCAGAGCATTGATCGAATGGTAATGTTTACGGTTCTGGTATGCCTGCTCATGTGCCTGTGGTGGTATCAAAGCCACATGTGTCCCATCAATGGAGCCAATGACATGTGGCATCCTCCCCAGGGCATAGAAGTCACTATTGACGTCAGTGAGTTGCTGACGTGTAGGGAAATAGATGTACTGGTTCAGGCATCTCAACATTGCCTCCAAAACATCGCGTAGCACACGGCTGAACATAGTCTGTGACATCCCACCGGCAGTCGCAACAGTGTGTTGAAAGGTACCGGTGGCAAAGAAGTGTAGGGCTGCCATTACCTTCACCTTGGGGGTCAGCGCCGTAGGGTACGTCCGGCCAGGTTGCAAATTTGGTGCCAAGCGCACTGCCAAATCCTCAATCAGCTGCCTGGTGAAGCGGTACCGTCGGATGCTGTCACGTTCCACCATCGTTGCCAGGTCAGGGAATGGTCTATGGACAGCTGGAGCCCTGCAGTGCATAGGTTGAAGGAAAAAAGATTGTCTGTCACCCCACATATGTGCCATTCACCATACACAATTTCACATGAAACATCATTACGTGACACAAGTACTTGATGTGTGTGCCGTTCTGTCGGACATAACTCGCACCTACATGGCCATCATCTAACTTCTCAGTACAACACGTGTGCACAACAGGTACCAGGTTGTGCTATGGAAAACCATTAGGCTGTGTCACAGTACCCATTTACTTCTGTCACGTTCCACACACACACCACAGTGACATGTCTGGACTGATGCGCCACAGGCATCACAGCTCATTGACAGGTAGATTCCCAGTGACCTTGTCTTGCCACATGGACACTGGCATGACATGGCGTATCATGTACACGTCAGAAAATGAAACATGACTCCCACAGGTAGTGGCCCCTGTCGCATCCGCAGGACAGACATGGACGCCAGTGACGCACAACATCAAAGTCCATGCACAAACAACGTTGATGTGGAGACTGTCTCCCATCGTGCACATGGAATCAGAGACATCGGAAACACAACATGCACACAGACTGTGGAGGGACATCACTATTGTGGCAATGGGTCATCCTGTGATGTACATGCCTTCCCACATGGGACCCTGGGGGTATGTGACATGTCATACACATACACAACCTGGAAATATGACCATGCCACATGCTCCAAAATGAACTGTTGCACATCACAGTGGTCATGTGCACAACACACAAAGGACCCTGTCCCCATGAACACATGCACAGCCTGGGTGTGGCTGCCCACAAGTGCCACCACAGAAACCACATGTTAACCCCATACACAGAGAAGGAAATGCAGCCTTACATGCCTTAGGAAACAGTGTGGTCTGGGTGTGGTGTTGTAGGTGTGCCCCTGGGTCTCTGGCAGGTATATGTGGCTGGCATACGTTCACCAGTGACAAGCATGGTGACATATGCGACTGACCTGTACAGGGACGCATTGTACAGCAATGGACCGATCGGTGTGCCCGGCCGGCCCATTGCACGTGTTGTAAGCGGGTACGCGTTGTACAGCAATGGACCGATCGGTGTGCCCGGCCGGCCCATTGCATCTGTTGGGAGCGGGTACGCGTTGTATCCCGAAATACGCGTTGTACAGCAATGGACCGATCGGTGTGCCCGGCCGGCCCATTGCATGTGTTGTGAGCGGGTACGCGTTGTACAGCAATGGACCAATCGGTGTGCCCGGCCGGCCCATTGCATCTGTTGGGAGCGGGTACGTGTTGTATCCCGAAATACGCGTTGTACAGCAATGGACCGATCGGTGTGCCCGGCCGGCCCATTGCATGTGTTGGGAGCGGGTACGCGTTGTACAGCAATGGACCGATCGGTGTGCCCGGCCGGCCCATTGCATGTGTTGTGAGCGGGTACGGGTTGTACAACAATGGACCGATCGGTGTGCCCGGCCGGCCCATTGCATGTGTTGGGAGCGGGTACGCGCTGTACAGCAATGGACCGATCGGTGTGCCCGGCCGGCCCATTGCATGTGTTGGGAGCGGGTACGCGTTGTACAGCAATGGACCGATCGGTGTGCTTGGCCGGCCCATAGCATCTGTTGGGAGCGGGTACGCGTTGTATCCCAAAATACGCGTTGTACAGCAATGGACCGATCGGTGTGCCCGGCCGGCCCATTGCATGTGTTGGGAGCGGGTACGCGTTGTACAGCAATGGACCGATCGGTGTGCCCGGCCGGCCCATTGCATCTGTTGGGAGCGGGTACACGTTGTACAGCAATGGACCGATCGGTGTGCCCGGCCGGCCCATTGCATCTGTTGGGAGCGGGTACGCGTTGTATCCCGAAATACGCGTTGTACAGCAATGGACCGATTGGTGTGCCCGGCCGGCCCATTGCATGTGTTGTGAGCGGGTACGGGTTGTACAACAATGGACCGATCGGTGTGCCCGGCCGGCCCATTGCATGTGTTGGGAGCGGGTACGAGTTGTACAGCAATGGACCGATCGGTGTGCCCGGCCGGCCCATTGCATCTGTTGGGAGCGGGTACGTGTTGTATCCCGAAATACGCGTTGTACAGCAATGGACCGATTGGTGTGCCCGGCCGGCCCATTGCATGTGTTGGGAGCGGGTACGCGTTGTACAGCAATGGACCGATCGGTGTGCCCGGCCGGCCCATTGCATGTGTTGTGAGCGGGTACGGGTTGTACAACAATGGACCGATCGGTGTGCCCGGCCGGCCCATTGCATGTGTTGGGAGCGGGTACGCGCTGTACAGCAATGGACCGATCGGTGTGCCCGGCCGGCCCATTGCATGTGTTGGGAGCGGGTACGCGTTGTACAGCAATGGACCGATCGGTGTGCTTGGCCGGCCCATTGCATCTGTTGGGAGCGGGTACGCGTTGTATCCCGAAATACGCGTTGTACAGCAATGGACCGATCGGTGTGCCCGGCCGGCCCATTGCATGTGTTGGGAGCGGGTACGCGTTGTACAGCAATGGACCGATCGGTGTGCCCGGCCGGCCCATTGCATCTGTTGGCAGCGGGTACGCGTTGTACAGCAATGGACCGATCGGTGTGCCCGGCCGGCCCATTGCATCTGTTGGGAGCGGGTACGCGTTGTATCCCGAAATACGCGTTGTACAGCAATGGACCGATCGGTGTGCCCGGCCGGCCCATTGCATGTGTTGTGAGCGGGTACGGGTTGTACAACAATGGACCGATCGGTGTGCCCGGCCGGCCCATTGCATGTGTTGGGAGCGGGTATGAGTTGTACAGCAATGGACCGATCGGTGTGCCCGGCCGGCCCATTGCATGTGTTGGGAGCGGGTACGCGTTGTACAGCAATGGACCGATCGGTGTGCCCGGCCGGCCCATTGCATCTGTTGGGAGCGGGTACGCGTTGTACAGCAATGGACCGATCGGTGTGCCTGGCCGGCCCATTGCATGTGTTGGGAGCGGGTACGCGTTGTATCCCGAAATACGCGTTGTACAGCAATGGACCGATCGGTGTGCCCGGCCGGCCCATTGCATGTGTTGTGAGCGGGTACGCGTTGTACAGCAATGGACCGATTGGTGTGCCCGGCCGGCCCATTGCATGTGTTGGGAGCGGGTACGCGTTGTATCCCGAAATACGCGTTGTACAGCAATGGACCGATCAGTGTGCACGCATTGGCTGGGGCCTGGCATGGCAACGGACACGTTTTCGAAGCTCCAACAAGTCTGATGCAGTGAATTCAGTTGGCCAGCCACAACAATGTTGCAAAATCATGGGTGTCATGAAGTTGAAGATTTGAAGGATGCTGTGGGCGTGTATTAGTGCTGCTATTCCATGGATTGGTCAGATTCAGAAGATGCAAATGACTTGGACCTATCACTTTGGACACATGGGACAGTATCTGCCTCTGCAGCACACATATAATGCTGGCTGTTCCCCTGAGAGCTCACTTGCCTGCACTACATGCTCCAGGACGACATCTGCCACCAACACTGCTGCTGTTTCTGCATCCTCTGGCTACTGCAATGGCACGTACTGTGGAGAGAGCCCCAGCCTTCAGCCTTGAGGAGAACCAGGCCCTGCTGGACAGCCTCTTTCCACAGTACAGCAAGCTGTATGGGAAACCAGGGGAGCAGGTGAGTGTGCTGTCCACTGCCTTACTAATTGTGCATGTTGTCTGACTAGCAGGACTTACAGTGTGCACACTACTGGCTAGCATGCTCACTGAGTAGTTGTCACACCCCAAAGTGTGTAGTTACATGCACTGAACTGGTACAGTGCAGTAACAGTGCATTCCAACTAGGTTTACTTCCCATGCAATGATACCATGTAGTGACTGCTGGCAAACTGTTCATAGCCATTGTTGCACTGCCTGTGTACATCATATGCCCCTGTGATTGAGACATGTATATCCAACTGTGTGATGCACGTATATGTTGCATGTGTAGTAATGGCCTTTTCACTTTGTCATCCTCACAGGTTGATGCCCACCAGAAGCAGGAAATCTGGCTGACCATCGCCCGGGAAGTAAGATCCGTGGGGGTCTACAGGCGCAGGATCCGCAACTGCCAGAAGAGGTGGCAGGACCTTCGGGGCTGGACCCGGAAGATCGCAAGGGTCCAGCTGAAGCTGTCGCCTCCTCGCAGGAGGGGCGGACACCGGACCCTGACCCCCCACATGCTCCGGATCCTGGCGGTGGTCTTCCCTGACCTGGATGGGCAGCTGAAGGGCAGACAGCAGCAAGGAGGGGTGAGTCCATGACTGCACTGTGCACTTTGTCTGACATGCTATGTGCCCTCCTCTGGCCTGGTTAAACTTCCACAGTACATCAGTCATGTGGTCCAGGACCCATGTCCCTCATTTGTGACATGCCCACTTCTCCTCTGATACGCATATGTGTGGCCCTTATAGTCAGGAAATTGTGTCATTTGGGGACTGTGTCATTGCATTTAGCTTTGCTCAAGGTGGGGGACAGCACTTGTTCCCGTGACTATGTTGTGCGACTCATGGGTGGGTCAATTGCTTACACAATGCCTAAGTTCTGACATGTAATCTGGGTGTAACTGTGATATGTGGTCCACTTGCTGATCTGAATCACCACATGTCCCTGTGGAATTTGGCACACACCCATGCTGCTGGTGGGAACAATGTTTGGGCCTCAGGAGTATGTGTATCAAGAGTGTCACACATGCTTAGCCACCTGCCTACTGTCCAGGACTCATCCCTCTTACAGGTGGAGCTGGACAGTCATGCCTACTCCAGGGCATACAATACACTCTGTACTCCCACTCCCGTGTATCATCTGGCATGTTGTGATCAGTGAAATGTACCCTCAGGTGTCTGCCTCTGTCTCATTGTGCTGTGTCTTCGTTGTCAGGACTACTGGTATGTTTATCAGTTAGGGCTCAGCATGCCATCGGAGATGTGACCATGATAGACGATACTTCTGTGACTTATAGGTGTCTGATCACTTGACTGTGCACACAGGTGTTTGCGACTGTGACTTTCAGGCAGCTGTTTTTCATTCACAGCACACTGTGAGGTGCTCATGTTCAGAGAGTTGTGTTTCATGTCCCCCATATGTCCAGTTGGTATGACGTGGACAAATAGTAGTACAGATGATGTGGTTTATGGGGGATGGACATGTGCACTTGTCAGTCACATAACTTGCATTCCCCATGCCCTCGGATTGTGACACAGTGCAGACTGTTGTTGGCTGGCTGCCATGGCCATGTGACTGGAGACAGTAATGTATGACTTTGCACGCATTCCTGTGTCATGGCATTAAACTTCCTGAGACTGATCCTGCAGGGGAGTGACATGTGCAACATGCACCCCATTGTGACATTGACTATCCGGACATGGGTGCATCATGGTGTCTGGTGCTGGTATGCATCACATGCATTTCTATTTAGACTCTGGCCATCCCTTTCATCCGGACACCTGCACTGACTCAGTGGCAAGAGATGTGATGTGTGCATGTTCACATACTTCACCGTGTTCCCTGCAATGTCCAACAACTGTGTAGGTGTTGCATGTGTCCACACTGGGGTCTTACCATCAGACAGGCACCAGACAGATGGGTGCAAGGGCAGGAGGGGTGTGAGTCCCATGGTTGACCATCAGACTGACAATTGGCTTCCCCGAATCTGTGTGAGGACTTTAGGCAATGTTCAACTAAGGATGCCAGGGCTTGCTCTGTGATGTGCTGTACTTACTGTGGTGTGTGCGGTCAGTGCAGGTGACTGATGTTTGTCTGTTTCCCTAATTGTTTGCAGATACATCCACGGCCACAGGAGGGGACAGCTCCACGGACCAGGAGCAGCAGCGGAGCCAGACTGGGTCAGCATCCGAGGAGTGGTCAGAGGGACCCAGTGGCACGGAGGGCGAGGGGAGCCACACCGAGGAGCCCTCAGCACCATCCACCTCAGCTGAGGACCAAAGCAGCTCGGAGGATGACTCCCTTGTGGAGGCGGGTCTCAGCAGCCACCAAAGGCCAGCTAGTCTGTCTGGCCCCGCCACCACCACCACCACCGCCCTCCCATTGGCTCCCATTCCTGAGGTCCGTGGAGGCTCCCATGCTCGGGCGCGTGTCTCCTTCGTGCCAGGCACCGCACCCCCTGCCCCTGTGTCCCCTGCCGCCCTGAGTGAGGAGTCTGTGTACCTCCTTCGGCAGCTCCATGTAGGGCAGACAGCAATGCTGAGTGTCCTCCATGCACACACCACTCTGTTGACACAGCTGGTGTCGTTCATGGAGGGCATCTCGACGGGTATGTCTGCCCTACAGAGGAGCAATAAGTCCATGGACTCCTCCCTGACGGCAGCAGTGTCCCTCCTCCAACAGTCCCTCACCCCTCCCACCTCTGCCCCATCCACACTTCCTGCCACCCTACCTGTCCAAAGCACATGCACACCTGCACAATCACCCAAGCACACAGACACGAGCAGCACAGACACACCCAAGAGAAAGGCAAGACGTGCACACAAGCATCCTCAGGGGACTGATACCACACACACAGGGGATGGGGATCAGACACACACACAGGCATCCAGTGTCACTCCGCAGTCCTCCAAATCCTCTCCCTCCAAGACCCCTTCCCTTGCCTCACCTGCTACCCTACCTACACAGCAGATCTTCCTGTGTGACCTCGGCCTCTTCCCCTCCAATCCTGCTGATCCAGCATACCGGGGGAAGAGGAAGTCCACCCACACAGAGGGGAGTTCCCCTCGCCCCCGGACACCCTCCCCCAGGCGCAGGCAGACACAGGACCCCATTCAGAAGTCCCCCCGGACCAGGAAGAGCAAGACCCCACCACCACCACCAGGCAGCTCCACCACCCAGAATCTCTCCTCCATCCCCCAGGCCACCACTCCACAGGTTCCCCCGCCACACCCTGCCCCAGGTTCCCCCACACACCGATACCGCATCCCCAGACTGCTTAGGCCCCCCCCGCCACTTGCTCTTCCACCCCCAACCCAGACGCTCTGCCTGTTATTGCCACTGGTGTGGAGACCGTGTCCCCCCCTCTGTCCTGCCCACCTCGTCTGCCCACCCTTCCACTCCCTTGGAGTCATGCACTGCAGTGGAGTCCACAACCACTCCGTCTGACTCGGGCACTGCAGTGGGGACCCAGTCCACCACATCAGACCAGCCCACTGCAGTGGTTGCAGCACCCACACCAACTGACTTGTGTACCACAGTGGTGCCGGCCCCCCTGAGTCAGACACCTCCACTGCAGTTGCCGGTGACACTCCTGCACCCACCACCCCTTCACTGCCTCCTTCTGCCATCCCCTGATCCTGTCCCTGCGGTGCCTGGCCTGCCCCTTGTATGCCCCTCCAAGGGGGATGTCCCCTGTCCGTACAAGTGCAGGCAAGCAATGGGTGACCAGTTGTCACTTATCACCCTGTTGGGACTGTGATTTTGGACTGGCCATTGGCCTTAGTTTCTTTTGGACTTCAGAGTTTTCCTTGCCATTTGCTGAATAAAGCCTCTTTTTGTTTAATTGTGGCTTTTCTTTTGATGTACATGATGTGGATGAGTAGCATCCTGCATTTGCAGTTGTAATAGTGTTCATATCAGGAAAATGAAGTGTTGCTGTGATGGACTCCATGTGGTCCATGGGATATGTGTGCTGTTGTAGTCTGGATCTATGGCATCCTTTGCTGCAGTCTGAGGGTGTAATGTTCTGCATTTGACACAGGGATGTACATTTTGCATTTGTAAATGAACATCTTTGTCTTACACTGAGGCACATCTGGTGGGCTTACCACTGTTCAATGTTCCGATTTCCCTGACTGTGTGCCCAGCTCCACTGGACATGCAGTTTTGCACATCAATGTCGAAGGACTCATCTGTGTATAAAGTGCAACTTGCTTGACACGTGTTTTGTGTGTATGCAGATGACTGACGTGACACTCCCGTACCCAGGCTGATGTGAGCAGAGGCTTCTGTGTGTTGTGGTTGTTGACTCACTGACGGAGTGTTCTGCTGACATGTTTGGGTCGTGCACAGACAAGGTTTGGCACAGCGGACCTTCCACAGGAGTGGAGTGCCCTCATGGCAGTGTGTAATCCCGTGACATTGCGTGGGCCTGTGTTGTGTGTTGTGTAAGCATGTCTGTGCGTGTTCCCTTCCCTTTTCCTACACAGGCTGTGTCCCTAGGGATGTTCCTGTTTGTGATGCTTGCTGAGTTGTTCTGTGTTCATCCAGCATCTTGGACCTGGTTTCTCCGTGATGTGGGTGCATGGCAAACTAATGTTCATGAGGTTGTCATACCAGGTTGTCTTTGTTGTCAGGGCTGGGGATGTGGGCAAACGCAGATGGGACACAATCAGGATTCCCCTTGGCACTTGTTGTTTACACAAGTCATGTGATTTTCAGTTTGTGGTAGCTTTCAGTGATTGTGACACGTTGTGTGTGTGACTGCTGCCACTCCTCAGGGTCAGAGCTGCAATGTTGGAAGTTGTGTACGTGTGTTCTTCGTGTGTCACCTTGGCTTCTTCGTTGGTGTGTGACTATGGCCAGGATCCCATTGATTGTGGTGGATTTCACATCATGCCCATGTACGGCATACTGTGCTGTGTGTCAGACATTCACGAGTCTTGTTGACTGGCCATGTGTGATGGGTTTCTGCACCTTAGTTCCCACCACCACCCCTGGTATTGTCATGGGTGCATGTCCAATGTCACCAGTCCATGTGAGCTTCACTGCTGCACATTGGTGGAGATCAGGGTGTGTGGTGTTGAGTGTGTGCAAAAGTGAGTTGTTGCACGGCTAGACCCCTACCTCCATATTGGCCTTGGCTGGCAGGCCGTGCTGATTGATTGGAGCTTGTGTAGGTGTGATGGTAGTTTGTTGCTCAGGACACATGGCTGTGGTTCACAGTGTGAACGACATCTACCTTTGTCATCACAGTGGGATTATCATGCAGGCTAGTGTCAGCATAATGTGGGGTCCCTGGGGGTAGTGCTGTGGTGGGTCTGTCTCTTGCTGTGTTAGTTGCTGTTCCTACAAGCTTGTGTGACATGTGTAATTTGGGCTCCCTCTCATCTAACAATGCCTGATTGCCCACATAGGGGTATCCGATCCATGAGTAACTTTTGTATGGCACTGTATACACATCTGTGGTTGAAATTCAGGCCTCCTCATGTGTTGTGTGGTTGCCTGGGGACACTGGCACACCCCCCCATCACCTGTTGTGTTTGATATGCAGTGTGAGTCTGCCTGTTTGTGTTTGTGCCTTTGCACCACTGCATTGGCATATCTTGAGTGTGCCATTGGCTGTATGTTGTTTGGTGGCTTTCCCCTGCTGTCCCTGGGACTCCTAGGTCATCAGTCAGCACAATAATCATGGTTTGTATGTCCCATTGATGCCATGGTATGGTATTTGTTCACCTGACATCTACAGTCTCCACAGGATATCTACATTTGTGTGTCCATTGGTGCAGATATGTGGGTCAGCATTATGATGGTCACTTCTGTCATTGGGTTATTTGTGAATGTTGACAATGTGGGCCCCCATGGGTGATGTTTGTATGCACATGGCCAAAACGATGTTTCAGTGACAGTGCACTGTTTGCCTCGACCAATCTATGTTGCTATGGGACACAAGCACTACTATGCCACTGATGTGTTTGTTGTTGTGTGACCAGGATTCATCCATGCAGTTTGGCTTTGGCAGCTTTTACCATGACTACACTTCCCTTTTGGTCACTGTGGTGATGGGGCTTTGGGCCACATTGCCACACTGTTCAAAATGTGCATCAGCTATGGACACCACACTTCCCTTTTGGTCACTGTGGTGATGGGGCTTTGGGCCACATTGCCACACTGTTCAAAATGTGCATCAGCTATGGACACCACACTTCCCTTTTGGTCACTGTGGTGATGGGGCTTTAGGCCACATTGCCACACTGTTCAAAATGTGCATCAGCTATGGACACCACACTTCCCTTTTGGTCACTGTGGTGATGGGGCTTTAGGCCCCATTGCCACACTGTTCAAAATGTGCATCAGCTATGGATACCACACTTCCCTTTTGGTCACTGTGGTGATGGGGATTTAGGCCCCATTGCCACACTGTTCAAAATGTGCATCAGCTATGGATACCACACTTCCCTTTTGGTCACTGTGGTGATGGGGCTTTAGGCCCCATTGCCACACTGTTCAAAATGTACATCAGCTATGGACCCCACACTTCCCTTTTGGTCACTGTGGTGATGGGGCTTTAGGCCCCATTGCCACACTGTTCAAAATGTGCATCAGCTATGGACCCCACACTTCCCTTTTGGTCACTGTGGTGATGGGGTGTTCGAGCCCATTGCCACAGTGGCCATGGTCTGTTTGCATTGTGGAGGCCACACACATTTATGTGTGACACATGTGCTAGGGGGTCACATTGTATGTTCAATGTCATGTTCAGTGTTGTAGGCATTTGACACAGACTACACACACTTGTCATGGTGTTGGGGGGGATGTAATTTTCTGTCATTCCTTATGTGGGAGTATGCTAGTTGTGTCATGCATTACCCGTCCTATGAGTAGGGGTGGTGTTAGTGGTAGGCATCCATCCCCCCATGAGTGGGGATGGTAGTAGTCACAGGCATCCAGCCCCCCTGAGTAGGGGTGGTGGTGGTGGCAGGCATCTAGCCCCCCCTGAGTGGGGGTGGTGGTAGTGGTAGGCATCCATACCCCTAAGGGTGGGGATGGTAGTGGTGGCAGGCATCCAGGCACCCATGAGTAGTGGTGGTGGTAGTGGTAGGCAGCCATCTCCCCATGAGTGGGGATGGTAGTAGTGACAGGCATCCAGGCCCCCATGAGTAGTGGTGGTGGTAGTGGTAGGCAGCCATCCCCCCATGATTGGGGATTGTATTGTATTGTATATGGTATTTATAAAGCGCAACTAACACCCTACGGGTACCCTGGCGCTAAAAGTACATGTATACAAACCAACGTCAGGCAAGAAAGGACAGAACCTAAAGAAAAACATTGCTCAAAAGAAAGACAGGAACATTATCTGGGGAACAGCCACGTTTTGATCCTTTTTCTAAACAAAGACAAGGTACTGCATTGTCTGATTTCAGTTGGGAGTGTGTTCCAGAGCTTTGCAGCAGCAACACTAAAAGATCTTCCTCCCGATCTGACCTTATTGAACCTGGGTATCTTTGCCAGGTAAGCAGAAGAGGAACGAAGGGTCCGGGTAGGAATATACCAGACCAATTTCTTCTGCAACGGTCTAGGACCGAGTCCATGTAATGCCCTAAACCCCATACAAAGGGATTTAAGGGATGGTAGTAGTGACAGGCATCCAGGCCCCCCTGAGTAGGGGGGGTGGTGGTGGCAGGCATCTAGCCCCCCCTAAGTGGGGGTGGTGGTAGTGGTAGGCATCCATCCCCCCATGAGTGGGGATGGTAGTAGTGACAGGCATCCAGCCCCCCCTGAGTAGGGGTGGTGGTGGTGGCAGGCATCCAGCCCCCCCTGAGTAGGGGTGGTGGTGGTGGCAGGCATCCAGCCCCCCCTGAGTGGGGGTGGTGTTAGTGGTAGGCATCCGTCCCCCCATGAGTGGGGATGGTAGTAGTGACAGGCATCCAGGCACCCATGAGTAGTGGTGGTGGTAGTGGTCGGCAGCCATCCCCCCATGAGTGGGGATGGTAGTGGTGACAGGCATCCAGCCCCCCCTGAGTAGGGGTGGTGGTGGTGGCAGGCATCTAGCCCCCCCTGAGTGGGGGTGGTGGTAGTGGTAGGCATCCATACCCCTAAGGGAGGGGATGGTAGTGGTGGCAGGCATCCAGGCACCCATGAGTTGGGGTGGTGGTAGTGGTAGGCATCCAGCCCCCCCTGAGTAGTGGTGGTGGTAGTGGTAGGCATCCATCCCCCCATGAGTGGGGATGGTAGTAGTGACAGGCACCCATTAGTAGTGGTGGTGGTAGTGGTAGGCATCCATCACCCCATGAGTGGGGATGGTAGTAGTGACAGGCATCCAGCCCCCTAAGGGTGGGGATGGTAGTAGTGACAGGCATCCAGGCACCCATTAGTAGTGGTGGTGGTAGTGGTAGGCATCCATCACCCCATGAGTGGGGATGGTAGTAGTGACAGGCATCCAGCCCCTAAGGGTGGGGATGGTAGTAGTGACAGGCATCCAGGCACCCATTAGTAGTGGTGGTGGTAGTGGTAGGCATCCATCACCCCATGAGTGGGGATGGTAGTAGTGACAGGCATCCAGCCCCTAAAGGTGGGGATGGTAGTAGTGACAGGCATCCAGGCACCCATTAGTAGTGGTGGTGGTAGTGGTAGGCATCCATCCCCCATGAGTGGGGATGGTAGTAGTCACATGCATCCAGCCCCCCCTGAGTAGGGGTGGTGGTGGTGGCAGGCATCTAGCCCCCCCTGAGTGGGGGTGGTGGTAGTGGTAGGCATCCATACCCCTAAGGGTGGGGATGGTAGTGGTGGCAGGCATCCAGGCACCCATGAGTAGTGGTGGTGGTAGTGGTAGGCAGCCATTCCCCCATGAGTGTGGATGGTAGTAGTGACAGGCATCCAGGCCCCCATGAGTAGTGGTGGTGGTAGTGGTAGGCAGCCATCCCCCATGAGTGGGGATGGTAGTAGTGACAGGCATCCAGGCCCCCTGAGTAGGGGGGTGGTGGTGGCAGGCATCTAGCCCCCCTGAGTGGGGGTTGTGGTAGTGGTAGGCATCCATCCCCCCATGAGTGGGGATGGTAGTAGTGACAGGCATCCAGCCCCCTGAGTAGGGGTGGTGGTGGTGGCAGGCATCTAGCCCCCTGAGTGGGGGTGGTGGTAGTGGTAGGCATCCATCACCCCATGAGTGGGGATGGTAGTAGTGACAGGCATCCAGCCCCCTAAGGGTGGGGATGGTAGTAGTGACAGGCATCCAGCCCCCTAAGGGTGGGGATGGTAGTAGTGACAGGCATCCAGCCCCCTAAGGCTGGGGATGGTAGTAGTGACAGGCATCCAGCCCCCCTGAGTAGGGGTGGTGGTGGTGGCAGGCATCTAGCCCCCATGAGTAGGGGTGGTGGTAGGGTGGTGTTGGTGGTAGGCATCCATCCCCCTATGGGTGTGTGTGGCATTGGTGTTGGCCATCCCACCCCTATGGTTCTGCTGTTGCTAGTGTGCGTTATTTGTGCATCCCTATGTGTGTGTGACCTATTTCGGGTACGTGTAGTTTGTTTGTATTGTTGGTGTTTGACTTACCGTCTGCGCCGTACGCGTCCGTGCCGGTCCCGGTAATAGATGTAGAGTATAGGTAGGACCTGCGCAATGTGATTCATGCTTGGATCGTCTCGTTCGGGTTTCTCGTGTCTTCGACTCGTACTCGTCGCTGGCTTGTTCGTCTCGTAGCCGTGGATCGTCTTGTGGCTCGAAACGGAGCTTATGTATGGCTCGCCCGGATGCTCAAACGTGCCGGACGTAGCGACGGCTTCGGCGCGTACGGATTGCGCATCGTACTAGTCCGGCCGGAAGATGCTGTGTATTTGCTTCCGTGCGGCTCGATTCGGCGTTCACGGATCCGGCTCGGGCGGGGAACAGGAGCTGGATTGGGTGAGTACGGCTCGCTCGGAAACTGGGTTGTTAGACGCATCGTACTTGTTCGTCCGGACGAGTGTACGAATCGGTCGGGAAACACGCATTCGGCTGGTATTTTTTCCGGACGAATACTGTTGGATGCCCTACCGGCCGAGATCGGAATCGACCCCTTTGTGGTTAGGCACAGGAGACATGGAACAAACTATCAGAACAAGAAGGACATTAAGGATGAGAAGTGCCAGGAAGAGACTCGGAGTCCATCTGTGATTCAGACTGATTATCCAAAAAAGTGGAGAGCTCTGCAGGTTCATAAAAAATCTGTGGGCGACCTCTGAAAGTTATTCTGAATCGCGAGGGGCCTGCAAAGGAAAATGGAATATTCATATTTATAAGTCTCCTGCGTAGATTCAAGAAACCTTTACGACGAATGACGGTGTCTCTAGCAAAGTCCTGTGTTATTGATATTCTGTGCCCTTCCCATTGTAATGTTTTAATCTTCCTCATTTGAACTAGGATTTGCTCAGTGTGTTGATGACGCAGAGGTTTAAAAATCACCGGTCTTGGAGAAGATAACGTTTTAGGCTTAAAGGTGGGAACTCTATGAGCACGTTCTATTTCAAAGTCCTTTTGAAATGAAATGTTCAGGACAGAAGGGATCCAGGTAAGCAGAAAATCCAACACTGAAGGAGCAGATTTCTCACAGTCTTCCGGTAAACCAAAAATTCGAAGGTTACTTCTACGATTTCTGTCTTCCTGTTCAGTCAGGTCTCTTCTCAATGAAGCCAAGGAGCGCTCCATATTTTAAACATGTTTAGCCAGCTTATTCATGAAGTCTTCAACAGTGCTAATTTGCGTTTCTGCATTGGAGACACATAATGAGAGATTTTTGAGATAATTCCGAATAGTCGCCACCTCAACTTGAAGTAAGTCTGTGTTCGTTTTGGTACTCTGTCCTATATCATGAACTGAATTAAGTTTGAGTAGTATAGTGTCTAAGGTCGAAGCGGAGTCCAAATTACCCTTAGCTGGAACCTCCGGGGTGGGTGAGTTTTGTTTGGATCTCTTCAGATTCCCTTTCGAATCCCTGTCCTTGGGAGTAACACCCATGCCGTCTGCCATTGGACACAAATACAGTAGATACACCAACTGACTGAAAGTGCGCAGCAATTGTGGAATGAACACAGAGTACAGTAAAAATTACTTCAGTAGAGAACAAAGTATTAATGTTAATGCCTGAGAGACCGAAAGCCAATTCATCCATGAAATGCATAAAAAGAGCAGAATTAATTAGGCACTGCACGGCCAACAAAAACGAAGACAATCACCAAAGCTTAGAAGTAAGCCAAAGACATGCTGCTCATGCGATAATATATACCACTGAAGTACAGTCAGATGAGTAGAAGGCCACTACATAGGCATTTAAATACTTAAAGAGTCCTGTCAGCGACTGGCAAAATGTAAAAGCGAAGACTCAGGTCCTGATAAATAGAGGTATAAAATTGGACATGACAATACCTCATGTAGTCCCAGGGTAATTAGGGAGCAGTCCAAGCAGAAAAAGACTTAAATATATCTCCTCAGACCTTGTAACGATGAGGCGATCGTGCCGGCCGCCATTTTGAAGCGCTGCCGTGAGGAGAATATCACCGGGCACCGTTGTATTCAGGGAAGCCGTCCGCGACCACAGCAAGCTAACCCAAATGCTCCTGCGCTGTTCCGCCGCCCAATGCTGCAGATTGGTGATCAAAAATCACAGGAACATCGATGGAATAAGAGCGTCCGCACCGGAGGTCCGCCAGAGCTCAAAACAACGCGGCCATTTTAGCTGCACGCTAAGCCACGCCCCTTAGGGTGCCAGTCTTTGAGTCCTTCAGCTGTTCTGGCAAAAGCAATAATCTAGCTGTAGCCTTTCAGTGGATAGACTGTTAACCTAATTCTACTGCCTATCAAAATTACCCAACATAGCACAATCTCACATGCAAATAATGTTTTTTTCTTTCTATTGTTTTGCATGTTCAGATTCAATGCTATCTAAATAAATCTCCTCTGTATTCCCATGAAAATTGATCTTGTCTTAAACTAATCTCCTGTCACTTATCTATTAATGCTGCTAACTATTTGCATGAATTAACATTACTCCTCCCACTAAAGATCTCACCTAACTCCTAATTCCAATGACCAACTAAAATCAGTGGGAAAGAAACACTAACCTTGGGTTACAGAGTGGCATGCTACTCAGTGTAAAGACCTTCAACACCTCGTATGGGGTAGTAAGCACTGTAGAACTGCAATTATAATTCAATAAATACAATGAAATTGGCCAATGGTAAAACCTGTAATTTTCAGCACTAAGCAACTGCAAAAACTATAATTGACAAGCTAAAGGATAAGGCAAATAACACTAACAGGAACAACAGCAGACTTTAATTGTTTCCATCAGAAACGTAACCCGCTTCCAGCCTCTTAGACAGGACAAAAGGTGATGGATGGAATCATTAAAGTAATCACAGCCATATGTAATTTCTCCAGACTTTAGTCTTTTCTGTCTTTCTTTAGCTTGTATCCTTACTGATAGGGACCGACCACATCCAAATCATTCTTGCCATGGCATGGCCCAAAATGGACAGTACAGCTTGAACTTGAACAGCTGGGGCTGCCACCATATCCCCTCTGAATGAGAGCACAAGCAAGCCAGCAGCTGTTACTAGCTGCTACCTTGCTTTAAATCCTCTGGGCCGCATTCATGTTATTTGGTGAACAGCTGTGCCATACTTTTGATTTAGGTGTAATTTTGATGACATTTAGTGAGTAAAACATGTTATTGTGAATTTGGTTGGGAATAAGTTTTAGGCCTCGGCTACAATATAGTGTGAAATGACGGATTTACATTTCAAGTAACTAAGCATAATTTTGTGTAAATTTGCTGTAAATTCAGAAGTGAATTCCGCAACCCCCAAATAATTTCTAGAGGTAACCCATTGGACCTAGCTTGCATATGCATTTTTACCTTGGGAGTCTGCTCCTTGTAGGTTTCCTCCTGTGCTAGAAGGAGAATACCAAGTTTTATTTCTTTATAGCCAAGTGTTATGCATTTTTATTTTTGTAGAAATACAAACAATAAATCATTATCATTTGGGTTACAGTTGCACTTTTTACATAATTAAAGGCTACCAGGCTAACATACATCTTCTGCAAACAAAAAATGAGACCAGAAGAAATGTAGGAAGGCTGGGGAAAAGAAAGAAAGAAGGAAAGAATGAATGAAAGAGAGAGAGGGAGAGAAGAAATGAATGAAGGAGAACATCAAAGTAAAAAGGAAGAAAGAAAAGGAACAGAAGAGAAGGAAGGAATAAAGGAGGGACAGAGATAAAGGAAGTAATAAGTCAAAGAGAGATGAAGAGAAAGGAAGGAAAGAAGGAATGAAGCAGGAGAAAAGGAACAAAGGGCCAAAGAGTAGGGAAGGGAATGAGTAGAGAGGGAAAGGAGGCAAGAGGGAAAGGAAAGAAAGAGGAGACAAGTACAGGAATGAAGAATGACAGAAAAGAAGGAAGCAATGCTGAGCAGTAAGAAAGCCGCAAAGAAAGAAACAGAGAATGTGAGAAAGCAATAAAGGAACAAAGGAGAGAAAGAAAGGCAGAAGGAAAATGAGAAATGAGATAGAAAGAAAGAAAGAGAGAAACAAACAAAAAAACAAACAAACAAACAAGCAAAAAAACAAACAAACAAACAAAGACAGCCAAAGGAAAAGAAGTTAGAAAGGAAAAGAAAGTAATAGAAAGTTAAAGAAAGAGAAAAAGGAAAGAGAAAGAAAAAAAGGAAGGAAGGAAGGAAAAAGAAGAGCAAAATAAAGAAAGAGAAGAGAAGAGAAAAGGAAAAGAAATGGGAAAAAAGGAGGAACACACTTAAATGCAGTGATGCTCTTTTTCAGGGTAGTTGTCGGAGAGATTTACAAACAATGTGCACTTAGACATTTATTTTCAGGCGTCTTAAGGGGATGCAGCAACACACTTGTTTATTTAGCAAGAGTGTGGGATGAATCTCACTCCTGCTCCCTCAGCCCGGCCTCCCAGTGGTATTAAGTGCGGGATTACCAGATAAATACAAAGTGGTGTATTTTGGATTTTCAGGCAGCGAGCTACTCCAGCCCCCTATTGAAGCTCTCGACAGACACGCTGGAGATCCCGAGGGTCTTTCACGCACGTTTATCGCTGGTCACTGAGCTCTAACCTCACAAAGCGTTAGCCTCAGCACACTGGTGACACCGAGCTTCACTTTGTGGACAACTGAGAGAGACTGACAGCCGAGCCTGCCTGTCTTGCACTTTGGTAAGTGTGTCAGTGCCACATGAAGGTTTCATTGCTGTTCATAAAGAATGAAAGGATTCTCCTTCTGAATGATGCTTTCTTGACCTTCCTGCTGGCCTTGCACAGACACTTCAAGAATAAGCCAATGCAGAGGCACACGACCTGTCACATTTCATAAACACAGGAACAAAATAATATGAAAGGCACATTCCACAAATGGATGACGAACCTAATATGAATATAATATTAGAGTGTGACTATAATTGGCCTCCCAGTCATTATTAACAACCAAGTTGATTTAAAAATGAGACTGCATTTTTTTCAGTTTCGATAATGTGAGTCAAAATAATAATATGTATGGATTAGAGATTAGGAAGTAAGGTGCCGTTTTGCCGTGATTGTAGAAGTGTTAAGGACATGGGTGAGGTTTCTTTCTGTCTCTTCCGAGTAGAAAGAGGAACCCCTCCGTGTGATTTACCAGTGAATCCTCCTTTACCACTGATTAAAACCCGCCCTGCCGCATTGTTTCATTTCTGACATGCTGCCTGCGTTAGCAGCAGGAGGCCGAATGAAGCTCCGTCTGTTTAAGGGCGGGGGGCATACGAGTGGGATTAAATTTGATGATCTAGGGGATCCGGAAGGGTGGGGTGGCTGTCTTCGGTTCCAGATTGGACAGGAAACAAATGACTAAATTACGCTGGGAGATGCTGGTTCCTACTGCAGATGCTGAGTCAGGAAGCAGGAACAGAAATCTGGCAGGGCGTCCTGTCACAGTCTGGCAGAAGAGGCTAAACCTTCAGGACACACACACACACATACACACACTAATGTTTATACATCACTATGAGGACGGGCCATTGACCGTAATGAAGTGTGTAATTACTATTCTAACTCTACGCGCTCCTTAATAGTAGGGAAGGTTATAAAGCGGACCGAAGCAAGTCAAACTACAATTTTAGTTTTTTGATACACTCGTTCAAAAGTACCTAAACACACTACGGGGACTGGTCCTCATAACGCACCAGTCCTCACAAAGATATTGTTTGTCTGGTTCTGTCAAGGTTAACCTACGCTATGAGGACCGAACCGGTCACACACACACACCACACACACACACACTCACACATACACACACCCACACACACACACACACACTCATATACAAACACACACACACTCATGTCTATAATCACAAGAGCGATACAAAAGAGGATGATGGACGGAACGCTTGAGCCAATCAAACACTCACCCCCAGTCAACTGATCTGGGTTTAATCCATCATCATTCTTTAGCTCACTCCACCACCCTAGTTCAGACATGGCCATATGCAAATCAGTCTGACCCTGTGCCTCATGGGAACAGTCCAGCCCGAACTGCCAAGCCATGTCTTCCCTGGACCGGAAACAAGCATCCTAGGACCGGTTTCTGGCATTCCAGCCGTCATCAGCCAGGCTTGCTTGAATCCAGTGGCAAAGTGAGCAAGGGACCCACGTCTGGGCATACCCCGCCAACTTAGGGCGAACAAAGCGATACAAAGAGGATGATGGACGGAACGCTTGAGCCAATCAAACACTCACCCCAGTCAACTGATCTGGGTTTAATCCATCATCATTCTTTAGCTCACTCCACCACTCCAGTTCAGACATGGCCATATGCAAATCAGTCTGACCCTGTGCCTCATGGGAACAGTCCAGCCCGAACTGCCAAGCCATGTCTTCCCTGGACCATGGATTAAACCCAGATCAGTTGACTGGGGGTGAGTGTTTGATTGGCTCAAACGTTCCGTCCATCATCCCCTTTTGTATCGCTATAATCACAAGAGGTCACAACAGTTATTAACAAACTGCTTGTGAGTGGTGTAGAGACATTACCATAATCACCACTGTGATGAAAAATGTTAATTATATTATGCCCTTCTCCTGAGGATTCACTCATTCCAGCAGCGGCGGTCCATGCAGGTAAGCGCGGTGAGGCAGGAACGAGGCAGGAGGGGGAAGTCAGCAGACGACCGAATAGGGAAATTAAATAAATAAATAAATCCAAATCCATCGTCTGTCGACATCCCCCCCATCCCGCCCCAACACGCTTACCCACGCTTACCCACACGGACCGCTGCTGCATTCCAGTGTATACAGGTAACTCCACTTCAACATCTAATTGTGATATGTGCACATACAATTATTTCAATGTTTATTCAGATTTTCTAAACTATGTCAGATTGGCAAGGCAGGTGCTCTGGGCCTTTTGAACCAACAAAGAAAAATACATTGGTAAAGCCAATAGGTTGGGCCTTAGAAAGTTGTGATGATAGTTATTTTTTATAAAAAGCAAATGTCACGAAAATAAAAAGAAGAAAGAAAATCATCACACTGCCTAAACGTGGCTGCCATATGCTTGAAATAAAAAGAATATGTATATAAACCCTTTTTATGTTTAATGCGCATAACAGGATAATAGGATTCTTATTGTGCTAACAAAGAGTATTATTGGTATTGAATTACTGTAACCTGTAGATATGGTACAAACACAAACGCACATAGGCATACCAGCCCCAGCACTAAAATGTTCTTCTTTCTAGTTGGTTGTGTAATGTGATCAGTAAAAATGTCATCACTCACAGTACAAGAAAGACAATATCTGAAGTAGCCTGAGCCATTGCCCCATGCTGTGGTGGTCAGAAGAAAAAGTTGAATGAGAGATGAATAGAGCAAAGGATGATGAGGGCTCACCCATTATTGTTGTGATGACCCCTTGACAAGGGGTCATTTATTGAGTGTTGTTTTTGCATGCCAGCTGATCGTGATTACTAGCACACACCACCTCACCTGAGTAGGCCCAATGCACGCCTGCTCCCCCTGACATACCTTTTATTTAGAATGCTTTGTGATGGTCAGAAGAAAAATGGGAATAACAGCTGAACAGATCCAAGGATCAAGAGGTCTGTCTGTCTATCTTTTCTTTTTTTTTTTAAATCCAATGAGTTTTTTCATTAGATGAGGCTGACAAGACAGATATAGCTTTGTCTATGCCAGACCAAGAAAGGATACTTTGCACTTTTCAGTGCACCTCAGACAATATATGAACTTTTTCCCCAAAACAAAGCAGCCATTTTAGCACTTGACTCTCTCAGGGTAGGCCTACCCTTGAGAGGTGGTGCGGGCTAGTAATCACCATCCGTTGGCATGCAATAACAACACTCAATAAATGATTGTCCAGTCATTCGTTTTTCTTTGAAAAATGAAAACTGCATTTATTACACACACATTATATAGTAGTAGCCATTAATTTACAAATATATACATCAGGTAGATAGAATTCCTTTAGCTGACATTCTGAAATCACACTTAACCTCTAATGGGTCATGACCCTCAAAATCACAGTACCGCCCGCCCCCACACCTCTACTATGTAGAACATCACAATATAGGGTTTATCACAAATAAAGCAGGCCTTTTGGCTTTGTCAAAAATCACCACATCAATATATAAGGCAAGCCTATTGGCTTTGTTAAGGGGTTGTCACCCCAATAATATTAGGGAAGCCTATTGGCTTTGTGAAGGGGTCATCGCATCATTCTTGTACATCTTTAAAAACATAAAATGCAGCCATAGAGCCAATTACTAGAGATCACTGCACTCCCAGGCTGAGAACAAAAGTTCTAAAGTAATCGAAAATGCCAACTTTCTAAAAGTGGAATTTTCTGAATTGTAATTTAAAATCCAACTTCACCATAAGTTGTGATTTTAAAATGTGATTCCAGAGACACCAATCTTGGGGTCCAATCTCTTCCCATTTAGAAATTACACTTATAAAATTTAATGAGGTAATCCCAATGTTATCCTTTGGGAGGGATAGGCAGTGCAGTAGTGAAAAACACATGTTGGCAGTTTAAATGGCACACCCAGGCTCTGCAATGTCAGGCCTGAGACATGTTTAAAGGGCTTCTTAGGTAGGTGGCAAATTCAGTGCTGCAGGTCCACTAGTAGCATTTAATTTACACACCCTGGGCACATTTAGTACACATTACTAGGCCCTTACAAGTAAATTAAATATTCCTATTGTGGATATGCCAATGTTACCATGTTTTAAGCAGAGAGCAGCACATGCACTTTAGCACTGGTTAGCAATAGCTTAATATGCTGTTAATCTGTGTAAAGAAGTCAATGTTTATTATTGTGTGTCTTGTCCAGGGCCAGACTGGAACTAAAAGCAGCTCTGGCAAAAATGTTCAAACTAATCCTGCTCTCTTCATCCTCACTAATCTCTTCTTCTCTTTCTCCTCTCCTTCTTTCCTCTCTCTAGCCTAAAGCACCCACTATGCTTGCTGTAAATACCTAGGGTAGCTGGAGAAAGTAGCAGAGGCTCCAGCTGCACTCTTTGCCTTCAAAAACCGACCTCCAATGGCTCCAGCCCACGGAGGAAATGCCCATTGGAATAAACGAGCACTCGATTCTAGAGCTGTGGTCAGTACTGTCAATTTTAGCAACCTCCATCACTTTTGAGCTATGAGGTCATGTTCGTCTAGGCCCAGCAAAGATCATTTAGACCAAGGGCTTCCAAAGAGTAGCTCAGGAACTACTGGTAGCTCGCCATCACCCTCAAAGTAGCTCTCAGAAGTGACGTCAAGACAGATATCTCTTTCAGAGAATCTGTGCTGTTAAAGAATGCAGTACTGCTTAGTTTATCACCATTAGAATAAAAGCCAGCTGATCCAATGGCAGGGCATTAATTTAGCACTCAAACACATACTTTGTGGGCCTATGGGTTCTGCCTCATGAACATCTGCAGGCACTCTCAATTGAGCTGAGTCACAAGGAGTTGTCCATGTTGTAGACCTTGCTCTGTCAGTCATACAATGAAGGAAGTATGCTAGCAGTAGCCTGAGAAGTAGCCAGTGCTGACCCACTAAAGTGTGGACTGTAGGAGCCAGAGTGAAAGTGTGTTAGTTAGATGCATGATCAACCCAAGAGCTGAGGAGAACATTATATGAATCTATAGCAGAGAAAAGAAAGAACCTAATCTGCATTTATATATTTATGTGAGTGTCTATGTGACAGCGTGTCCCTCCCTAATAAACAGCATTGCTTTCTGGATACTACGCCTAGTTCAAGGACCACCAAAAGTGTGTTCTAGCCCCTATCAAAAGGGTTTTACTTCTGGCAAAATTGTGTCTTTTCCTAGCTTAATAGTTCCAATTGCATAATAATAGTCAACCTTGACAGTTTCAGGAATTTTTGATCTAGTTGTGGCACACCGGCAACCATCATTGACATATTAAGAATATGAGTAGCCTACTTTAAGCCATCCCTGACATAATTGTGGCTGCCCCATGTATAATAAAGGCCATAACTGATATATGGTGGGCATCCTGGTCAGTATGGTGTCTAGCTTTGGCACAATGGTGGCCCTGGTATAACGATTGACATTTTCGGGATAATACAGGCCTCCTAAGTGTTATGGTGAGCATCGATGGCCTGTGATTGTAATACCTTGGCATATGAAGCTGAATCTGTCGATGTGAGGCATTTGTACATGTGAGTACTTGAAAATAACAAGCTGATATTTGGGGACTGTGTATTTCCTAAAAATGAAAACTGCAATTTAAAACCAAAACGTATGTTTTTTCAGAAAAAAGCTTTTCTTCTGGGAAATTGAGTTTGGTTGCCTAAAATGTAAAGTGGTAGGCAAATATGTGTATTTTCAGAAATTGATATGCTGATGAAGGCAAAGGTTGCAATCCCAAAACAAATTTCGAGTTGATAATTGAATGATAATGCAAACTTAGTTAGGGAAATATGTCATTTTTGCCAGAGGGCATGTGATGATTTGAATGTTACTTCATTAGGCATGTGGAGACGTTAAATATTGAAAAGCTTTTTCCTGGCATTTTATCCCGTAACTTTGCCTGGTACTCTTGGATGCTCACTACTGATAATCCTGTTTACGGTGGTCATATTGTAGCATTAACACGTGCCCACTATTTTACAGTGATAACATCTGTCAGTACCTCAGGAGGACTTCCCTTCAGCAGAAGTAGCTCTCACTACAGAAAAGGGTGGAGACCCCTGATTTAGATCTTCACCTAACATCTTTCTCTGAGACAGTGCTGTTGCCATTTGGAACTGCGCACTGTCAATTTATTAGTTAGCAACTCTGGCTCAATCTTCACCATGTCGCTGCACAGTAGATATGGTATCAGTCTAATAACACCTCCAGGTAATTTCTGGCCTCGCCAGGGTCCTGCCATGCCTGCCTTTGTTAGTGATATGCTTTGAGATGGCAAATGGTAGGCCTACTGTGTCCCAAATTTCTTCAGGTGTTTCCTGTTTAGTAGTAAAAAAAAAAGAAAATTACTAAGCTTGAGCTTTCTTAGATGGGGGACCATATTGGCTGAGTTCTGTAACTTGCAAGTGGTTTACAACACAACTTAATAATACTAATAATAAATATCTTTAACAATTAAAGAAGAATGACTTAATATTAGTTAAATGTCTTCATAATACAGTATGTGTGAAGTCACTGTGCTGACATCTCTATTCATATGCATTCACAGACTGCCAAAGAAGTTCATTGAACTAAACCTATATATATATAGCTCTCCAAATTTACTGATGTCGTTTAGATGTTACCCATCTTCCTACAGAACTGCAATGCAACAAAATAGCTCTGAATCCACTCATTTCCACTAAGGACTGAAAATTCAACCCAGACCTATGACAATAATCTCTAATTTGTTCCTGTTAATTCATATATTTGAAATGTAGGACTTTTTGGCTGGAGTCTTATTTAGTGCTGGGAGTTCAAGAAAAATGATCTAATTTGTTAAGGAGGTGATAAATTCTTTCTCATTCCCTCATTACTAGCTCAGTGGAATTTGGTGTGGGAATACCAATGAGATGAAATCTCTGATTCCACTGATATTTCCACAGCAAAATCCACTGATTCCAAGTTTTCTTACCAAAATGGACATGGCAATACCAGCCCCTTTACCCTGCATTTTGCCCTGAATCTGTTCACAAAACCATTGATATTTTTCATCTACCTGATCTGAGCAGATGCAAAATATCAGCAGGAGGACTTGGGGTCTGCCGGTCACGAAGGGTGTGTGTCTTTCTACGGGGAGCATTTTCTGCCCCCCTCTCATCGAGGGGGCAGGCTGTTTTGCTGCCTGCAGCCCCTGCACCTGCACCCTCTGACAGAACCAATATCCAGAATTATTAGCTCCAGAATTGACAGACTGGGTAATTCTGGGTCCAGATACACTTGTAATGGAATGTCACCCAGAGTTATTGTTTCGGGTGAAGTTCCAACAATGATAATGAGGGCCTTGGAGGTTTTTTCTTTGGTGGAGAATCTACCAGTAAAATTACCATAGGAACGGTATTTCTGAAATCATTCCACCATCAGACTAAACACGTGAGCAGCATACTAGCACTTTCTTCAAAATCAGAGTTTTTTCTGTTTTAAATCAGGCCATACGATTCGCCCCACACATACTTTGCGCTATGTGCTTTCATCAGTCAATACACTGCCATCCATTCTGGAAAACAGTGTGTAGAACAATCACCAGGTTTACAATGATGGAACAACCACTTTATTTTACAGAACATAAAATGTGTCAAGTATATCCTTACTCAGCATTACTGTTGCAAGCACTGCTTCCTAAGTGCTAAATTTGTAAAATAATGAGTGCCAGTGAATGAAGGTCCGTGGCTGGTGAAATTAAAAGGTGGCACACAATGTAGGAAAGTGGATTATTAGTAGGCGGGGTACTCACCTTCAGCCAATATTAATACCACAATTATTAATGGGTCCAGTCAATTCTCAATACATTAATCCTTGCTCAACCCTTGGTAGTTTAGCAAATGAGCAGTTTGGCTTAACATAGGAGACAGGTATGTGTAAAGCATTTAATATCACCAAAACAGTAAATAAATAAAAGACACAACACAATAAAAACTCAACACCAATTTATAAAAATAGAGAATGTTTTTATCTTTAAAACAACACCAAAATTACAAAAATCCAATGCCAGGAACCAGAGCGCAGGTCGGATATGCTGAGTGTTGGGTCCCAATCAAAAGTTTACCTTCAGACTTAGGGCCTGATTTAGACATTGGCGAACAGGTTACTCCGTCATAATGGTGATGAATATCCCATCTGCCGAAATATAAGTCCCATTATAACCTATAGGATTTATATTTCGGTTGTCGGGATATCCATCACCGTTGTGACCGAGTAACCCGTCCGTCAATATCGAAATCAGGCCCTTAGTCTTTTTCTTGGAGATTTCCTCACATCGACGGGCTCGTGGGCAGGTACCGAGTCTTCTCAGACCCGAAGCTTGATTCGACGAGGGCGGCCTTCTGGAGTGCAATGCCTCGGCGGTGAGTCACTGGAAGTCTTTGTTCTCGATGGTGAGAAGCTCCAGAGCTTTCAGCAGGACACACCAGCATGGTCAAGCCGATTCCTGAGTCGACAATGGTGGCTTGACTCTCGACGTCGAGCCGGTCTGCTCCTGGAGCTCTTCTGCAAAAGTTTGCAGAAAGTTTCCAAACTTTTAAATCTTGAAGTTTCTTGGTTGCTTTGTGAAAAATAAGAGTCCACTAGCTCAGTCCAAGAGTTCAGAGACTTCGGATTGCCTTTTGAGGGCTAGAACTCAATTCTCACAGTGCACCTGCAGAGTCCAGGAAAAGTCCAGTTACAACTGGTAAGATGAGGTGATCCTTTCTTTGGGCTTGTAGGTGACTTCTTCTGGCTCTGTTGCACCTGTTGCTGATCAGGGAGTCCACTCCTATTCCTTTGAGTCAGGCACAGTCCTTTCTTTGTGGAGCCTTGAGAGTGCAGCCCTCCAATATGTATCCTCTGTTCTGGGCTGGCAAGAAGGGGGACACCCCAACCAATAGGGGTAAATTTACATCAATTTACTATTACCATTTCCAGTGAAGTAAGGCATATTTGTCACACAGAAAGCACTGTTCTCCAAAAATCAAAATGGGGAAAATCTCTCCTTGGTGTATGTCTGTGCAACCAACACAGAAGGTGTGGCTAGCATCTGACTACACTCCCCTTCCAGCCCCTCTTTTAATCTTATTAGGGGCTCCCATCTGGCTGGGAACCAAGGAAGTGGGGATGGCCTGGATCCTATGACATCTGTTCTCCTGCCTTTGAAGTCTAGCTTATGTCTTCAGCCCCCTTCCCCTCCCTGGCTTCTCCAGGAATCAAATTTCCTCCCACCAAATGGCTTTATTGTTTCAGCCCCATGCCTCTTCACACCTACTCAGGGAGCAGCTTGGCTTAGGCTGTCGAAGACTGGCCAATCAGAAGAGACTGCTGCAGGGCTGCTTTAGGTAACTTCAGGATAGTAAGTTCTAAAACTACTTTGCTGTAATAGTTATATTCAATCTAACCTTGGCAAGTTGTTGGGTTCAATGTGACCATTAATTTGACACTTTGAATGATATTGCCAGCTGGCTCCAAAGCAAAGATAGACTTTATTAGGTTTAATAAACCCTTCCACATGTTAGCCTATGCAGATAGCATCACTACAATAGGGAACACGACTTTGACTGTGTTTCCTTACCAGGGCATATAAAACACCTTTTATATTGTCCCTGGATTTATAAATAGGCACTCTACCCTTGGGGTACATAGGGTGGACACTAGGGGTGACTAATAAGTTATAAAAGAAGTTATAAAAGAAGTAATTTTGGACTTTGGAAGAACTTTTATTTCCAAAGTCAAATTTTATTTAAAAACCAGCCTGCAAGGCAAGCCTGGCTTTAAAATGACACCAAACACCACAGCAGTGCATGCCTAAGTGCATTAAGTCAACTAGGGTCTCTAAACCAACATGCCGTACCATATACTAGGGACTTACAGGTAGGGTGTCTTTGCCAATTAGAATATTACCAATTACTATATACCTTTAGAGTACAGAGCACTGGCTGTGGGTCTGGATAAGAGAGTCACACACACTAGCCCTAGTGTTAAACTAGGGAAGGGAACTAGAGGCACAGGGCCTAGGGACGAGCCAGCCTCCTATATAGCATTAAAACACAAATAGGGCTGTCCCTAGTTGGGATTCCTAAAGTGGACCACTTTTTACGGTAAAGGGATAATGAATTCCCATATTACCGTTCACTTCTTTTAATACCATAGATTTGCCCCTTAATCAAACTACTTGGGGACAAGTTTAATGGTTTTTAAATTACACTTTCACTTACTCACGGGCCACCACTTAGTTTTAGAAGTGCATCCGTGTCTTCAGGTGTATGCCCGCCCTCTATCAAACGAAGTTTTTAGAGGGCGAGGACGGCCTATGATGAAGCATGACACCAGGTGGTGTGTGAGGCCAGTCCTTCACTTTTTGTGAGATGCCCCTATTGGACTTGCATCTCTAGAGACTCTGTAGGAACCTGTAGGAATCCCAACTAGGGACAGCCCTATTTGTGTTTTAATCTGGATAAGAGAGCCCATGGCAATTTCAGAGTCAGTAACCACCAGCATCAGTCATAAAGAATGGGGGTGATCAGGGCAAAAAGGATGACTTTCCTACACCTGCGGAATACCAAGCCTACATAAAACACATGATGCCTCTTTAATTTACTACCAGAGACTCCCTGCCACTTTCTCTCACTCTTGCAGGTTCCTGTTTTCCCACTTTGTGACTGTGTTTCTTTCTTTTTCTCCCTACGTCTCTCCCATTTGTGTTTTTCTCTTTCTTCCCCTTGGTCATATCTGATGTGTAAAAATAAGTGCTGGTCCCCAGAAATGAGTGCTAGTGGCCCTCATTATGCACTGTGCCTACCGATACAATAGTTTTCTCCTTGCCCTTTTCCTGATTTGCACACCTTTACCACAACTTCACGAATCCTTTAGTAAATCATCTATTGTAACTGGACAAATTAGGCATTGACAAATGTTATAGTTGTTGTCATGGTACCAATGTAGGCTAAATTAGCTACTTTCTTAATCTCTACTTCTCTATAGCCAGAAGGCTGAACACAATGTAGCTGTTCACTTCATTACACATCAATCCATGGATAACTAGACACGTATGTCGAGGTTACTGGGTTTGTAAGAAAACAAGTAAATAGCAGGGGGAGATATGAGTCACGCCATGTACTACCTATGCAGAGAACTAGACATTAGGGGGCCTATTTACAAGATGATTTGCATCGCTCTTGCATCACGCAATGTGGTGCAAGAGCGACGCAAACCTGAAGTCAGATTTATAAAGCCACGCAAAGCCACTTTGCATGGCCTTGAGTGGCTCCACAAATCTGGAGTAAGGCAATGCAGCGCGAGTCACTGCGTTGCATTACTCTGCCCTGGGAAGGCGTTCCACTGTCACTGTGTGGGTGTTCCCATGCAGCTCGCATGATTTTGGATGCATTCCCAGATTTACCAGAACTGGTAAACCTGGGAATGCGCCAAAAAGTTACGCTTTCCCAGGGGAGGTGTAACAAGGAGAAATATAGGCGTACATTTCAAAGTAAGGAAGTGCCAGCAAAGTAAGGGTCTTGTCTCCTGATTTCATTGAGACCACAAAACCCTGCCTTTAATAATAAATTGGGGGTTAGCATCTTGTTTGACTATGATTTGGACACCAGAACTAGACATGCACTCCGAACAGTAGCATAGTGTAAATGCATCACATATAATATTCCATTTCTGGTATTATGGTGAATGCACTCAAAGCTCTGTCAGCAGTACGTATGATTCATGAGCATATATATTTTTTTTAAATGTACGAAAGTATAACGAATATACAACACATATTTAAAGATTCAACTACAAAAAGCCTTTCAATCAAAGGAAATCAGATTTTTACCTGTGGACAAATTTTGTTAAGATTGGCCTGAACATGGATGTCTACTTCAGAATCAAACTATTATAATGACATACCTAAAGAATCAGAAATCAGTCTTCAATTCAATTAGTTTGAATGAAGAGTGTTGGACTTGGCCCTTTTTGCAGGGTAATCCCCAAACATTGAGCTTCTTCCTCCTATTTTTTTCCTAAACTGTTCCTGTTGGCTTTAGGACTCCAGGCACTTTACCACTGCTAATCAGTGCTAAAGTGCACATGCTCTCTGTGTAAATTGTGAACATGATTGGTTCCATGATTGGCTATTTGATTTATGATAAGTCTCTAGTACAGTACAGTGTGTGCCAGGGCCTGTACCGCAAATGCTACTAGTGGGCCCGCAGCACTGATTCTGATCTCAGACCTGCCACTGCAGAGTCTGTGCGCAGTTTCTAAACTGCCATGTCGACCTGGCAAGTGCACTCTTTTGCCAGGCCCTAACCTTCCCTTTTCTTACATGTAAGACACCCCTATGGTATGCCCAAGGTACCCCATGGGCAGGGTGCAGTGTATGTGAAAGGAAGGACATGTACTGGTGTGTGTGACTTTTCCTGATAGTGAAATACTGCTGATTTTGCTTTTCACTATTGAAAGGCTATCTGCCCTATAGGATAGAATGGGAAATACTTTGTAACATCTCAGAAAGTATAACGTCCCATTGGGACAAGATGGAGAAATAAAGTTTAAGCTCTCTGAACTCAGAATTTAATAACACCTCTTTTAGTAAAGATGGTTTTTAAATTGTGTGTTTGAAAATGCCACTTTTAGAAAGTAAAAAGAGCAATTGATGGACAGAATGCTGCCCAATGTCAAACATTCACCCCAGTACAGAGATCTGGGCCTAAATCCATAGTTTTTTGCTCCCCATGCCATTCCATTTCAGACCCAGCCATATGCAAATCAGTCTTGACTCTGTTCCCCATGGGAACAGTCCAGCCCGAATTGCCAGGCCAGGTCCTCCCTGGACTGGAAACAAGCATCCTGGGACCGGTTTCGGGCATTACCCCACATCAGCCAGGCTAACTTGAATTGGTGGCATTGAGAGCCCGGGACCAACATCTGGGCATACCCGTCCCACTCGGGGTGACAAATGCAAAGAGAACAATTGATGGACAGAATGCTGCACAATGTCAAACATTCAACCCAGTACAGAGATCTGGGCCTAAAACCATCATTTTTTTTCTCCCCATGCCATTCCAGTTCAGAACCAACCATATGCAATTCAGTCTTGACCCTGTTCCCCATGGGAACAGTCCAGCCTGAACTGCCAGGCCAGGTCCTCCCTGGACTGGAAACAAGCATCCTGGGACCGGTTGCGGGGCATTCCCCTCATCAGCCAGGCTAGCTTGACTCCAGTGGCATGGAGAGCACGGGACCCACGTCTGGGCATACCCGTCCCACTCGAGATGCTTCCCATCTCTGCGGCTGTTTGGCCTTGTGAATTCTGACACATCTACAGGTACTTTCTGAGAAATCACGCATCTATAGTTTTCTATAGACCCAGTTGCTTGAAACCTTTGAAAAGTAATATTCTTATTACATGTATGCTGGATTTTTGTTGTTTTGATCTTGTTGTGTTTAGATAAAGATTCTTTTAAACTGGTGTGGTGTCCATTTGTGGTGCTATCACTGTATTTCTGTGATTTTTTAGTACAAATAGTTTAAACATTGCCTTTGGGATAAGTCTGTCTGCTCATGCTAAGCTACCCAGGGGGTGACAGGGGTTACCTAAAGTGTGTATCCCCCTTACCCTGACTAGAAGCAAGGGTCCCCATTTTCACAAAGGTACCTACCTCTGCCAACTAGAGACCCCCATTTCTAACAAAGGGCATCCATAAAAAATACCTGTTTCTTTTTTCGTTTTTGCAGAATCATTGTGCTGATTCCTATAAGGCATTAAGACTGAGAAAAATAAAAAAAAGAATCAAGAGCTTGAATTAATGTCAGCCAGTGAGGCCAATGACAAGCTAATAATGAGTTAAGTGACATCACAGAGCAGATTCGGTCCCTCATCAGAACGTTGCCTGAAAGTAATGAAAAGCAGCGCTTTTCCATGCTTTGCTTTACTTTGCATCAAGGGAGCGTTTCATGAGTGGTGCGTGGGCGTTTCCCTTGCAACCTTCCATGCTATTTGATGCAAAATCCTATCTTCTAACAACAGAAGGAAGGGTTTAACACCAAAGATTAATGCTTCTTTGAGGAAGGCATGAAAAGGAGAAATCCTTTTGTTTCGTCAAACCTTTGCAACTTTGAATGTGTGCTGCATTTTACATCACTCATCCAAAATGTTAAAGTTTGTTTAGGCATAGTATTTTGTAACCTACACTAGACATGATACAGACACCCTTGAACTATGGTGCAAAGGTGTGTGTGTGTGGCCTGGGAGGCCTGATTTTACACCAGCACTAGGGAGAGTGCAGAACCATCCCATATCTTAATAGAGTTGCTGTGACAACTTTGTAAATCTGTGCCCTAATAAAATGCACAGTTTTAGTCAACCTTTCAATGAAGCCCTTAGTTCCGTAGCTTATAAGGCCTGTTAGGACAAATACATGAAGGGTTATGTAAAACAGGAGACCATTCTTGTTAGAAATGGGGGTCTCTAGTTGGCAGAGGTAGGTACCTTTGTACAAATAGGGACCCTTGCTTCTAGTCAGGGTAAGGGGGATACACACTCTAGATTACCCCTGCTCACCCCCTTGGTAGCTTTGCACGAGCAGACAGGCTTATCCCAAAGGCAATGTGTAAAGTATTTGCACCAACACTCACATTAACACAGTGATAACATCACAAATGGACACCACACTGGTTTAGAAAAATAAAGTATCTTTGTCTAAACTTCACAAGACCAAAACGACAAAAATCCAACATACAAGTATTCGGAAAAATGACTTTCAAAAGGTTTTAGCAACTGAGTCCATAGAAAACTATGGATGCGTGATTTCTGGCAATGTACCTGTCGTTGCGACAAAATTCAACAAGCCAAACAGCCACAGCGATGAGAAGCGTAGAAAAACAAAGAGATGCGTCGATCCCTGAGACCTTCGTGGATGCAATGCAACAGTTCCTCTTGACACAGGGGAGCGGTGCGTCGGGTCCGGTCTGTAGGGGGAAGCGATGCGTTGATTCTGGGACGACTCCGATCTGCCGGTGATGCGTCGGGGAAAATTGCTGCACAGGGACGATGTGTGGAAATCCAGGATGCGTCCGCGAATGATGCGGCGGCGTCGAGCGGCACTGCGTTGATTTCTTCAGCCACGATTCCTCGATGCGTTGATTCCTGCAGCGGCGACAGGCGCCGCGTCGGTTTCAGCAGCGGCCCGGCAGTGCGGGGAGATTCTTCTCGCACCACGGCATTGCGTCGGAAAAACTGTTGCAAGAAGAGCGATGCGTTGATTTTCTTGTTGTTGCATTGCTTTCCAGCTCCCAGCAGCAGAAACAACCTCCAGAGGCCCCAAACAGTCACAGGCACTCCTGGCAGGTCAGAACTCCCAGCAAGGAAGCTCATGGGAGCTGGGGGTGAAGCCTTTGTGTTCCTGAGACTTCAAAACAGGAGACAAGCTCTACTCATGCCCTTGGAGACTTTCCTCAAGCAGGGGACACAGCACACAGCAAAGTCCTTCTCCTTTCCTTGGCAGAAACAGCAACTGAAGGCCAACCCCAGACACACAGCAAGGGCAGTACTTCTCCTCAGTTTTTCCAGCTCTTCTCCTTGAAAAAGGTTCCTCTTGATTCCAGAAGTAGTCTAAAGTTCAGGGATTTTAGGTCTAATACTTATACCCCAAAATATATTTGTTCTCTTTGTGCAGAGAAGCCCTGTGCCCAGTCAAAACCAGTTCTATCCTCTCTGGTGCAGCTTCCTGGCAGGAGGTGGAGACAGCATTGTTGAAAGCAGACCAGGCCCATTCAGGTGAAAGGAAATCTCCTCCCCTACTCTAAATGCAGCCCAGGTCTATTCAGCCCAGCCCTGACTCATCAGGCTCTCTGGAGCCACTGCTCCTCCCCAGCCCCTGAGACTCCAAACCCAGACAGTCAATCCACATCCTAGCAGAGGCACACTGGATGGCTAAACAAGAAAATACCTACTTTCTAAAAGTGGTATTTTCAAACACAGAATGTAAAAATCACCCTCAGTCAAAGATGCATTTTAACATTCTGAGTTCAGGCATACTAAACTTTATTTTCCTACCTTGTTCCCAGGGGCAGTTATGTTTATAAGATGTTATAAACAAACTCCCCATTCTGTCCTATGGGAACAGGTAGCCTTGCAATAGTGAAAAACGACATTGGCAGTAATTCACTATCAGGGCATGCCACACACATCAGGGCACGTCCAACCTTTCACGTACACTGCACCCTGCCCACAGGGGTACCTTGGGCCTACCTTAGGGGTGACTGACATGTAAGAAAAGGGAAGGTTAGGGCCTGGCAAGTGGGTGCACTTGCAAAGTCGACATGGCAGTTAACAACTGCGCACAGACACTGCAGTGGCAGGTCTGAGTTACCGTTTCAGGACTACTCATGTGGGTGGCACAATCAGTGCTGCAGGCCCACTAGTAGTATTTGATTTACCAGCCCCGGCACACTCAGTGCACTTTACTAGGGACTGACCAGTAAATCAAATATGCCAATCAGGCAGAACCAATCATAATAACAATTTAAACAGGGAGCTCTTGCACTTTGACTTTGATCAGCAGTGACAAAGTTCCCAAAGCATCTAAGCCAGCAAAAACTAAATCCAGTACAGCATCAAAAATACAGGAGATAGAGGCAAAAAGTCTGGGGAAACCACGCCAAAGATGGGAAGTCTAACAATTCTTATGGCCATTTGTTGCTATAAAATACAATATTCTGATTTTAAAGTTGGGTATTGCTTTCACTATGATCAGGGTGTACTTATATAAGTTTCTATCAGATGTAGGATCTTCTGCAGCCGGAAACAAAGGTACATGTGAATTGATGGAACACAAAATGATGTGGTGTCCATCAGAAAGCATTGTGATATGGATGATGCATAATGGGGCACATGGTAATGTAGAAGACATATGACTGCCTGATCCACTCCTGCTTCTTTCTTTGTATTCAGGGACTATTTTTCATTTTTCAAATTATAAATGCAGGTCTAATAAAACCAGTATTCTAATGAAATCTCTTTGAACCAGACCAGCTACTCATGCATGACATTTTGGAAAACAAAGGAGAATACCTTTACGATTTTCTTCAGGTGCATGGAGCTATTTCTGTACAAAGGCCATGTTGGAAAAAGCCTGTTTCACACACAAATAAAACACAGACGCATACATACAGGAACATATAACTCATTGACAGTCATGCATGCACACCTGCATATATCAGCTCTAAGACACTCGGGCCAGATTTACAAAAGTTTCATTCAATGCAACATAGCAAAGGAACTTGTTGCACTGCATTGCATGAAATGGAGAGAGCACACATGTGCCATAGCTACTAACCCTTCCAGTGTGAAATGTTATGCCTAAACAACTTTAAATATTTTCCCACTTCCAATGTGTGCTGCACAGTTCAGCATACATGCAACATGGGATTAGTTAGGTTAGTAGATAGGGTTTTGCACCAAAAATCATGAATGGTTGCATGGGAATACCACCTATGGAATGCCCTCTTGATGCAGAGTAATGCAAAGCAGTACTTTTGCATTACTTTCATGCAACAAGTTTTACACTGGAATGTAAATTTATAAAAACATGTTGTGCAGGTTTGTGTCACTTTTGTGATGTAAACCAGGAGAAAATTGTTAATCTGGGTTTAAGATTCTTAAGTCTATATCATATTGGTAAAAGAAATTTTAGAATGCAAAATTCTGGGCAGGGCCATTTGGCTGCAATGAATATGGAAGGAAGGAAAGTGTGAATATATATATATATATATACTATCAAGCCGTGAATCAGCATTAGCCTTTACATCACAAAATCAAGTTATCAATATCAGTTATCAAGCCATGTATCAGCAGCCCTATTGTCACACATAAACATCCGAACAAATAAGAAATCAGCATTTTCTGTACAGCTTATAATATTTCTCCTCGACCTCAGGTATCGGATTTTAGCTAATTCCATAAGTGAACAGCCAGCTCTTCCCCGCTCTTTAACCCTTTAGGTGCTTTGGTTTGGAGGTCGATAACTTGATTTTGTGATGTAAAGGCTAATGCCAATTCACGGCTTGATAGTGTTCAAATACTTTACAAAACATATGGAGAATGTATCAGAACGATATACGGAAGGAAATTGTAAATAGACGCATTTGCCGATAGACAGCTAAAAGAAATACAATTGTATCGACAATGCGAATAGATTGCTTTCTCCATTTATGTATTTGTTTTGGTATTTTACTTTGATTTCAAGTATCAATGCCGCTGACAATGAAATTAGAACATTGTCAATGATGGCGCCCAATCTATACAAGCAGCAAATTGCCCTTTCTTAATGTTCAAGCTTCAAGGTGTGTAGTGTAAACACTGAAGAAGGAGTAATCCGAAACGCGTTTGTTTGTTGTGCTGTGATTAAAAAGATCAGCAAACTGCCCCCGTGAGTGCCGTTCTTTATTTCAAGAGAATCACGAATGAATTTGAGCCTTTATATTTTTACCGGGGCACCACCGGGATGTCTGGCACCCGCCCGTGAGTGATCCGCATTTTCTGGTGTAAAGTGAGCGTGGATATATATATATATATATTTTTTTTTTCGCAACCGGACATTACCGCCGCCGCTCCTTTCTTTCCCGGGTGCTTACTCCAGCGGTGGTGAACCGCTTAACAAATCCACGAACTCGGCAGACACTTCAACTACCAAAATCGGAGAGCACACGCGGATAGATTGTTTTGCTAAGTGCTTTATTGTGCAGACCCCCCCTGACAGACGCGTTTCGCCTAACGGCTTCCTCAATGTCTCCGATTTTGGTAGTTGAAGTGTCTGCCGAGTTTGTGGATATATATATATATATATATATATATATATATATATATATATCAGTTTCACAATGTTGAAAATTTTCCTTTTCTAGTCTTTGATGTGTTTTCTGTTTTATCAGTGGCCTGTATTCTGATCAAAAGGAAATATGCCTTAAGTAATAATTTCACTGATTTTCTCATGGGCACCTCTCAGACCTATTCACAGTAAGTGCTTATTTCTCAATTCGGGAATGAAAGGGTCCAAGTAATAAATCATTGTAATGAAAGTGTGAAAAAAACAGAGGCCCATTTAACCTTGTCACCCTCAAGCACTGTACTGCCTGACTCAAATGAACTCTCCCAGGTCTGACTTTTTTTCTACAGTGCACTAAAGAAACATGCAATATTTGCACAGTTAAGAGAGCAGATCCCACAGTCCCGAACCAAAAACCAACCTATAAATACATATAGCTCATTATAATAACACCCATAGGATTAGGAACACAAATGCCGTAAATTACATTCATAATGCCCAAACGTAAAAATACACACTTGATACATAACTTAATCCAAACAGCTCTTTTGGGTATGAGTAAATTGTGTTGTGTGGGCAAAATGTATGCTCCACTCTTGTGGACAGACAAGCTCACCACTGACTCTGAGGCCTTCATTACAAGTGGCTCGGTGTTAGGTGCAATATTTATCCCAACTGATTATTAGTGAGGTGTGATAAAAAGCCCCTGTTACAAATGTTTCCATAAAAATTGGCATTATCCTGCAGATTTTTGTGCTAACCACACCACAATCCGCAAGTCCCACTATTTTCCCTGCCTTTTTCTCCCTTTAAATTCAGTCAGGTTTTACCTCTTAAAATTGAATGGCGGCTGCGCTTTTTTACTGCACCTAGAATATTCCAGGTACGATATAAAACACAAAACTCATAACTTCGATATATGCAGTAACAGGAGTTATAGGCAGTGCTTAATTTGTAAAAGATTAAATGCCAGGGCCCTCGACAGGAGGCAACTGCAGTTTGCAACACCTACTGCCCTTGCCAGCTCTGCCAATGACAGTACCAACATAACTGCTAACCATCACACTGCTAATAGTGTAACAATTCAGGCTATTTCATGCCCCAATGCTATAAGAATGGGTTGGACTGCAGGTATTAGCCATTTTTATGCTATATTAAACGAATAAGCAACTGTTCTTGCCCTGATCTCTAAATGAGATATACAGCGCCACCATGTGGCAGACGGTCAAGAGTCCCAGTGTTGACAATTAAGTGCCGGTGGCGAGCACCAGAAACCACCAGCTCAAGTAAAGCACTGGTTACAGCACATAATGTAAATTATCAGCCAATCATAACGAGAACGTAAAGGGCGTGCAGAATGGACATGCAGGTGAATTCATGATTTGCAAACGAATGTGTCTGCAATCTACTGAAACATGTTAGTCCGGCACAGGAAAAGGTGCAATGCACACAAACAAGGAATAAATGACCTCATTAGCTTTGCACTAAACAACAATGTGCATGAAGAGCATGGATGTTGGACGTGGCCGTTTTTGCAGGGTTATCCCCAAACCTTTTGCTTTTTCCTCTTATTTTTTCCTGACTTCTTGTTGTTGTTCTATAGGACTCTGGGCACTTTACCAGTGCTAATCAGTGCTAAAATGCATATGATCTCTGTGCAATTTGTTATCATGATTGGTTATCCATGATTGGCATATTTGATTTACTGGTAAGTCCCTAGTAAAGTGCACTAAGTGTGCCAGGGCCTGCAAATCAAATGCTACTAGTGGGCCTGCAACACTGATTGTGCCACCCACTGGAGTAGCCCTGAAAAGGTATTTCAGACCTGCCACTGCAGTGTCTGTGTGCAGTGTTAACTGCCATGTCGACCTGGCAAGTGCACCTACTTGCCAGGCCTTAACCTTCCCTTTTCCTATATGTAAGACACTTCTATGGTAGGCCCAATGTGCCCCCATGGGCATGGTGCAGTGTATGTGAAAGGTAGGAAATGTACTCTTGTGTGTGACATGTCCTGATAGTGAAATACTGCCAATTTAGTTTTTCACAATTGAAAGGCTTTCTGTCCCGTAGGATAGAATGGGAGATACTTTGTAACATTTTACAAGTATAACTTTCCAATGGGACAAGATAGAGAAATAAAGTGTAGGCTCTCTGAACTCAGAATTTAATAACACATCTTTTAGTAAAGATGATTTTTAAATTGTGTGTTTAAAAATGCCACTTTTAGAAAGTAGGCATTTTCTTGTTTAACCATTCTGTGTGCCTCTGCCTGTTTGTGGATTGACTGCCTGGTTTTGGAGTGACAGGGGCTGGGGATGTGCATTCACTATAGATAGCCACTGGGGGGGGGGGGGGTTGAGATGTGCCTGGCCCTTTCTGGATGGCTCAGAGCTGAGCTGAATGGGGCTTGGCTGCATTTAGAGTAGTGGGAGGAGATTTCCTTGCACCTGAATAGGGCCTGTCTCCATTGCACAATGCTTTCTCCACCTCCTGTGGTCATACTGCACCAATGAGGACAGAACTGGTTTGGATTGGGCTCAGAGACCCTTGCACAAAGAGAACAAAGACAAAATGGGGTATAAGTAGTAGACCTTAAACCCCAGAACTTTATATCACTTCTGGACTCAAGAAGAACCTTTGCCAAGGAGAAGAGCTGAAGAGCTGTGAGGAGTATTGCCCCTTTGCTGTGCGCTGTGTGGAGTTGGCCTGCAGTTTGCTTTGAACCTGCTTGAAGAAGATCTCCAAGGGCTTGTGTGTGCTGGCCTCCTGTTCTGAAGTCTCAGGGACATAAAGACTTCACCCACAGCTCCCCTGAACTCTGCTGCTGAGAGTTCTGACCTGCCAGGAGGTGCCTATTCCAGTTGTGGGCTTCTGGAGATTGTTCCTGATGTTGGGAGCTGGAAGAAACCCAAAGAACTGAAAAAATCGATGCATCGCTCTTCTTTTAGCTGTTTTTCCCGACGCAGCACCGCCGTGCTAGAAGAATGTCCATGCATCGCCGCACCACTTCAGAGCTTACGCAGCGCCTGTCGCAGCTGCAAGAACCGATGCATCGAGGAATCACGGTGGAAGAAACCAACGCAGCACCGCTTGCGGCCGCTGCATCGATTCGCCAACGCATCCTGGATTTCCACGCATTGCACCTGTGCGGTAAGTTTTCCCGACGCATCACCTGCGGACCAGAACCGTCTTGGAGTCGATGCATCACTTCCCCCTACAGACCGGATTTGACGTACCACTTCTCCTGCGTGCAGCAGAACTGTCGCATTGCCTCCCCAAGGTCGCAGGAACTGACGCATCTCTTTGTTTCTCGAGGCTTCCCATCTCTGCGGCTATTTGGCTTTGTGAATTTTGACGCATCTACAGGTACTTTGTGTAGGATCATGCATCCATAGTTTTCTTTGGACCCAGTTGCTTGAAACCTTTGAAAAGTCATATTCTTATTACATGTAGGTTGGATTTTTGTCATTTTGGTCTTGTTGAGTTTAGATAAAGATACTTTATTTTTCTAAACTGGTGTGGTGTCCATTTGTGGTGTTATCACTGTATTACTGTGTGCTTTGAGTGCAAATACTTTAGACATTGCCTTTGGGATAAGCCTGTCTGCTCATGCAATGCTACCCAGGGGGTGAGCAGGGGTTATCTAAAGTGTGTTTCCCCCATACCCTGACTAAAAGCAAGGGTCCCTATTTGGACAAAGGTACCTAACTCTGCCAACTAGAGACCCCTATTTCTAACAATGGACAACATTGTTCTAAATGTCATTTATTCCCCTTTACTGGGGACAAAAATCAGCCGTGCTCACTAAACTTGAGTCAGGTCTCAGCATGAACACTGATTCACCAAAATCCCAGGGGTAGTGGAAGCGGCATCACACACCATTTGAACTTTACATTCACTCACACACTTACACATACCCACAAATTCACACATACACACAATGCCTCTCACATAAACACACTCTCAATGGCAAGCACACAAACAACATACATTTAAAAGTATTTTTACTTACCTCTTCTGCCAGTGAAGTTTATATTTCAGCTAATTGTACTCCATTCTTTATTACACTAATTGGGAATAACATATTATTCACTATTAGAGAAATAAAACATTTACAAGAAAACAAGGAAAGTGGAGCCCCAAGGTATGACCCTAAGGATGAGCTCAGGGGTCGCAAAGGCAGTGCCAGGAGTCGCAAGGAGCAAGTCAGGGGGCGCAGCTGGGACCCCTGCAACTCCAAAATGACATCCGTAATTCTCAGTAGTTCCAAATATGACTTGCAATTAGACATCCCTGAGTCTGGTCTAATTTATTTTATTGCATTTATTGCTTATGTAAAGGGGCCTAACCACAAATGAACGTCTGGAAAACTAGAAGTATAACTTACTATATTCTTTGATAAATAAACTCTACATTTCTTTAATTTCTTTTGTGCTCTTGCTTCTGTTTGACAGACTTTTACAATTTAAAAAAAGTTATTTCGTGTGTCTTTGGTGCCTTTGATCACATTAGTACATATGATAGAAAAGATACCCTTCTTTCGACCTTCTATATTATCTGCATAACTACATTCTGCCTGAGTTTGCTATTCTGCTTCCTCAAATTGATGTTCTTAAGTCATTTAATAAACGGGTATTCTGGAAATGGCCCATTGGATATAAAGTGTTTCTTAAAACTGCTATTACTTTGATTGGTGGGAGTAGTGATAACAGTAATTTTGTTTAATTGCGACCATATATAACTGCATATGATTTTTCACTATACTAAAAAAAACTATATAGCTCAATAAACCAAAGTTACTGCCTGCCAGGAAGAGTTAAAATGGCGACGTGTATTTTATTAATTTGTAGAAACAACACATACAATGAGCATACGCAGGAACTGTTATGAAGTCATTTATAAAGTATGCTTTATGGGCTTATCAGCACAAAATGCATTTAAAAGGAAGAAGATAATTGCTCTTAGTTCAACCTGTTTATCAAACATATATTACATCTTCCTCCTTCTCTCCCTCTCCTTTTTGTTAGTCCTTTATAATGTGAAAGATCTCTGAAAACAAAAACCTTGCAGCCTCTAAAAGCAAGGACTAGGGATCCAGATTTACTAAACTTTCACAAAACGCAGCAAAGGAACTTGCTGTGCTGTGTCACGTGAAAGGGAGAAAGCAGAAATGCACTATCTTTGCTGATATATGGCACACTTCTGCTATTTCCTAGTGTTGGCACACTTGTGGCAGCCAAACGCCACTGCAGACACTCGTGTGCCATGACACAAGGGTGCCTGTGTTGTGCTCACAATTGTTTTTGTGCAGAAAGTGGTACCTTCCTGCACAAACACTATTCTTAGAGGCTTATTCCTCTTTGAATGTGTGCTGCAGAATGCAGCAAACATACAAAGATGAAGCAGCAAGGAGAAATAAAGTTATCTATCCTATTTACGCCAGCTTTGGGTAAGCGCACCATGTTGGTGCAAACCCAGGTTTACAGACTATAGTAAATCTGAGTTCGCGTAAAAATACATGGGTGGATGCACTGGAACTTCTGTGCTCCAACCATGTCACACCTCCCCAATTCAAAATAACGGACAGCGGTGCAAATTGGGCTTTGCGTGGCTTTGTAATTTCCAAAATACATTTTGCTTTATGTCTGAGCGAAAAAGTGGCACACCCACGAAGCAAAATTTAGTAAATCTGTGCTTAAATTTCTTAGGGGTTGTATGACAGTGTTCAGTTTTTCACTGTGTCCACAGGCCTATTTAATGGTAAGGAAATAGATGCAGTTCTTTGCATCACTTTAGGCCCACGCAAAATACATTAATAAATAACCCCCAAATGTTTAGAGCCTGGTAGCATGACCCTGGAGGGCCTCTCAACTTCTATAGTTGTGCTGTAAGAAGTGTACCCCCTTCAACTCTTATTGTATCTGTCTCTTCAAGAAAAAAAGTCAACAACAACTAACTGAGGGGTAGTGATTATTTTGAAGTGGCCTCATTACAACAACTTGAAAAACAGCCAAAACCAGGAGGCCCAGCTTTTCACACCTGGTTTTTGACACTGGTGAAAAATATCCTGGTGGGTGCTTGGGGGCACCTGCCTCTTCATAAGATACCAAGCAAGACCCTTGTTTCACCACCCTAGGGAGCATGCACCAGTTGGGTCCTCTTGCGGGACCAGCAGGAACTGGAGGACAACACTTCACAATTTATGAACTATATCTCCTGAGATGTGATGGTCCACCAGTCTAGGTGTCCCTGGGACCCTTAGGGGTGCCCTCAGGCCTGCACATCTTGGTTCAGAGGAGGGAACTCTGTGACAACAGGTGCACTGCTGGTGCAGTAGTAACTCGCCTCCTGACCATGGAATTCCACACAGGCAGACAGGAAATATAAGACTATCCTACCAACTCTATCGCCAAGCAGAGGATGAAATGTGCTGGGTTGGCAGGGAGCTGGCCTAAGTCTGTGTGGTTACAAAGCTGATGCACAATCCCACACAACAGTGTGAAGGGATCTCCCTAAGAAGCATGGGCATTCGAAGTTGAGAGATCCAGACTGAAGTGACTGCATAAAAAGGAATAGGAAAAAAGGAAATCTGCAACAACTGTGTCAAAGGGTTTTGAAATCCAAGTTCCCGGGCAGCTGGAGTGCCTCATAATCCACCTTGGCTAAACTTTTTAAATGATTGTTGTAGTGCCCTAGAAGGGCTTGTGCACCACCAGAATGGTTTTGATGATTCTAAGGGATTTCCAGGAGCAGCATGGACACCCTACAAGAGCCCAGCTCCTCCATCTTTTCACAAAAGGTGGCACCCTAAACTTTTGAATGGAGAATTACCAATCCTGGAATAGGTTTACCTTTGGATCAAGCTTTTCCAAGGCTGCCTTACCTTTTAGTTTTCTTTGGAGTGGATGGACCTTTTGAGTTTCTGGGTCTTCTGGCTGTCAAACAATCTGGCTCAATAGTAAAATATGGCTCTCCTTGAAATACTTTGGTTTTGTAATATCAGCGACTAGGCATTGTTTTATAATAATGATGAGCAAACTGCGTTTTGGCTCATGTTACATTCTTGAATGTAGGGTGATAAAGCCAGTAGGCATGACTTTTTACTATTGCGTACCACATGATTAGTTTAGGCCTACATGGGGGCATTGTGATTTTAAGGCTTACTGTCTGCTGCTATGTGAACCATTAATTGTGCTACTGTCTGCTGCTACACAATCCATTAATGGTGCCTTAGACCCAGAAAGTCTTGCCTGCATTTGGGAGTATATTTGACTTCTGTGGCATTTGTCACTTTAGTGCGCACTCAATGTAGATTGTGGGTGTCTTTATAGGGTGTTCCTATTGTTTTTTCAGCCACCATTTTGAACATATTTGTAATTGTAGGTGTAGTTTTTAGTATTTTCCCCATTTAAAAAAATGCTTTCGTTGAGCATTGATTTAATGAGTGGTATTTGATGCATTGAGGATTTCTGAGTTTCTAGCCCACAGCACTTCCCTGAGTAATCCACAGACTTCTTTGCCTCACTACTCTGAGTCATGTGATAAAAGGGGTACATGCTTCCCAATTTATGTGTCCTAGGACCCCAAGGACATCACAAGCAAAATACCCCAGCTTTTACAATTGGGTGCCAGTCAATTCTGATTGCCCTGTTACCCTTCAACCACGATTTATCACTGCAATCAATTCCTTTTTAATTCCTAAACATGGTAAAACTGAAGAAAGGATGTTACTTACATATGCACTAATGGAGAAGATTATTTTGGAGTATTCAAACATGAGTCCATTAGGGTTTAGGATCTAAAGCAAGGGCAAACAAGCATTTAGAAAGCCAACAGGTTGGGTCTTGTCAAGCTGGTGAGACAGTTATTGTTGCAAAGTGACCTCTTTTTGGGTGGTAATCCCCAGTTTTACATTATTTTTTTTTGGGGGGGGGGCGGACTCACCTGCCTATTATCTTGAACTCTAACACTTAGACACTGCTATCCAGTGCTATGTGTATGTGTCCTAACCTCTAAAACAAGTCAAAATTTACTTAAAACCTGATTGGAACATTCAACTTTCCTATAAGGTCAAAGTATATGGGGTAGAAATACACCCATGGCATGAAAAGCTAAATGCCACTTATAGACTGCAGCACCAATTGTGCCGTCCACTACAGTGGCACTGAAAACATAGATCCAGGCCTACACAGTGTAGCCTGATTGTGTAGTCTAAAATATGCAGTGCAACCAGTGAATATAACCCTTTTGACAGTTAAACACCTACCTTTTTAATATTAGTAAGTCACTTCTAAGTAGGCCTTGTAGCCTACAAGGGAGAGTGCATGATATGTAAAAGTGCAACAGGTAGAAAATTATTGTTACCACTTCCCTAGAGTGACAAGGGCCCAAAATCTATTTTCACTCTGGCAGGTCCAGCTGTCCTATCTAGAAAACCAGAGTGCAGATTAAAATAGTCATACTGCTGTTTCGGGAATTAGACCTGGTAGAAAAATAATGAAATCACTATTTCTAATAAATATTAAAAAGCCAATTTAACGTTGAAGACAGATTTTTAATAAATATTAAAGAAACGTAACCTGAGCTTTCAAGAGGCTAATTAGCTTTAGCCCCTGACAGCCTGTACGTGGTCTGAATGAGTTGTGACTTAGGTGTGAACTTCTTCCCAGGAGCTACACAATCGATCAGTTTGATTGAAAGGTAATCCTGAATCCTGAATGAGCAGGGATGACTCCTCTGAGCTTAGTAGACTATCCAGAGTGGATCTGGGGGCATCCTGTTGGCTGGCACAATAGTGTCTGATCCTGCTTGAAAGGTCTGCCTGAGGCACTGGTAAAACTTTTGCGCCTCTGAAAGGGATCAAACCGTTCTTGTGTATTCCCTGTCTGGTTGCTAAAGGATCCTGTTTTTGTCCTACCAAACATCTGTCTCCTATCCAGGACCGGCTTCAAACTGGATTTTAGTGTTAGATGGGGGAGACACTTGTGATTTCCATAGTACATATGCATGCACACTGTCAGTTCTCAGAGCCCAAGCTTAGTGTGGCTATAGACTTCAGCCATATTTGCATTGCCCTGTCACATGGCATTTTGTACATATGGCCCTTGGTCATTATATTTTAGGCGTGGCAAACAGGATCTACCAAAAAAGTAGGTAGGCCAGGACCTGGGAACCTTTACTTCATTGGTCAGAGAGGGACTAAGATTGTCTTAGGGTGCCACCCACCCGAAGACTGGTGAACCCTATCAGCCATTCGCAGAACACTTACTAGACATATGTAATATCAGAAAAGGACTGGCCTTACTGTCTGTGACCTAAGAGGAGTCCTGAAGGAACAGACCTGCTCCTTCTTGTATTCAAGGCAAAGAAGTGGACTCCAAGGGTCAGCTGGATGACCTCCTCTGTGGCTATGGGGACACAATAAGCTGCAAGAGGCTTTTTCCTGGAAACGCCCAGCTGACCAAGAGCAACTGAACTGGGACTGGACTTTGTGGTTGGCCTTTGACTGACACTCTGAGGATCTCTAATTACCCCCCATGAGGTCTTTGTGGTCTTAGAAGTTTACTTCTGTGGTTGATTGGGTACCAAAAGAAAGTCTGGAAACTTTTGAAAACTCTTCCTCCAGACCCTCAGTGGGACCGCAGAAAAAAGTATCCAACCAGCAGTTCCACTGTGTTTCACTAAATTGTAGCTTTGTGCTGCTCAATGCTCCCAGCTCTGCCAAAAGAAATGACTTAGTCCCATTCTGCTTTGGGACTTTAAAAAAATCATACAAAGCTCTAAGCCCCAGAGTTCCAGCAGGACCAACCTGCTTCAAGTATCTGGCCTTCAGTTTCACAGTGGTTGCTGCAATTTGAGCAGTGTCCCCCCTCAGGGAGGATCTGTATTCTCATAAAGTGACAAAGTCTCTTCCTGTGTTATTACTTAGAAGTAATGTCAATGCTTCACTTTAAAAAGGTGATTAAGGCCCTTTCTGAAGTGGGAAAGATTATTTTTTCTCACCCGAAACAATCCACTTGACATATACCACCAGGTCTCCATTGCAGTCAGCCTTATATTGAGTGTAGTTGCCAGTCTACAGGTCTACCACTAACATAGACTATCATTGGCACTTTGTGCTTTTTGGCACTGTTTTTTACTTTAACATTTTAAAATTAATTTCTTCACTTCCACTTTTTGGATTTTTGTCGTTTTGGTCTTATTTTGCTCATAACATTGATGATTTTGTTTATATGCGACTTTTATTACTGTCTATGTACTTCTTAAATACTTAACACATTGGCTCTAATGTAAGCCTGGCTGCTCTGTATCATGTTAACAGTGATTGAGCACAGTTTTATTTCATTTAATTTTGTGTGACAGCTAGCAGATGGTGGCCTTATCCTTTGAGGTCAACACTTGTCCACCACAAATAATAATTGTCCGGGAGACCTTGGATATTGGGCACTGTGCAATGCTTGTGCTGTTAGATTTGTCGGCAGCATTTGACACTGTGTCACACAAGATCCTTTTGGAGAGATTAAGACAACTGGGAGTCTCAGGGACCACATTGTCTTGGTTTAGTTCCTTCTTAGGGGATCGATCCCAGAAAATTCTGCTGCACCCTTTTATCTCGTCTCCACGCCCTATAGTTTGTGGAGTTCCCCAGGGCTCGGCTTTGAGCCCTGCCCTTTTAACATTTATCTCGCCCCTCTAGCCTCACTGATTGAACAGCATGGTGTAAGTGTCATCTCATACGCTGATGACACTCAGCTGGTGTTCTCCTTCAGGGAACACACCGAGGCAGCTTTCACTAATTTTAAACAATGCCTGATTAACATCTCAGCCTGGATGACTGATAACTGTTTAAGACTTAACTCTGATAAAACTGAGGTTCTATTTTTTAACCAGCCATCCCCACCACCATCGGATTTATGGTGGCCATCTGAGCTCAACCCTCCCCTCAGCCGGTGTCCTCTGCTAGAAATTTGGGTTTTAAGTTTGATTCTACCCTTTCATGCAAGACTCAGGTAAATCAGGTCTCATCCTCATGTTTCTGGAAAATGAAGTCCATACGAAGATTTCTCCACCTGTTGCCCATGGAATGTAGAAAAACAGTGGTCCATGCACTTATTACCTCACAGCTAGACTATGCAAATAGTCTGTACTTGGGTCAGCCAGATTACCTGATCAGGAAGTTGCAGACTATACAGAATGCAGCCGCTAGGCTCATTAGAAATATCCCGATACGACACCATATTTCCCCCCATCTCAGAAGCCTACACTGGCTCCCAGTAAAGAGGAGGATAGAATTCAAGGCTTTGACTCTAGCTTACAGAGCAACAAGAGAAACGGGCCCACAATACCTCAGAAAAAGACTCCGCAAATATCTCCAGACAAGAAACTTGAGATCCAATCATCAAGGCCTACTAGTAACTCCCCGCTTTGTAAAAGCGAGGCTTGGTGGCCGGTCGTTCACAGTCAGAACCACTGCTGTGGAATTCCTTACCGGAACATCTTAGGAAGGCTAATTCGGAATCTGTCTTTCGTAAATCTCTAAAAACCTGGCTTTTTGACCTTCCCTAAGCTTCTGTAGCCTGTGGCAACTTGCTTTTATTTTTATATCCGCTAGCGCCGGGACACCTCCGTTGGAGGTAGCTGTGCGCTCTATAAGCTTCAAATTAAATTAAATTAAATTAAATTAATAATTCACTTTCGTTCAGTTATTTAGTTTTTTATTGTTAGCATATGCCATAAAAAAGAAAACATGTCACCTGAATGTGGTCATCCTAAACTTGTAATAAACAGTTTAATGTAATACAGTTACCCGTTGCATTTTAATGCAAGAATATGGGTGCTTACCCAGCAGTCAGGAGTACTTAGATCAAGTATAGATTACGTTTAGTGCATATCAGAGGAAAATCTGCTACTTGTATTTACAAAGATAACATACTATTGACTTTGAAAGACTGTAACCCGAACATATAGTTTAACCACACAAGCATTACTAAAATAATAAGAAAGTTTGAGATTGAAAAGAAAAAATCATTGGCAAAGTAAAGTATTTGCCAACCAGCACTGCACCTCCTTTTAGATAACTGTGCACATGTGATCAGGCAAAATTAAGTCACTCAGAGTGCAAGACACCCAGTTGCTGAAGTGGGCTGAATCATTGTCCTATGGTGTATGCTGTGGTGGGAGGAAGCATAATGTGAATGGCAAAGGCCCCCTATGCACCTCTATGTAAGTATATTTACTTTATGTGTTATGTGTATGAGGTTAGTGAAGCATTACATACTTTCTCTTGCCCGACCTAAAAAAGTAAGGATGTCGTGTTTCCTTTATAAACAGAACCTCTTGAGCTGCTGTCCACTGGGGCTTTTTTATCAAGGTTGCACTGGCTGGTACATATGTAATACTGTTTCACAGATCAATGAAAAGTAGGATATCCTACGATCACAGCCTTCGTCTCACACTGTTGCACTTAGATTAAGCAAAGGCGGTTCAGTCATTGTGACTTATAGCAGTTATCATTTATTTGTAATTTTTTTAATTTTTATAAAGCCCACTCAACACAAGGTGTCAGTGTGCTGTTCATCCGAACAACAAAGGTCTATGGCATTGTTATAGGAAACAAAAACATTCAGATAACGATATTCATACATCTTATAATTAATATAATATTAATGTTACGAACATCAGAAACAAGAAGAATGAGCAAAGAGAAACCTAGGGGTTTTGAGGAGGAAAGAAATAGATGGAGGGAAACGGGGAAGGCTGTAAAAAGTATTAAGGAGGGAGAAACGTGATAAGTGAGAGCATGAGGGGAAGAGGACAGAGTAAAGAGGGAAAAGTGAAAGGAGTCTGGATGGAAATTCATGGCATCATTACAAGGACTGGGAGCAAACAGAAGGGCAGAGAGCAACCATATCAGAAACCCATCAGATCATAAGTGACACACAATAGAAGACTTAAAGGACATGAATGGCACATATACAAGAAACAAGAGCAACCTGATGTGAAGAGGGTATCCATATCCAATGCTCATAAATATGCTCAACTTTAGATTCTAGACAAACCCAGAAGTAGAGGTAAGAGAAGAAAAACAAGTGCAGAAGAAGAGTAGAAGTTAGAAGGGGATAAGGGGACTGTCTACAACGAGAGAAGGGAAGGATTAGTGTAGAGTGGTAGAGCATGGAAGTTAACAGGAGAGAGAGATTTGCGTCCAATGAGCATAGATTAGCAAACAGCTGGTGCATGCAGTATAGGTACTCCGGATAAATCTTGAAAAAGTGAGTTTTGAGTTTTACACAAAATCGGAGTAAAGATTTTGCACATCTTAGTTGTAGTGGAAGTGAGTTCTTAAGTGCTGGCTCTGCATCACTTGCAGCGATTGAAAAGTTTAAGCAAGTCAAATCTTGGCAGGAGTGTGCCTGCTTTAGGAATCTATGTCAATCTACAAGTCACATTACTGCGGGGGTCAACTCGACAATTTATGTTTTTTAGGTTTTGGTAAAATGCGTACCTGTGAGCTATTAAAATAAAACTAGCCATTAATGCGCCTCGAAAGGAGTGCAGCATGTATTTCTACATGGTTGGTTTAATATTTCATATTGATTACACTTCTGCAATACTGTCAAGGAATCCAGCCAGCCAGCAGTCCACCCCATGAACCACCGGTCCTGGTGTGCTAGAATCGTTTAATGCCATGCCTAAGAAATAATGACCAAGGGCCATAAGGGCAAAAGCTTTTTTGTGTTGGGAAACGGCCCGATTTGCAGAATCAGCATGTTTCCATCTTCAAAAATGCTTTTACATATGTACAGTTAGTATAAGGATAGAATGCTTGAATTAATCTCAACCGCCTGTAATAACTCAGGGTCGCATCCCAATTCATCATTCTTTTGAACACCGTGCCACCTCAGTTTGGACCCAGCTATATGCAAATCAATGTTGACCATGCTCCAATTGGAACAGTCCAGCCCACACTGGTAAGCCAGACCCTCCCTGAACTGGAACATAAGCAACCCAGGATCGGTTTTGCCCTAGTTATTGGCTCATCAGTTGGGTACAGCTTGGTTCCTGTGACACAGTGTGCATGGGACCCACGTCTGGGCAGACCCATCCCACTTAGGGCAACACAATTAGTATAAAAAACTGGAATGGCATGGTGAGCAGAAAACGATGGATTTAGGCCCAGATCTCTCACTGGGGGTGAGTGTTTGACATTGTTCAGCTAACCATCCATCAATTGTCATTTTTGTATTTATCACCCCATGTGAGACGGGTATGCCCAGACGTGGGTCCCATGCTCGCCATGCCACTGGATTCAAGCTATCCTGGCTGATGAGGGGTGATACCCCGAAACTGGTCCTAGGATGCTTGTTTCCAGGCCAGGAGGGAGGACTTGGCCTGGCAGTTCGAGTTGGACTGTTCCCATGTGAGCAGGGTCAAGACTGATTTGAATATGGCTGGGTGCAAACTGGAATGGTGTGGTGAGCAAAACAATGATGGATTTAGGCCCAGATCTCTGACTGGTGGTGAGTGTTTGACATTGTTTAGCATTCCGTCCATCAATTGTTCTTTTTACATTTACATATGTACAGAGCACAAATTGTGATCCGGTAACATGTTACCGAATCGCAATTTGTGTTTAGCGATTCAATATTTGGAAGGGACCTGTTTAGGGCATCCTTTCCAAATACCGAATTGCAGTGGTATGTATGAATGTTTTGTGACTGGTCGTAAAACATTCATTTTTTACCGACATCCCCTTTGTGAATGTTGAAGAAATCGTTTTTAAGAGCTGGCAGTGGTCCACTGCCTACTCTAAAAATATGAAACTTAAACGTTTCATTTTATTTTTCAAAACACATCCTGTTTTCCTTTAAGGAAAACGGGCTGCATTTAATTAAAAATTGCTTTATCAAAAAGCTGTCACAGACATGGTGGTCTGCTGACCCCAGCAGGCCACCATTCCCACCATTCCTGTGATGGCTGCAACTTGTAATGGGTCACAAAATGCAACCTACCTCATTATTATTCATAAGGTAGTTCTATTGCGACCCGATTAGGAATCGCTGTTACTAACATGTACATTTTTGTACACTGGGAACTGCGATTTCCTCAATGCAATTCGTAAAGAATCACAATTAGGACTTGCAATCCCTAAATTCTGTACATATGGCCCCAAATCACAACTGTTACAGTGTGGATCCTCAGCCTCAGGATGCCCCTTCTCTCTGCAACAAATTGAGGGCTAGAACAAATTATGGGTAAAAACAGAAGATAGTGGGGCAAGGAGACAGGCATACAGAAAGAGGAGAGTAACATTAATGCTACCTTACCCTTGGAGCTCCCAAGGCATGAATTTGAGTACATACTGGGGGGTGCTTGGCACAACTATAAATGCTACACTGATGGAGAGCACCACCTTGATGTAACCTTGCTACTGCACAAGAGACCACAAAAGTGATTCTCTCGAACCACTGCATGTGGTCACCAGCACAACACAATGAGCCAGGCCACAGACGAGCATGGCCTCTGCAGTTGAATGAAGAAGTATATGCTATGCACTATGAGCATTCATTGAAGGGATGCCTGTGGTTCACAACTAATATGCAGCTATGTTAAGATCAGGTTTGCACACAGGTTTTGACAGCAGGATAAGAATCATACTAAACAACCATTGGCAAAGCCAATGGGTTTCACCCATGTGAGATCTATTGGCTTGTCAATGTTGTTCTTTACATGTTGCACAGCTCCTCACAGGGAGAATTCAGCAGGTCATCCTCCAGCCCTACTCCTCACTCCATAAGAACATCACCTACGGTGTACCGCAAGGCTCATCCCTCAGCCCAATCCTCTTCAACATACACATGGCACCCCTGGCAAACATCGTCAAGAGCCACGGACTCAACATCATCTCCTACGTGGACGACATCCAACTCATCCTCTCCCTGACTAATGACCCAATGGCCACCAAGGACAAGTTCCAAAGATGCATGAAAGACGAGGCCGCTTGAATGAACAACAACTGTCTCAAACTCAACACCGACAAGACAGAAGTACTCATCTTTGGGGAAGACAAGGACACCCTCTGGAACAATGAATGGTGGCCACCTGAGCGAGGCCCAAACCCTAAACTCACTGAAAACGCCTGCAACCTTGGCATTTTCCTGGATAGCCAGCTTTCCATGAAGAAGCAGGTCAGTGCCATCTCCTCCACTTGCTTCCTCACCCTTCGAATGCTCAGGAAGGTCTTCTGATGGCTCCCACCCAACATGAGGTGAACAGTCACACAAGCTCTCGTCACCAGCAGACTAGACTATGGCAACTCCCTCTACTATGGAACAACCGCCCAACTCATGACAAAACTCCAGACTATCCAGAAAACTGACCTCCCCAGATGTACTCACATCACCCCTGGCCTCAGGAAACTCCACTGGCTTCCAGTCACGAAGAGATTCCAGTTCAAGCTGCTCACCCATGCTTACAAGGCACTACAAAATGAAGAACCGGCATACTCCAACACAGTAGCAGCCCGTGGTGGGAGTGCTGTCGGGCGGTCACGCGGGCGGGGGGTAGTAAACTATGGAATACGGCCGCACAGAGGTATGTAAACAAACAAATAAATAAATCTAATTTCGTTGCGCGCGCTGCATCGCATTTGGCGATGCAGCTCACGCAACGAAATTCGTTTTATTTATTTGTTTGTTTACTTACCTCTGTGCGGCCGTATTCCATAGTTTACTACCCCCCACCTGACCCTCCCCCACCCCACCCCGCGTCACCGCCCGGCGGCAGGAAGCTGCTGACCGATGAGAAGCAAGGAAACGAGAGCAACAGGCAAGTCAACCAAAGTAATGGTAAGTGTGGGGCAGGCTGTAAGCCCCTTTTAAGTTTCTTTTTGTGTTTACAAGAGACTTTACAAAGACAGTGCATGTGCTGCATGCACTTTTCAGGCAAAACCTAAAAAAGGCTGATGCAGAGAAAAACTGATTGCATTATGTAAAGAATTCATGTATGACTTGCTCACTCTTTTAAAACCAGAAATCATTTCTTGAAACACCTTATGACTAATGCAGCAACCAAAACAATGCAAACGTCTTCTCCAGGGAACCAATAGACAATGAAAAATGTAATGGACAGATTTACTTTACTACACAAATTGCCAAGGTATGAGAAATGTTAGTTTCTCTCATAGGTAATCACAGTATTAAAAGGACAACAGCTTACTTTAAGTGCTTTAAGGTATATCATAAAAGCAAAGTTATTAAGTTGTAAGTGCAATTGTAACCCCTATTTTGCTGTTTTTAACTACTATGCACTGCTTGCAAACTTGTCATTGATTTATCAAGCTTAACTAATTTTCTCCAAAAAGTCTGTAGCCAGTGTATTTTCCTCATATTAGAATTGGTTTGAATGTTTTGTTATCAATTGTTGTCTTGCAACATCCTGAAGAGTCAGGAGTTTTATTGTCTATAAAAATCATTCTAAAACATCAAATATACCACATTAAGGAGTCAAGATTCTAGCGGGTTAATAGTCATGCAACAGGCCCTGGGAGTGCAGTGGCAACATGGATCCCTGACCTACCTGGGGATACAGATGGCACAAATTAGGGAGAGGACCTTGCACTGAATGTAGGGCAAGTAATGGATGGTGCATGTGGATCTATTGCACTGGTGAACATGGCGGTACTCCTGAGATGTCTGTATGTGTTGCAATGAACCATGCATGTGATACATAGATCAGCAGTCAAGGATCTGGACAGTATGTTGCTCACACTGGTATGAGCTCATTCCCGTCCCTGGGAGAAACTGGCAATGTTGAAGCTCTCATATGAGCAGGGCAGTCTTTCTATGCTGCGCCTCAAGTTTAATGAAATTGCTGCAGTGCCTTGAGCCATCTTTCAGCAGGGAGCAAACTTTATTGAAGGAATGTCTAGTGAGGCTCGTTGATTATGTTGGTGATTATTAAGGATGGAGCACATTTGATTAAAGCTCTTCTCCATCGTCAGAGAGTTCTCCTGCCTTTTTCAGCCACAGAGAACGCCATCCATCCCTTCCAAGCACTCTGCGACTCCCTAGCGGATTTCTTCCACCAGAAGATCTCAGACATCTACAGTAACTTTGACTCCCAGTCTACAAACCTCAACCATCTTCACGCCTACACCGATGCTACCGATGCCCCCCCAACTCTCCAACTGGAATCAGCTTTTCACCAAAGACACCTCCACCATCAGGATGTCTATCCACTCTGACTCACCCAAGGACCCTTGCCCTCACCACATCTACAACCTAGGAAGAGAATAAATCAGCACACACCTCACTGAAGCCCTCAACACCTCCATTATGACAGCCACAATCCCTGCTGCCTGGAAACACCCAGAAGTCAAGCACCTTCTGAAAATGCCATCTGCCCTACCCCAGCGAACTCAAGAACTACCGATCCATTTCTCTTCTACCCTTCCCAGGCAAAGTCCTGGAGAAAACCATTAACCTCCAGCTCACCGAACACCTTGAACACAACAACCTTCTCAATGTCTCCGAGTCAGGATTCCAGACCAACCACAGCACTGAGACTGCCCTGATAGCAGCCATCGATGACACCAGATGCCTCCTCGACCAAGGGGAAACAGCGGCCCTCATCCTCCTTGACCTTGCCGCTGCATTCAACACTGTCTCCCAACACACCCTCATCACCAGACTTAGCCACCTAGGCATCCAACACAACGCTCTCAACTGGATCGTCTCCATCCTCTCTGACCTAACCCAGAGAATCCACCTTCCTCCCTGCTTCTCCGACCTCAAGACCACCATCTACAGTGTCCCACAGGGCTTCTTCCTCAGCCCCACTCTCTTAAACACATACATGACACCGCTCGCTAACATCGCCTGTGCTCCTGGACTCAACATCATCTCCTACGCCGATGACACTCAGCACACCCTCTCCCTCACAAACAACACTGACACCACCAGAAACAACTTCCAGAACACCATTTCCGACATCGCAGACTGGATGAAGGCAACTGCCTAAAAACTCAACTCGGACACGACAGAGGATCTCATTTTCGGCTGCAACCCCTCCCACTGAAACGATTCTTGGTGGCCCTCAGCCCAGCACTCACACCCTCGAGCCACGCATGAAACCTTAGAATCATCCTCGACAGTCAACTAACTATGAAGAAGCAAGTCAACGCCATCTCTGCCTCATGCTCCCACACCGTCCGCATGCTCCTCAAGATCTTCCGGTGGATCTCCACCCACACCCGGAAAACAGTGACCCAGGCTCTCATCACCAGCCGCCTCGACTACAGCAATGCACTCTACCCTGGCACCACCAATCAACTACTCAACCACCCCCAGACCATCCAGAACTCCCGGGCAAGGCTCATCCTCAACCTCCCCAGAAGAACCAGCATCTCACCCCACGTCAGATCCCTCCACTGGCTCCTCGTACACAAAAGATGCTGCTTCAAGCTCCTCACCCACACCTACAAAGTCCTCCACCTGATTTTCCACCAGCCCACCAGAGGGCTCTGCTCCACCTCCTTCACCCTGGCCGAAATCCCACACATCCGTCACAGCTGCTGCGGAGGTTGTTCCTTCTCCTACATCGCTGCCAAGTCCTGGAATGACCTCCCCCTCCACCTGCGCACCTGCCCATCCCTTCCAGATTTCAGGAGGAGGCTCAAGACTGGCTCTTCGATCAAGAGCAGAAGATTTCCAGCACCTGGAGACCCCCCGGGATGACAAGTCACACTTTATAAGAATTTTCTGATATTAATGTCACTGGTCTGGCAGAGGGCTGAGTGAAACAGTGTTGGACTGGCCAATAGGACAATCAGGCTGTGCCTCATGGGCTGGTTTTGCAGTTCAGTGTATGGGACAGTTTTGTGGCTGTTTGTGGGTGAGTTTTATGGTTTTTACAGTTAATTTGTCTCATATTAAAACAAACATTGCCTGCAGCATGCTCAAATCCATGCATTCTTCTATACCTGGCAAAACCATTAAACCCAGTATCTTTACAAGTTAAAAACTGCCTCAAATTCACTAATGGAGGCCACTTTTATTTTGGTTCCCAAGCCTATTTTCTGTCCCAGTCCGACCTTGGTGTGAAGAACCAATGGAGACACTCCAATTGCAAAAGAGGCTGCATTGTGAAACTTCCCAAACTTTATGAAACAGCGGGTTGGTATAAGACACTGATTTCAGGAAAGATTTTGGGCACTGGAGGGATTTATACACTAAAGAAAGTTTCTTAATATTCGAGAAAGTGCAGGAGCGATATGGAGTGCATACACAGCAGTTTCTGGTTTTACAGCCCGTTTGGGGGGGCTGAGAGGACCCTCAGAAAGATTCACAAGCAGACCGCCAAAATCGCCACTCTAGCGGAAATGCATGTGCTGATTGGGGAGGGCTGACTGATAGCCAAACAGTGTAGTTATTGCACCCCTCCTCTACTGAAGTTGAAGACAAAATGGAAGTGCGACCTGGGAAGCCGTTACTGGGAAAAATTGTGGCATACAGGTTTTTAAAGCTGCTCTGTATATACCCATCAGAAAAATATCATGTTGAAATAAAAATATCAACTGGACACAAAAGCTACAAATAGACATCAATAACCAGTCAGTCAGTCGAAATAACGTTATTCTGCTTAAAATAGCAGCCATAAAAGTGCAATCATTATTTCCAACAGCAATAGATAAGACAAATACAATACAGGTAAAAAGGAATATCCAATACATCCAACATGTATTAGTAAAATCATTAAAACAATAAAAATGTGTCTAAAAAGAGACATTGAAAAACATATAATTACATACATTAGGGATTATTCTTTTAATACTAGAGAAACATAGTGCTTCCTTAGCCTTATCGCACTTAACATTAAATTCATGAAATTCACACATATCTTATCAGAAGAGAGTTGTTGCAAAGCTCTTCATGCTTGCTTAGCCCTCCTTATCTTAAGGTCGCGTAATAAAGGCAAAAGATAACGCTTCCTAGGTTCAGAATATTTATTACAAAATAAAAAAGAATACAAAGTGCTTCGTACAGAATAATTGCCACAAAGACATTTAATAAGATCATCTACTCAAGATCCGCAATTTGGAAACTCCACCAAAAAGTGCACCATGTTTAGCCTAAATCGCGTTAAATAAAATCTATGTTGGGGGTTCATAACCCTGCACAAATGAGGTTCCATCCTTCCCCCAGTGAGATAATCAAGATGGTAGCAAACTGTAGTTTTATTAACTTTCTGGGATAAGCTGGACTGCTTGAGTTTCACCCTGTAATAACCAGTTACAAAATGCAATCGACGCCAACTCACGATTTTTGAGTAGTGACTGTTTATTATAAGTTCAAAATCGAGTAAGGAAGAAAGTAGGTCTAGCTAGCAGAAACAATTTTCGACTGGTCAACTGGAATTCCCACCAGAACAAGCGACACTCGAATTGACAAAGCAAATGAGATGGTTGCTGACATGCTCACTTTAATAACTACATGGCATACAGATCTACACAATGTGCACTAAAAACTGGTATGTGCTTTTTTATGTGCAAACCGTTCATACTTTAGATGTTCAATCAGAGACATTGCAGAAAACAAAACATCTTTCAAAAGGTACCACCTATTACAGTCCAGTTGCAAGGACATGGCGCCTTTCAAATTAAATTGGCCACAATTAGTTTAACAGCAACATATAACAAGGAGATGTCGGGATCGAAGCTGATGAATATTAATGTTTCTAAATCTCCCTTGACTACTTCTGAAATGAAGTGTCAGACTTTGAGGTCTAAGGATTAATTAATAATTACACAGTAAAGCTTGTATGGTTTAGATTCTTGTTAACATGTATAAAACTGATTGGTTGAATAATAGTCAGGGCACCCTTAGATTATTTAAAAGAGGAGATATGTGATAAAGTCTGCAAAAAATTGCAATGAGTCAAAGCAGTCGTGGTTTAAGTATTAGCTATTTACCGAGTAAGTTTTCAGATTGTTAACACAAGCATTTGGGAGCCAATAAAAAAATATTCGTAGAATTCATTATTTGAAGTTGACAGTAAGAATCTTAAAAAGCTGAGACACTTTTATGGGGAATGCAACTGGCTGCAAATGACCTGTATTGTCGCAACGAGAAATAAGGCAACAGCCTTATAGAACTACCACAAGGGGCGGGGGTGGGGGGGTCTAATTAAAAGAAAAGTACTGAGCATGTTGAACTTTGGAATGGCAAAATGCTGCTTTGCCTGGAACACTTAAAATGCGTGCATTGTTTCAGGTGATATGCCAGATTGGAAGTTATTTATATGTTATATCAGTGGCCCGTTAGCACCCACAAAGAATAAGTAACCAGCTGTATGGTATTGGGAACACTACAATATGGTGGTAGAAAAAACAAGCACTGTGCATCTCAGTGCAGATAGGCTCAATGAAGTCCCTTGTAGCTCTACTCTGACAACTCCAAGATGGCGGACTGCCTCTGCTTTGTATGAAAAAGGCTGGGATCAGATCAGGTTATCTTGAGAATGTTCCACTTGCTCCAGTGAAACATCTTCCCTGAGGCTGGCAGGTGAAAGAGGTCCTCCTGAGGCCCCTGCATGGACAGAGATGCAGTATACGTGATACGTAAGTCAACCCGGTTTTAAAATGCACTTACTTACAGATTTTTGCTTTTCAATCGCTTCTGCAAATCATGGTCAATATACCCATAATTGACATGAAAACGGTACACACGATGAAGATAAAAGCAGCTATAAATAACACCCTCAGGAAACGAGAAGCAGTTTTCATAAATAGGCAAGAGGCCAAATTTCTGAGAAGTGTTGCGAAGCCCTGACAAGCGCCTTGGAGTGGTGCTTGAGCGCGCACGTCCAGAGGCACATTCGAAGATTTTTATTTGCACTTTGCATATTAATGGAGAACGGTCAGTCGGGAGCAGGTTTCAAGAGACAAGACGGCAAAATAAATATTGCACTTTTGTTAATGAACTGACCTCATTACAATTAACACCCTTCATAGGAAAGAAGAAGCGGCCATGTCAGGAAACACTGCCAGCCTGCCCATTCCGGCCACTTATCATTAAGCGACTGAACTGCACACATATATATCACCCCGATGGGATGAAGCCAGGAGGCAACTTTTGCGGTGACAGCCTCTTTTCCACTTCAGCACATTTTGTTTTCAGTGAGAAATATGAGATCAGAGAAGTGCACTCATATCAAGGGGGCGATTGTTTGTTTATGGGCTGCAGTTTGCCAAAATCTGTCTCTAAAAAGACGTGTGACATTATATTTCTTCTTCGCTTTGTTCCAAACCCTTGCGCATACCACTGCAGTCTATCGGTGTCTGGGGCACCATTCTCCACCTGGCTCTCAGCTAGCAGATCGGTACTTAAGTGCATGCTGTCGAAGGACTCACTGGCGGTAGCACTTCTACTCGCCTATTAATATATACGTCTTGGCATTAGTACAGACTTCTTTGCCTGCTTCCTATTACCAGGTTGAATTCCAAAACTTCTAACCATGATAATATGAAAACTTTATGGGCAACTTATTCAATTATTACTACTGTTGTGCTCGTTACCTGGGGTTACAAATGTACCCTTCCTCTCAAAATTAAGTAGTTCTTTTTTCCTAAGGAAAGGTTTTAGGAATGTTAGAAGTAACGACGGCAGCAAATGCGAATCAAGACATTTCTAGAAATATTGTTAAATTGTTTTCTGCCAGTTCACATACATTTGATAAGCAGAGTAACACTTTACAGATAGAATTTTATTGCAGCTACGGCATCTATTCGTTATGCTCTCCCCTCATTTCCCCTACACACCTCATGCCTAACACCCCCTAGTTTTATTGAATACTATACTAAATATCCATGTTCAGTTAATAACGATGCTGCAGGTGAAAAAAATGCAAAGGTTTTAAGTCATGTACAAAAACCTACGAAGACATTGCAGCTGCCAACAGAACGTCAAACCTTTGCAGAGTCATTCTGTTTCTGCACTAGCTGTATAGGAACTGCATCTGGTACAAACATTCCTTCATGATTGATGCACTAACGTTAACTCGCCCATCTAGGTGAGTTGCTTTTATCCCTTGGTGGAGCTTACACCCTCGTTTACCAGCTGCTTCTTGCTTATCCCATCTATCATCACGTGAATCCAGATGTCTATGGTTGCAACTAAAATGCACTGTTTTTATAATGCATGTACCATGTAGACCTCTGTTACAAATACTGCTGTAACTATGGTGCTGTAGTTTTCAAAAAGGTATTACTGATTTCAAGTTGCAGAATTGCCCTTAGCTGTATATGCTTCCCAATCGACCCTCAGCCTCGTAATGAAATCGATAATAACAGCCAGAAATCATTGTTATTGCACTGATTTCGGCATGTTATCCTGTAATTCTGGACTTTTGGTGCAGAGAAATTCATTCATGTTTGGGCCTGGAGGATTTATCTCTGGTAATATAGTATTCTTATATAATGTAATTTCCCACTAGAACAGTCTTATCCCAGCAGTTGACCCATCTCCTACGGTAAACAAATTGACAAGAGTAAAAAATGTGCTAGAACACCTTGTTATATTCCATATAGGTACCCTATATAGGCGCAGGTAACATTGCAAACTTTCACCTATATTCTTCCCTACATTACATACATAACGGTTCTTAGGCACTGACCTTTTACCCAGATATGACACTGCATTCAGAACGCGGGTTTTTCCCTGGTTCGATTCTCATACATTATGCATGAGGCTTCTTGGAAGCACAGCAGGACTAACAGTAGGATTACCCTCTCCTGTATAATATCTCTGTATAAAGTTCAGGCCCAACGTCATCCTTTAGGCCGACACAGTAACACAGCAAGGTAGGACTCCTGGGGAGACCTATGGGTATATATACAGCACATCTTGTTTAGGAAGATAGAGGAGACCGTGACTTCCCGGCTGACACACTGACCAGAGACGCTGAGGTTCCTGCATGCAGACGCTCCAGCTAGCAGTGGTCTAACATCCCTCGCGGGGTGTCCAACTCGAGACCAGGACAAGGTCCCATATTCTCTCATTCCTCAGGTAATGGGGTTGACTAGATCCTAGAGGGATTCTTGACATAACACCTACACCGATGCTAGGTACATTTAGGTACATCTAGTTAGGGAGCATCGTAGGAGTACGCACTTTTTAATATGTGTTTTATGTACATGTATGTATTCATGATTTCTGCAAGATAGTAGAACTATACCATCCCTTTACTTTCGTGGTATTGCTAATCATATATCTCTGCTACTGTCTAATGGTTGTTGCAGCTCATATATTCTACACTAGAATAACAACTGTTCAATAAATTCTTATTAAACACGCCCAGCCTGTTTATTCTGTGTATCTCTCTGAGACAAAATAAGTAAGCACGAGTGACTGAGCGAAAGATAGTATATTGTTTCCACGAACCTGGGGGATCAGGGTTGTCATGTTCTGAGGTTGCCAAGAACTATTTTCTCCGCGATAAGAGGAGATTCTAGTGGCACTGTGAGCTAGCTGATACAGATGGGCTAACGTATCCGGTGGGGGTGCACGGAATCAGTCCGCCACCAATCCCACAGTTTATATTATCCAAAACGCACAGATCCTGTATAGGGTATATAGGAGCAACACGACAACCTTGCCAACAAATAGGACTCACTGACTCTCTAACAACACCTGTGGGATATCATTCTCTTCTGACCTATCTAAAAATGCAACTAAATGTCAAAGGTTCACACCCAGCCTGCAAATCCTGAATTATTTATTTCTTACAAATATTTTACTTCCAAGCCTGGAGAAATTAATGAAAATAAAGCGAGGGCCCTATTCACAAAGATTACAAGTTAATGTACTCTTAAGGTTTTCAGTAAATGTGCTACTTTTGGCTATTCAGCATTTACGACAGTAACGGGGCTCACAAATTTAGACTTACGTATCCCACCCTTAAGCGGGGGTGAAGTCAGTAAAAACTTCAAATAAGACTGTTTAGTTACTTCTAGCAGGGACTTTACAACCCTATTTAACATTCCGCATACTTGAATCATCCACAATCGGGGAGAGATCTCCCCATGATAAAGTACAGGGTAAAGTTTAAAAGTTTAATACAGTTTTATAAAAATTAAATTAAAAAAATTGTGTTGAATATTAATGTTAATTAATTGTATATAACTATTATAAATGTAGAATAATATAGAAATGTTACAGCAAACATAATCAGAAACATAATGTTAACCTAAAAATACAATTATTTTGAATATATTAAATTAAACTAAAATTATTTTTATGAAGTTTAAATTAAAAATAATCTCACTAAAGTAAAAAGCAATATTTCCTTATGTATAAATTAATTAAAATGCATTTATTTTTTGTAATAAATATTGTTACATTCATTTTTAAATATAGAAATGGTCAATACAATATTTATTAATCAAATATGAATGATGTTTTATTCATAACCAATTTTCTAACCTTAAGTGAAATGTATTTATATGTTTAAATAGTTTACATAATTTAATTACTATAACATTAGCTCCTATGGGATTATATTTCAAGTCTTGGCCTCCATCATTTTGTATGGGAGTGTGTTGAAGTATCAGTGGTTGGCCATGTGTGGTGCAGGACCTACTCCAGCTCCGAGCTGGAGCACATTTACAATGGTTTAGGGTCTTTTTGGCTGTAGTACCTAGAGCAGTTTGTGAATAGCAATGGGACTACTCTTTTGTAGGTGGGTGTTGTCCCTCACTAACGCCCCTCACTAAACTTCCTAAACCCCTCGTTACTATTTTTCTTAACCCCTCTCCTTTAGTAACAAGCATTCCCCATTTTCCAGTCACTGCCTTCTGTCCCTTCCACATTTACTATTAAAATGTATACGTATGAGTGTGGACATCTTTGCAGCCGGATGGAGATTTCTGCACAGAAAAGACAGTAAAGTGGACACCGCGGCACATAGGTATGTGCAGAACATTTTGTTGTATGTTAGTAGTACGCTAGTAGTAGTACGAAAACACTACAAAATGCAGTGTGTGAATAGGTCCAATAGGGCCTAATTCACCAATAAAAACTTGAACTATGGGCCTCATTATGATGTCGGTAGGACTTTTGGCGCCATGAGAATTACAATGCGACCGCCATCAAGGCGGTCGCAAAGTGTATTTTTTGTATTGCGGCGTGTGCTACGGGCCCCCAATGTCCCTTTCCGCCTGCCTTTTCATGGTAGGTAAACCGCCATGAAACGGCCGGCGGCAAGGGACATCGTAATCCCTACGGCGATGTCTGGCAAGCAGCGCCACCATTGTAGGGATTGCGGTTCCCTCCAACAGTCCGACAGGCTCCTAGAGCCCGTCGGATTCGTGGCAGGCGATCTTTCCGAATGAAAAGCATCTGCCCACCATCATAATGTGGCAGGCAGTAATGCAGGCTCAGATGTTGGTCCCATCGCCATCATAATGAGGCCCTATATGCGGAGATTTATATCGTTGCCTGAACATATTTTTGCTTTTTTTGGAATTTGCCAACATTCCCTGTAGTACACATGGAAAGCTGCAGCATTTGCATGCTTTCAGTTGTACTACTGGAAATATCTTATGACAATCATTGCCAGATCTTGTTCATGCTATGAGGAATTCTACATATTGCAGAATTCCAAAAAGGGGGAATTGATAGAGAATTTTGTTTTTTCCTCAAGGAGGAATATAAGAAATCGGGTTACTGGATGAGGGGGATGAAACCCTACTCAAGCAGCAACCACAACCCTTGTCAGAGTGAAGTCACAGGCAAACCCCAAGGTAACCTGTGCTCAACCCTCTGGTAGTTTGGCACAGAGCAGCCAGGCTTAACTTAGAGACAATGTATAAAGTATTTATGCAGCACTTCAAACAGTAATAAGGTGAAAACGCAATACAAGAAAAATCCCACGCCAATTTAGAAAAATAGAGTAAATTTTAATAATTGAATCAAGACCAAAACGACAAAAATCCAATCAGTAGAATGCAAGTCCAAAGGTTTCAGTGAAAATAGCACCAAAAAGCACAAAGCGCCAACTGAGGATATCTGGTCATCCCAGATCAGGACAAAGTCACAAGTTCAGGCCAACTGTGATGGATCGTGGGCCGGGTGAGCCGGGTACAGGGACCCACTTAGGCCCACTGATCACAGTACCTCATTGAGGATGCGCCGCGCAACAGAGGCAATGTGAGGTATAGGCAAGGAGATGCGTCGTGCAACAGCGTTTCCGGGAAGCTGCCAGGTGTGATGCAATGTCCTTGCATGGAGATGCATCGCACCACGGTGGTTCCAAAGGGCTGTGATGGCCGAATCGAAGTCCGTGCTACAGGGAAGTCTGCGCCTCAAAGACGAAGTGTCGGTTCCGAGGGGGAAGATTGGAGCAGCAAAGGCGATGTGCTGGTTCTGCTGGAGATGTGCTGCGCCATGGAGGAGATGCGTCGGTTTTACTTAATCCACAGATGGGCTGGCAGAGCACCTTCAGGCCCACTTCCAAGGGTCCAGGACTGGGGTGGCACCACTTGGGAGGGCAGGACCCACAGATGGCAGAGTCCAGGCGCAGGGCTCAAGGTTGTTGGAAGCCTGTTCTGTCCCAGCCAACTAGCCCCTTGAGTCACTCTGGGCGCATGGGTTTACAGTTGAAGGTCCAATCCTTATTACCCAAGCAACAGGGCATCAATGCAGCACAGTAGAGCAGCAGTCCTTCTTCCTGGCAGAGTCCACATGTCAAGAAGTGTACTGAAGAGTTGGGGTCTGAGGTACAATATTTATACCTGGTGCCCACTTCTTCCAGAGGTTTCCTCCCCCATGAGGTGTCAGGCATCTACTTCCTCCCTGCCCTGGCCCTATGCTTGTTTGGAGTCACAAAAGACCAGTGTCAAACCCTTTGTGAGAGTGCTCATGCAGAGCCTTGGTGATATGCAAGTGTGATAGGTGATAGCTCCTCCCTCTCATTAACTCAGAATGGCCCATCCTGGCAACACCTATCTTCCCTTTGTCTTACTGTCTGAGAGCAATGCACATAGAAAAACTGCTAGCTACATCTAGTCCAATGACCCAGGATCAGGCTGCAGGCACCAAATGTATAGGATAAGAAAATGCTAACTTTCTAAAAGTAGCATTTTCAGAACTGTAATTAAAAATCTGACTTTACCACTAAAGAGGGCTTTTAATTACAATTCTTTAGACACCAAACTCAAGATGTCAACCTGCTCCCAATTGCAAGATACCTCTTATTAAATGTAATAAGGAAACCCAATGTTGTTTTTTGGGAGAGGTAGGCCTCACAGTAGTGACAAACGAATTTAAGACTTTTTCGCTACCAGGACACGTAAAACTTAAAAAGTACATGTCCAACTTTTTAAATACAGTGCTCCCTGCCGTATGAGCTAGCTGAGGCCTACCCTAGAGATGACTTATATGTATTAAAAATTGAGGTTGTGACCTGACAATAGGCTTGCCTTGCCAGGTCGAAATGGCAGTTTAAAACTGCACACACAGGCTGCAATGGCAGGCCTGAGACACGTTTAAAGGGCTACTTAAGTGGTTGGCACAATAAGTGCTGCAGACCCATAAGTTCCCAACTCTCGTACGGATTTTGCCAGACTAAAAACTGAAGCAATGGAATTTTTTCGCAAAATCAGACTTAAAGCCTTTTTTGCAACAAGGGATATTCCAATTTCTCAAGAACCATCTGGGCTGGCCAACAAATCCAAATTCATCCCCCAAGCACATACCATTCCAAAAGAGATCTCAGCCTTTGAGCAAGTCGTCCTTTCTTCAATCCAACAACTGGAGCAGAAAATATGGTATTGTAAAAACAACCTAACCCTTGCACAACAAAGTGCGATAAAGGCCCTGAAAGAAGACGACTCCATAGTGATAAATCGGCCGACAAAGGGGGAGCGGTGGTGATTTGGCTGAAGGATATGTACCTGAAGGAAGGAAGAAAGCAAGTTCACAACCTCACATGGTACAGACCAATTAAAGAAAACCCTTCTCGAGAACTCAAAGAACAGATAAGCCAAATGGTTAAGACTGGCCTGAAACAAGGAGTATTAGGTAAAAAAGAGTCTGAATTCCTCAGCAAGAAACATCCCAGGACTCCAGTAATATATTTCCTTCCAAAAATTCATAAGCAACTACAAGAACCTCCAGGAAGGCCCTTAGTATCGGGATGTGATTTAATCATGGAACCTATCTCCAAGTATGTTGATACGTTCCTTAAACCGTTTCTGACTGAGGTTCCATCTTACCTAAGGGACACTACTGATTTCATCAACAAAGTGGAAGGCACACATTTCGATCAATGGCAGCATTGGCTGGCCTCCTTTGATGTGATCTCCTTATACACCCAAATTCCACAGGACGAAGCATTGGAAGCCATAGAGTTCTATTTGGATTCCAGAAGACAACCCCATCAGTTTCCAAAGGATTTCATAGTGCAATTAGTGGCAATGGCACTCAAAAAGACTTTTTCAAGTTTGAGGACACCTTTTATTGGCAAATCAAGGGGACTGCCATGGGTTGTCCCTTTGCTCCAGAAATGGCCATACTGTACATGGCAAGATTCGAGGACTGGTTCATTCTCAACAACAATCCCTTTGTACAACACCTTACCCAATGGCACTGGTATATTGATGACATCTGTTGCCTGTGGAAGGGCACCAACACCAAATTGGATGGATTCCAATGGCTAAATTGTAGACACCCGGATATCCAATTTACCCTGACAAAAAGCCAAACGACTCTGATCTTCCTGGATGTTGAGATTAAACCTCATCATCATTCACTCATGACCACGCTGCACAAGAAACCAACGGACAAAAATGCAATTCTGCATTACAATAGTTCTCACCCCAGGAACCTTAAGGATAACTTACCTTATGGACAACTACTCAGGATCAGAAGGAACTGCTCTCGCAAAGAGGATTTTGAGATCCATGGGAATGCCTTCTGTGAACAGCTGAAAGATCGGGGTTACCCCAGAAAACTGTTAAAGCATGCTTTAAAAAGAGCTTGGTGCACGCCGAGGGAATGTCTACTTACACAACGAGATGCCAAAAATGGACAAATTAGTGTGTGTATCTACATACCATCCACACACGAATACATTTCGTCAAATTATTCTAAGGAATTGTCATCTAGTGAAAAATTTGGATTACGGACTAGAAACACCACTCTTTGCAATGAAGAACATGAGCATAGGTCGGCGGATAGTACGAGCCGATTTAGCTCCTTCCACCAAAAATCAGGATCTTAGAACACATTGGAAATTGAAACCATTGGTAGGCCACCACAAATGTGGCAATTGCATAGGATGCGGCACTACACTGGAAGGTATTGAATTCACACACCTCACCATCAAATAGACAAGGAAACAATTCTCTAATTGCAAAATGAAAAATGTGATATATGCGATTATTTGTCCATGCCCAAAAATTTACATTGGGAAAACCAATCAGGAGATCAGACAACGAATTGTACAACACCGCTCAAGGATAAAAAACAAAGTGATGACTGCTCCCATGGTGAATCACTTCATTGGAAAAAAACATGATGAACGTGAATTCAAATGGACCGTTCTATCTGTCATTAAACAACACCCAAGGGGAGGCGATACAGAGTCATTTCTACTCAGAAAAGAAGCCTATATGATTGCAAGATTCAATAGTATCACCAAAGGGTTAAACGATATGCCAGAAACCGGGAGAATTTAAGATGTTTTTCCAATATAGATCCAATCCACAAATAGCTGCTTACCTCGAGGACTCTGTCTCCCAGAATGCAACAAGTTGGGTTACCGGTACTTAATTGCCAGGTACATGGAAGTTAACTGTGTTATTTAAGCGAGAAGAAGACCCGCCACATTCGTTCACGAGTACCCGATTTATGTAAGCCTGTTCAGTTATCTAACTAGGTGTTGCAATTTAACGGGCCCTTTGTTTTCCTCCACTAAAGCAGCATGTAACATTGTATCATTTTCAGTTCGGAAGTGAACTTTATCGTTGAAGCGAGATGAAGCCCCGCTACAAGGGTCCATGATCTACCGATTCAAGTAAGCCTGTTTGTTTTGAAACCAGACGCCGCAAACCATTAGGCACTCTGTTTCCCTTTACTTAATTGAGTTTTAACATTGTATAATTTCTAGCACGACCGATTAAAGATCCAGCACTGCCGCGCTTAAGAGAATTACATTTCCTGCGAAAACAGCTACCAGGCCCCTATATAACTTGCATCGGACAATAAATGTACGTCTCCTTTTCACCTCCATAGCGCACTTGAGACAACGCCCACTCTAAATGTATTGTTTACATTGCAGACGGAGTCATTTGAAACTCCATTGGACCCCTGAGGTTTCGCCCCAGCAAGAATAGGAAATCTCTTTATCAGGTACCAATATGACTTACTACCACAAGTACATAGCATGCAGGAGACTTTAGAGATCGATTTTTCAAGAACTTCCATTCTTCCCTTTTAGATCACATCCAGTCTATGCCCTGAAGAGAATCCCCCAAACCACTCTGGGACTCGAAATGTGTCGGCACTATACACAACGGGGATTTTGCATTTAATTAATTTTGCCCTTTGTAGGAAAGCTATAGAAATTTTCACCTATTAGGCTTAATATATTATTCCCCCGGGTTCAGCAGCACCACGATTTGTTTATATAATTTGGTTGAAAAAATTGCTCAGTTGCTGCTGATGTTTTGTAAACCAAGACTGTTTTTTTAATGTATGCAATTATTGTTGCTCTGTATACCAAAATGTTTGTTTTGTTTCACTTTTAATTTGTGTTCGACATGTATTGTTTCAATGTGTAACAATTTTCAAGTATCACCCTTGGTCTGATTTATGTAATAATGTGACAATACTGTTAAAAAATGAAATTGATATAGCAAATAAATGCTTAAGACCATACAATTCATTTAATGGCCTTCAGCCTGTTAAATACCTTTAACAGCAACTAAAACGTGATGGCTAGTACACTTTTTTCCTGTTTCAGCAGACCCATAAGTAGCATTTCATTTATAGGCCCTGGGTAAGTGTAGTGCCACTTTACTAAGGACTTACAAGTAAATTAAATATGGTAATTGGGTATAAGCCAATTTTAAATGTTTAGCAAGCACTTTAGCACTGGATAGCAGTGGTAACGTGTGCAGAGTCCTAAAGCCAGTAAGAACAAAGTCAGCAAAACAGGAGGGTTAAAGGCAAAAATGTAGAGGAGTACCACACAGATGACATATCTAACAAGAAATCTCTAGCCCTATACCACCCATAAACTCTGGGCATGTTCTTTTTCCCTTGCTATCCTGGAAGAGGAATTATTCTAGTCCTTAGCTGGAGTAAATCTCTTACTATTTTGATGGTGGACTTGAGTTTGGGAATGCCCACAAATGTACATGTTTGTTGGTGTTCCCAAACTTCCAAGTCAAACCAAACTCAGTTTAGCACCTATCAGAGCATCTCTAAATGCTTCTACTAGACTCATCACGGGTTCTAAGAAGAGCAACCACATTTCTCCGGACCTGAAATCGCTCAATTGGCTTCCCTTTGAAGCAAGGATACAACTAAAGATCGCTTGTATGACCCATAGGGCACTACACTTCAACACCCCACTCTACCTGACAAACAAGCTGGAACTCTCTGGTGGCTCCAGGTTCACAAGGAACACCGGCACACTGGTGCTCAAGCCCAAGAAATTTAATAAACTTAAAACCTACAATCGTACATTCTCTGGCATCGCCCCGAGAATCTGGAACTCCCTTCCAGTGGAAAGAAGACTGATTCCCTCTACACCTGCCTTCAAAAGGGAAGTCAAAAATCTACTAATGAACAATGCGATGAACTAGATGCTGTGCTCCTTTTGCCTCTAAGTTACTGTATACTGTCTTGTTTGTTCTTGATGTATATTGCCCTACTTGTCGTTCTCTCCCAACCGGCTTCTTTTGTCCACCTCGATTTCATCTTGCACCTGCGGTATTTTGTCCACTATTTCCCTGATTTCTCTCCCCTAGTTGTTCCTTTGTCTACCTAAACCGTATGTTAAGTGCTCTGATACCCATCTGGGTCATTTTCGCGCTATACAAAGCTTTAAATAAATAAATAAACTTTGGAATGCCTCTTTCCAATACATTGAATGGGATTTATGACTGTGGTAGTACATTTATTTATGCCCACCAAGAGCCCCTTGGTGAATTCTTGACAGGTCTAAAATGTGGTATTTTCAGAAATAAACCTAAATTTATAACTGAAAATACTTTTGCTATCAGACCCCATTATGTTTACTCCTGTCTTCCTTCTTCAAAGTTTCTAAATGTAATAAAATTCCCCAAAGCAATAAGATCTTCACATAAGGAGCATTATATCGGATATGTCCCCTTCATATAAGAATTAAAGAGATCTCTTCCAGGCTCTGCAGGCAGAGGAAGATATATAATTATGGTGGGATGTCCTCCTAAAGGGTAGCCGAGTAAAACAAGTACTGATATGGTGGATAAACTGATCTGCTGCCAAACTTTAAATAATGTCAAATGGCTCTAGTCCTGAGATTAATTTTACCTACCAATCTGTTTTCATATTTGTTGATTTAATTATTTCAGTATAAACAAATCAAGTCCACAAAACCAAGGATTCATTAAGTTAGAACTGAAAATTCCAGGATTGGAAAAGGAGTAGGACGTTAGGTCAGGAGGTGGGCAATTTATGGCATATATAGAGTGTTCAACAACTTAACAGTGCCTAAGGAATGTTAAAGAAAAAGGCTTCCACAAGTGTACAATGTCTTCCAATTACTACCTCTCATGTAACCACAGCACATTTTATTCTCTCCTAATTGTTGGTGACTGGAGCAATGTACTTCATATTTTACATATTTGATTTTAAGGTAAATCCAAGTCGGGTTTTCCAGATTTTGCACTTTAAGAATGATTGCTTCCTGATCTGTTGCATTGAGATCATTTTAGTGCAGTGCCATCAAATACCTCCAAAAGTTACTGGAAGTACTTCTGATTTTATATATATTGAGGTTGAAAGTTGAAGGCAATCTCTTGATGTTTGATGGGACATAATGTGAGCGGTTAGAGCTATGTAAGTGTTTTTTATGTTACAAGGTTCTTGGGAACAATGGGTTACATTACATGCACGTTTTGTGCGTGTTTACTATTTTTAAAGGTTTAAGATTTTGTCAAGATTTTACATTTACACATAAGCAAACAATTTTAAAAATACATTTTTTATGTTTTCACATTTGACCGGCAATATTGGAATACATATGACACGGTTGCTCACATACGTGTGGTGTATGGTTTGCCTTATCCTATATGTATTGTTCGGGTAAATGTAAAGTTAATATATGCCAATATTGATATTTCAGCAAAACATGTTCCTTTTAGTAAAATTTTTGTTTCGGCCTTACATTAGATTTTGCAAAGTAACAGCCATTTGGTCTACAACCTCTCCCATATACATTCCAAAGCTTCTCAGCAGAAGTAACGTCTTCCATGGGTTGATTGCTGAGTCAGTGTGTGAACGATTTGGCTATTTATGCTTTTTTTCCTCCAGAACCGGTGTAGAGTAATTTTTTCAATGGATCTGCTTGCAGACAACAGACTCTATAGATGCAATACTTGTTTTTCAACTAAGAAATCTTTGACTGAGGTACTGTGGGCAGGCAGATGTTTCAGATGAACGTCAGTGGTTCATTTGTCATAACACCAAACTCTAATTACGGCGGGCTGTGTTGTATGGCAGAGGACGGATGAACCACCCATCTCTGACAGCTCATCTGCATCCATCAAACTCTAAATTAGGCCCAAAGTATTCTTAATTGCAATGCGAAAACAATATCTGCTCAGCAGATTATTCACAGTTTTTATACCCATCATCAAGACACTCTTCTTCGGGTTTGCCATTAGTGAAATGTTCTAAAAGTGTCAGCTCAGTGACTTAAGAACTTGCTGTTGAAATGTAAGGTTTAAATCCAAAAATGAAAATACTCAGCCTTAAATCCCTCCAGGGTTTATGGGTGCAGAACCATTCATTGGGGTACTTATTACACGTGTTTTTAGAAAATGATACCAAATTGCAAAAACTGAGGTTTACAGTGCCAGGTTAAAAATAAGTTATTTTCCTTCCTATTGTTATTTGTATTTAAATGATTAAGAACATCATTTCATTATTCCTGAAGTGTTTGCACACTGCGTAAAATGTAAGGTTTATGTTTATAGAATAGTAGCAGCTTTTCCTCTAGAGGCAATAACTTTTCGTACATAATCAGATTTAAAATAGACCTTGCTCTTTAAATTGGTGTTACCTGGTTGGCTGGAAGGGAGCTCAGTTGCCGCTGCTGAACGCCGAAATTCTTCAGGACTTTCAAATTCTGCTGCCTATCTGAGAGGACGAAAATCAGCAGCCATCTCAGACATCATTTTCACAGAAGTAAAAAAGCTATTCTGGAAGAGGAAATAGGGTTCGCATTCGTGGTTTGCCAATAGACGAAAATACAGTGCTCACGCTTCTGCTTTTGTGTGACATCATCAGATTGTTTGATTGCTCTACTGAGAGTTTTGTGTGTCAGCTCTATACCATCCAAATGTTGTCATAATATTTTCTAGCTTTAGAAGGAGGTACACAAATACGATCATTGCCTAGAGAATGCACTTTTGTTAAATTACCTAAAACGTTCACATTGCAAAATAAAACCAAATAGAGTCGAGCCTTCTCTTACCCTCAAATAAAAATTTGTGAAAGGCATAGCAAAAAAAAAAGCTGTTGTCCATTGTCAGATCATGCTATCAGCAGCGGCGGTCTCTGTGAAACAGAAGTGGGGAAGTAGGGGGCAGCGCGGGGGAAGAAAAATACCAAAAAATAAAAAAGCACTTACATGCTGGCCGTCGCCTCGGTGCTCTTCTGCACCTCTCCTATCGACTCCCAGTAGTCGATGCAAGGCGCTCAGTCCCCTACACCAATCCAGAAGCTGCTCTCATGCATGCTGGTAAAACTATTTACCAGCATGATAGCAGCACTGTGGTTGGCCTGAGCGGGCTGGTTTGATGCTCATTTAGGGCCTGGGAGCCTGTGCTTGGTTGAGCAGCACAGCTCAGATGGAGAGATCTACGTGCGCATGTCGGTTTGGCCATCCTAAGATGGCCGGCCAAACTGACGTGCTCACTTGCAGCAGTGCCCACCACTCCCCCCCTGCTGCTGTCCATCAGGATGGCCCAGCCCTCCCCTTGACTCGACTCAGCAAGGAAAAATAAAATGATGTTAACCTGTGATATTTTCATTTTATTTTTCATTATTTCACTGCTGAGAGTACAGCGGGGCGACGCTCCACCGCCTTAACGGAGGAGCCGCCGCTAGCTAACAGTTCAGGTCAGACCCTCTAGGATTTAGCAATTTCGCGATCTGCACAAAAATTGTGATACTAGGACTTCTGTGAAAATCCCCAAATTTTTACAAAAACCCGCCTCAAACTCTTTAAAAAAAGATTTGGAAGCTTGTGTGTCCATCCTTTTATTGACGATGCACTGCAGCACAGGGTCAATAAAAGAAGGGTGGGCAGTAGAGAGTTGTTATTCTCTCTCCCCTGCTCTGCGATGGCACTGTGAGCTTCATGAAGGCAGAGTCTGCTTCCAAGAACCTCAAAGCGAGGTGCTATTGGCCAGCACCAACAGGAGAAAGACTGCTGGAGACCGGGATACTGCAGGTATGTGAGTGTCTCGGCCTCCTTTAGCAGTCTTTTTCTTCTTTCCTTGTAAGTGCTGTGAAATACATGCTGCTGCTGGGAGGTGTTACAAGAGGCCCCTCCACCCTCCTCACACTGAGATTGGAGGAGGGTGCAGGGGGCACATTCAATGCTCCCTCCAGCAGCATGTATGTCATGCTGGGAAGAGACAGATGGTGCCAGAGAGATTGCAACGTTTAAATTGTACTCTCTATACCATCAGACATTCCATTGCACAGTATCCACTTGCTGTGGTTATGGTGTGCGTGCTGGACCGCAGTATTTTCGTGACAGGCACATTTTGGGTCTGTTGCAAAAATACTGCACATTTTGAATCTTTTGCATTTTTGCTTTTTCTTGTTTTGCAGCCACACAATTTGCCAAATCGGGGGGAGGGGGTTTGTCAAGTACCCGAAACTGCAAGGAAAGTACTGAATTGCAGCTAATTTAATTAACAATTCCTTGTTTTCATATAGAGACTAGTACTACACTGTAGTCTATTACTCGCTTTAGTTGCTGGATGTAAAATTATTTGCCAGGGTTGAAACTAACCACATTCAATCACAGCAGATCTCAGCAGCAAATGTTTAACCCTCTAGCCAGCTGTGCAACTATGATATTACTACACTATGGGATTGATTTAGGGTTTGGAAAACGCAGTAAAGGCAAACAGAGTGGTGGAGGACTTTATGTCTGCTACCCTCCCTTTACTCTGCACACCAAATTGATAGATGTCCACTGGCCATATTTGCACCCTTTTTTCCGATGTCTTGGGTATTGCAAAGACACCCAGCATTTGTAGATTCCCCCTAGAGAACCGAGAAAATAGCTCAAATAGAGAAACATTTTGGGTTTTTTCATAAAAAGAAATATGGGAACAAAATTTTGTGCACAGAGCAGGTTTTATTCTTAAAATGACATCAACAAAAGGTTTGCTATTCTATGAGGACCATCCTTCCAACTTTCAGGAGCAAGCAAAGTTGTAAAAAATAACTTTTTATTTTACCACAGTTATTTCATTTTTGTAAAGTGAGTAATTTTTTCCTATTTTTGTGGTTTCACCCTACTTGTAGTTTGTGGTGGAAATAAGTGTGAAACACATGGGCTATACATTTCTGAAAAGTAGACAAAATTATAAATTCTAAAAGGGGTCATTGGCATAGACCACACTTGGTTTTTCTAAAGAAACTAATGATTGAAATAAAAAAGACCTTTAAAAAAATAGGAAAGAATAGAAATAGGCAACAATATTTTCACTTGTAATTTTTTGCCATGGTGGCCGATTTACAAAAATAATTCACTGTTACGTTGATTGGACACATCTAGTCGCAGGGATAAATAGTGTTTCAAGGTTGTCCAAACCATGCAATATCCATAGTTAAACATCAAGCTACAGCTTACAGTAAATTGTCATTGTGTAAAGACTATACTTCAATTAATATGGTAATATCTAATAAATCAAAATTGAGTATAAACGGTACTTATACATTTTGTAAATGTTCCCAGGATGCTTAGTTCAGGAATAGTGGTGAATGTGGAGTCATGTGACTCAGTGGGCATCCAAAAATAAAGAGAAATGAAATTGGTAACAAATAACAAATGTTCTATTATTCTGTTTTCCACCATTCTCCAGAAAAATTGGATCCAGACTGTGTGGATGGCCATTTCGCTTTTGATGGGAAGGGCTCCAAAATGAAACTTGGAGACATCAAATTTTGCCATCAAAATTGACAGATTTTGGCGATGCAAGATGCAGCAATGTTTGGACCCAGGCTCAGTTGTCACCCAGGAAAACTTACTTAACCCAGACATTTCTGAAATCCAGATATCCCGGGAAATCCAGGGTGGTGGGACCTATGTGGATCCCAGTGGCTTCTCTTACGCAGCAAGCCCTACAAATCACAAACATTCCCAAAAAATCACGTTTTCCTCACATTTGTGTTAGGGAAAGTTCCAGAATCTGCAAAGATCCAACAAATTCCTACCACCCACCTTTCACACACTTCTCCAGATAAAAATGGTACACCCCTTTGGCTGGGCCTAGTGTCCGTGGAGGGAAGACCCCAAAATGCAACATGGATACATTAAATTTATGCAGTCATAATATACCCATGTTGGCAATGTGGGAAGTAGTGGTATTTGGCCTAGGTTTGGCCTTTAGTCAAGTTAAGTTACTGAACCCAGACAGTTCAGAAAAACATACAAGGTAGTCCAGAGTGGTGTGACATGCATGGATCTCACTAGCTTTTCTTACCCAGAATGCCCAGCATACTTCAAACTTAGGCAAAAAACACACTTTTTCTTCACAGGTTTGTGTGAGAAGTTTTGGAATCTGCTAGGATCCACAAAATGCCTACCTCTCAGCATTTCTACACCTCTCCAAATACAAATGGTGCCACATGTGTGTGGCTGGGCCTAATACTTGTGACACTTTCTCTTTCATTAGTGTGAAATCAGCACGCTGAGCACTCTGCACATCACACTAATCCAAAAAACGAACTCAGAACGGGAGTGAAGCTCTTCCCTCATATCTAAACTTTGTTATTTGAAAAGAAAATTCCCTGGCGCTTACACCAGAAAGATGTTCTTACACAATGTGGGGAACGAGCCGTTCTCGTCCACCTCACTGCAAAGACAATGTGGTGGGCTTGAACGGTCGTCCACTACAGAGAACACATTAAATTGGGATGCTAAAATATATGCAGTGGTGCTAACAGTAAGTCTGGCTGAGGTAAGGTTGAATTCTCCTGAACAAACAGGCTTTATCAAGAAAGTGACAATACATGTGTGTTGGAAATAGCCCTTTTTGCGGGGTTACCCCAAACCAACTTCCTCCTCTGTTTTAGACTTCGTTTTTGCTGGTTTAGGACTCTTGGCACTTTTACACTGCTGACCAGTGCTTACGTGCATGTGCTCTGTGTCCAGAATGTAATGGCCTTTGGTTTCTCCATGATTGGCATATTTGATTTACTGATAAGTCCCTAGTACAGTGCACTACATGTGCACAGGGATTGTAAATCAAATGCTACTAGTGGGCCTGCAACAATGACTGTGCTACCGACATGAATAGCCCTTCAAACCTGTCTCAGGCCTGACACTACAGAGCCTGTATGTGCAGTTTCAAACTGCCATGTCGACCTGGCAAGTTCACCTACATTCCAGGCCCAAACCTTCCCTTTTAGTACATGTAAGGCACCCCTAGAGAAGGCCCAAGGTAGCCTCATGGGCAGGGTGGTAGGACTTGTGCTGTTGAGTTTTACATGCCCCAGTAGTGAAAAACTGCTAAATTATTTCACTATAGCAAGGCCTATCTCTCCCATATGTTAGCATTGGAGTTGCCTTGTAACACTTTATAAGTGTAACTTCCAATTGGGAAAAGATATAAAGAGTAAGTTTGGTGTCTCTGAACTCACAATTTAAAAACACATCTTTTAGTGAAGTTGGTTTTTAAGTAAAAGGTCGTAAAATTCCACTTTCAGAAAGTTGGCATTTTCTTACTTTAATCATTCTTTGCCTCTGCCTGTCCATGGAATGCACGTCTGGGTTGGATGACAGCTGGGCTTTGTCCATTCCCTCTAGACAGTCACACACAAAGGGAGCTGCAATGTGCCCTGCTTATCCTGATGGCCCATCACCAGGCGGATGAGTCTTCCTGAGCTAAAGTGAGATGAGGGAGCTGACACTTGCACCTGAATAGAGCTGTGCCTGTCCCCACACAAAGAGCTGCATACTCCACTGCAGTGTGTCTGGAGCCAGGGCCAGGAAGGGCAGGGTCTTGTGCACTTCAAAGACCTTTCTTTGAAGTCTCCTTACTTCAAAGGCTAAAATGGGTATAAGTACTGGACCTCTGACATCATATACTCAGAACACTTCTGGACTGAGGACATTCTACCAGGAAGAAGAGCTGTTGTGCTGCCAGGGGGAACTGCAACTCTACTGCTTGCTTTGCTGTGTTGGCCTGCTGCTTCGTGCCTGGGAGTGTGAGGATGGCACTTTACACTCTACATACTACATCTGAAAGGGTTCTCCAAGGGCTTGTTTGGGCTTGCCTCCTGTTTCTGAAGTCTCAGGGATATCAAAGACTTCACCTGCATCTTGCTACAAGCACCTGGGCTCTTCTGCTGTGAGTCCTGCTCTGCCAAGTGGTGCCAAATACAGTCCTGGGCCCTTGGAAGTGAGTGTTCGGTGCTGCAACCCAAGAAACAAGGGCATTAACTCCAAAGTGTCATTTAGAACTGGCCCATTCTCTGTGAAACCGACACATTGCCGGTGGATGCACCTAAGTCATGGACACCACTCGCCGAGTGCTCAATGCAACGATCTCGACGTACAATGAAGCCCCGACTTTGCCTCCGCATCACCGCATCGCCGAAATCTGTGACACTCCGCCCCAGACTCCGACGCGCTCTCGGCCCGGCGTGGCTTCTATCTGACACATCGCCTTCATCCCAGTGGTTTCACATTGATGCCTCGAAACCGACGCACAGTGCTCTCGACATTGATGCATCAACAACTTCGCCCAACTTTGGAACCGAGGCATTGCCTCTGGTGTGATGCATCACCTCTGTATTACAACACATCGTCCCCAAGCATCGACGCATCCAAGGTACTGTCAGTGGGTCTGCATGACTTCTGTATCCATCTCGCGCTCCATCGCAGTCAGACTGAAATTTTGGATTTGCCCCGGTCAAGTGCAACCAGATAACCACAGTTGGAACATTTGACTTCTAAGCACTGCATTTTGATTTAATCTTGCAAAATTCATATCTTGACTTGTGTATGTTGGATTTTTGTTGTTTCACTGTGTTACTCTGTGTGTGTGCATGTGTGTGTGTGTGTGTGTGTGTGTGTGTGGGTGTGTCTGTGCACAAATACTTTACACATTGGCTCTTTAGTTTAGCCTGACTGCTGTGTGCCAAGCTACCAGAAGGGTGAGCTCAGGTAAACTTTTAGTGTGCACTAAACTTACCCAGACTAAGACTGTGGTTATTGCTTGGACAGGGTGCATACCTTTGCCAACCAAAAACCCCATTTCTAAAACTGTGCAACATTGAATGCTATTCAAATGCCTACCTAACAGAAAGTGTGGTTCATCCTTGTGAGACCTGTCAGCCTTAGGGTGGCCTTCCCCCAAACCTTTTGCTTTCCTCCTCCATTTTTGCTGCTCTAATTTGTGCTGGCCTTAAGACTCTGTGCACTTTACCTTTGCTAACCAGAGCTAAAGTGCATGTGGATTAAATGCTGCTAATGGACCACATAAAAATTGATGGACAGAATGCAGAACAATGTCAAACATTCACCCCAGTGCAGAGTTCTGGGCCTAAATCCATTGTTCTCTCCATGCCATTCTAGTTTGAACCCAGCCATATGCACATAAGTCTTGACCCTGCTCCCGATGGGAACAGTCCAGTCCGAACTGCTAGGCCAGGGTAAGTTATGTGCGGAGTATTTTGAGTTGAATGAGGCAGAATTGTGAGGCTATCACGGTTTCTCTGGACCAGAAACAAGCATCTTAGGACAGGTTTTGGGGTTTCACCCCTCATCAGCCAGGCTAGCTTGACTCCAGTGGCATGGAGAGCACAGGACCCACGTATGGGCACACCAGTTCCACTTGTGGTGACAATTGCAAAAAGAACAATTGATGGACAGAATGCTGAACAATGTCAAACATTCACCCTAGCACAGACATCTGGGCCTAAATCCATGATTCTGGGTCCAAACTGGGGTGACGTGGTGAGCAAAAGAAAGATGGATTAAACCCAGATCTTTGTGACTGGGGTTGAATGTTTGCATTGTCTGAAGAGCTGGGTATGAAGGTCCACTATCCTTGGTGCCAGGTTTGAAGTAGGAGAAGTTTCTAGAGAGTTCCACCCCATATGTATTTGGAATTTCCTTCCTCCCTGCCCTCAGCTTGTCTGAGGGCACAAAAGACAAGAGTAAAATCCTGTGTGAGTGTGCTGAGGCAGAGCCTTTGTGATGAGCAAGTGTGGTAGATGACAGCTTCACATCCCTTTCAAGTCAGGGATGGCCCATCCTGCCAACACCTGTTCCCCCTTTACCTCACTGTCTGGGACATACAACTGCCAGCTACACCTAGTCATGTGACCCATGATAAATGCTGCAGGCACAAAATGGTTGGGACAAGAAAATGCCAACTTTCTAAAGGAGGCATTTTCAGAATTGTGATTTTTGTTTTATAGAACAGCTTTTAATTAGGTTTTGTACAAAACAAAGCAAAACAAAAGGCAAGCCTAGCGTACAACATACAAGAGATAAAAACACATTGGCATCATTATACCACACATCCAACTGTAGTGGCATATACGTGCCCCATAGGTCAGAAAGCTTATTCCCATTGGCCACAAAAGACAAAGGGGCTTGAGTAAGCCAAAGAGTCAGTGCATCCCCTTCCAAAATCTCAACCAGAGAGGAGCTCAAAGTAGAGCAATGCTTTGTCGATGGCCCAGGACCTGGGCGGGCAGGGTTCTATTTGAATCCCTTTGTGGTCTGCCCAGTCCTTCCCTATTTTAACATATTTATGGGGGCATCCTATTGCCTGGTAGATCGGGCACTCCATGCCCATACAGAAATCCATGCCCTTTGCCCATCCCTCTCTGGATGGGGCATCTGCTCTCTCCACACCCATATGATATCTCTCCTGGCCACCAGCAGGCCCAGTCAAAGTAACACCTTTTGATATCTGTTGCCCCCCAAGTCATCTGCGACATGTAACAGGACCAGCTTCGGCTACCTGGGGACCCTCCATGCCAACACAGTTCCCAGAGTCCCCAGCACCCCTTCCCAAAAAAGTGATAGTGCAGGCTGACCCAAAAGGTGTGTACCAAATCTCCATTGTCATTATTGCACTGTAAGCAGTGCCAGGAACTAATTAGTCCCATACGGGAGAGTTGCTTCCGGGTAAGGTATGTGCGGTGGAGTATTTTGAATTGAATGAGGCTGAATTGTGAGGCTATCACGGTTTCCCCTGCAGCCTCCACTGCCTCCCTCTAGTCCTCCTCTTCCAGTTGGCCTAGGTCTCTCGACCAATCCTCTCTCACTATCTCCATGGGGTCTGGCTTTTGGTGTAGCAGTGTCTGATAGATAGCTGATAATTTGTGTGTACTAATGTTAGTCAACAGAAACTTCACCTCCAGGGATACATAGGCCGTGATTTTAGTGTCTGTGGGTAGATTTGCGGTAAGGGCATGACGGGGCTGAAGGTAACGAAAGAACTGGGAATGAAGGAGTTGGTACTCCGTTTACAGTTCTGAATAGGTCTTAACATAACATAACATAACATGTGTATTTGTAAGCGCACGTTCACCCCAGCAACGGGGCATCTTGGCGTTGAATAACAGATGTTTATTGTTACCCAACTCCATGGTACTCATTTTGTCGACCTCAAATGGATGAAAGGCTGAGTGAACCTGCCGGGATTTGAACCTGACCCATTCTTAAGGATGTCCCAGAGTATTGTGATGCTGATAACATCTCATTTGGCAAACCCATGGAGCGCTGCCACCTGGGCGGTCTAGTCCCTTTCCACAGTGTGGTCTCAAGCGCCAGCCTGCCATTTCATCCCGTTGTCTTTATGACTTCCTTACATGTGACTAGCACCACTCAAGCGTGGCCCAACAAATTGCGTGGCTCTTCGCCACCATACAGCAAGTGTGGAAGGCAGTCGTGACCTAAGACTTATTCTTCCAACGCATAGGCCGTAGCCCTGAATTCCTTGAACCATGAGTCGCTGAAAACCAGCAGGTGTGCCACCCTATAATATAATGTCAAGTCTGGGGTGGTGAGGCCTCCCTCGAATGTATGTCTGAAACATTTCACAAGGGTAATTCCAGATGCACTGACATTCCACAGGAGTTCCAGTAGCAGAGCATTAGCCCGCACAAAGAATGTTTTCGGTACTGGGACCGGGAAATTCTGAAGTTGATATAATAATCTCGGCAAGGATACCATCTTGAAAACGTCCAAGCAGAGACAGTGGAAGAGAGTTCCAGAATCTAATGTCTCTGGCCAGTCTCTCTGGTTGAGAACAGAGGTTACGGTTATATGTCCTGGTACTGTCTTCTGTGACGTACACCCCGAGATACTGAAACCCCTGTGGGAGTACCCATAGTTCCGTGGCCCACTGCATTACTGCTGCATGGTGTGAAATGGGATATATAGGCGACTTATCTTTATTAATTCACAGGCCTGAGTAGGACCCGAAAATGTCTAAGATTTGCAGTGCTCATGGCCCAGAGCAGGGGAGGTCATCTAGAAAGAGAATACAGTGATATTCTATTACTCATTGTCAGTGACCAATGGAAGCTACGGAACAAGGCATCTACTCTCACCCATGCAGCTAGGGGCTGCATTGCTAGCGCAAAAATCAATGGGGAGAGTAGGCACCCCTGCCGGGTGCCCCTCTCTATGGGGAAATAGGGGCAGATGATGCCTCCACCGTACCCTAGCTTGGAGTTGATTGTATAGTAGTTGAATGTAGCTTATGAATTTGGGGCCAATTTGTAGATGTGTTAATAATGTGAAAGGATACTGCCAATCTACTGAATCGAATGCTTTTTGGAAATCGACCATAAGCAGGGTCTGTTGCCCAGGTATGTTGGCACTCATCTCAATGGCATTGTGGACTCATCTAATATTGTGTCTGGTAGTTCTACGGGGCATGAACCTGAATTGGCCAGGGTAGACCAATTTCTTGAACACCCCCAACAACCTATTGGCCAGCACATTAGCCCAGATCGTTACCTTGGTATTTAGCAAAGAGATTGCCCGATATTACTCACAACGCGTCCCAGCATGGCCCACAGGGCCGGACTGGCCATAGCGGGCACCGGGCATTTCCCCGGTAGGCCGCTAGGGTGGGGGCAGGTTTTGTTACCGGGGGTCTGCAATATCGGCCCCCGGTAACAAAATTGGCCGAAACCGGCCCTCGCAAACTGCTCGGCTGCACTCCCCCTTACCCCAGGGGGGGCCGGCTGAGCAGTTTGCCAGGGCCGGTTTCTGTTCCCAGTCCGGCCCTGATGGCCCATCTTCGGCATTACCACTTTGTCCGCAGTCAGAAGATCACTAGGTAATCGGCACTTCTTCAGTGCCTCTTGGAAGGTCTGCAGTAACAGCAGGCCTACCTGAGGCCACATTAGCTTCCAGAATTCTGCTAGGTACCCGTTGGGTCCGGGTGCCTTGCCCTACAGAAACTGAGCCACGGCTGCTCCCAGTTCCTCTGTGGTGATATCGGCCTCCAGCGCTTCCCTATCTGCCCAGCCCAGCTTTGTCACCGAGAAGTCTGCTATGAATCTCTGAAGGTTTTCCCTCCTTCCATGAAGATGGGCATCGTACAGTTGCTGGTAATAGAAGGTAAAGGCCTGCGTGATGTCCGTGCTGCCTGTGATGTGCAGGCCATTTTCTGCGTCAATATAAGACATAGGGCACTTCTCGCACTACTAGCATTCAATTTACAGGCCTTAGGTACATGTAGTACCACTTTACTAGGGACTTACAAGTAAATTAAAAGTGCCAGCTTGGTGGAAGCCAATGTTACAATGTTTTAGGGAGCGAGCACAAGCACTTTAGCACTGGTTAGCAGTGGCAAAGTGTGCAGGGTCCTAAGGCCAGCAAAACCGAAGTAAGAAAAAAACAGGATGATGGAAGGCAAAAAGTTGGGGACACTACCCCAAGGATGTCAGGTCCAACAATGGAGTCCTAAGGTTGCGTACCTCAATGGAGTTCTAAGGTTACGTACCTTAATATTACGCATAAAGCTTTCTGGAAATCTACCAACGCATTTATATACTATAAGTGTAGACATGTGATTGTTTCTATTTATTGTGAGCAGATAATAAGCTCAAAGGTTGTGACTTGAAAAATGTTCTAACTATGCATGTATAGCTTTAAAATGTTTGTCATTTTTCATTTAGGTTTGACAGATTTACCTTGAATCTCTTATCAGCATTATGTAAAATTATAATACCTCATGTATTAAATATGAAAACTATCCTGAGCATAATCTTAATGGTATTTTATGAGTGCTTTGTAACATAGATTGTGTTGCTTAATACTTTTAAAGAATAATGTACAGTATCCTTCTTCGTTCTACCAGGAATTGTACACATGCTTGGATGGTATTTACATTTACATAATGATAAAATGAAAGAAAGCTGGAATGCTAATTTGATTGAAAGAAAAGTTCAGTGGTGATTGGATCTTTGAAAGTAGTCACAAAGTCATTTATTCTGGTTTGACCCCTAGTTGAAATTCCATTGCTAGCCTTGAGAATACATCTGTGCTGTTGGGACAATGAAAAGCAATGAAATATAAGTGGAATACAAAGCCTGTTCGAAGGAGCATGACAAATAATGGCATGCCAGCACACTGACACAAGCCCCAGCTGCTCTTTAACTATGATACAGTCCTTGCAGCCAACACTTCATTCATCTTTTCTTGAGGGGCGAGCATTGTTGGGTTTATTAAAATGTATTGCCTGGATCTAGAGGTTGCGAAGAAGATGAGCAGTAAACTGCATATTATTTGTTACATTGCCAAGTAGCTCCATAATCCAAGGCACTGACTGGATAGTCTCATAACAGCCTTGCTTTTATTGCCTCTCTGTCCTGTGATTGCTGGATGGGCTCCTACCCTGTGGATCCGCTGACAGATTTAGCAATAGTATCACAATGGCAGTTTCAGACGTGAATAAAAAAGAATAGCTAATCCATTCACGAAATGTCATGCAACACTTGTAAGTAAAAAGCTGGATTGTGACTAACGCTGCATCTTCATTCTGCGGTAGAATGAGCCGTCATCTTCAGCAAGGATCAGTGTCTGACCATCAGTGATGGGCCTAGGTCAAAGGTGAGGGTGGAACATGAGCAGAATGGCAGTTAACAGTTGTTATTGCCTGATGGAAGGTAGGTAATGAGGCTATTAGCACATGACCCCATGGCCCTCTAACCCCGCCCTACAAAGGGAGATAAAAAAGGTCAGTGGACTGGGTCTGATGTATCTCCCTGCTTCAACACTCCCACTGAATGTAGAATAACACCATACAACAGGTGTTACTTTCAAAGTTCTGATTGGCAGATTCAATGGCATCATTCCAGATGGGGTGCTGATATACTTTGGTAATCTTAGAACCACTGCCCGCCAGGCCATTGTGAAACTCAGGCATTGCTCCGCTAGTCTGCAGTCTAGTTGGCTGCTTTTAGAGTCATAAAGGGCTGCCGTGGCCCAAGCATGCCCCCATGCCCAATTGTAGTTGAGGTCTCCTGCAGGGCGAAGCTGGTTTGAAGAGTTTTGCCATGGCTGATTTTGGTTTCTACTTCGCTCTTGCTTGGAACTGTTCAATATAACTCAAATTAGTTTACTGGATTTCCAAGAAGCTCCTGCAGCACGTGAAGTAGAAAAAGTTACTTCTTTAGTAGCAGATCTGACAGTGATTATGTTCAATAGCATATCTGGGGCCATATTACAGGAAGTGCCCGCTTGGCGCCCCGGGGCTCTTTGGTATTGCAGAAGGGGGCGCAGATGCTTGTGCGTCCCCTTCAGTAATATCGATAGCGCTGGTGCACTAAAAGCCCCAGCACTACCTTCAGGGGGCGTTCCCGCGTTTCCATGGGGGCGTGCCCTATGCAAATAAAGGAATCTCTTTGCCTCTGCACCCGCGCTGTATTACAGGCGCAGAGGCAAAGAAGCTCTCAGGGGGCGCACTCACAGTGCGCCACCTAAAAGGTGGCGCACTGTGAGTGCGCCCCCTGAGAGCAGCCCTCTGGATGGGGAAAAGGGGGTCCAATGGACACCCCCCCAGACATCCCCTTGCAGGCAGGTACAGTCACTGACTGCACCTGCCTACAAGGGGATCTCTAATCCCCTGTAAAAGTGCAGGCAGGTGCCGCCTGTAGTGTGCAAGCAGCCGCTCCGTGTTTTCACATAAATGCGCAGCCTCCAAGGCAGCGCGGGTTCGCCGCTGCCCTGGGGGCAGCACATTCATCGTAATAGGGCGCACTTTGATTGTTTGCACCAGACACACCTTTTAATAGGTGCGCCCAGCGCAAACAATGAATATGCAAAATACGGCCCCTGGCGGATATTCTTGGCAACTGAAATAATATTTGTTGGAAAGGACCACCTTTTGCATGGTATGCCCCTAGATTGTTGCCTTGACTGTTTCTGCTGGCTGTAGAAGCCGCTGCACTTTATCTTAACTCTAGGCCTCTAGTATATGGTACCACAGTATACCCAGGGCCTGTAAGCTAAATGTCACAAGTGGACTGCAGCACTCATTGTGCCATCCAGTATAGTGGCAATTTCAATATGACTGCAGACCTGCCACCAAGAGACTAGCTGTGCACGTTTAAACTACAAATTTGAACTTTCAAAAGAAATTCTTTTGTCATGCCTACACCCTCCTTTTAAATATTAATAAGTACCCCCAAGTTTGCCTTACATGCCCTAAGGCAGGCTGATTGGTATTTAAAGGTAGAGCATGTAATATTTTAATTTTAAAAATGTCCTTACAGTGAAAAGGCCCCCTGAGCTATATTCACTGTAGCAGAGGTTAGCTGTTCCATTAGAAAGCATTGGGTTACAATATATCAATTAATATTGGCTATCTGCATTTAGAAAACATCTATAGTGTTCATATTTAGGCTATTTTAAATATTTAGTACTAGCCCAATTAATTGCCAAAATTGGATTTGTCATTAATATTTTTTAACAGGAACTTTTAGGAAAATTACCTGTTGCCTGCCTAAAGCCTCTAAAAGCCCATTTGCATGAGCTACCAACTGTTACCTCGGAGCTGAATAACCCCCTGTTAAGCGATGAACCTTCTCTCAGAGCTGAGACAAAGGCCTTGGGTGTGGGCAGATCTCTGGTAGGATGCCCATGTGAGCTATCCCCAGAAACGTAATTAACTTCAAAAGGGCCAGCTCTGTCACAGGCTGCCCCTGTCCTTTGTCCAGCTAGCCATTCAGGCACTAGGCACAGTGGCAGAGAGCTACCCCCAGAGCCGGTTTTGAGTGACCACAGAGGATAGGTTGCTATTTTTCCCTGCCAACACCTCCAGGGTGGGCACAGGAGCTCTGCATAGGGGAAAAAAGGTTCTGCCATGTGGGTTTTGGGCAGAGATATGCACTGTGGTACTGATTTAAGCAAAATACAAGAAGTGCAGAAAAAGTTGGTAGGGTCACCCGAGAATATTTAACCCATTTTGCTGAGTTTTTGCCAAATTTTTGCTCTGAGAACAAAAGGTTGACTGGTACCAACCTGCCAAGTTGATCTGACGATGCGGCATCGCCGCTGGGCCAAAGATTTAGGTTGCTCCTGCTACGTTACTCTGCGCAGCAGCAAATACAATTCAGGGCGTATTTGCAGAAAAAGTATCCAGCATCATGGAGCCTTCTTCAGCTAAAACCTGTAGCTTTGCCCCACTGAAAGAATCTGACCTCCAAAATATTTAGAAATCTACAAAGGGAGACCGCCGGAGAGGGACATGTCTCCTGCTTATAGCTTTCCCACCAAAAGTCAATGGCTTCACCAAGACCACATCCGGCAGCTATCCGAGGACGTGGAGCCCTCTTCTGCCACAAGGCTTGCCTTACCCTGCTGAGGATTTTTTACTTCCATTCTAGAGACTAAGGGTCTGATTACAATTTGCAAAAGTGATGGAATACCCTCTCCCTCAAACTGAAAGTCCACCTGCCTCATATAAATTTCAGCGCACATTCAGTATTGTGATGGCAGACACGACTCAATCACCACCGCCAACATACAGCTCCAATGGTCCAACAGAGTAAGGGCCAGCAGATGTTTGGCCATGTGTCAGCCCACACTATTTAGAGTGAGCAGACAGATGGCTAGTTTTCACTGTCTGTCACTGCCAGGTAAAACCTGGGGGTAAGAGACAGTGGAAACTGTAAAATGACCCCCACGTCATGGGGGAAATCTCCCATGGTGAGAGTGACATTTTTTCTTTATTTTCAAGAAAAAAATCTCATTTTGGGATTTTCTTTTTTAAAATAAAATAAAAACATTGAAAGGTTTGCTGCATGGCTCCATCATATTGACAGAGCCGTCTGTCAAACTTTCAATGCATTTACAGGAACCGCCATGATGCCAGTTCCTGTAAATGCAAGAGGTATCTGCTATATAAATATTTCACATTTTGGTGGGCGGGTATTCCCTCAGGGCGACGGAGTATTTTACTCTGTCACCCTGACGAATTAAATACCCATCTGACAAACTCTAAATCAGGTTGCAAGTCTGAAGATAAAACTCTGCACTGGGACAAACCTGGCACCTGTATCCACTGGTGCTTCATTGTGGTCAGCCTTAAACTTTACCCTTGTCCCAGTCAAGGACAATCAGATGACGATGTTGGCCTTTAATGCTTTTTGGGTCTAATTTGAACCTTATACTTTAAAAATTCATAACTTAGTCTCTTCTAATTGGATTTCTTTCCTTTTGTTGTCCTTTTACTTATTAAAATGTACTCTATTTTTCTAAATTAGTTTGGGATTATTCTTGTGTTGTGTTTTCACTTTAGTACTATATGAGTACTTTTTAAATACATTGCACATTGCCTCTAGGTTAAGCCTGTTAGCTCTGTGCAGTAGCTCCTAGGGGGTTGAGCTCAGGTTAAATTAGTGACTTTGATGGTTCTCCCTGACAAGGATTGTGCTTATTATTTGAAGTGGGTACTCACCCCCTCAACTAATACCCCAATTTCTTTCAATATTCTTTTAGATCAATGGCGGAATAGTGGAAATAAAGCACATATAGTGCATTTAATAGAGGAGAGAAATGTTATTTCAATTGCAATAGTTCATGAAGTTCCTGATTTTTTGCCTTTGAAATGTTTGCAAAGTTAATCCTTTTTCATTACCTTTGCTGTGCAAAACTGTTTACCCACCCCTACCATTTCAGTGGTTTCATTTTCATGATAACAGAAATCCAGCCAAGCCCAATATCTTCAGTACAATTTACACTACATACTAGAAACGACTTGCCAGGAAATTCTGACAAACTACCAAAAACCAGCTAAGAGGATCAGGAGTTTCTATTTTTGAAGAAAAGATGAGCAAATCCATATAAATCAACTTGGAAGGGAAAAGTCAATTTTAGTGTATGAAATGGGGCTGGCTGAGTCATAGAAATCTTTTCAGGCTGAATGTCATAGAGCGTAGATCAGGTAGACCATAGCAAGTCACTCTAACCATCCGTTTTATGTTCTCACTTACTTAGAGTTTGGTGAACGGATCAATCCATCACAGTGTGATGGTTATCCTGTCTGCCTTACCACAAGTGACTTATACCCTAAGGCACTTGTGGTAAGGCAGACGGGATATCCATCACATTGTGATGCGGCAACCCATTTTCCAAACTCTAAATCAGTCCCTTAGTCTCTCTGGGGCATATTAGCAAGGGCTGGCGATATAATTATCGCCGCTTTAGCGTCCGTTTTTGGGCGATAAGCGGCGATAATTATATCGCAATATCATCAAGGACACGCTAGCGCGTGTTTCCTTGATGTAGAGCCCGTTTTTTCACAGCCTCGCCTCGCATCGCTAATGAGATGCAAAGAAGGCGTGGCTGTGAAAACAACACATGAAAATATCGCGAAGGCAGCTTCGTGATATTAACAAGGAGGTGCAGCGATAAAAAAAATCGCGCTACCTCGGCCTTAGCGCTGGAATTTAACGTCTGTTAAATTCCAGACTAAGGCATACTAATAATGGTAGGTGGATTATGCTGGAAAACCAGCGATGTTCCATGGCAAACACCGCTATCGCTGAAATATTATCGCCATAGCGCTATGCATTGTAAATATAGCGTTATCATGGCGATAATTTTCAGTGATAGCCGGCGATAATATTTCTATTGCTATGTGGGGCCAGCGATAATTATCGCTGGCCCTTGTTAATATGCCCCTCTATTGGAAATCAAAAACCTCAGGCGGAGCAAGGCAGGACGCTGTTTCCTAAATGAATTGCATGAGGTTAGGTATATTGATTGATTCTGAGGCGTCATTGAATCTTCAAAGTGTGGTGGGAAAAGGAAATTGTGAGGACTTTGCTGCATTTTCCTGCTGTTTTAGTTCAGATGTCTTGGCTCAAGGGAAATCTAATTACAAGCATTACAGAAAGTGTCTGTCTAAGTAATACTGGTTGTAACACTAGTTCATGAAGTAGAAATTGACAACCTTTCTAACAAGCCTTTTTGTGACACTGCCACTAAAAATCCAATTTTATATATGAATTTGAATTTCATTGCTAAGAAATATCACAAGTATGAAATCTATATTTTATTGCCAGTCAAAGATACATACATATGCTGTCTTAAAATAGTGCAGGTTTTGTCAATAGAAAATTGTCCTAAGCATATACATTATATAGCACTTTTAGTTCCTGTTATTGCAGCAACATTTAAATTAGCATAACATGCATGTTTCACTTCTAACCATTATGCAGCTGGGCCTGTCGACTTCAAACTACACATTATGGTGGATCTATTTTATGTTAGAGGTAGTGTGAGGACTTTGCCTTGCTCCAAGAAGGATTAAGGAGTGGACTCTCTGAAAGCTACAGATTAACTGAGCCCACGTGCATCATCTCCAGCAAGACGCCCCCATCGTGCAGGGCATCCAGTGGACACTTTGAACCCTCAAGGAGACCTTCTGGAAGAAGATTCAGAAGTTTGGGGAAGTTTGGGAATTTTTCATAAAAAGCTCCATAAGGTGACCGACTTGACGTCAAGAGTCAAGCCGGCTCCCTTCAACCGTCACTTGGCTTGGATTTCAGGTTCGTCCTGCTGAAAGCTCTGGAGCGCCAGACTTCCAGGATTCGCCAGGGACTCACAGAAAATCAAGCTGGCAATATCAACGTGATTCCGCTCGATGTCGAGATAAGAAGCTCCAGAAAAACAACTAAGTGCAAAGGTAAAATTTTGACCAGGGCCTCCAGCTTAGTGATTCTGACCAGAGCTCCATCGTGGTCGGCCTCAAACTTTGACATTGATCTGGCCAAGCATGACCAAGGGCTGTATTACACAAGGTGGTCCGGGGACGCAACTGACCGTATTACAGACGCGGGAGTTGAAGCAAAGAAGCTCTCAGGAGGCACACTGAAAGTGCGCCACCTAAAAGGTGGCACACTGTCAGTGCTGCCCCTGAGAGCAGCCCTCCGACATCCCCTTGCAGGTGGGTGCAGTCACTGACTGCACCCGCCTGCAAAGGGATCTCAAATCCCCTTTTAAAAGTGCAGGCGGGTTGCCTCCTGCACACTGAAAAATGGAGCGGCTGCTTTAAAGCCGCTCCGTATTTCACTTGAATGCGCTTCCCCCCGGGCAGCACAAGTTTGCAGCTGCCCTGGGGGCAGCGCATTCTATGTAATAGGTACACATTCCCTGCTTGCACCCTGTGCACCTGTTTTGAGGTGCGCCGGGCGCAAACAGGTAAAGTGCGTCCTTTACATAATAGCGCCCCATATGTTCCAATTTGCCGCTTTAGGTTTTTAAGCACTAGTAAGTGTTTATTCTTTTAAAATTCATATCTCCGGTTCACTACAGTGGATTTTTGTCATTTTGGTATCTATTTGTTCATAGAAATATACACTATGTTTTATAAATTGTAGTTTGATTTTTATTGTGTATTGTGTTTTATGTATTTATTGTATTGGTGTTTTTATATGCTTTACACACCTGTGTCCTAACGTACGCCTGCCTGCTCGTTACCAGCTACCAAGGGTTGAGCAAGGGAATAATTTATTGAGACCTTGACTGAACCTTTTATTGTGTTTGTGACCATATTACTAGTGGTAAGTTACTAATTATCACTACTAATAAAACACTTTCCAACATTTGGTGTTCAGCCGTGAGGATACGTACTTGTGTTTAAATTACACCATACAGTAAATTAAGTGAAGATATTAAAAAATCCTCTAAGTTGACTTAGAACAAAACTTTTGAGTTTTTAATTTTTAAAATTTGGACTAAACTGATTTTTAATTGTTCTAAATTTGTTCTATTTCTGATTTGTCAAGTTTTTTGTTGTACCATGGAGCTAGCTCTGGCTAACCTGACCAAACTCACAGTGGCTGAGCTTAGGTTTCAGTGTAGGTCTAGGGGGATACCTGCTCCCAATATGATTAGGAAGGCAGAGTTGATTAGGTCCCTTAAGGCCTGGACACAGACTCCTCCAAAGAATGAAGAGGAGGATGATGAAAACCTTTCCATTTCTTCTAGCACCAGGTTCATACTTCCAGATAATGGAGAGAGGACAGGCTCCCCTGCACAGGGCTCTTAGATGTCCATCAGAGAGCGGGAGTTTAAGTCCCAGTTAGTTTCCATAGCTCTGAAAAAGAAGTTTGAACTAGTTAGAGAGAAGTAGGAAGAGGAGAGAGCAAGAAGAACTAGTGACAGCAACAATGAAGAAGGGGAAACAGAGATGTTCAGGGGTGATGGGATTCGTCACAGGCTCCCCAGGGGGATAGTTCTCATATACACTAAGGGGGATGACATTGACACATGCATTTGAGAGGGCCCTTGAGTTGAGAGGGGTCCACTACAAGTATTAGTTCTTGTTGAAACCGATCCCAGTTTCTGTGGGGGGGGGTGGGTTTCTTAACCTACAGGGGGATAAGGCAAGGTCATACCCACACAAGGAATTGCTTAGTGAAAACGTTTGGTTTGACCGCAGAATAATACAGTGTAAAGTTCAGGGACACCCAGAAGTTAAACACACAGTCGTGGGTGGACTTTGTGGACATCTCAGTGAGGGCACTTCAGGGCTAGATTAATGGTAACCAAGTAACTACTTTTGAGGGATTGCACAATTATTTCTTAAAGAGCACTTCTTGACTCGCTGTGTACAGGAGAAGTTACATCAGTACCTAGTGGACTCTGACTAGCCCCAGAGAACTGGGGGAGTTAGCTGATGAGTGGAAGAGAACCCGGGTTTCCAATCAGCACCAGGGCGGATCAGAAGAAGGGAGGACTGCTCTCCCAGGTGACAGCCCAGGTGAAAGAAGGTCAAAAAAGAAAGACTTCTCTCAAGACTCACAAAAACCTGCTCAAGGAGGAGGGTCCGAGCTAATCCAACTTCAAGGGAAGGTGGTTTCAGAGAAAACCTAGTAGGTTCTTTGATCCCTCACAGGTGGTGAAGTGCTATCACTGTAATCAGCCAGGGTACAAGTAAGGAGATGCTGTCTGCACAAAGTAGCCCCCTACTGGTGGGCAGTCCCAAGGGATTCCTAGAGTAAGTGTGGGGGTGGAGATTGCCCCACAGTTGGAGAGGGGTTTGACAGAGGGAACCTTATTATCCTTGGATGGGGTGGGCATTGCAACTCTAGACGCCTTGCCTCCCAGCACGGAGAGGTACAAGCAGAGGCCTAAGATCAATGTAACTGATGTTGAAGCTCTGAGAGATACATGAGCCAGTGTGACTATGGTCACAGAGTAGCTGGTTTCTCCAGGGAAGACCATACCTGGTGTGTATCACCAGGTAACCTATGCAGGCAGCAGAGCCAAACTCTATCCCATGGCAATGGGGAGTTTGGAATGGGAAGGTGTGACAGGCCCTAAGAAGTTAGTTGTGTCTTTTGCACTCCCAGTAGAGTGTCTACTAGGAAATGAACTTGAAGCGTCTGACTGGTCAAGGGTGGAGGGAATGGTCCATGCAAGGGCACTGGACCTCTCTGAGTGGGTATGTGCTGTGACCAGGTCACAGAGAATCTAGATTTAAAATGCTGGACACTTGGACCTTGGAACAATAGGCCAAGCATCCAATGGCAAGGGAACGGGCAATGGGTCTGGTGAGCCAGCCCAGATAACTCCAGATGTGCAGCAGGAATCTGATCCTGAAGGGGAGGATCTGACCTCTGAGGAAAGGATTCCATCTCTGCAAGGTCTGTCAGATTTGGCAGAATTGACAGGACCCTCCAGAGAGGAGTTTTGTCAGGACAGAGAGAGTGTCCCACCCTTGAGAGCTTGAGGCAGACTACCTCAACGTAAGAGGAGGGGGGTGAAAGTGGATTCCACAGAGTCTACTGGGAGGATGAAGTTCTCTACACTGAGGCCAGAAACCTCAAGGAAGGGGCTACCAGAAGGTTGGTGGTCCCCTAGAAGTACAGAGAATTCCTCCTGACCTTAAGTCATGATATCCCCTTAGCCGGTCATTTTGGGCAGAATAAGACTTGGAACCGCTTGGTAAACCACTTCTACCAGCCAGCCGCGGCCCATGCAAGTAAGAGCTGAGGGGCAGTGGGGCAGAGTGGTTGGGGGTTCGACAGACGACAACAAGAGAAAATGTATTATTTATTTAATTTTCCCTCGTCATCGTCGGCGGCAACCTGTGAGAGGGGCATTATGCCTGGAGAAAGAGTCTTGGGACATACCTCTCAAGGAAGCCAAGGACAATGTGCTGGATTATGTACTCGGTTTGAGATCTTGCATGGCAGAGTCCATGTCTAAAGCAAACAGGAAACTGGAGGCCAGCCTGAAGCTCATGAAGCACTGGTATGACCAGAAGGCTTTAAACAAAAGAGGGGGGAACAATGGGCTTTTGGGGAGGTCCACACGTACATGCCCTGATATACTGTGAAAGTTAGAGTACGGAGTTCCTCAGTGGGTCATAGAACACAAATGAAGGTGATGTATGGTGAAAGGTTGGACCGAAATACTATGTGGAGGGAATTCCTCCTTTCGGAACTAGGGCCCTACACACCCGGCAAGCTAGGTGTCATGCTTCATCATATGGGCCTGCTCCTCGTCGGGTCGGCGCTGCAATACCCGACGGGCACCCATAAAGGGCTCTTTGGCGGAGATCTTTGTTCCTTGCCGTATAGGTGCCGTGGGTGTAAGGGGCCTAGTATGTGTAGATGTCAAAGTGAAGTGTGCAGATTAAAACAGGGGTGGGATTCCTCTAAATGACTTTATTCAGGGAGGACCCTAGCCTGATTAAAAAGAATATAGGAGAGGCGACAATCTGGCTACAATGTGTCGGAAGTGCGCTCTACTCCTAGGTGGTCGACATGTTTCTCGCCTGGTAGTCACGAATGATCTGTGGCGATTCCTCAGGACCGTGTGTGAAGAACTATCTACAAATTAATGGTAATGTGGGCAACTACATACCATACAGTGGTTCTACAGGAGTATTATCCGCAGGTGAGAAGCCAACCATACAGTGGTTCTACAGGAGTATTATCCGCAGGTGAGAAGCCAACCATACAGTGGTTCTACAGGAGTATTATCCGCAGGTGAGAAGCCAACCTCAACTTTGTAAGATCATGCTTCATCAGTTGCAGCAGGAAAAAGACACACGTAATGTTGTGTCTGCTCAAAGAAGAAGCTCAGTGGTTGACCTACCCCGCTCCGCTGCAACCGGGATGGTATTATCCGCAGGTGAGAAGCCAACCTCAACTTTGTAAGATCATGCTTCATCAGTTGCAGCAGGAAAAAGACACACGTAATGTTGTGTCTGCTCAAAGAAGAAGCTCAGTGGTTGACCTACCCCGCTCCGCTGCAACCGGGATGGTAGAACCACTGTATGGTTGGCTTCTCACCTGCGGATAATACTCCTGTAGAACCAATGTATGGTATGTAGTTGCCCACATTACCATTAATTTGTAGATAGTTCTTCACAAACGGTCCTGAGGAATCGCCACAGATCATTCGTGACTACCAGGCGAGAAACATGTCGACCACCTAGGAGTAGAGCGCACTTCTGACACATTGTAGCCAGATTGTCGCCTCTCCTATATTCTTTTTAATCAGGCTAGGGTCCTCCCTGAATAAAGTCATTTAGAGGAATCCCACCCCTGTTTTAATCTGCACACTTCACTTTGACATCTACACATACTAGGCCCCTTACACCCACGGCACCTATACGGCAAGGAACAAAAGATCTCCGCCAAAGAGCCCTTTATGGGTGCCCGTCGGGTATTGCAGCGCCGACCCGACGAGGAGCAGGCCCATATGATGAAGCATGACACCTAGCTTGCCGGGTGTGTGAGGGCCCTAGTTCCGAAAGGAGTAATTCCCCTCCACATAGTATTTCAGTCCAACCTTTCACCATACATCACCTTCATTTGTGTTCTATGACCCACTGAGGAACTCCGTACTCTAACTTTCACAGAATGACCAGAAGGCTGCCATGCCTGAGTACACTCCAGGACAGTTGGTGTAGGTTTTGGAGCCTGTGGCTCCTACGGCCCTCCAGAACACATGTACTGGCCCCTACCCGATCCTAGAGATGAAGGGTGAGTTTACCTACCTGGTAGGCCTTAATACCCCCAGGAACCCTCACAAGGTCCTGCATGAACAGATTGAAACCGCACCAAGACAGGGCAGACATGACCATGTTGATGGTCACAGATGAGGGAGGAGAGGAGGAGACTGAGCCAGTGCCAGACCTCCTCTCCAACAATATGCAAGATGGGTCAGTGGTGGGTGTAGTACTCTCTCCCAAATTCACAGACCAGCAGCACAAAGACTTCAAGCAGGTGCTGGTGCAGTTTTCTGATCTGTTCTCTTTGACCCTAGGTATCACCACTTGGTATACCCATGACATTGACATGGGTGACAGCCTACCTGTCAAAAATAAACTGTACAGGTTGTCTGATGATGTTAGAGACAGCATCAAGGCTGAGGTAGCTTAGATGCTGGAATGAGGGTAATTGAGCCCTCTGACAGTCCATTGGCCAGCCCAGTGGTGCTGGTGCCCAAACCTAATTCCCAGGGGGAAAAGAAGGAGTTAAGGTTCTTTGTGGACTACAGAGGACTGAATGCAGTCACTAAGACTGATGCTCATCCTATACCTAGAGCTGATGAGCTCATTGATAGTTTAGGGGCAGCTAAGTACCTGAGTACATTTGATTTGACCTCAGGCTACTGGCAGATTGCCCTCACTGAAGGAGCAAAGGAGAGGTCAGCATTCTCCACACCAAAGGGGCATTACTGATTCAAATTAATGACCTTTGGCTAAAAGAATGCCACTGCCACCTTCCAAGGGTTGGGTAACAGGGTCCTGTCTGAGTTGTAGCAGTTCAGTGCAGATTATCTGGATGATATAGCTGTGTGAACAGTTCCACCTGGGAGGATCACTTGTCTCACCTGAAAGAAGTGCTTCAGGCCCTGCAGCAGGCAGGCCTGACAGTTAAGGCCAGTAAGGGCCAAATAGGGCAGAGTTCAGTGGTGTACCTGGGCCACCTTGTAGGTGGAATCCATGTATAACCTCTCCAGCCCAAGATACAGACTATTGTTGATTGGGGAGCTCCTACAACCCAGACATGGGTTAGGGCATTCCTTGGCTTGACTGGGTATTGTAGATGGTTCCATTGTGGCTCCCCTGACAGAACCCACCTTTATGAAGGTACCCAAGAAAGTCATTTGGACCCCAGTGTGTCAGAAGGCCTTTGACACTCTGAAATAATCTGATTGTTTAGCACCAGTGCAACTGCCCCTGACCACACAAAGGATGTTGTGGTTCAGACAGATGCTTTAGAACAAGGGATTGGGGCAGAGGTGGCACAATGAAATAAAAATGGCCTTGATCAGCCAGTTGACCTCATCGGTAGGCAACTTCTCCCCAGAGAACAAAAATGGAGTGCTATTGAGAGGGAAGCCTTTGCTGTGGTTTGGTCCCTAAAGAAGTTGAGGCCATACCTGTTTGGCACTTACTTCCATGTTCAAACTGACAATAGACCTTTCAAATGGCTCAATGAGATGAGGGCGGTAAATCCTAACTGTTGAGGTGGTCCATTTCCCTAAGAGGATGGACTTCACAGTGGACACAGACCTGGGACTGCCCATGCCAAAGAAGATGGGCATTCCAGGTTTTTCCACTTTGATGATGAGGACTATCAGGGTGTATGTTAGTTACCCATCACCTTCCGTCTGGGGGGGCTGTATGAAAAAGTCATCCTTTTCATCATGATCACCCCCATTTTTTGCTAGGTACTGGTGGTAACTGACATTGACTGTGCTGTGGGCTCTGCTTACAAGACCCACGGCCAGTGCTCTGCTGGAAAGGTAGATGGCGGTTAGGTATAATTACAATGGGCAATGACAGATCTAGTATATAATAAGTCAAGGGTGATTCAAAACTACCTATAAGTCCCTAGCATATAATAGGGCAGGGAGGTTCAGAGGCCCTTTAGATTTCCTGCACTGGAGGGCGCACTGCTGTGTTGCCTGCTGTCATTTTAAAGGCAGCCCTGCTTTGCAGACTGTCTTTAAAATTAAATTATATGCAAATTTGACTTTGGATTTAAAGGTACTTCCAAAGTATTAATCTACCTTATTTTTACATGTAAGTCACCCCAAGGTCTTCCCTAGATGCCCCAGCAGTAGAGTGCCATGTAACTGTAAGCAGGGACATTATAAAATATATTTTATAAGCCCTGGTGAGGGAAACACTGCCAAATTAATTTTCCCCATTGTAGATAATTAGCTCCTTAGGCTAACATTGGAAAATGTTATTTAAGTATAATGATTGCTAGGAAGGAGCTAAGAAATGTCATTCAAGGACTTAAAATGATAGTTATGATAAATCCAGCAACTTGCTGCAGCTAGATTTATAATAGCTATCACAGGAAAAGAAGTTATTAAACTTTATTTTCTGTATGGCAAAATCTAGCCTTCCAGTTGCTTTCTCCTGCTTGACTATCCTCTTCCAGGCTGAGCCAAGCTGTCTTAATGAGGTGTGAAGTAGCCTGGCAGAGTGACTGTGGGTTTCCTGAGGGAAGAGAACTGAAACTGCAGAAGCAGAGAGTAGGAGGTAAGAGGGGAGGCCAAACTGGTCTTTATAGGGAGATTGATGCTTTAGGACAGCACAGGCTCACCCCGACATCCTGCCACCCCAGCCACACAGGAGCCCCTGCAATTAGATTAAGGAGAGGAATGGAAGGGGAGTGTTAGAGAATCTTAGCCACACCAGTGGGTTGGCTTAGCCTGGTCTAACCTCTAAGGAGAGAATTTCTCTATGTTGGATTTTTAAGCCTAAAAACACATAAATATGGAAGAGCTGCCAAGCAACTCAGATCTGCTGTATGAAACTACATGAAGAAGAAGGACTGTCCTGCTGGAACCCTGGCCTGCACTCCAAAGGATTGCACTCTGAAGGATTGCACCTGCTGCACACTTGAAACTACAGCCCTCTGGACTTTGGCTTGCTTCAAGAAGGATTAAGGAGTGGAATACCTGCAAGGTACAGGTTAACTGAGCCCACCTGCATCATTTCCACCAAGAAGTCCCCATCCTGGAGTGCGTCCAGTGGACTTTGAAAGATTTGGCCAGGTGCATTGTGGGAATTGTAGTCCCAACATCACAAGGACCATCTCAGAGATTCTAGACCCCTGGATTGGTGATGTGGACACTATGAACCCTCAAGGAGACCATCTGAAAGAAGATCTAGAAGTTTGGGAACTTTTTGGTAAAAAGCTCCATAAGGTCACCGACTTGACAGAGAGTCAAACCAGCTACCATTAACCGCGACCTGGCCTGGATTTCACGTTCTTCCCACTGAAAGCTCAAGAGCTCCAGACTTCCAGGATTTGACCAGGGCCTTGCAGAAAATCAAGCTGACGATGTTGATGCAAATCTGGCATGAAGAGGAGCCTTGCTCGATTTCGAGAGAAAAAGCTCCAGAAAAACGACTAAGTGCGAAGGTCACATTTTCACCGGGGCCTCCCGCTTTGTGTATCCGACCAGGGATCTATTGCGTTTGGTCTCAAACTTTGACTTTGTCCCAGTCAAGCGTGACCAGATGTCCCAATTTGGCGCTATAGGTTTTTAAGCACTAGAGAGTGTTTAATCTTTCAAAATTCATACATCTGGTTCCCTACATTGGATTTTTGTCATTCTGGTGTCTATCTGTTCATAAAAATATAACCTATTTGTATAAATTGGAGTTGGATTTTCATTATGTGTTGTGTCTTACTTATTTAATGTATTGGTGTTTTTAAATGCTTTACTCACCTGTCTCCTAAGTTACGCCTGCCTGCTTGTTGTCAGCTACCAAGGGTTGAGCAAGGAAATAATTTATTGAGACCTTGACTGACTCTTTTATTGTGTTTGTGGCCTTATTACTAGTGGTAATTCACTACTTATCACTACTAATAATCCCTTTTCAACGGGTAGTCCTAAACGTGTCAAAGCTGTGTTAATCAGACATTTTAGCACTGCAGGTAGGCTCACGGTGACATATGGCTTCTTGTCCACTCTCCTGCTGTTTTTAGAATCCCATATAAGGGTGTAATAAGGCCACCTTCAATATCACATTGGGCTTTTTACATTTATGTCCCCTGCATTGGTTTACCACAGCTATACCGTGAACTTACCTGAAAGTTAAATATGTAGATTGGAGACTGTCAATAAATCAACACATTTTAGATGTAGAATACATGCAGAGGGAGCTACCCAGGGTCAGAAATATGGGTATATACAACAAAAACATCTGGGGGAAACTGTGAAAAATTGGGTTTTCCTACAAAATCCATTATGTACATGTCAACAAGATTCCGCTAAATAGATGGTGTAGAACTTTTCAAAAATGTCAGGAACTTATAGAAATATTTTAATAATTTCCACAATGTCTCTGGTGCTATCAACATATCCTGCCCTAAAGGTACAAAGCAACAACCTATCTGGTGTGGGCTTGTTCTCAACACGCTGTTGTGCACACACATGAAGGGCAATTCCCCATCTGATATTCTGTGATTTCAAATAAAATTAGAAATAACCTATTCTGCCTCATTTAGACATTGGCTTATTTACAAGGTCATATGGTATTAAACTCCGATGTTTTCATTATCATCAAGATGCCTTATAATTGGATTTGCACTTCTTTTTCTAATCGAAAAGAACAACAGAGAACTTAGAAAGACTATTTACTGGGTCTCACTGGTAGATGCCAATTCACATCAGAGTGACCTGATCAAACGAACCATTGTTGGTAGCAAATTCTTACCCTGTTGAAAATTTTGAGCCCTCTGTTCAACCTGCGAGGTCTGCACGGAAGCTGCTTCCCTCGTGCTTTGCTAAACTTGTCATAGTTTTCTTTATTTAGCGTAAGCCTCAAATTCAAACCTTCTCTTTCATACAGGAAGTCTTTAATCTATTATCATTATAGTCCGGGTATAGGAAACATTCTAAGTCATTCTGATAATAGATTCCCTGGGTATATATTAGGTTCCTGATGTTTTATCCCACAATGCTTCGCTTTTGGAAGGCAATTCCCCCCCACCACCCTTTGTTATTTTTGTTGCCTAATTCCACTACCTGAAAATCATTTGAATAATGGCGGCTGTTCTTTGAAAAAAAAGAAACACTATTCTAATTAGTGGCATGACACTTCCATCCTAAATTTCATTAGAATTTCCAGACACGTAAAAGGCACTGAGAAAGAAACTGTGCCCCTGTTTTTTTTTACATTCAGATGCACCATACAAAAAACTCAGGACTCTCTGCTTACCTTCTATAGGTATGTATGTATGTACAGTAGGTATATATTTATACACAAATCTAGCCACAATGAATTCTGCACAGTTGTGAGGGCCACAATGAAGAGAATGTTGACTTAGGGGTGGTGGTTGCTGGATGATGTACAGAAAGGGGTAATCCAGACAGAGAAAGAGAGAGGGTGAGAATGACTGGACTGTGTAATACAGCATAAGAAGACAGAAGACTGATAGGGGATTGGCTGCATGATACTTGGAAGTTGGGAGAGAGGGCATATGGTTAGCAGAAGTTTGGGGAAGAGACGATGGATACTTGAAGATGCAAAGAAGCAGGGAATACAAGCAGAAAATAGAGGGGTTGTTGATCCACTGATAAAAGGGATCCCTTTTTGCAAAAAATGTTTTCAGGTGTAACCATATGTTTACAGCTGAAAAGTGCTACATTTATGTCTGTTAGGAAGAAGGATACCTGGCAAGCATAGAGGATGTTAGTACTGTAGTTTCTCTTCCTCGAGTACAGAGAAATCTGTAGAAGTGAGTCCCACGGAAGGATTAGGGTGGGCATGTGAATGTGTGGTGTGCCATAAAAGCTTGTCCTTTTCCATCTCGGAAACGTTCAGACCATTATTTCAGTACATGGTTGAAGTAACTACCGTTCCAAGGTAAAGAAAGAAAAAAAAGAAAAGAATTAGCATGTACTCACCGGGTTGTATTTTCCCAGGGTGGAGTTGAAGATTGTGCACAGTTCTGTATTGGGGTAGAGGAAGCCATTGGAACGTGTCTCTTGGCTCTTCCAATGATATGCTTGGAAACCAGTGCGTAGTGCTGCTTTCCTGGTGTAATACAGGGAATGGGAGAGAATTAAACCTGAACAAGTATCTGGACCTAATGCACCACCAAGAGAACGACGGATGCACCCAACAAGGCTTCCTGTGCCTGCAATAGATGATCAGAAAACAAGTACACCCAGTGACGTTTGAGAACCTAATAAGAATCTGCCTCATGCTCCATTGGGTGCTCATAAACAGGCAGCTCTTAATCTTAGACAACCCTGGCCAGGCTTACCATCACAACTAATCAGATAAGTAGCTGCCAACTAAAATGCAATAACATAAGTGTCTTCAAAATACTGGGGGCAAAACGAAAGTGTAATTTGCTTGTTGGCTATGTCGCCATCAGACAGACATAAAAAATGGAAATTGAACAAAGTTATATGTGTGAGCACAAAGAAAAGTACTCTAATCATTTCTGTGGCCTAGATTGCACTCGCCCTCAGAGATTCTAGACCTGCATGGGCATGCCACTAGAGCCACTCACACATGACTTCTCATACCATAAGCAACATCCACAGTAAGACATAACAGTGAGCGGTAGGAAGAAGGGACACCTGCCTCTAATGAGCAGTCCTTCTTGCAGTTTCAGAGGAAACAGAATGGAATTGATATCTGATTGGCACATACCTGTGCTCTTACCATTCAATTTGTACACCTGTGTTGAGCTCACAGTTACATGCATATTTGAGTGATTTCCATCTTAATGTAATGCTTAGAAACATTAAAGACAGCCACTCGTGCTATGGTCTGCACCATGTAAACTCATGACAAACTTATAGTATATACTGCTAGCATCGATCTAAAGTCATCAACCTCTCTATCTGAAGTTGTCATTAACCTCCTAACAATATGGGTGTCGGAGCTTTTTACATTAACAGGGGCACTAAGATGGATCTGGACTGTATATAGGTCCCATAGGACAAGAGTCTTAGATATAAAATATAACTAAAAAGGAAAACCGCATGAGATATGTTTTCAAGATATTAATCATGAAGATTATTTGGAAAATTAAAAATCAACACAAAAGGCAAAGGACAATGGTTAGTCAATTCAATTCAAATCAAAAGGAGGTTAACATAAGGTTAATCACCTCCAAAATTATTCTAAGTAAGAAATCAATAAGAAGATTAACATGGAGTCTGCATTCATAAGAAGAAAGGAAAAGACGTCGCCCACTTTCCAAATATGACAGGTTTGATAATATTTTAGCAGTGTCAAATCAAGCTATAACAATGATGTCAAGTGGCACTACCTTCCCCTATTAAACCTTTACTATAAATAGGCTGTGGAATGGAAAAGTCCTCTGCATGGAAATGGGCATGCATCCCTACCCTGAGTGCCCAGCTGTTCTCAGATCTTGATCCCAAATACAGATTTTTGTTGTCATTGGTGACACGGATCATGCGTGTGTGCCATGACTTAGGCCTGTCTCACGGATTGTGGTCTTGTTGGACCAGAAAGGGTGCCCAGAATACTACTCTCATAGTGGCGAGAGGCTACTGCCTTCACCAGGAATCAAGCAGCACAAGATTGGTGGTGGCAGCACACTGTGTAGTGATAAGTAGGAATGAACAGGTCTTTTTAACCTGCAATACTGGAGTGAGGCCTACAGGATCACTCATTTTTAAAGTTCCAGTTTGGTGTGCTTAACTCACCCTTGGCCTATTTGTTGTCAAATACTACGCAGCGCAGGAGTGGAGTGCCTGGGAGGGGTACAATACAGGGATAAAGAAGCACTGAACAATGCGTGCATGGTGTTTGCATTTGCTAGTTGTATGTGTGCCTGTGGATGGTACAATACATGGAGGATGTAGTGCTGTGCAGTACTTGCATGGTAAATGCATGTGCTGGATGCATGTGTGCCCATGACTGGTACTGTAAATGAAGGATGAAGTGCTGTGCGGTGTGTGTATGTTAAATGTTTGTGCTGGATGTATGTGTGCCTGTGAGTGGTACAGTATATGAAGCATGCAGTGCTATGAAGTGTGTGTAGGTTGTATGCATGCACTGGGTGTACATGTGCCTGTGGATGATACAATACTTAGAAGGCCATGGGTTCCATTTTGGGAAAACCAGGCCTGCAAAGTGAAAAATGGAGAGGAGGGAGAGAACTGGGTGTGTCACACACTGGATAGGGGGGACAGGCTTTCCCTGCATGCTTCAAAGGGTGATCCTTGATTAAGTGAGCAGTTACAAGGAAGGGTCCTGGGCACATCTTGAGAAGTAGATGGGGCTGGTAACCTTTTGATACACATATCTCTGTGGCTGACATCTAGGAGTGAACTTAAGTCACTCTCATTGACTGTGTTGTGGGGCAATCAGCTTTAGAGTTACTCCTGCTGTGACCCACTGCTTCCAAGAGGAAGATTACGGCAGAGGGGTGGGCTTTTCAAAAGAAACATACCCCCAACATAAACTTTAAAGACTCTAAATTACATTTGGTGTCCGGACATGGGCTAAAGGAAGGCCAGTTTGAGACCCCAGAAATTGTCATCTGCCAAGCAGCCAGACAGGCTGTGTGAAGAGGGGAAGCTCTGCAAGACTTCTACCTGTGGCCAGGACGGGGGATCAAGGCCTGCAAGCCTCCCTGTTGGGTAAGGGGTCATCAGCAACAGAATACAAGACCACCTGCCCTGAAGCCTGGAGCACCAACACCAAGCTGCTTACCAAGACTAGTGTGCCTTGTGAGGAAGCAAAGTCCATTGGGGAGCCCTGTTGAGTCGACTCCCTCAGTGAGGTGTGAGGAGATGGCTGCTGCACCGATTGGGTCATTGCTCGTATGCAGAATGAAACCGGCGACATCCTTATGCCAGAGTAGGGCTGCAGTGAATTGAGCCATATGCATCGATGCACTGATTGGGCTGGAGCCAGTGTTCAGATGGAAAGCATCAACAGTATGTGGCAGGACTGGCCGTCGTGAAAAGACTGCTGTGCGGTAAGGGCCGTCTCCCATGTGTGGTAGTGGGCTACGACCCCGTATGCCAGGACGGGCCACCACGGAGGACTTCACTCTGCTTATCAGGCTGGAGCCCGGGTACTGTGAGGATAAGGTGACCCCATATGCCAGAGGGTGTCACCAGGACCAGTAAATCGTGTGACCTGGTTGGAGTTGTTGCCCAGAGGAGTGAGGCTGCTGTGGACCCTGCTCGCCTGCCCAGGATGAAGGATTCACACCAGAAGTTACGTATCATAACCTCCTCCCAATCATGGAAAGAACCAGAGACTTACCCAGTGATGAGGTGCCGTTGAGAACCTCCCGTCACTGCAGAGGCGCAACTGAGTGTGTAGGCTCGCAGACCACTGAGTGCAACCCACTTGGGACCGCGTGCAGCTAACACACCTGAATCGACTGCTACTGCTCCAGCACCCATTGGAAGTGGTGTGCTCAGGAAATCCAGTCACTTTGCTCTTGCGAGGTCTAGGTAAGACTGATATTGGGCCAGTCGTTCTTGCCTCGGGGGGTCTTGCTTCTAATTAGCACTGTGGTGCTGGAACACTGTTGACTTTAAAAATAGAGTTATAATGGACTCTTGAGTCTTGCACTACAAGTGGGGCATGCCCTGGATGTTGCAAATAGTGAATGGGGAATAGCCACTATTTCTAGCACAAGGAGTAAGCCGGACAGGGAACCGCCAGGAAACACTAGAGCCTCCAAAGAGAGTTTTGAGCTGGGCAGTGATTTATTGCTGCTGCTGCTGCATGCATTTTGAGTCGTGAGCTTGTGTTCACTTCCCTGTATCCAGACCTCCCCTTGAGAGAGCTCTGGACTGCTCAGACTACGTTTACCCAGAGAGACAAGTGCAGAATGGGTACTTAGCTCAGTTGCTCAGAATCCACAGCGAGTCGGGCCCTGAGACATCATGAGTAAAATGCCTCAACCCCCACGTTTGGGCCCAGTAACCCCTGCTTTCCCTATGACTTTCTGAAAGGGCTTCTGACACAGGCTCACTCTAAAAACCCTCCCAGACTTGATAATCAATAATCACTTTTCACCTACCTACAAGTGGAAATGACATCCCATTGCTAGACAATAGCTTCTTGAAAATATGAATATGACAGAGTCCTACTAACAAAACATCAACCTTGAATGTTTGAAACATTATTATGTGCTCCTCCAGCAGCAGGCAGTGTGCTTGTAAATTGTTACAGCACACATACGTGTCTCTAAACAACAGGCACATTTCGATTATTTAATGAAGTAAAGAAAAAACACAGCATGAAGGAAATTGTAAAAACAGTTCACAGTGCAACTTTTAAAAAGCCACGTTTTCAATGCAATCTGGCTAGGCCCAGTTAATTCGTTGTAGAGCCTACTTATGTTAACTTAAATAACACTATTATGCACTGAAAGACATTTTCATTCTCAGTCCACAGACAGAAAAGTGGGAAAGCACATTTAAAGTGTGCAATGTATGACATTGTATATAAATCTGGCATCTTGTCTTGCGAACTTTAAAACTTCATTATGAAAAATACAATCCATTTACTCAGTTTATGACTCATCCATGTTAATTCAAAGCATAATTTTATTAATGTAAATCAGCTTCATCATGGACAATTACTTCACTTCCCTTTTCTGCTAAACTCGACCACCATCAGATCAATCCCATTACAGATGTGTTAGTGGTGTCAATGTGTGGCTCTACCTGAGTCTCCCGAGTGGGCTAAATTGCATCTTTTTTGGGAAATAAGTGCCTCTCCCTCATTCTCCACCCTCCCTTATACAACTGATGTAGCGCAAAATTATTATTTCATTTGTAGGGGTGCATAATAATCACGAGTAGTCCACATCCACACATATCCTTTTGTTGTATTAACATGAAACATTAGAATGTGAATTGTAATAATGTGAATCATGGTGTATTTTGGGACACTTTAATGTAAACGTGAAGAAATCAACATAGAAAATAGATGCAACTAGTTTAAATCATTAACATGCAGAATTTGTGTATACAGCTGACAATTATTCATGTATTCAATGTGCTTATGTGACGTGTTAACTTAGATGTACGCAGTAAAAAGTGTTTATTTTATATGCAATTTCGTAACGTCTATGTACCATCATTCTTATGTTAGCCGGATTCTATAGGCCTGAAATGCATTTTCCCAGGAGGCTCTCGCATTAGATTTAATAGTTGAATTTCATGTGCACGTTTGATTTTGTTCTTTCTCACATTTCTGTTGCAGGTGGAAGAATCATCCTTGTCAGCTAGAATAATGTCTTTGTTTTAGGAGTTAGGCATGGAGAGAAGGGGATGCATTGAGCGTTGATACTGATAGTGGAGAACTATTGTACTTTCTCATTGGAGAGAGCCTGGGAATCAAGGTCATCTCACCAAGCTTGGGAGCATTGCTGCCCAACGGAAAAGTACCTATGAGGAGGTGGCCTGACTGGATGGCGTGACTCGCGAAGGATCCTGGGACACCACCTGTGCTATTGATGTATCGTAACTAGGGAAAGAGCCCTGGGAGTTCTGCCTTGCCGAGAGAGAGAGAGAGAGCATCTTAGAATGAGCTCTGTCTTAGTAGCTTTATGAGAGAGAGCATCTTAGAATGAGCTCTGTCTTAGTAGCTTTATACTGCTTGACCCAACTCTGTTGCAGACGAATACTGGGAAGTTTAAAGGGCATGTTTGTAAAACTTAGGGGCATATTTACAAGGAAATGGCAGAGCGAGGCACTGCAGCAAATTTTGCAACGCCTCGCTCCGCCATTTCTAAAATGCAGGGATGCGCCCTATTTACAACAATACGGTGCACCTCTGTGTTTTCGCTAGCGCTGGCACTAAAAATAGCTGCTTAGTGCCAACACCGACACCCTTGAGCCATAGTGCATGGCTTCTTGCTTTGCAGGGAATGATTGTTTATGTGCAGGAAGGTGCCCCTTCCTGCACATTAGTGGTGGCCGGTAAGTTTAGAAGGGAGGGGGCGGACGAGACACACATGCACACATACATATTCACAGCCATACATTCACATGCGTGCACACACAAATGTATCCATTCACAACACTCATTACCAAACATTCATGCACACACGCACGCACGCACGCACGCACCAAACATTAATTTAAAAAAAATACACACACTTACCTGCAGCTCTGCCTCGGAGGTCCCACGAGGCTTGGGAATGCTGCCTTCCCTCAGCCAATGCTGGAAGGCAGCAGTCCCTACGTCATCACAGAGTGGGATGGGGTCAGTGAAACTGCTGACACCACCCCACTCTGTGATGAATTGTCACTGATTGACACTCGATCCTGGGCGCTTCAGGGCTTAAAACTGAAGCGCCCAGGTGCGAGGCAATCAGTGATGCTACCCCTCGTCACTGAGGGAAGGGCCTCAGGGACCTTTGTTCAGCTGAGAAGGTCACGCCCACAGGAGCTCAGCCCAGTAAAGTTCAGCTCAGGCAGCCAGGAGCCTTCGCATTTAGCGCATGTCTGGTCCTGGCTGCCTGACCTGAAAATGAACAGTGTCTGTCAGGCTGACCTTTGTACAGCCTGACAGACACTGTTCATGAGGGACAAAAGGTGGGGGGGTGGCCCCTAAGCCCCAATGGACCAGCCGCGGCTGCTGCACATAAACAATCAATGCAAAAATGAGGAGAAATAAAGGTATTTCTCCTCGTTGCGCCCTTTTAACGCCTGCTATTGCATGGCATTAGTTTTTGGGGCTGCCTCAGATTTACAGATCCTTGTAAATCTGGGGCAGCATCAAAAAGCAATGGGTGTTGCAGTGGAAAGCACAGAGCAACACCCAGTGCACACCCCTTTCATGCAGATACCTGGGTGAAAAGGTACCATATTTAAAAAGCGATGTGAAGGCACAAAAAATGACTTAATGACACTTTGTAAATTTGGAGCAGGGCACTGCGACACTGGAACGCCGGTAAAAGTGATGTTCCGTGGCCCAATCCCCTCTTAAATATGCCCCTCAATATGAGGGATGTGGACATAAACATAACAGTCATTGAGGTAAAGATCATGCTACTGCCCAGTGCGATATGAGTGAAATGTGAATTGGTGAGGTTGCTAGGTCTGTGAATAGAAACACATGGATGGGGCCGCTGCATGCTGCGATATACCTCTATCTTCTTCAGGTCCTTGTGGTACGAGATGGCAGTATTGGGTCAATTACTCACTCCCGTAAACGACGGTTCTCCAGACAAATAGTAACAGGGCGTCCGTATAAGCATAGTCTGTTAAAATGGCTGCTCATATCACAAAGCACAACAGACTGGTCCTGTGTGCACGCACTGATGGTGCTTCAGGTGTATATCTAAAAATAACAACATCAATGCATGGCTTTTACTGCCAAGGTTTCCTCCATGGAACCCTGGGATACCCATTTCATGCTCAGTTATGTAAAGAGGTCTGTGTCCTGCCTTCCTGTAAACTATGTAATGTGTGTTGGATCGACTAACACCACAATGGCTTTGAAACTAATTGTTAGCTTTCCGTAGGTTGTGAAAATTCCTGTCTTCCTTCGGCATTCGTCAAATTAATTTTTCCCCATAATTTTCTGTTATAACATATAAATATTCTGCACAAATAGCTGAAACGTTTTTTGCTTTTACCGGACGTGAGAACGTTTTTCATGAAAATGCTGAAAATGCGTTTTACTGATGGGAACCTCATAATTTTAACATCTTCTTGTAAGTGTTAGTGCTGTGCTGGAAATGGACGTGCCGTTTTCTTCTGAATTACGGTCGTGCATTTGAAGTGACACTAGACCATCTGTGTGCTTTCTGTCGCTCTGGGTTGATGTGCACATTTTTTTTATTTTAAAAAGCGTAATTTTTCTTATTTTTTTTAGATTAATTGCATTAAAAACAAAAAGTGCAAACTATAATGCTTGTCAATTAACTAGTACTTTGTATTTACCCAAAGTAAGGACTGTAGAACTAGTGGGAACTGCAAATAACCAACTTCCGCTTTCTGCCTTCCTGACTACTCTTGTGTTATTTGGACTGCTTCATGTTAGAGGTGGGTAGTGGCGCTAAAACATTACAACCTTTTCCTACTATTATTATACATACTTATAGGGGCTGTAGGTCTCCGGGCATCATCCATTGGTTAGTTAAACTGCCATTCACATTTTGCTTACACCCATCAGAGCATAAGGCAACAAGTTGGTCCACTTTACCCATTGGCTTCCTTCACATGAGCGATTGTACTGAGTCTGTCACATGGTTAAAATCCACCTTAAATTGTACTTTCTCTTCAGTGGCAAAACGGGTTCAAAGAGTGCTTTTTAATTGTTTTGACATGTAAATTATTTACTGCTAGAATTTTAGGTATCTGAGTATTTAGAGTTCCAAAGTGTGACCAGGCTTCGAAACTTTTACGCATGGTATTTATAACTTCCCTGCTCAAGGAGTTTACGAAAGTGCTCTGTTACTTGCGACTTTCCTTTTCATTGGTGTTGTTATTATTTCTGCAACATCTCTCTGAAAACATGGGCTAGCCGCTGATCCAGCGGGTTATTAGCAACAAGCATTCATACAAAAAATACTCACCTGGGCCCATTCATTCGCACTAACTAATAATCACCGCTGGTGGGAATCAGTTGTACTCTTTATCAAAATCCCTGCTACCAATTACCTTTTCTGATTGAAGAGTAATGACTTACCAATGGACCTTTGATAACTGGGGTTGAAATGAGATCATACAAACATAATTTCATTAATCACCTGAAATAACCACTGACTCAGGAAGTTTAAAAATGTTTATCTAAATTCTTTAGCAGAGCAAATTACAATCCACATGGCACTTAATCGCATATCAAGGAGGAAGCATACTATAATCACCTATTAATCACAAATGACGGTCCCTTAGAAAGGAGAAGATAGAGACAGCAGTACAAACTAAAGATTACGCATTTATAGTTACCTAAAGGTGTGAAAACCAAACCCCTTGGCCAAGGAGTTGGAAAAAGGGTCCCAAGAAAGGATGAAGACCAAGACCTCCGGACCAGATTCAGACAGGATAGATGACCTCTCTACCAACGACGCCTGCGTCGTTCCCCTCGCTGACACTTCGTTCCTCCTCGAAAATTCTTCTGCGTCTCCCTCTAATGCAGTTCGCCGCCCCCACCTCACGACCTTTTCGGACAGCGATTCAGTCTGCTCTGTTCTCTTTATGGCAGCATCTGAGCTCTAAGCACTCAGTTCCTCGCACTCCTCTCTGCTCTCTGCACTCTGCACTCTGCATTAGCTAATTAGCTAATTCTATATCTATTATACCCTTCTATGCCCATGTACCTCCCATTAATGTTTCAAAATTATGGGCCCACTAATTCTGATTGGACAGGGACAGGGGGTTGATCCACACACCATGTCATTTTAGTTCAATTTTCTTAAGCCCATTGTTTTAGAATCCCGCCCCTCTCAATTAATGCATTTGCTTTATTTCCCACCCGTTTCACACCATGATTATTACCAAATATATACAAAATGTATGATTTTATAAGACATTTTAGTTGAGCTCTGAAGGTGATCAGCGGGTCATGTCCTTGGACATCCTCCAAGTTGACTTCATTGCTTTGCTAGTTTTCAGAGTGCATGCGCAGGTCACATGGCTCTCGAGCTGCTGTTTAGCCAACCCAGGCCCATTTTACGAACTAATAGAAAATCAAAGAAGAAACATATTAAAATCAAAAATAAATGTTTTCACTGTATACCCTTTACTTCCACTCTACTCCCATTTAATTATAAATGTTTATCCCGCATTAGTAGCGTTAGAATACCACATTATTAATTGCAGCAATGCGAAAGCTTTAGCATGTGAGAACATTAAGCGGCCATTTTAGCATACACTGCGCAGAAGCAAAAGATTCCCTCCAAGCAAAGAAAGACGTCATACCACGTGACATGGTTGACACATGCGCAGTAGATTTCCCGCGCTTTAGCGGCCATTTTGGATTAGACAAGGATTACTTTTTAGTGGAAAACACATAGGCAAGCATCTTCTAGATAAAATGTTGTGTTTGCACATTATTAATAAAGACATTACAAGGTTTTAATACAAATTAATTAATACTGTGGTAGGATTGCTTCCGAGCAAGTCTCATTGTGTGTCCTTGCTCCATCAATCCCCTCTCTGATGGCGTTTCTGAGCCATCAAAACTACCTATAACCAGATGCCAACTTCTAGCATATTTCAGTCACATTTTCATTTTTACACTGTCCATTCTTATATTTTCCCTTCAGTTTCTTGTAAATTTCACTTCGCAGGTCTTCTAATTCAATCTCTTCAAATTTTCTTTTCTTGCCTCTTCCTGTCACCCTATCTGTTTCCTTCTTTCTACAACATTTATACCACATCATTATTGACAATACTGTTATTGCTATTCCTACTATGGGTACTATTATTTGACCTATAAGTCCTTTCCCTACATTAGTAAACCAGGTACCAATTGACGCAATGCTATTTGTCAATCTTTCCCATACACTATTAACTTCCAGTGGTTTCAGTTCCTTCTCAAGTATAGTAATATTCTTTATATATGTTCCGATTTCTGCACTTTTGTCCGGAATATAATGTTTTGTTTTCAACAATTTACAGACTCCGCCCTCTTTTGCTAACAATATATCAAGAGCAAGTCGATTTTGCATAACCATAGATCTAATCGCAACCATCTCCGCATTAATCATTAGAAATCCTCCAGCAGTATCCGTTGATAAACGATCAACCACTGTAGACAATTTACATATTCTCCTTGAGTTCAGAATTACTCCCAATGAAGGTATCAATGCACCAAATATGTCACCTACAATTTCTGAAAAACTAGCTCTTTTACTACGTGTTAATTCACTATTATTTTCATTGCTTCCAGTGTTTCTTTTTACGTGGTATACCTTTGGAAAAACTATTCCAAAATAACAACTTCCATACCACCGTGCAGGAAGCCTAAAGTAAGCCTTATTCCCACGCACATAATATATTCCAGGAAAAACTGAATCTGTTCCTCCTTTTAGTCCCCAACCTCCAAGAATTAAGAAATTATGTTCACATTCACTGGTACCAATAAGAACGTTGTTATATTCAGTCTTTAACCTATGAAGACAAATTTTCCCTGTCTTTACAAAATCTAGAGCCACTTGAGCCTTGCCAGGTGTATAAATACCCTCTTTCTCAGCCCAAGGTGGAAGATGAGCTTTATGCTCAGAAGCTTTCCTTTGGAAATTCTGTCTTCTATTTTCAACTAAGCTTAAAAATATATTTTCTTCTTCTTGTAATGAACATGTTAAATTGCTTCTATGTGCATGTGTTATGTCTATTGACTTCTTTGTTAAGAAAAATTCTCCCATAAATTGTGCGTCTTGACTACTAAGCACTGGGTTCAGATTCTTTCGAATAGGAACCTCTGAAAATATCACATCTATATTTGAATAATAATACTGAAGTTTCCCTGTTCTATAAAATAAACTAGTTAGTACACTACATGATATACCATAAGTTAAAGGCAAATGATGATAGGTTAGACCTTCTGCTACTGATTCAGGTAACTTCATACAGACATAACAGTCATTAACATCCATTGTATCTACGTACTGAAACAATAATTTAGTAAAAACATTTAAACTAGTTTAGTTATCTGTTACAACGTGATGAAAATCTGGTTCATCCTCTGCTTCTAATTCTACTCTATCATTTTTCAAATTATCTATCCTTCCCTTGGTGTCGTTGTTTTTCTTTTTGTCCATTATCATAAGGTAAGGAATTGCTACAATCACAACTAACCACACTATAAGCACCACTACCAAACTACATATGCATATAGCACAGCATCTTCTACAACATTTCCATTTCGGTCTCCCAGAAACTCTGTCGTCAGCCATTTTTGTCCAAGAAGATTTCCCTTCTTTTCTTTTTCCTTCAAAACTTTAACGTTATCAAGGTGGTTTCACGTCTTTTTCATAAGTCAGTTCTGCACTTGTTCCTTCGTCACCACTTTCACTATTCTCTGAACTTTCACAGTCCTCGAGAATTATATAAGTCCAATCAGGGCCTTTAAACTTATTGTTCACGATTTCAATATTTTGCTTTTTCGTTTTTCAGTCCCACTTGTTTGTCCAGATAAGCTTGTTACTTCATTTACTTGTTCTGGGTCTTCACTTAGTGTTGCTATATGATATTTTACTCTTTTAATAACACTAGGCCAATGATCACCCTTTCGGACTTTCTTGGTTTGCCCTGTACTTTCACCTTCTGAGTCTTTTTCAAATACTTCTGTATTCACAATAATGTGTGGCACAAATTGTCTGTCCTTGTTTTCGGTTTCCCTCTCTATCTGCTCTTGTTCAGGTCTTAACCTTGTTTCTTCAGTTGCCTGAATGTGAGTTTCTGCTAACTTGCCCTGTTGAGGATTGACATTTTCATGCTTGATATTTTCTTGTTCGATGTTTTCTTCTTCCTGAACGTGTTTTCCTTGTCCTAACTTGTTCTGATCAGGGCTTATTGCATTCTGTACTTCTGCAGCCTGACCGCGTTCTTCTAAACCTGTCTGTCCCTGCTCAAACCCTGTTGTTTCGTTGATAGTTTGAGCCCAATTTCCTTTCCCTATCTGGGCCTTCTCAGGTTCTCTTATAGTTTCAACCTCCCTATCCTGAGCTTGTTCTTCTTCACCTATCTTGTCCTCTCTAACTTCCTCTAATCTAGCTCTGCTCCTTGTTTTGATAAAGACTTCAGGTATATCAACCACTGGTATCCAGTCCTGACTTGTGCTCGGTTGTTCTTCTTCAGCTACTCCCGAATCTATCACTTGGGATTCTTCAGCTGTCCAACCTTCAGCTTCCTCAGCTATTGATGCTGACTGAGGATCTCTTTCTTCAGGAGCTGGCACCCTTTTGGTATGGCTTACGTGAATCCAATTAGGTAAACCTGCACATTTCACTGCTGTGTTTGTAACCAATATAACCTGACAAGGTTCGCCCCACATGGGTGATAAACACGTTTCTCTGGTGTGATGCTTCACTACCACCCAATCTCCGGGGTTCAGATCATGCTCTTGTTCAGGCTGCCTGGAAACTGCGTCTTCTCCAACCTGGTGAGAGACAGAACGCACTAGGTCAGCCAATGCTTTGCAATAATCTAGAACCATATCATCAGTAATGTTCAGCAGTTTATTGCCAGGTACATGGGCTTGTCTCATTGCTCTTCCCATGATGATTTCATGCGGACTCAATCCTGTATTTCTATCAGGAATGCTTCTGAGTCCCATTAAGACAAGAGGCAACGCATCTGGCCAATCTAACGATGTGGATGCACACATTTTTGACAATCTTGATTTTACTGTGCCGTTCATTTTGTTCAACCACTCCAGAAGCCTCTGGGCGGTACGCACAGTGCAATTTTTGTTCAATTTTAAATGCTTCACAGATTATTCGAATTACATCGTTATTAAAGTGACTTCCTCTATCTGATTCCAAAGTTACTGGGAAACCGAACCGTGGAATGAGTTCTCGTAACAACAGTTTTGCAACTGTTATGCTGTCATTCCTCCTGGTAGGGTAAGCCTCCACCCACCTTGAAAACAGACACACTATGACAAGTACATATTTCAGCCCTTTACATGGTGGTAACTGAATGAAATCTAATTGCAATCTCACAAATGGGCCTTCTGCCTTTCCAATTTTTCCCAGACCAATTACTGTTTTCCTTCTTGGATTATTCATTTGACAAGTTAAACATCTCTGGCAAAGGCTCTCTGCTGCAGCCCTAAACTTTGGATTGTACCAACTTTGTCTGAAAAGTCTAATCATGGTATCTCTTCCTACATGTGTGTCTCCATGATACATTCTAGCCATGTGTGAAATTAGGCAATCAGGCATGACTGGTCTGCCATCTCGATAAACCCACACATCATCATCTGTCCTTCGAGTACACCCTATTTTCATCCAAACATCCCTTTCACTCTCTTCAGCATCATCCTACAATTGTCTCACATCATTCCATGTTTCAGGTGTTGAACATAGCATAAGTTGGCAGCTGAGTCCCATTCTTTCAACTTTTCTGTTTACTGCCAGTCTATTTCTGGCACAGTGTTGAGCGATTAAATCTGCATATCTGTTACCGGCTACCACCCAGTCATCTCCTGACTGGTGTGCGGCACATTTCACCACTGCCAATTCCTTTGGTGATTGTATTGCCTCCAATAATTCTTTTACAAACTGCCCATTTTTGATTGGGGATCCTTAAGAAGTCATGAAATCCCTCTGCATCCACAGTTGGCCAAAATCATGCACAACCCCAAATCCATATTGACTGTCCGTAAATATGGTCACTTTTAGATTCTTCCCAATTTTGGAGGCTTTAATCAAAGCAATTAATTCAGCTACTTGTGCAGATTTGACTCCTGGTAAATAGGATGCTTCGACTATTCCGGTAAGTTCACATACAGCATAAGCTGCACTCAATTTGCCTTCTTCATGCCTTAAGCATGAGCCATCCACAAACAGCTCCTTGTCTGCGTTTTTAAGAGGCATTTCCTGAATGTCAGGGCGCGGCTTGGTACACAATTCTGTGACTTCCAAACAGTCATGATCTGTGTCGTCCCTGACTTCTTCACAATATGGATCTGGTAACAATGTTGCAGGATTTACAACTGTGCACCTAGCTATGGTCACATTCTCAGCTCCTAGAATTATTCGCTCATATTTTGTCATCCGACTAGGGGTAAGATGCTGAGTTCTAGTTCTTGTCAACAGAATCACAACTGCATGTGGGACGAACACTTTGACAGGGTGTCCCATTACTATTGACTCACTTTGTTCAATGCTCATACAGGTAGCAGCTACTGCTTTTAAGCAGCCTGGCAATGCTGCAGCCACTGGGTCCAATGTATCAGAAAAATATGCTATAGGACGCCTGTCCAGTCCATGTCTTTGGGTTAAGACTGAAGGTGCACAACTTTCTCTTTCATAGCAAAACAATGTAAATTCTTTTGTATAGTCAGGCATGCCCAGGGCAGGTGCCTCACACAAAGCATTTCTTAATTTTACAAATGCACTGGCACTTTCATCATCCCATTCAACTGGATCCTTTGCTTTCTTTTTGGTTGACTGAATTAAAGGCTTCGCTAGTAGTGAAAACCCTACAATCCATTGTTGACAGTATCCTACTATTCCAAGAAACATTCTCACCTCTCTTTGTGTTACTGGCATTTTCATTTGCTTAATTATTTTTATTCTCTCAGAGGTTATTCTTCTCTTTCCTCTCTCAATTAGGTGTCCCAAATACTTAACTGCTGTTGTACAAAATTGTAACTTCTCAGGTGACACTTTGTGTCCTTCCTCAGCCAAATGATTGAGTAATGCAATTGAGTCGGCGACACAATCGTCATGAGTTCTTGATCCGATTAACAAATCGTCTATATATTGTACCAAGACTGAGTTCCTGGGCATTACTAATTATTCTAGGCACCTTTTCAGTATCTGATTAAAAATGGAGGGACTTTCTGTGTACCCCTGAAGAACACAATTCCACACATAAACATGATTTTCGAATTTGAACGAAAACAAATACTGACTATCTGGATGCAATGGAATTGAGAAAAATGCTTGGCACAAATCAATTACGGTAAACCATTCTGCGTTCCATGGTACTTGGTATAGGATTACTGCAGGATTTGGTACTATAGGACAACAAGGTACCACAATTTTATTAATTTTCCGCAAATCTTGAACAATCCTATATTTTCCACTAGGCTTTTTCAAACCCATGATTGGCGAATTACAAGGACTACTCATAACTTCTTTTAATATACCTTGTTTTACCATTCTGTCAATTTCCTCTGTAACCCCTGCTTTCACTTCAGCACTCATTTTATACTGTCTGGTATTTGGGAAAATTGCGCCTTCTTTTACAGTTATTTTTACTGGGTCTATATTTGCCATCAGACCTACTTCTTTTCCAGTAAAATCCCATACTTTTGAACTCACTGTAGTTTTTAACTCTTCTGGTAATTCGTCTTTGGTTAATCTCATCTACTTCCGTTCCTTGCTTGGCTATCATGAATTTGTAAACATGATCTTCATCCGGGGTCTGTATTGCAACACCATCCGGTGTGCAGAAAATAGTGCAGTTCATTTTGCACAGTAAGTCTCTGCCCAGTAAATTTACTGGACTAGAATCACACACCACAAATTGGTGCATTTCTCAGAAGTTTCCGATTCTTACTTCCATGGGCTCAGTAAGGGGTGTTCTAATCTTTTGATTTGCTACACCTACAACTTGTATGGCTTCTCCAGAGAGAGGTAGGTCTGGGATGTCTGCTGTTCTCACAGTAGAACGGGTAGCACCAGTGTCCAACAGAAAAGTGATATCATTACCTTTTACTTTCCCTTCAACATATGGACCTGACTGATCTACCGGCAAGGATGCGCCAAGTACGCACTCCTTCTCCCCCTCTCTTAGGCACCGTCATTGATAATCATATGGATTAACCCCTTCCCTGCGCCGCGAATTCCACTGCAGCGCGGGAGCGGCTAGGGGGTGGGCGTGGCGCTTCGGTGCTCATGACGGCTCCACGCCGTCATGAGTCATGGGCGGCGTGTGCTCATGACGGCGTGGTGCTGTCATGACCCCGCCCACTCATTAATTTGCCCGCACAGGTGGGGAATTAGTCCCGCGTGGGTGGAGCGGCAGCGGCATGACGGCTCCACGCCGTCATGAGCACACGCCTACCGTGACTCATGACGGCGTGGAGCCGTCATGAGCACGCAAGGGGTTAAAATCATCCTGTGAAAGAAACTGTGAAGTTACATATTCATTCTTACCACTTCCTCCTTGATATCCGACGTCTGTACCGTGCTTTGCTCTGCTTACATTACCCTGTATAGGGGCAGGTGGCAACTGACTCTGAGGATTTACACCCTGCTGTGAGTCATTCTGCGTCTGTGGATTTAAATTATAATTTGGGCCATTATTATTTTGAATCTTTTTACATTCGTTCTTCCAATGTCCCAATTTTCCGCATCCATGACAAGGAAATTTCTTTTTAGCCTCTTCTCTACTCATTCGTCCTCTTGCTTTTCCACCATTTCCTGTGTCACCATTCGTTCCAGATTCTTTTCCCTGACTTTCCGTTGGATTATCTAAATTAATTCCCTGTCGCTCAGCCATTTTCACTTCAGCCCACATCACCTTTTCTTGAAGTTTCTTGTGTCTAACCTCAATGTCATCTCCACAATATTTAGCATATTTCAAAATGTCATCGATAGGCTTTCCCTGCCAGCATAACATGTGTTGCTTAATCATCTGGCAAATCTCTGGTTTTAGACCATAAACAAATCGATAGACAAACTGACTCATATTTCTGTCTCCAATATCTTCAAAACCGCTGTACTGTTTGAACACCTGTAATAGACGTTCATAGTAGGCATGTACCGATTCATTTCCTTCTTGGGTAGTTCTGTCTATTTTCACCCAATCTGTTTCTTTGGGTGGTATTTTCCCTTTCAAATAAGTTATTACCTGGTGATACTTTTTCATCACATCATTTGATGGGGCACCTGTCTTTGGATCCCTAGGATACTCTTCACTAGGCCAGTCGATTGTTATTTTACAGTCTGTCCATAAATCGGCAGGTACCACTATGTCGAACAAACCATCTAGGTCTTTTAACAAAACCTTTGAAACCTTCACAAACCTCTCTTACCTGCTTGTACCATTCAATTGGTTTTTCTCTCAATTTTGGAAAATCATTTGTAAATGACAAAATGTCTTGCCTGCTCCATGGGGACATGAACATAGCCTCCTCCTGGAACCTCTCGCATTGGGTACATCTGTTCTACCTTTCCTGTTTCCTTCAATAAATACTCAGATGTCGTTCTATTCGAAAGTGCTTCTTCCTTTTTCTTTGTCCATCTAGTTTTCCATTTATCCAATTCTCCCCATTTCTGTAAAACTGTCATTAATTCTTTAACTTGTAATTTTCTACCAGATGTATTCATATTTTCTAAGTCTTTGTCAGTAAATTCTGCTCTGTCTGGTCTCTGCAACACTTTAGACTTCCTTATTTCAATTCCATCTCTGAGGCCAAATCCGTTAATTTTTCATGGAATATTTTTACATTTCTGGTTATGCTCCTACATACGAGCAATAGTTCTTCTTCACTGTAGGAATTTAAAAGATCTACTCCTACATTTCCAGCTATCATTTCTTCTAACTCGACTTTTAATTTATAAATGTCCAAAATCTTTGGGGGTGAGCTCTGTCTGTCTATTCCTTGTGCCCATCTTTCTAAGTCTTCTGGAGTTACTACTGTTGCACTTTTAGTTCCTGAAGAGGTTATTATATTTACATCCTTTGAGCAACCAGGTGTGACTCTTCTGGGGGTGCTATTTGCGGATTCTTGAATAGGCAAATCCATTAGTGAAATCATAGATTCACAATCACTGATATGATCATCAATTATTACAGCTTCATTTTTAGGGATATCCATAGGCGTAGTCATTACTCGAGGCTTCGGGCAATTTACTTTGTCTCCATATAAAGGGACCACGGGACCAATGGTTACGGGTATAGTCAGAGATTCAGGATGTACATTCAACTGTGTTATTTTCTGTATTAATTCTGCTCTGTTTCTGTCTAAAGCCTCTTTCTCCTTACCCTGAAGTACTCTATTAACTGGTGGATTATGCAGTACACGAGGTACTAACGGTGTTCTCAAAACAGGTGCACTTGGGGAACATCCACCCAACTCTTCCTAGTATGGTGGAGGGTTTTTTAATATTTCTTCCATGAATTCATCTTCGGATTCTCCAAACCCTGTCATGTGTTTAGTCTTTTCTTTGCATTTGCTCCCTAGCTGCTCATCAGCCATAAATACTGGATACAAACCTTCAGAAATCATCGCTCGTCTCCACTGTTTCATCTGACTTTCTCTTGTCCCATTCTGATATCTGGGGAAAAATCCCCTATAACCCCTATTGCTCCTGGGTCTATCACATTCAAATGCTTCTGTCTCCCATTCTTCTAGGGCTTCGTACTGCGTTAATCTTGGTCTGGGTTCTAATTCATTCATTCTCATTCTTAAATTTTGAAGAATTCTCCCATTGAAAGTACCATTTTCTGGGAAAGCTAATACTCCGTCATCTTTTGTATATTCTATCCAATTTTCTAACCATACACAAGTATGATAACCCCTCTCCATCATCATGAATGAGGCGGGCATTTTTTCAGGTGGAATGAGAATCCCTTCCCTAGTTTTGATTGGCTTATCCTTCTTAAAATAGTTCTTAATCTTTTGTAGGAATGACAATTTTCTCTTTTCTCCGTACATTTTGGGTAAATATCTATGTATTGAACTATATTCTGCAAAACCTAAAAATCTCCTGTTGGGACGGGTTCCTATCAAAGTCGGGTCGTGTTTCCACATACAATATCCACTATCCAGTAATATTTCGATTTCTATTCTGACAACCAATCAAATTCCAACTAACATTTGTCTCGGGAACCAATCCTAGCATGGCTTTTCTGTGACGTATATTCACTCTCTCTGATGACCCCTCCTTACAATCTGCGCTTCTCTGTCCCTCGCTGTGTCGACCAATCCCAGCGCGGCACATTGACGTCAGTATTACTCCTAACTACTGACCCCTCCTTTACAAGACTCGTTCTACGCCCGCTGTTTCAGCCAATCCCAGCACGGCACTTGTGACGTCAGCTTCTACTCCAGCAGCTGACCCTCCCTTTACAAAATTTGTACGCAAAACTTTATTTTCTCAACACTTCTTATTAAAATTCAGTAACAACATAAAACATTCGCTATCTTGTCAGTTTCCCTAAATTGAAAAGGATAGTTTTTCTCACACTTAGTAAAACCCTTCCGTTTACTAGACATACACTACGAGTAAAACCCTTCCGTTTACAATTCACGTAAGCTTCGGAAATACCTGCTACTCCTTCAATGTTACCCTTTCTAGGTGATATAACATCAAATTTTCACCAGCGTATTCCTTTGCTGTCACTCACACACACACAGAGTCCCTAACAAGTACTGATAGCCCTGCTTAACTTTTCAGTACTATTTCTGCCTGACAGATAACCTCACTGCAGTATGGCTTCCACTTACCATCAGCTATTCAAATTCCCCGGGGATTTCTAGACAACATAAAACAAAACTTTTAAAGACGGATGTTAGTTCATAAAAATAAAATTCTCATTACCCAATTAACAAAGTATAACCATCCTCTGATAGCCAGAAAACTGATCCAGCGGGTTATTAGCAACAAGCATTCATACACAAAATACTCACCTGGGCCCATTCATTTGCACTAACTAATAATCACCGCTGGTGGGAATCAGTTGTACTCTTTATCAAAATCCCTGCTACCAATTACCTTTTCTGATTGAAGAGTAATGACTTACCAATTGACCTTTGCTAACTGGGGTTGAAATGAGATCATACAAACATAATTTCATTAATCACCTGAAATAACCACTGACTCAGGAAGTTTTAAAATGTTTATCTAAATTCTTTAGCAGAGCAAATTACAATCCAGATGGCACATAATCGCATATCAAGGAGGAAGCATACTATAGTCACCTATTAATCACAAATGACGGTCCCTTAGAAAGGAGAAGATAGAGACAGCAGTACAAACTAAAGATTACGCATTTATAGTTACCTAAAGGTGTGAAAACCAAACCCCTTGGCCAAGGAGTTGGAAAAAGGGTCCCAAGAAAGGATGAAGACCAAGACCTCCGGACCAGGTTCAGGACAGGATAGATGACCTCTCTACCAACGATGCCTGCGTCGTTCCCCTCTCTGACACTTCGTTCCTCCTCGAAAATTCTTACGCGTCTCCCTCTAATGCAGTTTGCCGCCCCCACCTCACGACCTTTTCGGACAGCGATTCAGTCTGCTCTGTTCTCTTTATGGCAGCATCTGAGCTCTAAGCACTCAGTTCCTCGCACTCCTCTCTGCTCTCTGCACTCTGCACTCTGCACTAGCTAATTAGCTAATTCTATATCTATTATACCCTTCTACGCCCATGTACCTCCCATTAATGTTTCAAAATTATGGGCCCACTATTTCTGATTGGACAGGGACAGGGGGTTGATCCTCACACCATGTCATTTTAGTTCAATTTTCTTAAGCCCATTGTTTTAGAATCCCGCCCCTCTCAATTAATACATTTGCTTTATTTCCCACCCGTTTCACACCATGATTATTACAAAATATATACAAAATGTATCATTTTATAAGACATTTTAGTTGAGCTCTGAAGGTGATCAGCGGGTCATGTCCTTGGACATCCTCCAAGTTGACTTCATCGCTTTGCTTTGCTAGTTTTCAGAGCACATGCGCAGGTCACATGTTTCTCGAGCTGCTGTTTAGCCAACCCAGGCCCATTTTACAAACTAATAGAAAATCAAAGAAGAAACATATTAAAATCAAAAATAAATGTTTTCACTGTATACCCCATACTTCTACTCTACTCCCATTTAATTATAAATGTCTATCCCGCATTAGTAGCTTTAGAATACCACATTATTAATTGCAGCAATGCGAAAGCTTTAGCATGTGAGAACATTAAGCGGCCATTTTAGCATACACTGCGCAGAAGCAAAAAATTCCCTCCAAGCAAAGAAAGACGTCATACCATGTGACATGGTTGACACATGCGCAGTAGATTTCCCGCGCTTTAGCGGCCATTTTGGATTAGACAAGGATTACTTTTTAGTGGAAAACACATAGGCAAGCATTTTCTAGATAAAATGTTGTGTTTGCACATTATTAATAAAGACATTACAAGGTTTTAATACAAATTAATTAATACTGTGGTAGGATTGCTTCCGAGCAAGTCTCATTGTGAGTCCTTGCTCCATCACCGCTTTGTCCTCTCATTTCAATCCATCTGGGCGCGGCTCATGTTTATGCAGGAGTTGTGTGTCCTCTGTTCGGTCTTCTGCCTTGCAAGTAGTCAATGCTAGTGTGTCGTGAACTTATGCATTTTTTCATGGTTTTGTGTGTGTTTGAAAGAATATGTTTGTTCGGAATCAATGTAATCTTGTAGTTACTGGAGTCTCAAGTATGAGAGGTATTTCACAGCTGATTCAATACTTGGAATGTAAACAAAAAAGCAAACAACGACAGACCAAGGTTAAGCACTTAAATTCCTAAGTTAGTGTCATCAAAAATAGGTGCAACTGCTCCCAGCGTCCGCCGTTGATAGATGCTACAAATCGAAGAAGTTCACAGATAAGGAAGGTGCACTCAGAAGAGAAGTAAGTCAAAACCACCAAATATATTCCATCATTCTTCTTTATTCTTAATTTCGTTAAAACCGGCAAACAGCCAACGCGTTTCGTTCCTTATTGCCAAAGGAACTTCTTCAGGGCTGAAACAGTTACATAAAAACAATTACATAAAAACATGACATAACTAAACATCTAAAAACATTTGTACATACAGACATATTGGAGACTACTTGACAACCCACATGACTTATGCTGACAATAACAAACATCACAAATAAATATAACGGACAGATACGTTCCACAAGTGCATACATATATCTAAATTTCTATAGGCATTGTGTTTGAAAACAACACCATCATATACATGAACGTGCTCTTAGAAGATGAACATGTTCCAAACGTATTTTACATGTAACAGTGGGAAACAATTATAAATAATGAGTTTAAGATATAAGCAATAGATCAGATAATCAAAGACTTTAAGTAAAGACAAGAACAGAAGCAGGGAAAGAGGAAAGAGGAAAGGAGAAAAAACAGTGTGTATAAGGCTAAGAAATGAATAGTCCAAACACCCAAAGCAAAAGTGAATCTAAAAAGTACCAAATAGTACTGATTCAAATCAAGTTCTCACCCAAGAGTCAAATAAATTTAAGAAATTCTGGAACGACAAATATACGATGTCCGTATTATCCAGATAGTGACTTCATACATGAATCGGAGTACTGTGCAGTAATATCACATCAATATTCAAATCTAATAAAAGAGAGGAAGACAACCATTATGCTGCATGACCAGATCAGTACAAAGCAAATAACATCATCTGTGTAGAAGTCATACAGCGAACACCTATTGGTACTGGAAAAGACCAGTCCCTACAGATTATTAACATAGTTGACCCCGTTAGATGAACACAAGTCAATATCTCACCTTGAGTTTATCGGACGTAAGAATGTAGCATCCATGGTTTAGATAGATACTGGAACAACAAGCGAATCACAAAATACACTCCCGGGCAGTACAGGAAAGTGTTTTATAATATGTTGCATAATCTAGGTCAAAGGAAACAAAAGAAATGCCAGGGAGCTATTACCCAAACATGGAAAACTAATAAGCCGAACACAGAAAATCACGTAGTAAGCACACTTATTCCAGAGTTAAAATGGAAAAATGAGTAATACATTTAAAAATTACCGCATGAACAGTAAAATCGTGTCAGCTTATGGAGGTAAGAGAGAGACAGAAGGGCACCCCATATGCAATCCCAATAATTGACAAAAAAACCCCGATTGGTCCGTAGCTTCATAAAGCAAGGTGTCCTTCCTACACTGCACTAGAATATCTAAATCTGAATCAAACATCACCGAGTACAATGGGCAAAATACCCTACATTAAAGTTTAAGAAATCCAAGTATAAAAAAACGCGTTATTAAGTAAAGCGGAATCCCTGGTCCAAGGACCGGCAAGGGACCCAAAAGTAAAGTATATATTCAGGGCGCCAACAATATAAATGATAATATCCTATCAAATAGTAACGGTATCCATATACCAACATCGTAACACCCAGCGCATAGCCGTATTATGAGGAACTTACTTGTACAGTGTGGTTGTAACGAGCAGCATGATAACTGGCAGCAATCTATCGTTCTGCATCGGGCCACTATTTTAAGCCGGCAGCCTACGACGCAGATGGCGTAATAATGTCAGGAACACATCGCAGCGAGAGGGTAAAGATAGACAAAGGAACGTCTACAGGCATAGACACTGTGTCCATGGCGGCCATCTTGTGATGTCCAACCGTGTTGATCTGGTAGAGTCATATCCAAGCTAGGACAGTGTTACATTTAACGAGGCAAAATGTCAAATAAACTAAATAAGGTACAAATTGTGTATAAAATAGAGAGTGGGACGCCTGGAAATATAAACCTACAATCAATAAGACTATAAATAGGTCCTGAGGAGCATACTTATGTGACTAGGGACAAAAACCAACAATGTGCCCGGGTTAAAAAATGGAAAAATCAAAAAAGTATATCCAGATCAATGAGAAGCTACAGCTTAATAATCACAAAGGGGGACACATATAGAGTGCAAAACGGAGAAAACTAAATTCAGAGTGAAAGTCCTCGCTCACCAAAAAACAAAAAACCCACAAGCGAAACAGAGGTCAACGATCTACAAGAAAGCAAGGTGTGTTTGCCACTCTGGTAAAGAAGGGAGGAGTAGCGATGAGAAAAGAGATCAAGAAAAAGTATATAAATAGAATCATAAATGACAAAGATAAAAATAAGAAAGCAAAAATTAAAACAGAGGAATAATGAAGAATATATATATACATAATTTCCTGAAACATCGTGATCAGGAAGACAAAACCAAATACAAAACCCAATCACCTAACAATAAAATAAAAGGAGAACACAAAAACCATAATTAATATATGTATAATTAACAAGACTATTCTGGAAGATTAAGATGTGTATGAAAATACTATCATCCTGGAACACATGTATGTTACAACAGTGATCAGAAAAGATGGCGACATCATGGAGCGTATCAAATAAAGAGCTCAGTTCAACCAAGAAAATAATGAAGCTCCCTGTCCGTATTATGACCCATCTGTGTTGCCCTCAATCGACAAATCCACTTGGCCTCTTTTTGCCTGACCAGTAGTTCTTGGAATGTGCAGTGTTTTAGAGTGTGCACCTCTGCACTGTTTTCTTATTGCAGTCCAGTGATAGTTTAAGTTTCTTTAGTATCTGATTTTGTCATGGTGATGGGCCAGTCTCAATATTTAGTGTTACATGGAAAGGCATACTGTCATTAGTGTATTCATGAGGGGGTGCTTCACCCATTATCGCTGGGACTTTGTTGTGGCAATGATGTCGTTGCTTGCACTTCAAGAAGATTTTGTGCATAATTTACAGTTTGGCAGCCCAGCCAACAAGCGGCGTGTGTAGCTGAAGCCCTTCTTCCATCACAACAGCTACCACCAGGTCACCACTTTTAAACATCATGGGAGCCAAATCAGGGGGAAAATGACAGTGGTGGCAACCATAGGATGGGGGCATAGAAGTACTGCTGTCATTAATTAGTCCTAGACATGGACTATATGTGGTCAAATTGTGTCAATTTTTCCAAGCACAGTATGCATACATAAGTTACAGACTTGATGAGCCATATCGTATGTATGTGCGGTCATCAATTTGAACATTTCTTGCAAGGTATCCCTCTACATTCAAAGGTTTCACGAAATATCAGACAGAAATGTACTCTCCACCTAGTGTCTAAAAATCACATGGTGAACATAACTGGTGCAGCAGGGGTGGCCATGAGACATATGCACTTACACAGTTGCCTTGATATATTTTCTGCTTCAACAAAGTCTAACATGAGGGAAAATCAGTGTAAACATGAAGCAAACAGAAACTAACGTAATAAGCATAACCCAACAATCAGGGTTTATGTGAGATTCAGCTCAGTTGAAATAAATTGCATCCTAAAATGGGCTTTTAATGTGGGCTTCATTTCCAAGACCTACTTAAATATTCCCCTGACATTGTGCACCTTTTCAAGCATTTCTCCTCTGGACCATCTTGATTTTGTTGCAGTCCCACACAGAATAAACATCAGTTGAACACAGGCCACCCTATACTGGGTAGCCATTTGATGACGTTGTCAACAGCATCAGGCCTGACAAATAGGTGCTTCCATTGATGAAGCTGATGGAGACCTTGCCTCCAGGGATACTTCCTTCCACCGTCCTCTAAAAGGAGCGGCCTAACAAAGTAGATAGCAATCAATAAATCTGTCTATTTTTGGCAGATGTCACATTATCACACTTTTCCAAGTCAGCTTATAAGCCATTAAGCTTTTTGCTCAAAAGACGCAGTCACATGTCTTTATGGTGAGCCGAGGTAGTGAGGTTCGCTGATTGCATCTTCCCATGAGATGCAATTTCATACCCTCCTCGAGTTACCCTCAATATTTGATATTTTTATGTATTTGTGGAGGGAAATTAGTTGCTGATTCACGTTATCTTGCCATTTAACTAGATGAACTTGCGTTGACTTTTACATTTTCGATAAATATATATTTATTTCCTTGTGTGTTTCACATGCACATTATTGTAAATCAAATGAATAGTTAAATAAAGTAAAATAATGCATTTGGCTGTGTAATAATATAACGTCTCAAACCAAAGGATGCAATATCACTAATTTTAGTCCTTGCTCAAAGAAATCTTGGCCATTCTTTGGATCATGTTGAATAAATAAATAAATGTGGATTGCAAGACGTTCATAACAAAAATGCACTAAATTGAGAATATACATCTCTAATTGAGTATGCTTACTCTCCTAACTAGTGATCGAGGGAAAAGGTCATTGAGATTAGTCAGAGGATTGTCATCTGTGATACCACAGCAATGTTTGACACAATTGACTATGGGCCGACTAGTAACACAGCTGGAAACACACAAGATTATCATGACATGGTCTTAAACTGACTTACCCCATTCCTTCTCAACTTAGTTTAAGTGGTTGAAAGAGGGATTTGTGCCATGGATGTATTTCATAGGACATCCTCCTGAATCAATTCTCTTCCTCCGGAGTTTGATTTGAAAACATTTTGGGCCTCATTTATTAGACTCCTTGCGCCTCCGGAACGTCACTTTTTTTGACGTTCCGTGGCGCAGAAGCCTGCGTGATATTTATCAGGTAGCACTAAGCCAGTTTTTTTTGCTTAATGCTGCCTGATAAATATCAGTCCCTTTAACGCAGTGTTCTGCGTTAAAGGGGCATACAATGGGTGTTGCTGGGGGCGTTCCCAGCAACATCCATGGCCTTTTGACACTGCCCCAGATTTACGAGAAATCGTAAATCTGAGGCAGCGCCAAAAGCTTACACCTCCCCAGGGGAGGCTTAAGGGAGGCACAACGAGGAGAAACATCTTTATTTCTCCTCGTCTTTACTTTTTCTATGCGTGCTGCATTCTGCAGCACACATAGAAAGAGGAAGTGCCTCTTGTGATTATTTTTGTACAGAAAGGTTTCCCTTCCTGTACAAAAATAATCATCCCCGCAACGCAGGCACCCTTGCACCATGGTGCAAAGGTGCCTGTGTTGGCGCACGGCCGCCCATTGTGCCCTGGCGCAGGAGAAAAGGACAGGTATCTTATAGATACGGTACATTTCTGCCCTTTTCCTTTGCCTTAGGGAAGCGCAGCCGGAAGGCCTGCTGCGCTACCCTACGGCAAAACATCATAAATGAGGCCCTTTGTGTTCTCAAGACACCAGTGTTTGGTTCAGAGAAGAATAAGGCTTGGTGAGCAAATCCTTTTTAGGTCAAGCCTAGGCAGCGCATGTGCTGTCCCTTCGAGACATGCTGCATTCACTCTGTGGGCTTATAGCCTGCCCATTGCCTTTTTATTCGTCCCTTCGATTGACGTTCAAAAATGCTTGCTTGCTAGTGGTTAATCTTTCCTTTTTGTCCCTCCTTTTTATGTTTGGTTTCCTCCAATTCCTGTTAACATTATGCTTCTGTGTTAATGTGTCGATTTGGGGGACCATTTTTTTCTCTGTTCTCTGATTCCTGCTTGTGCCACGGTTTGCCCTTCGGTGGCCCAGATTCTGTTTAAATACCGAGATGAAATGTCAGAGACTTCCGATGCTGTTTTTGAAATTGCCTCTTTAATTTTCTCTGACTTTAAAGTGCGAGGATTTTCCCCAAACCCCTGCCACTTCACTGCTTGTTGCTTTAGCGCGCTTCGGTCACCGGACTTTCAGCAGTCAAACTTTGCAGCACAGTTAAGGGCAAGGATTGGGCAACTCCTGTTGCATTTTCTCTGATGCTTGTTATATAATGTGAACTCAAGTGACCCGAAGGTGTTGGAGCGCTTTACATGAGGGCTAGTTACATTATACAATCGCAGATTAATTTTGGTGGGCATATTTACAGAGCGCAAACTCGACTAACCCGAAGGTATTGAAGTGCTTTACAAAAGCACCAGTTACATCACACGAGGTCAAGTTAATTTTTTTGTTTTTAGGTGCGCGGAGATTAAGTGATGCTGCCGCCGCCCCTGTTTATTCATTATTTCCCCTCTACCTGAAAAATGGGTGCAGCATTCGTCCCTCCCACATCGCTGCATGCCCAACCTGCTGCCTCTTCATGTCATCATCCTCCTCTCAGAGCTCTAATTTCAAAACACATTCACGGCAGCTCCCCAAGGACTGTGAGGCATTTTTTATTATATAATGTGAACTTGAGTGACCGGAAGGTGTTGGAGCGCTTTACATCAATAAATCAGTCAGGGGTTTATAAAACGTGACTACTCACCCGTGAGGGTCTCAAGTAACCCTGGTCGTCAAATTCCGCTCCGCTCGCGGAATTTGCGGAATTTTGGCAATTTCGCGTTCCGCGGAGAACGCGGAATTGCCAACAATTCCGCGATCCACGGCGTAGCGGAATTATTTTCTTGTTCGCGCTTTAAAAATGCGTTCTAGCGCGCGCGATAGCGACTTACCGGGATTCCTGCGTTTGCCGACGGGTTTTCCTATCTGTTCGCGTGCGCCACGAGATTTCGGTAGCCGGCCGCGCGATCCCGCGAGAGTTTGCGATCGCGAACACGTCATTCGCCGCGCCATCGGACAACGCGAGAGGGTGCGATCGCGAACACATCATTCGCCGCGCCATCGTGCACCGCGAGAGAGATTGCGATCGCGAACACGTCATTCGGGCGCGCCATCGGACATCCGGCGGAATGTTGGTAAAGCTCGCGATCCCGAACACGCAACATTTTCAATTTGGAGAAGAATAATATCTCGAGCAGCATAAAACCTTCTATAAAATGATGATTTGGATGAAAAAAAAACCTCAGATTGATATTTGGCTGTCCTTTTTTGTCAAATTTTTTGGGGGGAGAGGGAGGAAGTGCCACAGAGTCTCCTACTTCCTGTTCCTGTCCAGCAGGCTCCTCCCAGTGCTTTGTCCATCTCCTGTTCATTTTTCACTTGGATTTGAGCTGGAAGGATCACTCTTTGTGTCTGCTGCATCATTATCATTGGATTTGAGGACTTTTGGATTTGAGATTTTACAAGTAAGTTGGTGTTGTTTGATTGGGGCATTGCAGTTGCTGCAACTACAATTTTGGTACTTTTCATCATTTTTAAAAATAAATAGTTGTGGGTAGCCAGTAGGCCCAGAGCTAGTCATGGGTGGGTGCATGATGAAACATGATGAAACAACTGTTCCTTTGCTGTGTGATGTTTTTATTAATTTCAAACATTATTTAGGGCACATGGATGGCATTGGATTGAATTGCAAAATGTGTATTTTTGGGTGTATTTCAGTTTTTTGGGGTGTGTGTTAAATACATGCCTTAGTTGTGTGTGGTGTGTTGCAGGCCTTGTTTAGCCCTGTGGATTTTCGTTTTTGCATTTTATTGCATTACAGGCAAAGCAGTGTGGTTTAGCATGCAGCCTTTGCCTGGCTATTATAGGCCTGTTTTCAGTACATTGTTTTCCAGGCCTCCTGCTTGTTGCTTGTGATTTGTGAGTGTCCATGTGGCTGGTAGCCATTTCTGGTGGGAGTTATAAGTGTGCTGCTTTTGCCATATAGGCCTGCATGTGTTTCCTTTGTGGCCTAGGCTTCTTGTTGTGGTCCTGGCCATGAGGCTGGTGGCCATTTTGAAGCCAGGCAGTGTGCTTTTTGCCATAGGCCTGCATTGTCTGTCTTCAGTTTCTTGTTGTTGTGGGCCTGGCCATGAGGCTGGTGGCCATTTTGAAGCCAGGCAGTGTGCTTTTTGCCATAGGCCTGCATTGTCTGTCTTCAGTTTCTTGTTGTTGTGGGCCTGGCCATGAGGCTGGCGGCCATTTTGAAGCCAGGCAGTGTGCTTTTTGCCATAGGCCTGCATTGTCTGTCTTCAGTTTCTTGTTGTTGTGGGCCTGGCCATGTGGCTGGTGGCCATTTCGAAGCCCGGTAGTGTGCTTTTATCCATAGGCCTGCAAGCTTGTGGCCTAGTCTGCCAACAGGCCTTTCATCCAGTAGGCTCAGAGGTAGTCAGGGGTGCATGAAACAACTGTTTGTGTGTTCTGTTGAATTTAAACATCATTTAGGGCACATGGATGGCATTGGATTGAATTGCAAAATGTGTATTTTTGGGTGTATTTCAGGTTTTGGGGTTTGTGTTAAATACATGCCTTAGTTGTGTGTGGTGTGTTGCAGGCCTTGTTTAGCCCTGTTGATTTTCGTTTTGGCATTTTATTGCATTACAGGCAAAGCAGTGTGGTTTAGCATGCAGCCTTTGCCTGGCTATCATAGGCCTGTTTTCAGTACATTGTTTTCCAGGCCTCCTGCTTGTTGCATGTGATTTGTGAGTGTCCATGTGGCTGGTGGCCATTTCTGGTGGGAGTTATAAGTGTGCTGCTTTTGCCATTTAGGCCTGCATGGTTTTCTTCTTGGCTTACTGCTTCCATCCATCCCCTTTGCCAGCTGCAGCTCCCTGAATGATGTGATGAGCAAATAATTTAATGCCAAACAGGGTCCACTTCTATTACATTTGTATTTTTGTTGTTGTTCCTCTTCTTTCCTATCCTTCCTGAGAGTGTACACAGTATACCATGAAAGCCCTTGTTGACAGTCTCACAAATAGCTACACTAACTTATATATTGTATTTGTTTGTTTGTACTACTAGTAATTGAACCACAACAACAAATGCAACATTTCACTGATGTTCTTCTCCTGGCTTCTTTGCTTTTAGGTGCACAAAAAGACAGAGGAGGAGGTGTCATCATCATCACCCTTTGTACTGCTAGACAGAAGTCCTGCTGCGCACCACGTCACGTCCACGTGTGACCACAGACATCTCTGCAACTTGTGCACCTGCGTCCTGCTGACATCTGAAGAAGATGGCCCCAAAGAAAGGTACCAGGTCCTCCAGTACCAAGAAAGTTGCCAGTGAGAAGAAGAAGGAACAGAAGAAGGAAGTGGCACTTGCCAAGACTGGTGTGCCGGCCGATGTGTTTTTTGGTAAAAAAAAACTTACGCCTGCAACAGCGGTGTCTGGCGGGGACCAAGCTGGGAGCAGCACCTCCGCATCAGCGGGCCCACCCCACCAACCTAGGCCCAAGCCCATGAGTGTGGCAGAGGTAGCCAGTCTACTAACGACCAGTGATGTTGAAATGTCATTATCGCAAAGTAGTACCCAATGCACGCACTCGCAGGCGGAAACTCAGCAGATAAGTGGGCAACCACAGCTGCAACCACAGCCGCAACCACAGCCGCAACCCCAACCCCAGCCGCAACCCCAGCCCCAGCCGCAACCCCAACCACAGCCCCAACCGCAGCCGCAACCACAGCCGCAACCGCAGCCCCAGCCGCAACCGCAGCCGCAACCACAGCCGGAACCACAGCCAGAACCACAGCCCACAATAGTAGTTGTTCCACCTGAAGTAGGGGCAGTTCAGGTAACCGAGCTTTTTGCAGACGAAGAGGAGCAAGCCACTGTTTCAGAAGATCCATTGTCTTCCAGACCCCCAGCAAGGAAAAGGAGGGTTAGTCCATCAACTTCTTCTTCAAGCCCCGCTTCTGATGATCTAGATGCCACTTGGAAGCCACCAGCTCAGTCTGAGAGTGATGCACGCCACAAGACAAGGCTAGTGAAAAAGAAGGTTCCAGAAAGCCTTAGAGTTATGGAGGTAGATGTAGACGAGGGGGTTGATGATGATGAAGAGCCAGTCATCATGAACATCACTCCTGGGTCTGCGGAGATGGATACCACCATTATTAGACTATCTAAAATCGCTGCGAGGGATGTAGCACGGATACCACCAACACAGGTAACACCAACACGACCTCCAGCTTCCATATTTGCCTTTGCAAAGGCCCGGCAGGGACCTACATCCAGCTCAACCACCAGGTGGTGGTAATGTAAGTGCACAGAGTCAAATTCCAGGCACACCCTCCAGTTCATCTGGTATTGAAAGTGGCACCTCCAGCAGCACCAGAAAGTTCTCCTCCCCAGTTTGGGACTTCTTTTCGGTTAGCAGTAAGGAGGAGAACATTGCTATATGCTCAATTTGTCGGCAGGCTGTTAGGCGGGGTAAGCTTGGTACAAACTATGGTACCGGAGGACAAACAAGTCATCTAAAAAATCACCACAGTATCAAGTGGGAGGCTCACCTACTTCACTTAGAAAAAAGTAAAACTGGATCCATTGCTGTTGTTGGGGATGAAGAAGTAGGGGAAGATATAATCGCGGTGGAAGGTCAACAAGAGGGAGACATTTCTAGCCCTATCCCCAGCAGTGTAGTGGTACCGCACACATCCTCAGCAACATCTCAGTGGCACCGTAGTAAGAGTCAGCCTGAGACCCCAAGGCAACCGGGCACTGCAATGAGAAAAAGTGCGGCGTCGTTGAGCCTAACTGGGTTCAAGAAGAAAGGTGCACCACAAAGGAAAATATTCCAGCCTACCATTGACAGCATGCTTAGGTCGGAGGGGCAGTACCAACGCAACCACCCAACGGCACGGTTGTACAATGCAAAGCTGGCTAAAATGTTAGCGCTGGACCTTCTCCCTTTTTCATTTGTGGAAGGGGGGGTTTCCTTGAATTTGTGTCAGCCATCTGCCCTAAATGGAAGGTTCCCAGCCGGTCCTATTTCGCCCGAGTTGCTGTTCCAGCACTACATCACGATTTTCTGGAATTGGTTGGACAAGCTTTGCAGCAGAGTGCTGTTCACAAAATCCACCTGACAACAGACATGTGGATGAGTTGCCAAGCCACTGATTACATGTGCATCACTGCACACTGGGTCTCTTTTGTGGGGGTTAGAGAAAAGCTATCTGAAGTAGGTGCTGTTGACACAGCTGAGATTTTTAATGCTTCTCGGAAACATGCAACTGTAGCCATGTTCGCCATGGAGAAATCTCATACTGCTGCAAACATTTTGGAAGAGTTTAACAGCAAGGTCTTTGAATGGCTGCGCCCAAGAGGGCTTAACATTGGTTTTGTTGCCACGGATAATGGCAGTAATGTACTTAAGGCCATGGAGGTTGGTGCCTATTTCAGGGTCCCGTGTTTGGCGCACTGCATTAACATTATAGTTCAAGACTTTCTGAAAAAGAACCCATAGTCAGCAACTTACTGACCACCTGCCGCAGAATATGCACTCATTTCAGCCATTCTTTTAAAGCCCGGAAGCAGCTGAGGATCATTCAACGTGACTATAGAATGCCAGTCAAAGCACTCATCCAGGAGGTGGCAACACGTTGGAACTCAACGTATTACATGCTTGACCGTCTGTTTGAGCAGTACAGACCAATCAATGAATATGTCATGCGAAGGGCGGATGCTACTGTGAAAGGCATGACCCTTCAGCTGTACCAATGGTGCCTAGTTAAATCTCTTACAGAGATGCTTCTTCCTTTCGAGGTCTTCACACGTGAGGTCAGCAAGGAGGACTGTACTATGGGCCAAGCTATCCCATTGTTGCACATGCTAGAGCAACAGCTGAAGGAGGTGTCTGAAGCGTACATAGGTGTGGAGGAAAAAAAAGAAGCATATGAGTTGGTGGAGAGCTTATCATGTCGCTTAACTGAAAATGCAAGGGTGCAAACTAAGATTTTGTCACAAGAACATTACATTTGTGCCACAATTCTGGATCCACGGTACAAATCGGCACTGAACAGTAAGATATTACTCCCTTTTTCAGAAGTGGATGTTGCCCGGTACAAAACTTGGATAGCTGAGGCAGCCAGTAAATTGGAAAAGGAACAGCTGGTAATTAAAGGCCTCAAACCCACAACAAGTACTGCAGCAGGGCATCCGGCGTCAAGTTCAACTTCAGAGCCTGAGGGCAGTGCATTTGGTTCACAGCTGTCACCAACACCAACACTATCGACAACAGCAAGAACCGGATTATCAGCCCCAGTAAAAACGGCACAGGATTGGTATTTACAGCAAGGACTTGCTAGGTCCAGTGCTGATGCAAAGACAAAAGAGGCCGAACAAAGTGTAGCACCCCTGAACATTGACCGGATGGTCCAGGCCTACCTGGATGACCCAACAGAGGTCTACATTGATCAAAACCCATTGCGGTATTGGTATGGCAAAAGGGGCCAATGGCCTGTGCTCAGCAGGCTGGCGATAAACTATCTGGCTTGCCCTGTCGCAAGTGTCTCTTCTGAACGTGTTTTCAGTGCTGCTGGTTCCATTGTAACAGTGAAAAGGACCAGTCTCTCACCAAAAAATGTACGAGGGTCCCGATCTACCATATAACAGAAACCCCAACGCACCATCCTGCTCTGCTCAGGCAGCATGACACTCCCAGATAGGCCCCACCAGTCAGGCCCTGATAGATGTCATAAGTTGTCCACTTTCCTTCCTCCTCTTAGCACCTGCCACGAGAAGCCCACCTTCTTAGGTGCACACACACATGTAGGCCCAAGCCCACCTTCTTAGATACCCACATGTAGGCCCAAGCATGCCACTTTAGATACATACACATAGGCCCAAAGCCCAGTGCCTCTTGCTATTTATTTTTTTAATAAAACAGATCTCGTAGGCTTCACTGATCTGACAGCAGGGACCTGTGCCATCCACCGCGACACCAGCCCCCCTTGTAAATTTCCACAATTACGAGAATAAGGTTAGCCCACACGTACGTGACATTCTGCTGGTACATCTGGCTGTTTCACAAGCAATGTTTGCAATATTTGTACTTATGAAACTTTCTGCGCTTGCTCAACTGAAACTGGAAAGACGGCTAAGTGACAGAGAAATAATATATAAAATATTAATTTCTGAGCATTTTACGGTAAAAGTTATCCTTTGTTTATGTGTGTTTATTGTTTGCGGTCAAGAGCACCGACCACCTGCTAAAAGCCCCTAGTTTCACCATGATACCACTTCTCAGTTCTCCGTAAAAAACTTTCCACAGTTACTGTAAGCGTGCGGTCAAGGGCCCGCGTCAGGACCCACGTCAGACGTGGGTAGGAGTTCTGCATTAAGCCATATAAAAGATTTGCACCCAGGTTTACGCCCGAACTCTTCAAACCAGTGCCTTGCTGCATGGTGAGGGTTCCCGGTCGACCGTTCTCCTGATTGGGCCTAGAACTTCTACTCTCAAGGTGGTAATGCTCTTTTCTAATTACTAGCCTTTTGGCTTTGTCAGCCTCTCTAATTTAGCTCATCCAAACCCAAGCCATTGCATTTATCCTAGTTTAAATTGTGTAGTCTTGGTTGGTTTTGCCTTCTTATTTAAGATTTGCCTCCTAGGCACTTGCCTGTTCATCATCTTTAAATTCAGGGTTGCCCCTTAGGCAGCTGTGCATTAAATGATATCTGCATAGGTATTTTTGCTTCATTTAAACCACTGATTTATAACATGTCGATGCTTTTATTTTTCATCCTGCCCATGTGTTGATGGGCAGCATTAAATGAACAGTTTTCTGTGTTATTGAATTGCTTAATAAAGTGCCACTGTATTTGACACCGCTGTTCCTTCCTTTCAAGTGAGCGAGCAGAGTGCGGGTCAGGCTCTCAGGAGCCGGTAAGCAGAAGGGTGTGGCCACCCATCTACCCTCAATCAGCTGGCGACCACGAACAAGGTCTCGGTGGCGGATCGTCTACAGTGCGGACGTAGGACACACACCTGGGATACACCTGTGGCTTCCCCCAGACCCCCTCTCCTCACGACCACCTGGGTAAGTCAAGGATAGTTTTCTTTTTCTTCCTTGAATTTACCTCAGGGTGTGGCGTGTGTGGAGGGGTGGGTCTGGCAGCCTCAGCCCTCCAGGGTCTCCCTTGTGTCTGCTCCTTTGTCCCTCTGTGGTCTGCTGTCTTGCCACGACGTCCTCTGTGGCTGGTCACATCTTGCCGAGGTTCTTCGGTACTTTCCATTCTGCTCTCATCGGCTCCGTCTTGGCTTCCTCCTGCTTGGTTTCTCTTGGCATTTCTCAGTATTGGTTTGTAGTGCTTTCTGCTTTCATATATATTATGATTATGTTTTGTCCGCGTTTTAAGTTGACGTTCTTTCTTTGAAGAAATGATGATGCATACATAGGTTTGAGGTTTGAGTCCTGGACACATGGGTATCTAAACTCCTATAGAGGTTGGAAGTCCTTGATACTGCTTAACGGTATCTAAACTCCGTCACAGGTTTGAGTCCTTGCTCCTGCACGTGGGCATTTCTAATATGCACATGGGTGGCTAAATTCTGACACAGGTTGGGAATCCTTGATACTGTCCATGTCTGTCTAAATTCTGACACATGGCTTTTGCGTCCTTGGCACTGTGCACAGGTGGCACACGTGTCTAAATTATTATTGCTGACTCCAGCTTGGGGTCCTCCTGCATTGTGCTATTTAAGGTGTGGTCTCCGTCTTCTCACTAGTTTTCAGTCCTGCGCAGGTGCCCTGTCTTCTCTGCACCATACTGTATGACAGTGGTTACATTTTACAGTGGTTTTGACATCATTATGCTTCGGTTTGTCGGTTGTTCTCTACACTAGTTGTTCATTTATTGTGTTTCCTACTTGGTCCGTGGCTCACCCATGCACCCCTTTTTTTCTCTGCTCTTCACCTCCTCCCCTGCACCTCCCCATTTCGTCTCTCATGTGTATTTCTTGATAGGGTGCCCTTTTAAATGCGCCTTTACTTTTTCAGGTTTCTTTCCGGTACTTTCACACATTCTTTCTTCTCCCTTTCTGCCGTGTCCCTCTCCGATTCCATTCTGCATGGCTTGGGTGTTTTCTTCTTCTTATCTCTCAAGTTAATCTCTCTCTCTGACAGGCGCATCTCTCGATTTTTAACTGCGCCACTCCGAAAAGAGGAACTAGCTCTCTCGGAACATCTGGGCCCTTTAGAGATTCCCCCCGCCTTCTTCTGCTCAGCGCGCTCGCAGAACGAGGAAGTGCACCTCTCCCCTTCGCAGCTGCCCCCCGCCCCTCCCTTCTCTGTCCTCACAGACTGCTCTTGAACAAAACATATCATTGTGATCACTATTATTTTTGCACATGCATTTCGTTTATTTAATCATTGTTTATTTGTTGTCTATTGTTTCTGTTTTTTGTGCTTCTGTTCCTTAAGCATTTGTCTGCCCTGCTGCCCCCCCACCTACAGGTGCCTCCAAGCCCGCCCCATCTGATGCTGCCCTGCCAACTCTACAGTCACTAGCCGAGTGACAGGGCTGCCAGGTGTTGCTGTTGTCTGAGTTGCCCCCACTCTTTCCTCCCCATTAGAGGCAACTCCGCCAGGTAGCTGTTGTCTGGGTTGCCTTATTTTTTTCCTCAATAGCTGCAACCCCGCTAGGTATTTCTTCACTTACCGTCATTGACACACACATTGCACCTTCATTGCGCCTCTTTTTCTGTCTCTCACACTTTTTGCCTCCCAGTTGTCCAGGCCAATTGGTAGCCAAAGGGGGGGTGGAGCCGTATCTCCGTTCCTCCTGTCAGCTCCCTTAAACCCCTTCCTCTCCGGTATGTCCCTTGCTCCCCCGCACAACCTTAATCTTCTCATTCATTCAGCGCATGACACACCCACTGCAGTCTACCACCCCGCCCTTAATCGTTATTGTCCTCTCACTCGCCATCAAAGCGACATCCTTGCTGCCGCTTGGGATATCTTAGGGGTCACCTTTACGCCTACCACTTTAATCCGCCTTTCCCTTTTATCCCTCACAGACTTACCTCCCTCTGCCCTTACTCCTTCCCAGTCTGCGCCACGTCCAGACACCACTCGCCCTGAGCTGCTTTGGCCTGACCACTCCTCTAATTGCTCCTCTCGCTCCGCACCATCCTTGAGCTCCTCTGTGTATTTTGCTGATTCTCCCATTGTCATTCCCATACACGGTGAGTCTACTACAGACTCCACATGTTCTACGACATCCTCTGAAGAGGCAACGCTCCCTCATCTTGCCACCCCAGCCTCTCCCACAGTATCAGCATCAGCCTCTAGCAGCGCTCTCCACCAACCACCGTCTCCTGGTGACGTATCCCCATTCCTCGCGGCACTCCTGCAGGACTATTCAGTGGACCTGCTGGACCCTGCACCAGACGTCCTCATTGTGCCTCCCCCTGCCTGCCCACCTCCGCACTTCCAGTCACTGTAGGGAATGTGTGACCCTTCCCCTGACAGCACAGCATCTCACATTTTTGTATATTTAGTCAATAATCACGTTGTAGGTCTTTCCACTGGTCATCCATCTTCCTTTGTCCACGTTACACCCTTAGCAAGTACTGTCCTTCTCACCATATTTCAAGTTTTAGGGATTGATTACACCCAGGCACAGCAGATAATGCTCTGACTAGCACCATCCTTCCCGCACCCCATTGCCACCAAAGTCAAAGAACCAAAACCTTGCAAACACTGATATCTCAGGGAACACTCTTGTCCCTCATTTATTACTGGTCCTCATGAACAGGATTTTAGGTACCTCTGTTCATAAAACACCGGATTGCATTTACATACACATCCGCTTAATATCCCCAGGCTTGGAGATACCCACCACATTAACCACATCCTACCCACGCAACCCGCTACAAAGCAAGATCATTGCTGCTCTCTCTCGTAACCAGCTCCAATTCCCCGACTTCTCCCCTGACGGAATATACACCGGACCACAGGAACTGGACTTAAGAAAAACATTATACCACATTATTATTAGCGCCATAGGAGAGGAACTAGTAAAAGACGTCCTTCCCACTACTCCGGACACTCAACCCTCGCCTGACACCTAATTGCATCCCTTTCTAAATTAGCGACATTCGCCCTCAAAGCGCTGTGTTTTAAAATAATTCTTCATGAATGGCATATTGAGCTCTACAGTGTATAAAACGTCCACTCACTTTCACATATTTTTTATCATACGTCCCCCTGGATCACTACTAACTGCCATACTATCTAGCACGTGGCCAAGGCACCCACTCCAGAGTTATATTGCTGAAGCTTGCTTTGACGGCCAGCTTCGCTTCCCTCTTTATACTCCAGCACAAGAGCGAGACTTACAGGATGGTGTGTATGATATTGTCATTCAGGCAGTAGCGCAAGAACTCATCAGAGACATTGTCCCTAGCACCTGAAACACGCAATCACACGTAACACGCACCCCTTAATATCAACACCTTCTCTAATTCAGGCCTTGCCTATAGCGCCCTGCCTTAGACACACCAACATGGCCACTCCATTGCAACATGTTTTAAAAACATTCGGAGGGCAAGAACAACATATACTAAAACATTGCAGGGAACTTCATAAAGGTACCTCCAAGATGAGCCATCCCTGGCCGTCAGAAGGGAGTTTTGATCCAATCATATTAGAGCATGCCACCACCTTCCTAGACACTAAGTACTCCAGCACTAAGTTACAGAAGAGAAAGGCTACTTTAGATCTCTGGCGCATTTTCAAAGACAAGGCTCAAACACACTCTGACTTGACACACCCAGCCATACCCAATGCTCCCTCGCCTCCTCCGCCATACCACTTCAGCGGTATGTATACCGAACGCACTCACAAGGAACAACCAGATTTACCAGTTACCACTAATAATTGTTCGGCTGCTGGTTCCCAACCACTACCAAGCAATGCATCTCCCTCTCCACACCTTGGTCCAGACACGGATATCACACAAACGGATGAACTCCAGACTTTCCACACATCACCCAGTCACCCGTATCACCACATGTACGGATCACAGACCCCACCCATGCCCCCCGGTGATGTGTATCCGCACCTGACAGAACTGCACAACACACGCATGCCCCTCTCCAACGGCACAATAATGGAGACAGCAGTATCAGGACTCCCAGGCCACATAGATGCCCAACTCTCATTGCAATTCATGCCAACGTTAAGTACTGTGCCACTACGCACGGAGGAAGAAGGAGACTCTGACTCTGCATCTTCCGTATCTTCTCGCCACACAGCCCCGGCCAGCAATGCCTTCCGTGACACCGGCACTAACCAAGCCGCTGCCTCCAACCCCTTCCTTGACACCGACACGCAACTGTTCCCAAAGTCGTGCCTCCCACCCCAAACTAGCCTGCCCTTCACTCCCACTGTGCCCTTGTGTGAGGGACAAGGATCTGGCCTTATGACAGCTCAGCAGCAGCTCAATGAGATCCACAACCCACCATTGCTGTGCAGGACTGAGGGACAGCTTGCCCCCCTCACAGATCTCCCCACCCCGTACGAAAACTGGAGAACAAATGTAGATTTGAGCAAAAGCCTGAGCCTGGAAAGCATCTCACCAGAGCACTTTGGAAGAGAACTCACATACATGCATCAGCTGCCTAGCCACGTAGAACAGATGCACAAAATGAGACGCATGTCAGCAAAATTAGAAGACATGCAGAAAACATTCTCGGACCTACTCAATAAGCCTGTCACTCCAGCACCAGCACCACCACGACCACCAACACTGCACCAGCTCATACAGAAGCACTCGCAAAATGGGGAGGGGGCTAGACAATCACTAGGTGGTGAGCACCCCCACCACTATGACGCTGCCGCCTCTGGAATAACACAAACAGTCACCAACACACACCAAGCCTACCAATCACCACCAGCACTAGAACAGGACAGGACACCACTGGTATGAGAAGGTCACAATCCCTTATTTGGTGAGCTCCCCTTATTTGGTGAATACCCAAAGGCAGCAGACCCAGTTGTAAGAAAAAAGGACAGGCCCATGGAAGCACAGAAGCTTAAAATCTTGGGGACACATGGGCGCCCAGACGACATACTATACGACGTCTCGGGCTCTGCTTCCTTGCGTACCATTAGGATGAAAAATCGACACAACATGTGTCTCAGCAGACCATGTGTACCACAAACTAGCAATGATCTCACACCCAACCAGATAGTCACACTAGGGGAAGGTTCAGACTATGCGGTCAACCCTTTTTCAGATGACTTGGCAGGCTGGTCAGAGCCCTTAGCACCGCAAATGCTCCCTTGGCCAAGAGAAGGCTCTTTTGAGCCTCAGTACATGGCAACAGCAGTTGAATGTATTCTAAAAGGATTAGGAGATGAGGATTGGGACTATGAGTACATGTGAGAGAGTTTAAACGTCTGGCAAAAATATGCCCGCCAGCATGACTCTACAGGACCTACAGTGCCACGCACAGGAGTGATGCGCCAGATGCCACTGCTGTACAAAAATGTCACTGATCCCCCCATCTATATCCCGTGGTCTACACTAGACAAAGAAAATCTCAAAAAACATCTCCCACCCCTTACAGAGGGTGCTGGAAAATGGATTGCGGCTTTTGAAAACTACACCACAGGTAACAACATAGCTATAGGAGGTGTGAAAAGCCTGCTGATCTCCCTCATCGGAGAAGACGCAATGCCAATCTCACAAAAACAAACACCAAACATGATGGTGTTTCCTTTAATGAGATCAGAACACTAGCATGGTCTGAGTTGCGCAGAAAATTTCCTGATGTTCCCGATATTGGGGCTCTGTTGTCACAGACCATGCAACCCAATGAAGACCCTGCCAACTATCTCTCCAGAATGAAAGAAAAATGGCATCAGGAGTTAGGGCAACGATGGGATGCAGCAGGAGGGTACGGAAGACTATTTTATCACACAATAAAAAAGGGTCTGCCCACTGAAGTACAGGAAAAATTAGATGGCATAGTAGCAATGGATTGTAAGCCATGGCCTGAGATACAAGACCACATTATACATTACTGCAAGAAGAGGCAGGAACAGGAAAAGAATAGACAGTTGGCCATAGAGAATGCCGCTGCCAAATTGGTACAGCAGAAACTTAATAAGAAAAAAGACAATACAGACACAGTCATGTTTGCAGCACCGGTCTCTCAGATGACGGCAGTAACATCCTTCCCCCAGGCTGCCATGAATGCTCTTGCAGGCAACGCCCAACCTGCCCCACAACAGGTTCAAGCACAACCTGCCGTACAATACATACAAGCCCAACCCCAGCCTATCATACAGTATGCTCAGCCACAACCACCGCCAATGTTACAATACATGCCAGCACCACCTGCTTATAGTACCGACATACAGCCCTACTACAATAACAGACAGAACATGAACAGGAACACAGGTATACAGGGAAGAGGGCGAGGGATGGGACAGCCAAGGTTTCCACAGCAGCCAGGACCGCCCATCATCTGCTATTATTGTCAGAAAGTAGGCCACATACAAAGAGAGTGCCGCACTAAAATGTGAGATGGGGACAGCAGTACATGGGTTCCAGTTACCAAGCACCAGCACCATTCCAACAACAGCAGCGCACGCAACAACACCTTCAACAGCCCCAAATACTATACTCTTATGCCCAACCAGCACAGCAGCAACAAGTGCAGCTCCAAGCATCCATAATGGCTCAAGTTCAGCCATCTGTCCAACAGGTGCAGGTTCCAATGCAACAGCCACAGAAAGTACCTGCTTATCAAGTGGTCCCCCAAACCCAAAACAATGTACCCCTAGGAGGAACGATTGTTGCCTCCAACAACCCCTTTACCCAGGGCACCATCCAGCAATATCAGACTGGAGGATACACTGGCTAGGACAGCCCACAGACAACTCTTGTGTGCCCAATTTTGTTTTGCACTAGCAATACTGAAGAGGACCCTATTGCTTGTGTCACGATAAATAACAAAACATATAGCTTTCTTGTTGACACAGGTGCCACATACTCCTGCATTACAGGTGGCCCTCTGCCCATTTCTGATCAAATAGCGGACACACAGGGATTTTCTGGGGCGATAGCAAGGGTCCCCTTCACCAAGCCAGTATCAATTGAGATAGGAGGCCACGTAGTGGAACAGCCACTGCTCTATTCACCCAGGTCCCCAGTCAATCTCTTAGGACGTGACCTCATGGCCAAACTAAACATGACTATCCACTTTGATGAGAACGGAACAATGATTTGCTCCATACCAGGTACCCCACTAACTAGGATAATGGCAGTCACTGCACATTCTTCCTTAAACAGCCAGGTCAGAGCACGTCCAGTGGATGAGCACGCCTTCTCTGCAGCTGTCCACACTATTGTCGCCACCACCCCCGAATTGCAAGGCCGCACTGTTCAGTTACCAAAAGAGTTTCTTTTCAGACCCCAAGCATCAGGCTCACAGACATTAGACAAACACGTGACCCTTGACATATGCGCCCTTGAGATAACACCCACCTACGGCGCATTCCTGGCATGCGATGACAACGCTCATACTTGGGCTTGTGTCATTTTCATTGAACCTAAAGGGTTAGTTAGAAACATTTCAGATGCCCAGCTATTTGGATCCCCAGAAGAACACTCTAAAACAGAGATTATCTATCAAAACAATGTGCCCATCTCAGTGACAGTGGAAATTAGAACACCAACCGTCACCCCCAGCTATGACTCTGTCCGAGAGGCAGATTTGGCTCAAGTACCAGCACATCTTTGGACAACAGGCCCAAACGATGTAGGCCTTATCAGCTCTGCCACACCATTTAAGATAACTCTCAAACAAGGTGCTATCCTGCCAAGAATAAAACAGTATCCCTTGTCCAGGGCCGCAGAGGAGGGTATTGCCCCTACCATACAAGCATTGCTGGATCAAGGAGTAATATATCCTTGTATCTCTCCTTGCAATACGGCCCTTTTTCCGGTGCGCAAAGGGAAGACAGATCAATGGAGGCTAGTTCATGATCTTCGCGCCGTTAATAACATAGTCATACCCGAGTTCCCCATCATCCCAGACCCCTCTGTCATCCTCACAAACGTCCCCCCCGATGCACAGTACTTTTCTGTCATCGACCTGAAAAATGCTTTTTTCAGCATTCCCCTGCACCCAGACAGCCAATACCTATTGACTTTTACATTCCGAAATGTGCAATTAACATACCGAAGACTGGCTCAAGGGTACTGTGAGTCCCCTAGCGTCTTTAACAGAGTTGTCAAAACAGACTTGTCCAATTTCCAATGTGACAGCACCCTACTGCAATATGTCGATGACATACTGCTTTGCAGCCCCACAGAACAACAATGCAGGAAAGACACCATCTCCTTACTCACCAACCTAGCACAAAGAGGATACAAAGTTGACAAACAAAAGTTACAATATTGCCAAAAAGAGGTACACTATCTAGGTCAGCTACTGTCAGCATCAGGCAGACGAGTCACTCCAGGTCGAGTTGAGGCAATAAAAGGCACTTCTGAACCCCAAACTGTCAAAGACATGCAAAAATTCCTCGGCCTGGTGAACTATGTCCATCAGTGGGTCTTTGATTTCGCAACAATAACTGCCCCATTGCTGAAAGCAGTGAAAATGGGCAAAGACAGACACAACAAAATAGAGTGGACACCTGAAATGAGAACAGCCTACACCCAGCTCAACTAGACGCTGTGTTTGTAAACACCACAGCGTGGGATTATAAGTACATCTCACATAAGGTTGTGACTGACGCACGAGAATTCCAGAGGGAGTTAGAGCACGATTACACAGCTGAAACACCTATGGTAATGATACAGGGTTATGAGGATTTCTTCAAGGAGGTTGGGTATTTCCTCTTTACCACACCCTCACCAATATGCCAAGCAAAAGAGAGCAGGCGAATTCTCAACGACACTTCACGTAGGACTCAATACCCCTGTGACCTCAGAACTGCACTACATGTACAGGCCAATATTTATTTCCAAAATAGATGGCACGGTCCCCACAACCTTACCTGTAAGGCAGCTTCCCTAGGAAAACCATTTGTAGATACACAATATGAACATGATATTGATTGGGATGTTGAGACTAACTGCACACAGATATGGGCACAGCAAACTAGAAGGTATACCTTTGGTAAAGATACTACATACAAATGGAAACAGGCATACAAGCTAAAACATCCTCTTCTTTGCTTCCTAGGTAATGGTACTCGTCCTGTGGGCAGCAACACCAACTGCAACATAACTATCTTTAATTTGGACCTCCAAGACGGCACCTCCGGCCTCATGGACATCTTTTGGGCATGCGGAGAACGCCTCTATCTCCAGTTGCCTCCTCAATGGAATGGCCTATGCACCATGGTCACAATGCATGAGCTGCATCTGGTTGTCCCGGCATCCAACATTTCCCAGGTGCATAATCACCCCATGACAGGCGATGTCACCTTGCTCCACCGGCACCGAAGGAGTGCCCAGTATTTTGCTAACGACGCCTTTAGTGAAGTTCCTCAGGAATTCCGCCTTTTTAACGGCGCACAAGAATTCTTTGGGGGCCTGTGGCCCCTCTGGCAAACATCAGCTAATGCCAGGTGGCTGCAGGTTACACGCTACAAACTTATGACACTGAACAATAACACCCGAGATGGGTTCAACGCAATCCAGGAAGAATTACGGCCTTTAAGGCTTATGGTTCTAGAGCATAGATATGTTCTAGATCAGCTCACAGCTATGCAAGGTGAGGTATGCGCCCTGATCGGAACGAGCTGCTGTACTTTCATACCATCTAATGATGCTGATAATGGGACACTTGCTAAGGCCATTGAGGACCTGGACAATCTGGGAAAAAAGATGCGTGACGAGGGAGGTGCTGAAGCAGACGTTATTTCTAATTGGTTCAACTTGGACTGGATGCCTTCATGGCTGCCTGCTATCTTGAAAATTGTGCTACCTATTTGTTGTGTGTTGATGTTAGTGTGTTGCAGTGCACAGGTGATAATAAGATGTGTCAACAGATGTAGCACCAAGGTGGTAGGGATGAATTACGCTCACACAGGAGTGCACCAGAATGCGCATTACCAGGTCATGAACTGTGTTCCTGGGGATGAGAATGGGCCAACACACATAGAACTCCCAGAAATAGCAGCCCCTGCCACTTCTCCCAGCACACCAACAGTTCCCCCACTCCCACCACCTAGATACAGTATCAGGGAGGAACATGCTCCTCACGAATATGAACAGTTACCCAGCACTAATGAGGGACAGTATATTACCTTGACACCAAGCTTGTCCGATCAGACTAAGTGCATCTACGTAAATGACCCTCTCTTTAAGTACCAAACAGAAGAAGGACCAGCAAAATACTATATGAGAGTTTGTTAAAAAAATGAACAAGAGGAGGGAAATGTACGAGGGTCCCGATCTCCCATATAACAGAAACCCCAACGCACCATCCTGCTCTGCTCAGGCAGCATGACACTCCCAGATAGGCCCCACCAGTCAGGCCCTGATAGATGTCCTAAGTTGTCCACTTTCCTTCCGCCTCTTAGCACCTGCCACGAGAAGCCCACCTTCTTAGGTGCACACACACATGTAGGCCCAAGCCCACGTTCTTAGATGCCCACATGTAGGCCCAAGCATGCCACTTTAGATACATACACATAGGCCCAAAGCCCAGTGCCTCTTGCTATTTATTTTTTTAATAAAACAGATCACAGCTGTTTGTTCATTTTTTCCCCTCTACCTGACAAATGGGAGCTTTTTGTTGTTGTTGCTATGTCCAGTACTCCTATACCCAGGGGGCTGGGACAGAGAGTGAGGCTGGGGCTTCCTGGCAAACTGGTGCAGCAAGCAGTATTTTCAATGGAGTACTCCAGAGAAGGGTGCCTGGTGAATACAGGCCTGGGGGAGGAGGGATGTGATGTCTCCGCCATTGGAAAGTACTTCACTGTTTTTTTTCATAGGCTGTTCAATACTCTAGTGATGCAGTCTCACACAGAATGTTATAGTGCTGTTGACATGAATCAAATCACTTGTCTTTCTGCCTGTGCGTTAAAAAGCCATGGATTGTGTCCATAAATGATTCCTGAAGCAAGAATGTATTCCTGAATCACACTGCATGACCCAGTGTGTAGTAATTGTATAGCTCTTCAATGCTTGGCAGAGCAGCACCCAGGATATTGTGCTGCATGTCTAAACACTTATAAGGTCCCAAAGGTGAGACCTATTGACTATGCCAATGCTTGTTTATAATGTAACTTAAAAAGGGCTAGGTGTCTCTCTTTTTTTATATACAATTCTTTATAAAACGTAAGTTACTGGTTAGAAAGTAAGATACAGAAAGAGCATTTTTAACTCTTAGAAAGTATCTAATGTACTGTTATTGCTGTTCATAGAAGGTTAGAGAAAATGCACAAAAGAAACAAATGGTGCACATTATGCAGTTTACATTGTAACAAAAAACAGCCCCCTCTCTCTGCTTCGCCATGGTCTTTCCCAGAGTTAGAATGGATTAAACCAATCAACATCAATAACTCTGCAGCTGGACCCCCAAATCAACGGCACTATCATCATCATTCTAAATTGTGTCCATTGGCTCATGGTTAACTAGGATCCATTTATAGGTGCTCCTTAGATGAAATCCTCATTGTTTACTATGATCCAGGTATTGCAGCAACATTAGCGCTCTACTCTAGCCCTCTTGCCCATCTCAGGTTGTCTCATAGAACCCCCTAGTATTACATCTTCCATCCAATATCCAAACTTCAGATCATTTTCATGGCCACTAAACGACAGAATGTGACTATGCTTGCTTTAAGAGCCTTCTTTGACTCTCATTGGAAGCCAAAATACAGATTAGTTACTAACTGGAAACACACTGTGCATGTGTGAGTGGCTACTCATTTAGGGGACATGCTTCATGCTTTCTCCCTTGCCCCACAGCTATTTGAACAAATCCATATCCAGGTGCTGGCACTGTGCTTGACAGGGCTTCTCTGGGGACTGATCTCCATTTTCTAATCTCAGGGATGAGGTTGTGCTGTGCCATGTAGCCTGCACTCACAAGTCGGATACAAAGTAAGATACAGAAATGCATATTTAAAGAGCATATTTAACTCTTAGCAAGTATATAATGTTGTATTGTTATTGTTGTTTGTAGAAGGTTATTCGTAGAAGGTTGTTCGTAGAAGACGTTGTGTCGTATGTAACATCACATGAGCCTGGAGCACTGAAGATGCTCCTGGTCTGGGACCCCAATGTAAATGGAAGGTGAAGCGAGTGAGCTGTTGAGATGATCATCGGTGTGGTTTGTGTAATGCGTGTATGTTTGTGCTGAACGTACAAACTTGCATTTATAAAAATTTAAATCTGGAATTAAGGGTAAAAAGTGTCTCTTTTCTATTTTTATTTTGGGTTAGAGTGTTTCTCTTTTTACTTAATTTGAAAACTGGGATTTGGGTGTCAAAGTGATTATGTTATCACAAAATGACAAGCTGATTTTCGGTATCAAAAATGAGTTATTAAACAAAAAATATATAAGCCAGAATTTGGGCACACATTCATGCATTTTCAGAAAAAGAACTTCCATAAATCAATCAATCAGGTCTTTTTTGTAAGCACACTACTCACCTGTGAGGGTCTCAAGGTGCTGGGGGTGGGGGGGGCGGTGAAGCAGAGGCTCAGCAAAAAAGCCAGGTCTTGAGGCTCTTCCTGAAGGTGTGCAGGGTAGGGGAGCGTCTGATGTTGACTGGGAGCTCGTTCCAGGCCTTGGCCACGACGTAGGAGAAAGCTCTTCCGCCTGCTCTGGTTCTGCGGATGTGCGGGGTCTCTGCTAGGGCAAGGTCGGCGGAGCGTAGGTTTTCTTTGGGTATGTGGAATGAGACTCTTTCGTTGAGGTATTTGGGTCCGATGTTGTGGAGGGATTTGTATGCGTGAGTGAGTAGCTTGAACGTCACTCTCTTCTCGACGGGGAGCCAGTGGAGGTCTCGCAGGTGCTGGGTCATGTGCTCATGTCGTGGGGTTTCGAGGACGAGTCTGGCTGCAGTGTTCTGTATGGTCTGGAGTTTGTGTAGCAGGGATTTGTTGATACCGGTGTAGAGGGCGTTCCCATAGTCCAATCTGCTGGTTATGAGTGCATGGGTGACGGTCTTTCTTACTTCAGGAGGATCCACTTGAACGTCTTGCGGAGGATGCGGAGGGAGTTGAAGCAGGTGGAGGCGACGGCGTTGATCTGGCGATTCATGGTGAGGGAGGAGTCTAGAATGATGCAGAGGTTCCGGGCGTGGTCCGTCAGGGTCGGTGGGTTTCCGAGGGCGGAGGGCCACCAGGTGTAGCCCCAGGCGGTGGGGGAGGATCCGAGGGCGAGGACCTCTGTCTTCTCCAAGTTGAGCTTTAGGCAACTGTTGCTCATCCAGGCTGCGACGTCTTTCATTCCTTTCTGGAAACTGAGTCTGGTGTCTTCGGGGTTCTTCGTGATGGAGAGGATGAGCTGGGTGTCGTCGGCATAGGATACTATACTGAACCCATGCTGTCTGACGATGGCGGCGAGGGGGGCCATGTAGATATTGAAGAGCGTGGGCTGAGTGAGGATCCTTGGGATACTCCACAGTTTATCTCTGTGGGTTTGAGGAAGGGTGGGAGTCTGATCCTTTGAGTTCTGCCGGCGAGGAAGGAGCGAAGCCAGTCGAGGGCGGTTCCCTGTATGCTGGCGTCGTGTAGTCTGGCTGCAAGAGTGCGGTGGGAGACGGTGTCAAAGGCTGCGGAGAGGTCTAGCAAGTTGAGGGCCGCTGTGTGGCCCTGGTAGAGTACCACGTGGATGTCGTCGGTGGCGGCGAGGAGGGCGGCTTCGGTGCTGTGGTGACTGCGGAAACCTGACTGGGAGGAGTCGAGGATGGCGTTCTCTTCGATGAAGGTGGCCAGCTGGGCGTTGACAAATTTTTCGGTGACTTTGGCTGCGAAGGGGAGGAGAGAGATGGGTCAGTAGTTTTTCAGGTCCATCGGGTCAGCCGAGGGTTTCTTGAGGTGGGGCTTGACCTCTGCCCGCTTCCAATTGTCGGGGAAGATGCCGGATTCGAAGGAGGCGTTGATGGTGCGGCATAGTTCGGGTGCTATGGTGGCGGCGGCTCTGTGGAAGATGTGCAGCGGGCAGGGGTCCATGGGGGCTCCTGAGTGTGTGCTCTTCATGGTCGTGGTGGTGTCTTCAGTGGTGACCGGTGTCCAGGAGGAGATAGTGGGCTGGCTGTCAATGCAGGGGGGGGGGTGGTTTCTGGAGTCTGTTTGCTAAAGTTGTCATAGAGGGCCTTGATTTTCAGGTGGAAGTAGGAACTAAGCTTGTTGCTGACGTCCTGGGACAGCGTGATGTCTGTGGCTTCGCTGGGGGGTTTGGTGAACTGCTAGATGACGTTGAAGAGTTCCTTTGAGTTGCTGGCATCGGTGAGGATTTTGTTTTGGATGAAGTTCCTGTTGGTGGCTCTGATGAGTTGATGGTAATCTGTCATGGCATTCTTGTAGGTGTTCTGGTCCTCTGTGGTTTTGCTGCTTCTCCAGCGTTTTTTGCGGCATCTACAGGAGCGTCTGGCTTCTTGGAGGTCTGTGGTGAACCAGGCGGCCTTCCGAGGGCGTTGTCTGTTGGTGTGGCAGAGGGGTGCGAACTTGTCTGCGCAGCTGGAGATCCAGCTGTGTAGTTCCTTGGCTGCAGAGTTGGCGTCGGTCGTGGTGGAGGGGGGGTTGTGGATGAGGGTGCAGTTGAGGTGCTCCTCTGTGACCTTGCTCCAGTTCCATCATGGCAGGCGTGGGGCAGGCTTGTGTGCGGTGGTGGTGTTGGTGTTGGAGAAGTGTACGCAGTGGTGGTCTGTCCAGAGGGGCTGCGAGGTGTGGCTGAAGTGGACTTTGGTCCCTCCTACGAAGATGGGGTTGAGGATGTGTCCGGCTTTGTGGGTGAAGGTGGTGACGAGCTGCTTCAGTCCGAGGTTTGCAAGGTTGTCCAGCAGGGCTGTGGAGTCGGGGTCGCTGCTGTTGTCGAGGTCGAAGTTCAGGTCTCCGATGAGTATGTAGTCCGTGGAGGCGATGGCGTGGGGTGCGATGAGGTCGGCGATGGAGGTGGCGAAAGACGCACCAGGCCCAGGGGGTCTGTAAGTGAGGGTGCCGTGAAGTGTGGTTCTGGGGCTGGTCTGGATTTGGAAGTGGAAGTGTTCGGTGTTGGAGAGGGAGTCGCTCAAGCTGCAGCTGGAGAGTCGGAGGGAGCTCTTGTGTGCGATGCCGAGTCACCCTCTTGGGCAGTGGGGCGGTCCTTCCTCTGGATCTTATATCTGTCAGGAATGGCGGTGGCGATGTCGGGTGCGGAGGTGGCGTTTGTCCAAGTTTCCATGAAGAAGGCGACGTCTGGCGAGAGGGTGTCAAGGAGGTCCCAGCTCTCTACTGCATGCCTGTGTAGGGAGCGCACGTTGAGGAGGATGCACTTGAGTGATTCGGTGGTGCGGACGTCCGGCGTGGGTGAGGCAGTAGTGGGGGTGCTGTGGATGGTGAAGGATTGTCGGCAGTGTCGGCAGGAGAACTGGCCATGAGTGGTGTTCGGTGTAGACCGCTGGCAGTTGTTGTTCCTTCCGGGGTTGAGTGCGAGGAGGGTAGCTAGGTCATAACGATGGACGGTCAGAGATCCAGGGTCCCTGGCGCTGGTTGCAGTCAGGTCGCGGACGGGCACAGATGGGATTGCCTTTGGCCTGACAGAGGTGTGCACACTGCGCGCATCGGCCGCCATTAAATAGGGAAGGGGGAGGGAAGCACAGCTGGGAGGTGGAAACAGGCGTTGGCAGGGGGAGGGGCCGTGGGGGGTCAACGGCGGGAAAGGGCGGCGAAAAACAAAAATACAAGGAGATGTTACAATGGCACAATGAGCACAACTGGAGACAAATAAGGCACAAATACAACAAATAAGGCAACTGGAGAAAAATAAGGCACACATACAACACTTACAATAAGGCACAATGAGTACACTGATGCAGGGAGCAAGCGGGGAGCGAGACGCAGGCAGAGAGCAGGAGGGCCTCGAACACCTACCAGGAGGAGGTGTCGGGGGCAGCGGCAGGTGAAAGCACAGCGGAGCTGCTGGGGCAGAGAGCGGGACACTGGCCAGGAGGTCAGAGGTCCTGCTACTTGATGTATGAAGCAAAATAGTTTAACACAGAAGAATACAGCTACTATTGTGAGACATAAAACGACAACTCTTAGGAAAACATTTGTGCTTTTCCCAAGTAAAATTATGCTAATTTAATAAAACAAGAAAAACTGTTTACATATATTGTGGAATTTCAGAGAATGGCAAGCTGATATTTGTGGATAAAGAGAGTTTTGCTCAAAACTCAAAAGTTAATATCAATGTATTTTCAGAAACAAACCACCTGATTGTTTACACGAATGGTTGAATGAACGCCCACTTTAAGTACAGTAGATACAGTGGGTCTGTGTGAAAGCTACGCTGTCAGAACTAAAAATGGTTTCCTCTTGCAACCACCCAAATTCTTAGGAAAATGGTACCCTCCCTGAAAAAGACAAGTAGGAAAGCAATTACAATTGCCTTTGTGAATCCTCCCTTTGATTATGGGAATTTGCAGTACTTCAGCAAGCCACTGTTACAACCTGGGAGGATCATATGAGAGGTTCAGATGAGAGGGCCCTGATGCTAGTCCACCCTCTGCCCCAAACAGGATCTGCGGGTGAGACGAGTGAATTCAAAACTACAAGTTTTCAAAAGGGGTTTAGGGTGGTAGGGAGAGGAAGATAAACACATTGGAGGTTTGTCTCCCTGAATTCTATATTGCGCTCATCTCTCTAGCTCTCTCAATGAATTTACAATACCAGTGGTGATGCACACACCACGAGGACAGCAAGTCTGGATATAACAATAAGCACACCCAGTTTGTGTATTAGAATCACTATAACTACACAATGGTACTAAGCAAGCCCAAACCCCATTTGGCTCACCTGTTGGTCCGAGAAGGTAGCACTAATAACAAACCCAGGAAGTGCACTGAGACCTACTAGGAGACGCTGTTGGTCAGAGCAATTTCCGACTAAAAACAGGTCTACAAGGCCCAAAACTGACAGAGGAGCCGTCATCATAGGCAATGCATGTAACCAAAAAGAAACAGTCCTTCCATTCTTCTGATTAGTCTTTCTTCTCTGTCTGACTTGGAAGACCCGCCCCTGAAACTCAGCTCCTGCTGCCACTGGCCCAGTCTTCCACAGTCTCAGGGTCTCTGATCTTGATCTTTTCTTGTGCATCCATGTTCTTGTTATTTCTTGTCTGGTCTTAAGCTTCCTGCTTCATTGAGACACTTTTCGAGTCATGACAGCCACTCATTAAACATACCAAGTTCAAAATGGAGCAGCTCCCCGATTATGGATAGTTCTAAACATAACCTTTCACCGTATCATGTTCAAATAAATGCATTGGCTTCTCATTGAACAGATGGCTGTTTTTAAAGTCTATGCTTAGAACTTAGGTATGTAGGTCTAATTAATCAGAAGTCCCAAATGATATTGTATTGCTTGTTTTACTATACACACCACTTAAATTGTGTTGTAATGAACTGTCCTTGTTCTTAAATAGCCAATTTTATATTTTTGATATTAAAATTGAATGGTTTTAATTAACTATAAAGAAATGCATTTGATTGATAGTACATAAGTGTTGTATGGGAATACACTTGTGTATTTGTGTTGCAAGATTCAGGTGTTTTGTAGTGTTGCAAATATTTATTGAGCCAATGCTAACATGCTGGTACTAGCTCTTATCGAATGGTAGTGGGAGGAGGTTGGGACATATTTAGTCCTGGCCCCAACATTGTGAATCAAACCACTGTCCTCTTTATGAAGAGAGAGTCATTTACTTCAGAAAAAACGCTTTTTCCCCACTTATAAACATAGTTCACGCACCCTTCCATGAAACCCCGGAACAGATGTAATGCCCCTTAATAGAAAAGGGACAATTTCTTCCACTTACAACGACAGAGCGCTCTTTTCTTTGAGCAAGCTGCTTTCTACATGAAACATACTTGTCAAAAGCATTGCACTTTGGCATTTTGCGTCTATTGTACTTTGCAATTAGGCCACAGTTAAAGAGATTGTGGAATAAATACCTTTGTGATTGACATGGTACATAGAAAGCAGGTAAAGATTGGACAGTTCTTGGTGTATATCGGCCTCTAGGTCTGCATGTTTCCCCTCGGTTATATAAACCGAGAAGAGAACAGTGACAGACCAGAGAGAGGAGTGCATCCTGACCTCCTGACTTGTACAATTGAAGCATAACAATTTCTGTATAATGTCGACAAAATCGCGTTCTGGTTTCACTCCAACAATAATTTGCTAAACTAGCATTCCCTTTGAAAAGAACATGTAATTCTAAATTACAGTGAGTGAATGACTTAATGAGCAGCAGCAAGCAGTTGTAAGGACTTTAGAGCAAGGTCAAGGGGCCAAAAAATAATAAGGGGTGTACCAAACTGCAGCAAAAAGCAGGCCTCTGCTAGAGATGCAGGGTAATCCCAGGGGCTCTGGCCTGAAGCTGCAGGTCTTAAGGGATCTTCTAAAGTTATCGGAAACTCGGAAGAGAATGTCACCGTCGTGTTTCTGATACCGAGAATAACCTGCCAGGCTTAGAGGAACAGAGCTCATCGCCAGCGCTCTGAAGGAGGGATGGGGGGAGTGATGGACAGATCAATTGAAGTCTTACAGACTCAGCAGAAGGATTTGGGCATCACTGCTAGCTCTATCTGGATGTCCATGGAGTGATTTTAATGTGGACGCTTAAATAGAACATTTTCAGTACAAAGTAACAAACTTCGAAAAAGCATGACTTTTATATTCACAAAGAAAAAATTGCACGTCAATATCACCTCCTCCCCCCACACCCATGATGGTCTATTCATATGAGAAAGCAAAAGGCAAATGCTGAATTTAAGGTTTTCTAAAGATTCAAAGATTCAAATAGTGGAATTCGTGTAAGAGTTGCGCTAAGTACAGCAATAGAAGAGGTAACACCAATGCTGTTAACTACCACCGCGCTAGAGTTGTGCGCCTATAAGAATAGTGAATACCATGTGGTGACGAAGCTACCACCAGTAAATCCTTCACCTTTTTAGTGAACTGCTACTCTAGCCTTTAGCTGGTGATAAATGCTACAGGTAATTCCTGTGATCTGGTCTGGAAACTGTAATCAATGTTTAATTACGGCAGGTCGGTAAATCATTCATATAGCATGATTTTTTTTTTTTAAACATCTTTTTATTACACAGCACCCAGTACATCATAACATGACTTGCGTATCATTATACATGTGTGGATTGCCACTCCTGCTATTACATTTGACATTCAAATGAATACAACGCTCTTTGTCCAATTTTCATATTGGTCTATATCTTCATTACCCCGCCCCCATCCCCTTATTTGCTTACTGTCCTTGATATATCTGCCATGGACCTCATATTTTGTCCCATTTTTTGTGGCAGCCTCTTGTTAGATATATTGCCTTCCCGCACTTGCTCACCAGTCCATGTTTACTTCCCAGTCTCTTGATTCTAGCACGCGATTAGACCCCCATAGCCTGGCAATGTTTCTTTTGGCCACTACGGCTGCTATTTTGAGCCATATTAGTGTGTATTTAGTCCATTTATCCTCGCCGGTTACACATAGGAGCAGCCAACGTGGCTCCACTGGGATCTCTAGTGTTGTGACTCGTGACATTATTCGTGTTACGTCCGTCCAATAGGCGTGTACCCTCCCACAATCCCAGATTATGTGGAAAAAGGAGCCAACCTCCCCCAACCCCTCACACAATACCTGGATGCACCCAGACCCATGTGTTGTAGCTTTGTTCTGGATGTGTACGACCTATGTAAGATGCTTAGTTGAATAAGACGAAATCGGGCCCTTATCGCTACCTCCCTCGGGCTCTGAACCACCTCCTCCCAATCATCATCTTCGAGGAGTCCTACATCCATCTCCCACGCTCCCCTCAAGGGATCCACGGGTTTGGGAGAGTTATATAGGATTTTCCTATACGTTAGTGAGGTTGCCTTGGCTCTCATTGGATCAATCAACAATCTGTCCTCTAGTGGCGAATGTTGTGTTGTGGGCCCTAGGCCCACATGCTAAGGAAGGACTGACGCAGACACACTATCTGTAGTCATTCAACTGGCCACGAGCACGTGCACCCGGGCCCTTTTATTACCAGGCTCACGTCACTCGTGACGCCTGTGAGGGATGCATGTGGGGTGCAAGTGTGCCCACTCCCATAGGGGAGTGGCTTCTAACTCTGTGCCTGTCGAGACACTAGAACGTGTCTCGCAGGACACAACATTCCTCCCAAATTTTAATAAAACAAAAGATCTGTAATTCAACCTGTAGGGATAAACAGTAATGAAATATACACCACAGGGTCCATCAGTTTCTTGGGTCCGGCATCAGGAAGACGACAGACAAGGGCTGGTGACTTCGACGGTGGCAGGACACTCAGCAGGTATTCATCATTTACCCTGATTGGTTCAGGACACGAACTCTTGCTTGAAGATGTCATCTGCACACCAGGAATGTGCCGGGGTACGTGTCCTTTAGTCTCACGTAGCTTCCGTCTGCTGACCTTGATGATGGTATGTGGTGTGTAACAATAGTTCATTTATGGGGTGCGTCAAGAACATGGTGGGAGTCCATGGTGACAGCTCACTGGACTATTTCCGTATCGCCTGAAGTCTCCCTGGGGCTGTCCTGCAGTGTCCGGTGACCTGTCGGTGGGGCAATGTCTCTTCCAGCTCTCCCGCCTGGGGAGGCCCTTCGTTGGGCTTGCCACGGGACTGCAGGTAGGCTGCGATTGGGGCTGCGTGTGTGCCGGCTGGGGGCAGCTGCAAACCGCCAAGGAGCCAGTAGCCAGTCTCTCGCACAAACCTCAAGGGTGTGTGGGTCTTGGTCAGGACATGCTCTCGCTGCCGCAGTTCAGGTGCAGACCAGGTTAGCAGACAACCTCTGAGTCTTCTTGCTGGCTAAGTTGGCGCTGGTGTAGGACTCCACTCCATGTGTATTCGAGATGGTTTCGGTAGACGCACTTGATGAGGACTGGCATGGTGGGATTGCCAGTGGTGTGGTGAATCTGGACTACGGCGGGTGACGACTTGCCTTGATGGATGCAGGCGTCTAGTCTGGAGTCGATCACCTGAGGCAGGGATTGGCCAGGTACCTCCATGTTCTCTGGGGAGGCACTTGCATTTGTGTATTTGGACGTCTTGGGCTGTTGGGACTTTGACGACGGAGGAGTGATGAACACGCTGAGAAACGTAGGGCTTGAGACTCGGTTCGCGCAGGCTATGCGGCTTACTCTCGGACTCCCGCTGTGCGGTTGCCAGTTCCTTCTCGGGTTATCCCCCTCTTCCTTTGCTGTCGCTGGTGTAGGACTCCACTCCATGTGTATTCGAGATGGTTTCGGTAGACGCACTTGATGAGGACTGGCATGGTGGGATTGCCAGTGGTGTGGTGAATCTGGACTACGGCGGGTGACGACTTGCCTTGATGGATGCAGGCGTCTAGTCTGGAGTCGATCACCTGAGGCAGGGATTGGCCAGGTACCTCCATGTTCTCTGGGGAGGCACTTGCATTTGTGTATTTGGACGTCTTGGGCTGTTGGGACTTTGACGACGGAGGAGTGATGAACACGCTGAGAAACGTAGGGCTTGAGACTCGGTTCGCGCAGGCTATGCGGCTTACTCTCGGACTCCCGCTGTGCGGTTGCCAGTTCCTTCTCGGGTTATCCCCTCTTCCTTTGCTGTCGCTGTATCAGGACTCACTCCTGTTGTAGCTTGGGTTTTCTTCATCGTCCGGCCCTGCCACTCACGACTTCCTCTTCTGACCTCAGTTGGTTGTCCGATTCTTGGTGTAGACCCTCCGGTTACACTTCCACGTTTCTTGCTGAGTGCGGTGCCATGCACATGGCACTGATGATGTCGCTGCCATCGGGCCTGGACAACAGGTGGTGATGGTTAACTTGGAGAGGAAGTTTCTGGATGGACGTCGTAGGCACGTGACTGCCTCTTCTGAATCTTGTCTTGCACCTCTGGCATTTGCGGTCAGGAGCAGGGATGCCACTCGACTCCAACTGCCGACACTCGGGCTGGACGGTCTCACTGTGAAGCGACGGGAGCAACGCAGTTTGCGCGTGCTGCGGCTTACGTGTGGTTCTCCCTTGGTGCTGTCGCCAGGTCCGTCGGTCTGCCTTGGTGGCTGTCTGGTGTCTTTGGAGGTGTTCTTGGCTTGTGTTGCTACGAGTCCTCGTGATTCTCCTCTCGTTGTCTTTGACGCCCTGCGTTTGTCCAGCTCTTCTGGATGACACGATTTCCACTCTTCTTCTTCGGGTGCAATGACATGCACCATGTTCTAACATGGCCAACGGGGCCGTTGAACTTCAATGGTCTCCGGACCACTCAGGCGAACCTTCCGTCGCTCTTCTCAGCTGTATGGCGAGCAGCCGCTCATCTTGGGTGCTCCTTCTTCAGGCAGCTTCTTGACGCTCCTACTCCGGGCGTTCCCTCTCCTGGGAATGGCTTCCATGGGCAGTGGTGAGCGAAGCTCCTACTCCGGGTGTTCCCTCTCCAGGGAATGTCTTCCACAGGCAGTAGAGAGCGGTGGTGGCGGCTGGCCACTTGTGGTGTGCGACTCTCCTCTCGTCAGCCTTGGGTCACTGACGACTCCTGCATGAGACAGTGTGAGGGAGAACACTGTGCTGCGTTTGGCCCCTTCCGGGCTCCATTACTGTTGCTGCTGTGGAGATGTTTAGGATCTCCTTGCTGGTTCCAGCAGTGCTTCTTGTCTTCAGAGATGTCTCTTTTCCTCCTAGGCGTGCACCTGTGTTGGCGCGCTTCTGGGTGCAGGCGGCGCGCACCTCGGACTGCGCGCTCTTCTTTGCTAGGGCGCCCTCTTCTGGCACCGGTCGTGCCTGCTCTCTCTCACTTGCTGTGGTGTAAGACAGGCACTGATGTTGCTCTCTCCATCAGTCTTTCCTGAGGCTCCTTGTGGGGTGTATCAGTCTCACCCCTCCAATGTTCCTTGCTTGCCAGTGTCCTGCACACTACTCGCTGGGGTGGATGCCGTATTGTTTTCAGGGTTCCTTTGCTGCATTGGGGTATATGGCTCTCTCTAGCTGAGCTTTGAGACTGATGCGGCATGCAGGCAGTCTCTGTCTTCATGGTTCTTTTCCTTTTTTTTGCTTGATACCCCCAGGCGCCTCCAGTTACCTTTGCTTTTCCTAGCCAGCTGTGTCACTAGTCCCAGGCAGGTTGCAGTGCTCGTCCCCTGGTTACAGACGTGTGCTTTCCCCTCTGTGTTGTCTCTTCCACTACCTGCCGTAGCACGAAACGGCCACTAGATGGCACTGCCGGGTTTAGCTAAGGCAGTCCACGGTCGTTCTATTTCCTTTCCTGGAACCTCACTCGGTTCCGTGGTGCTCGTCTTCGTGCTCTGCTCTCCCTAGGGGGGTCTTCGGGGGCAGAGGAGCTGGAGGGCAGCCTGAGGCGGTCGCTGCCTCCATCCTTCTAACGGTTCCGCACTCACCACCTTTTGGGCATCGATCCCTTCTGCCACAGTCTGTCCTGACTACAGGCGGTGCTGGGGCGGCTACAGATTTCTGCGCTTCTAGTGTCCAGGTCACTGGTCACTGTTTCTTTGCCTGTGGACGGGACACCACCTCTGACGGCTCCCTCCCAACACACGCAGCGCATGAGTCCCTCATGTCGGTCATCCGCACCTCCCCCACCTGGTGAGTTGTACTTCTGGAGGCATTCAGGGGGGGGTGTACTCGCTGGACACCTCGCCGCTTTTACGGGCGTTTAACTTTGGGCTCGCTGCCTTCTCCTGTACGCCTGCAGCTCTGCCTTTCGCTCCGCGGCCTCGCGCACTTCCCTCGCTGCACAGGGGGGCTGGAGCAGGCGCCGAAGACTACTTCTCCCCGTTTGGCAGTCGCGCCTCGCTCACGCTGGGAGGCATTTCTGCCCCATGTCCGTTCCCCTTTGGGGTCTCACCTCCTTCGAGCTGGCCGCTCCAATCGGCCGCAGGCCGCAAGCTGTCTCCTTTCTGCTCCCCTCCCACCCGCGGCAGCTTCGTTCAGTCCTCACGCTGCGCGGAGTGGGGGTTAGAGCTGCTGCTTGGGCACTGCTTAGCCTCACTACGGGCTAATGATCGCCTGTTGCCGCAGATGCGGGGTGGGCTCCCGCTGGCCTCCTCACCTTCGGGGTCACTGCACCGGCACTTCACAGCCCCACGACACCTTCCCCGCTTTCACGGGCTCACCTCCTGCCCGGCTGGTCCTCTCTTCGCGGGTGGGCTCGGCTCGTCCACCCCCTGGGGCTCTTCACACGCCCGCAGACAGTCGGGGCGTACAGCGCTTCATCGCAGGGGGGGGCGCCGTTGCTGCAGGGACTTCAGGAGCGGGGTAGGCTCCCGCGAACCTCCTGCTCCTCGGGGTCACTCTCTGCTTGCCACGGCGGTCTGCGGCTCTTCCGACGCGGGGTGGGCTCCCGCTCGGCTTCCTTCACGCCCGGGGCTTTCTCCCGCCCCGTGGGCTATCGAGCGCGTCTGGCACCTCCTCCCAGGGGTGCAGGCATACTAGGTGCGGGGTGGGCTCCCGATCACCTTCTTCACAGCGTTCGGGCCCGGGGCTCTTTCTCTGCCCCGCGGGCCAATTGGCGGGCGGTGCGCCCGCTCTCAGGGGGTTTTGGGGGTGTCCTCGCCACGGGCAGCTCTCTCCCCCTTTTCCACAGCTGCTAGGCTGGTGCACGCACGGGCACAGCCCCCTCGTCGCCAATGTTGTGTTGTGGGCCCTAGGCCCACATGCTAAGGAAGGACTGACGCAGACACACTGGGGTCGATTCCGATTCGGGCCGGAAATCTCTCCGACCGAGCCGGACCCGGAGAGATTTCCGACCGAATCGGACCCGTGCAGTCCGACCGAACGAGTACGATGCGTCCGTATGTTATCGGACACGAGTCGGTCGGACTCCCATTGAACTCGATGGGAGCCGGTCGTACAACGCGTACGCGGGCTCCCATTGCCTCAATGGGTGCGAGGCGGACAAGGGCGCCCCTACAGCGAGTACGCCGCGAAGCGCTCGCGGCGTACACGCACAGGTAGGGGACCCTTGGGTCCCCCCTGTGTGCGCCTCGCACGGGTGCGCGTACAGGGGGTCCGACACGGACCCCCAAAGTACGGCTCCGACAGCTCGCACGAGCCGGAGTGCGCGGCTCGGTCGGACTGCTCGCGGCGCGCATCGTACTTACCCGGCCGGGAAACGTCTCCATTGCGCGGTGCGAATCGGGTCCGAGCGAGTCGGTCGGAGCGGTTCGAGTCCGAGCGAGTCGGTCGGAGCTGTCGGGACGCCCGGACGAGTCGGTCGGCGAATTCGCATCGTACTCGCTCGGCCGGACCCGCGTACGGTTCGGTCGGGAAACAGGCTTTCGCATGGCTTTTTTCCCGACCGAATGGTATTGGGTGCGCCTCCGACCGAGATCGGAATCGGCCCCACTATCTGTAGTCATTCAACTGGCCACGAGCACGTGCACCCGGGCCCTTTTATTACCAGGCTCACGTCACTCGTGACGCCTGTGAGGGATGCATGTGGGGTGCAAGTGTGCCCACTCCCATAGGGGAGTGGCTTCTAACTCTGTGCCTGTCGAGACACTAGAACGTGTCTCGCAGGACACAACAGCGAATATTCCGGAGGCGTTTCCCCCTCTCTGATGTGTCGGTCCCATTGTTTGAAACCAGAGAGTGCTCCAACCTCCCGAAGCATGTCGCTGTCCCATAAAGGTGTCCTCCCTGTCAATCTTCTTCTTCCCATCCAAGGTATCTAGAGGTTTTCCGCCAGGCCCGTACCACGGATTGTGTGTGTGGTGGAAGCCGTCTCTCTCCTCCTCATATAGCATGATTGGCCAGTAATTTTGTCAAGTTGCCGGCAAATCCTCAATTAGGAAGCTGTCTTTTTTCACTCCAAGTTATGGGCATCACAACCTTTCTAGGCTTTCCACTTGCTGACAGCGGGTTTCTCTCTTGATTTGGACATTTCACAGGTATGTATCAGCCTCGGGATCAAAATATTTTAAGAGTTCAGTGAAAGCTGCTCACATCAGAGATTTTTACTGATGCCTTCATCCGGCAAGGACATTTTTGTGCCTCCCTTAATTGTATTCAAAACATGCTTGTGATTCTGTTACCCATTGAATCCATAGCCTGTACTTTATTGTAATTACCGCAGGTGCAGGAAAGCTGGAAATTCTGGATCCCTGGAACTAGTATTAACTGCTGTACAGGTCCTTGGTGGACTATTTTTTTTTATTTCATTGTGCAGTCATGTGACTGATACCATAACATATGCACCTCGTGGTTTTGATCGGACTAAATGACATATGTCACGTTTCAGCTCAGCAAAATCACATGCCCGATTACCATTCGGGTGTTATTTCCGTGAACCACGCTCTGTTGTCATTCATTTTTTCTATTTTATACGCCATACCCTTTGGCATTTATGCCTCTCTATTTATAATGGCAGTGCTGCCGAAATTGAATCAGTATATCTGTGCAGTATTCTCGACATGTTTCATTTGCATGTCTGCCTACCACTGGAGTCTTGGTGCACCCGAGACTGGAATGCCCATTTTTCACATTTCTGTGCCCGCAGGCATCCCCCTTCCCATATTTTTGCTGTGCAAAACAATTAACTGGCACTTCAGAAATTCAAAAGATACAGGGAGTGGTAGAGATTACCTGGGGTTACATGGAGAGTGAATTTGAGGGGATTACACCACAGTCCGGGTGATGGGATCACAGGGGGACATCAAGGGGTGTGAAAGGCAACAGGGTTCTCATGAAATAGCACAACCGTAGTGAACATATTCAATGGGACCCTGAAGAAAAGCATAACAGCAGTGAACATCATGAGTTTCACATATCACAATTACTGTGAGACAGTCAGTGGGATTAGCTTGTAGAAAAGTTGGCAGCTTGTATTGATTTTGAGTAGTGTCTATTAATTTATTTGTTTATTTCCTGGTGAAAATCAGACCCAAGGGTGTGTCAGAGCGCTGTACAAAGGTCAATACGTAATGCAGTTGAAAACAATACAAACAACAGCAAACAAGGCCATTGCCTTATAACTAGAGCTTAACCCCTTCCATGCTCATGACGAGCTCAGCTCGTCATGCTGCGCAGTGCTCGTGTGCGCATGACGAGCTGAGCTCGTCATGAACCCGTCCGCTTAATGAAACGCCTCGCACAGGGCGAAAATCGGCCGCGCATGGAAGCGGCTAAGGCTGTAGAAATACACAGGCGAGAGATGTCCCTTAACGAGGGGTCTCCTTTTTTCACTGCTGCAGAAGCTACCCAAAACTCTGTGGGATAGGACTCCGAGTCCATGACACACAGTCTGAGAAAGACTGTGCCAAGGTCCCCTGCTTCTTTAACCTGTTGTTTCAGTTCAGGTCCTTTAGGTTAGCTGTGAAAAGTCGCTTAACCTCTATATTCAGGCAATAAAAAAAGGCAAATGTTAAACTAGTTTTTTTGTTGTAGCAGAAGCAGTAAACCTCATTTCTAGAAATGAGCAAAACTACTTTTCTATATGATATTATTAGTGTTAGACTTGGCATCTTTTGGCGTGTTTCCCCTGACTTTTTGCTTTCTGACCTCCCGGTTTTGACTCTGTTTTTGCTGGTGTAATGATTCTGCGCACTTTCCTCACTGCTGTCCAGTGGGAAAGTGCAAGTGCTCCTGTATAAAATGTGTTATGGATTGGCGTTTCCATGATTGGCCTATTTGGTTTATGTGTCGGTCCCTTGTAAAGTGCACTGCGAGTGCCAGGGCCTATAGACCAAATGCTGTTGGTGGGCTGCAGCACTGGATTGTGCCACCCACGCAAACAGCCCGTAAAGTGTAACTCGGGCCTGCCATCGCAGAGCCTGTGCGCAGCATGGGGCTGCCATGTCGACTTGGCAAGTGCGCACACTTGCAAGTCCCTAAACCTTCCCTTTTCTACATATTAGTCACCCCTAAGGTAGACCCAAGGTACCCCTGTGGGCAGGGTGCGTTGTATGCGAAAGGTAGGACATGCCCTGGTGTGTGTGGCATGTCCTGATAGTGAATTACAGCCTAGTTCGTTTTTCACTATTGCAAGGCTACCTGTTCCCCATAGGCCAGAACGGGCAGTTTTGATTATTACAGCTTATAATCCTAACTGACCCCGGGAACATGGTAGAAATTCGAGTTTAGTATGCCTGGACTCAGAATGATAAAATGCATCTTTTAGTGAAGTTGGTTTTAACATTCTGTGTTTGAAAATACCACTTTTAGAAAGTGGGTATTTTCTTGTCTAACCATCCAAGCCTGCCTCTGTGAGGTTGTGTATTCCTTGTCTGGAGTGTGAGTGACAGGGGCTGGGGGATGCCAGGAGACAGGGTGAGTCAGCACAGGGCTGAATAGCAAGATCTACATGTAGATGGGTGGGAGGAGTTGCACCTGGGCCCTGAATAGGACAGTGCCTTCCCTCCACAATGCTGGCTCCACCTCCTGTGGTGCGTCTGATGTCCCTGGCCTACTCTCTGAAGGAAGGGAAGGAGACTTGTCAACAAAGTGCTCCAGAACTGGTTTGGACTAGGCAAAGGCCTCTCTGCCTTCAGAGAACAAAGGAATTTGGGATATAAATATTGGGGCCCTGACCCCATGAATTTAGATCTCGCTGGAATCAAGGAACCTGCCAAGACGAAGAGCTGGAAGAGCTGCCAGGAGGAGTACTGCCCCTTTGCTGTGTTGTTGCTTTGTTGGGTTGGCCTGCAGCTGCTGCTTCTGCCTTGGGCAGTGAAAGGAAGGAACTTTCTACAAACTTGTGCTGAGTATCTCCAAGGGCCTGGAACCGAGCTGGCCTCCTGTTAAGAAGTCTCAGGGACTGCAAAGACTTCACAAGCCTCTGGGTACTGCTTCTGGAACGCTGTTTCAGTTGCAACAGAGGAAGGGAACTGCAACCGACTCCGTCAACCGAATCCATCCCTGGCCGGTGACCTGTTTGCACCGCAGACCGCATCGGCCCGCTTCGCATCGCAACCCTGGTCTCACCGTGGGCGACGTCCGACGCCGCCAACACCGAGCCGCTGCTTGCACCGTGACCTGTAGGCACCGCAGTTCGCATCGCATCGCTTCACTGAACCAGCCGGACCCGACTGACGCGGTCGCTGCAACTGGCTCAACAGTCGTGACCGCATCGCATTTGGGGCACCGCTCGCACGTTTGCGATGCACCGCTCCGACTTGCACCGCTGTCCGACGCCAGCTCCCGCAGTCCGGCTTGGTCGCCTGCATCGCAACCTGTCAGCACCGCATCGAGCATCGTCTCACCCTGCATCGCACGCCTTGGACTCACCGACTCCGTCTGCACGACGCTCATCGAGCCGCTGCCTGCACCGCATCGAGGGACACCGCACCTTGCATCGCTCCGTCTTGCACCGCAACCGCGACGAACGCCGACCGGCTCGTACACTCCATACCAGCCACAACGAGAAAGGTACTGTGACCGAGTCTGTTCACGACTCTGCTGGCCCGTATCGACGCGGTCGGCTGGAACTATTAGACTCTGTGGTTTTCAGCATCGCGGTAGGCTCGGACGGAGCTACCGACTCGTACGAACTTTGTTTTTGAACTATTCCTGCAAAGAAGAAGTTACCTTATCAAGCATTCATTTTTAAAGTATAGTATTGTGGATTTTTGTCGTAATTGGTCTTGTCTTGAGTATATAAAATATTGGTTATTTTTCTAAACTGGTGTGGTGTCCGTTTGTAGTGCTTACACTGTATTACTGTTGGTTATGTGCAAATGCTTTACACACTGCCTCTGAATTAAGCCTGACTGCTCGTGCCAAGCTACCACGAGGGTGAGCAGGGGTTACTTCACGAGTGTAACACCCTTACCCTGACTAGGAAGAAGGGTCCCTACTTGGACAAAGGTGCAAGCCCTTGCCAACTAGAGATCCCATTTCTAACAATTAGGAAGCTGAGAAATCTGCAAAAACATTGATGCTGAACAAAGGACCAACAGGAGTGAGTGGTTGCAATCAGTTAAACCTATTTGTCAACTAGATACTTCCCATAAAATGTGAAGGAATGTAGAGTTTTAAGAGCTCACTAGGGAAGTTAGCATATTCACTCCCCTTCTCTTTTTAAATTTTGCCTACATCGCACATGTGCTGTCTTCAAAAGCTATTGTTTCTTTAAAAAGATGGGGCTTAGAGTCCTAACATTACTCACCTCTTTTTACCATTGGTTGGCTCCCACATCACTTGTGTTTCTTTACTTACCATTGGTCAGCACCTCCTCCTCGCCTAAGCTTCCTCCTAAGGTTTCTCTGTGTGTTCATGCCATGGAGCATGGACCAAGTACAGCTTCTTGTGGCCAGTGTTCCTCCACTGGATGCAGGCTCCTGCAGGTAATCTTTTTTTGCTTTCGAAAATCCATTCTTATTGAGAGCATGTCCAAAGTAACTCTCCTTCATCCTGCCTGTGTTTCCCAACCACCCTTGCCCTGTATTGTTTTTCACTTACTCCTGCCCTCCCTACACTCACTGAAGTGTTGCCCCTCCCCCTAAACCCCTCTCCTCTGTTTTCTTACATGTTGCACAGCAGCGCAGGCTGATGTGCAACATGGCTTAAAAGGATAAAAAAGTGCTATGACATAGTCAATGCTGGCTGCCGCAGAGTGTTTTTTTTTTTACTTTAAGCCATGTTGCACACCAGCAAAATCATTGACAAAGTCAGTAGATTTAGCATATGTGGAACCTATTGACTTTGCCAATGCTTGTTTGCATTCTTTGCCCCAGAATTATGCATTTGCTCAGAAGAGTGGATTGGAAGGAACATGAATCAGTCACCTCCTTCTTATAAAAACAAAAAAAAAGACATTTTGTAGAAACTAAGATATGCTTCAATGGACTTATGAAAGGATTCACTTTAGTTGAGAAATTGATCATATAGGATAAATGAGTCCTTGAAAACAAAAGCCTGTTGACACAGAGATCTGCAATGATTAAACACCTCCTAGGATGTTAATGTTTAGCTTTTGCATCAGATACTGAATGTGAGCATGATTTTATGAACAAGGCGGACATTTTGTAAATGCACCTGGTATCCTTAAGTAGCCTTTGCATGCCTATGAGAGCGAGGTGATACAGTAATAGAGACAACTGCTAGAGACAAGAATGGCTGCATCATGTACATCAGTGATGAGATAGAAGAAGATGGACTTAGGGTTTTCCATTAAAAAGAGAATAAAAGAGAGCATGAAAGAAATTGGGTTGCTGGTTGAGGGACTCAATCCTTGTCAGGGTGAAGTCACAAGCAAACCATAAGCTAACCTGTGCTCAACCCTCAGATAGCTTGGCACAGAGCAGTCAGGCTTAACTCTGAGGCAATGTGCAAAGTATTTTTGCAACACTTTAAACAGTAACACAGTGAAAATACACCACAAAATTATCCCACACCAAATTAGAAAAATAGAGTTGTCTTTTAATAAATAAAACCAGACGAAAATGACAAAAGTTCAATCAGTAGAACGTGAGATATGCAATTTTGAAGATTGAAAATAGGCCCAAAAAGCACAAAGCGTCAACTGTGGATATCGGGTTGCGCAGAACCGGGACTAAGTCACAAGTTCAACCCGTCCACGACGGAGCACGGGCCCGCTACAGGGACTCAGTTAGGGCCGCTGAACAAGATTACCATAAATCCTAGTTGCAGAGCGTTGTGAGGTCTCACATCGAGGATGCATCGCACAGCCGAGGCGATGCATCTGTTCCAAGGAGCTACAAAGCTGCGATGCGAGGTCCTGTGCTGTTGTAGAGGCTGCCGTTGATTAGAGATTTGCAGTGTGAGAGCCTGCATCGGGAATGTGTTGTGCCGCGCCAGATCCAACGTGGGTTGCGAGGTCGAAGCAGAGTCCTTGTACTGGGAAAATCCTCACCGCAGATGAGATGCTTTGGTTCTGCTGGATCCATAGATGGCCTGGCAGAGCAGCTTCGGGGCCACTACCAAGGGTCCAGGACTGGGGTGGCACCACTTGGCAGGGTAGAACACACAGTTGCATAGTCCAAGCACTGGTTACAGGAGACTAGCCCTCAGAGTCACTCTGGTGGTCCTTGAGTACAGGTTGCAGGTCTAGTCCTTCCCACCCAGGCAAGAGGACGGCACCCGTCCACACTCGACTGGGAATAGGGGCCAGGGACCCTGCCTCTCAAGCTTCTTACCGGCAGACATCACAGGAATGTTTTGCTCAAAATAAGAGGGGCAATTAATGCCAACTGCAGCCACTCAATGGCTGTCGCTAAGGCAGATAGCATGTGTAAGTACTGCCCCTATACTTTCTATACCGACCCTGTATCTGGGAAACCCCCTTTACATGATTCTGGAGGTAACATGTTTCTCCTTAACTGCAGGTCCCTCCCAGGGGATAAGTTAGATGTCTTCTCCCTCCTGTATGATAAAAATCCGGATGTTGTTTTCCTTACAAAAACATGGTTTTGTGAGGAATTAGGACCAGACATTGTCCAGGCCCTTCCTCCAGATTATCATATCATCCGGAAGGATAGAGAGGGGAGAAAAGACGGAGGGCTTGTCATTATTTTGAAAAACGAATTTAACTGTAGAACTGATTCCCTCACTCTCCCACACTGTGAAAGCCTTGTGTTTTCCATCTCCTTTTCCCATACTTCCACATATTTGGAAAACCTTAGTTTATCATCCCCCAGGTCCAGCCAGTGTATGGCAGAGGTTCTTGTGAGGTTGGCTCTAAAATCTACTCATCTCACTATCTTGGAAGATATAAATCTTCATTTTGATAACTCCAAGGTTTCACAAGTCTTCCGCTTTATGTACGATATCGTGACTAAGTTAGGGTCTACCACTCGGAAATCCGTCTTGCTCAGGCATCCTACTTTGAAACCAGGATCAATGAGGCCTGTGATCTCCCTAGAGAAATGTTCAAAATTACTACATTGTTGCTGGATTCTTCTTCCAACGCTCCTTTATCCGATCCCTCAATTGATAGATGTAATGCATTGGCCTCCTTCTTTAACTGGATATATATCTATCCTTTGAAAAAGTCAGTGGAAGCGATCATTTCACCCCTCTCAATATTACCAGGGTTAGTTGTCCCTCTTTCGTGGCCCAATTCCCCCCCTTTCATTGGAGGAACTTACTGATCTTTTTAGTAAAATTAAATCAGGATCCCCCCTTGACCTCCTAGGATTATTGCTCTTGAGCCGGAAATTATCTTCCCCATTCTGCTCAAAATGATTAACCTGTACTTGGATAACCTGTCCTTAGATACTGGGACTGTGCCTCAGTCCTGGAAACATGCAATGGTTGCTCACCCGCATTTTTTAACATCTATTTGCAACCACTAGCGGACATTGTAGCTCCTTTTGGGATGTCTGTAGTCTCCTATATGGATGACACCGAGCTGGTATTCTCACTTACTCCAGGTCCTGATACGTCCTTAGCTCATCTTGGAATCTGCTGGGAGCAGATAGCCAGCTGGATGAATCAATCAAGTTTCAAGCTCAATGGAGCTAAAACCAAATTAATGACTCTCGGGAATACATCCCCTGCACAATATGATCTGGACTGGCCTTCTCGCATGGGCCCCCGCGAATAAGTCAATTAAAAAAAGTCTGGGGATATGGATTGATGACTCCCTGACAATGGTAGCCCAGGCCACCAAAATATCAGCGAGCTGTTTTTGTCTGTAGCGGATGCTGCACAAGATTCTGCCGCCCCTCCCTCAGACTTAGGGGCCGAGTGGTAGTTCAGGCTTTAATTCTTTCCCACCTAGACTATGGCAACTCTATAGTCCTGGGTTCCCCCAAGTCCACCATTCAGAAACTTCAAGTGGTTCAAAATACGGCTGCATGCATGCTCCTGGGCATTCCCAGGTCCCAATCAGCCTAGAAGAGGCTTAGGGAGCTGCATTGGCTACCCATTACTAAAAGAATTGAATTTAAGTCTCTGTGCATTGCTCATAGAGTCCTACATGGGAAAGACCCTCCAATCCTTCAGCAGCTTGTCACCCATTATATTCCTAACAGAGCACTTCACTCCTCTAACCTGCACTTGGTCACTCTCCCCACAGTTAGAAGAGCCAGAAAAGGAGGCTGCTCCTTTAGCTTTAACGTCGCAAAGCTCTGGAATTATCTCCCCTTGTCTATTAGGTGTCTGGATTTCGAGCTGGACTTTTACAAAGCTATTAAAACCTGGCTCTTTTAGCCGTGCCTTTTTAGATACTTGAACCTACCTGAGTGGTGTTTTCCTGTGCATACTTCTCCACATAGCGCTGGAATGCCTGCAGCTCACCATGAGCTCTACAAATCTTTTTGCTTAGCATAGCATAGCAGGCAGCACAGCAGGCAGAAGTCCTTCAGGTCAGCAGTCCAGCAGAGTGGCAGCCCTTTCATCAGCACAGTAGTCCTTCTTCCTGGCAGAGGCTTCTACAGGTTCAAAGGTGTACTGAAGAGTTGGTGTCTGAAGTCCATTATTTATACCAGGTGCCTCCTTTAAAGTCTGAGAAGCTTCTAGAGGTTTCCCTTTGAGGTCTTCAGGTTTCCTTCCTCCTATACCCTGACTCCAGACTAACTACAAGGTGTATGCAGCCCTTTGTGTGGAGGCAGAACACATCCTATTCAAGTATAAGTAGGGCTGTGCTCAGCTCAGCCCTCCCATTCTGCCAGTGATGGCTCATTTAGCCACACAAAAGCTCTCTATTGTGTGTGGCTGTCTAGGAGGAATACACACAGCCCAATTGTCAGCTACACCCAGTTGAGGAACCAAATGGCTTAGAGATTAAAATGCAAACTTTCTAAAAGTTTCATTTTCAGAATTGACATTTAAATTCGACTTCACCATGAGTTAGAATCTTAAATTGGGATTCCAGAGGCACCAACTTGAAGGGATTATCGCTTCCCATTTGGAAATTGCACTTATAAAATGTAATAAGGCAAGTCCAAGGTTAATCAATGGTAGCGCTAGGCCTTGCAGTAGTGAAAAATTAATTTAAGGGGTTTTCACTACCAGGACATGTATAACTTAAAAGTACATGTCCTACGTTTTAAATAAATTGCAGCCTTTAGGCTGTTTGGGGCCTACCGTAGGGGTGACATATATGTATTAAAAAGAAAGGTTTGGGCCTGGCAAAAGCCTAAACAGCTCAGGCAAAAGCCTAAACAGGCCAGGTCAAAATGTCAGTTTAAAACTGCAGACACAGGCTGCAATGGCAGGCCTGAGACATGTTTGAAGGGCTACTTAAGTAGGTGGCATAATTAGTGCTGCAGACCGGCTAGTAGCATTTCATTTACATGAGTACATGTAGTGCACTTTACTAGGAACTTAGAAGTAAATTAAATATTCCAATTGGGTATAAGCCAATATTACCATGTTTTAGGGAAAGAGCACAAGCACTTTATACCAGTGGTCAAGTGCACAGAGTCCTAAAGCCAACAAAACAAGGTCAGAAAAAGTGATGGAGGAAGGCAAAAACTTTGGGGATGACCCTGCAGAAAGGGCCATCTTCAACAGCTGTATGCAAGTGTGTATGTATGTGTTTATGTGGGATTTGTATATGTAAACGTTGCCAAAAGTACAAGATCACAGACAAAGATACAGTTAGCAAGTGACTGGAGAGGAAGCTCAGTTCTAAAAGTTGAGTTGGACTGTTACATTGTTGTGATGTACTGTTCTTCATAGTGCAGTCTCTTTCCTCTAGTCACTGTGCTGCTTAACACCTGGGGGTATCATGTGGAAGTAGCAGGTGTCTCCTAGAAGGGTCACTATTTGGAGAAAAAAGACACACCGCACAATAAACAACCAGGTGGACAGAATATGCAAAGCAGAGAAGATTTGAGACAACCTGGCACTTATAAAATCTTGTGCAGCATAACAAAAACAAAATCATTACAGAACTTTCATTACTGACAGTAGGAAATTGGTTAATGGTTGAAGGGGATGAAACCCTACTAAAGAAGCAACAACAATTCTTGTCAGGGTGAAACACAAGCAAGCCCCAAATTAAACTGTGATCAACCTCTGGTAGCTTGGCACAAAAGCAGTCAGGCTTAACTTAGAGGCAATGTGTAAAGTATTCATGCAGCATTTCAAACAGTAATAAAGTGAACAACACAAGAAACCCCCCATGCTGAATTAGAAGAATAGAGTGAAATGAAATAAATTAATTGAGACCAACACAACAAAAACCTGTAGAACCAGAGATATGCAAATATAAAGATTAAAGTGAGAATAGTGCCTGAAAGCACAAAGCGCCAACTGTAGTTATTGATTCGGTCCAGACAGGGGCAAAGTCACAGATTCAGGCTGACCGTGATGGAGCGCTAGCCAGATACAGGAATCAAGTTAGGCCCGCTGAATGAAGTAATTTAAATCCGGGTTTGCGGAGCATTGCAAGATCCTGTGTCCAGGATACATCATGCAGCAGCAGTTCCGAGGAGCTGCCGTGCTGTAATGCAGAGTCCTGCATAGTTGTCAAGGATGCTGTTGACATTGGGCTTGCGATGCGAAGTCCTGCGTCAAGAATACATCGTGCAGCAGCGGTTCAGAGAAAGCTGTGGGGCTGCAATCCGAAGTACTGTGACACCGCCGAGGGAGCTGTCGATAACGGGCTTGCAATGCGAAGGCTGTGTTGAGGATGTGACGCGCAGCAGTGGTTCCAGGAAAGCTGCGGGCTGCGATGCAACATCACGTGTCAGTGATGTGTCATGCAGCAGCGGTTCCAATGTGGTTGTGAGGAGATGCATTACGCTGCATCGGTTCTCCTCACAGGACCACAGCTGGGCTGGCAAAGCACCTTCAGGCCCACTTCCAAGAATCCAGGACTGAGGTGGCACCACTTGGGAGGGTAGGACTCATAGAAAACAGGGTCCAGATGCTGGGTTCAATGGGCTTGGAGCCTTTTCTGTCCCCGAGGTGCTGATCAGGAGGGCAACCAACTAGTCCTTCTCTGGTGGTCCTGGATGTACGATGCAGGTCCAGTCCTTGCCACTCCTGCAGCAGGGCAGCAATCATTCAAACAATCAGTAATCTTACAGAGCGCGACTACTCACTCATGAGGCTCTCAAGGTGCTGAGTGGGGGGTGGGTGGGTCTGCAGTTCAGTCGAAGAGCCAGGTCTTCAGGTCCTTCCTGAATTGCAGAAGCGATGGTGATTGCCTGAGGTGCAGAGGCAGGGAGTTACAGGTCTTCGCAGTGAGGTAGGAGAAGGATCTTCCTCCAGCCGTGGTCTTGCGCATCTGTGCGATGGTGGCCAGGGCCTGTTGGGCAGAGCAGAGATGTCTGGTGAGAGTGTAGAAGGAGAGGCAGTGGTTGAGATTTGCCGGTCTGGCATTGTGGAAGGCTTTGTAGGTGTGCGTGAGAAGCTTGAAGGTGATTCTTTTGTTGACAGGTAGCCAGTGAAGGTCTTTCAGGTGGCTGGTGATGTGGTTGTGGCGTGGGATGTTCAAGATGAGTCTGGCGGAGGCATTCTGGATGGCCTGCAGTTTTATTTGGAGTAGCAGTCCTTCTTGCAGAGCAGCACAGCAGTCCTTCTGAGTCTTCCACAGGTCCAGAGGTGTACTGGAGAGTTGGGTCTGAGGGTCGAATATTTATACCCCTGGCCACTTTGACAAAGGAGAATGTTCTGGAGGTTTCCGCCCCAGAGGCATCTGGAATGCCCTGCCTCCTTGCCCTGGCCCCAGCTTTTCTTTGGTCACAAAGACTAGTGTCAAGCCCTTCGTGAGTGCACTCATGCAGAGGCTTTGTGATGTGCAAGCGTGGTAGATGACATCTCTGCCCCCCCATCAAGTCAGAGATGGCCCATCCTGCCAACGCCTATTCACCCTTTTTCTCAATTTTTAGTAGCAATACACAAAGACCAACTGTCAGCTACACCTAGTCATGTGACCCAGGATACACTCTGCAGGACAAGAAAATGCCAACTTTCTAAATTTCAGAAATGTGAACTAAAATCAAACATTAGCAGAAAAGAGGGGTTTAAATTACAAATCTTTAGCTGCCAAACTCGAGATTCTTACCTGCTCCCAATTAAAAGTTATCACTTATTAAATGTAATAGGTTAACCCATTGTTATCCTATGGGTGAAATAGGCCTTGCAGCAGTAAAAAATTAACGTAAGAGTTTTTCACTACCCGGACATGTGAAAGTTAAAAGTACTTGTCCAACATTTAAAATACAGTACACCATACTCTAGGTCTAGGGCCTACCCAAAGGGTGACTTAGATGTATTAAAAACGAAGGTTTAGGCCTGGCAAAAGATTTATTTTGCCAGGAGATAATGGCAATTTGAAAATGCCAACCCAAACTGCAATGACAGGCCTGAGACATGTTTAAAAGGCAACTTAAATGGGTGGCACAATTAGTACTGCAGACCCACTAGTAGCATTCAATTTACATGCCCTGGGTACATGTGGTACCACTTTACTAGGGACTTAACAGTAAATATAAATGTGCCAATTGGGTGTACTCCAATGTTGCCATATTTAAAGACGAAAGCACAAGCATTTTAGCACTGGTCATCAGTGGTGAAGTGCACAGAGTCCTAAGCCCAGCAAAAATGAAGTCAGCAAAAAAAGAAGGGTTGAAGGCAAAACTTTGGGGGAAAACTGCACCAAGGATGTCAGGTCCAACACTGACCATAATGAGTGAGAAGAGACAGACCAAAACAGTAATCACTTTGACGATATTTTGTGCTTAGCAGAGAACACAATATGAGTGAATGCCTTGCTGATCCGTGGACTGTGTAGTCTTCTTTATCCTCAGCCTTCAATTAGTCATCAATAGCGTGTTTTCACTGCAATTAATGCTTAGAAAAGGTGCACGTGGCAGCTGACCCACAGGATGTCCAAGATTCTTTGGACTCTCTCTGCAAATCCCTCATACCTTCTTCCACAATGGTATCTAGGTATGGAACAATTGTCTAATAATATGTTTTTCTGCATAGACAAGCAGCATCTCTAAGCCCAACACTCTTCAACATCTACATGGCACCCCTCGTAGGCATCATCAGAGTCCTCAGGCTCTACATCATATTTTACGTCGACAACACGTAGCTGATCCTATCGCTGACAGACATTGCCAACACCACCTGAAAAAACTTCAGAAACTGAATGACCAGCGTGGCAGACTGCATGAAATCGAATGGCCTAAAGCCCAACACAGACAAAACAGACAAAACAGATGTACTGATCTTCGGAAGCAAGAGCTCACCCTGGAACTCCTTCTGGTAGCCAGCAGAACTTGAACCCATGCAAATCCCATCAGAACAAGCTAGAAACCTAGGACTCATCCTGAAAAATAAACTCAGCATGACATATCAGGTAAACACCTTCACCACCCCTTGCTTCCTCATCCTACGAATGCTATGTAAGATCTTCAAGTGGCTACCCCAAGCCACCAGAAGTACTGTCACTCAAGCCCTCATCATGAGCAGGTTGGACTACAGCAAACCACTCTACACCAGAATCCCAACCCACCTCACACAGACGTTACAGACCATTCAGAACACCACCGTCAAACTCATCTTCAACCTCTCTTGCCACACCCACATCTCACCTCACATTATTATTATCATTATTATTATTATTATGAGCTTGGAAAGTGTGCAGCTACCCATAAGGGTCTCCCGGCGCTGGACGTAGGTGGCAGCAGTTGCAACAGTAGCTAACAACAACCGCAGGAAGCAGAAGCAATCAGGCATGACGGCTAAAAGGCAGTGTCTTCACATTCTTACGAAAGATAGGCAGGGAGTAACAATTCCTAAGAGAGGAGCTCAGAGAGGGCCACTCACTCCCCATCCACAAACGCTGCCAATTCAAGCTGCTCAACCACGCGTTGAAGGCCCTCCACAACATTGGACCTTCCTACCTCAACCACCGCCTACACTTCTACCAACCAACCAGATAACTGCGATCTACATCTCTCTCTCTCTCTCTTTCTCTCTCTCTCTCTCTCACTCATATCCCACACATCCACAGAAGCATAACTGGATGTTGTGTTTTTTCCTACAACGCTGCAAGACCTGAAACAACCTCCTCCAACACATTAGGACCTTTACCTCACTATTTGACTTCTACAAGAAGCTTAAGAGCTGCCTCTTCAGCTAACCCTGCGGATCTCCTTCAGATGATCCACTCCTACTCTCCCTCGACTTATACACCTGCTCAAGCACCTGGATATCCTCACGGGTGACAAGCGTGCTCAGCAAATCCATATAACGTACCATAACATGCCTTACCATACAATTACATAACATAACATAACACATAACATTAGTTATGCTAAATTGAAATCTCTCTTGCACAATGCTCATCTGATCAGGAAAACATTCTACTTGTGCTCTATTCTTAAGGTAATGAGGAGTACTGAGGAAGGTGAGCATACAGGACTGCCAAGCCTCCTCCATAAAGACAAACAAAACAATCCAGAATTTCTAGATACAGTTGGGGTGAACCAACTCCCATTTATAAATGCAAATTAAAAAGTGAATATTGAGTTACTAATTGCTGTCACCCATTTAACCAAGAGGAGAACCGTTATACAATATTTGGAACTGCAATTTCTTCTTACCCCAGACTTCATTAGGCGCAATTTTTCTCTTAACACCCTGTCTCTGGGGGACTACAATGATGGACAATTTGAACTGTCTGGAACATTTGCTATCTTCTTCTATTGGTAGAGACCGAGGGTCGCATTATGAGACATATGCTAACTTCTGATATGTGTGATAACTATTGTTATGTATCAGTGTTAGAAATGTGGTTTCTGATTGGCTAGGGTATGCACCTAAGCCAGGCAGAACCCACAACTCTAGTCAGGGTAAGTAAGTTATACACCTAAGATAACCCCTGCTCACCCCCTTGGTAACTTGGCACAGAGCAGTTAGGCTTATCACAATGCGTAACGTATCTGTATACACACACAGTAACACAGTGCAAACACTACAAAAGCACTCCACACTAGTTTAGAAAAATAGCCAATATTTATCTAACTCAAACAAGACCAAAATGACAATAATCCAAAATACACAAATAAAGATATCACTTTTTAAAGATGATCTCTTAAAAATAAAACAATAGCTCCAACCGGGGCTATTTGGTCACGGTTTATGTTGACGACTCCACAAAGTCAGTCCGACCTCAATGGAGCGAGGGCTGGTTATGGAGTCGGGCAGACCTCAGTACAGTACCTTGGAGGTGTTGTGAAAAACAAAGACGATGCAAGACACAGAGGAGGTGAGGCGTAGTGGAGGCCGGTGCGGCGTCAGCTCCTTACTGTTGCAAGGGAGGTGATGCGTTGGTTCCTTACTGCTACAGGGGAGGTGATACTGCAGTTGTTTGGTGCGGTACCTCGGTTCCTTACTGTGGAGCAGCGTCGATGAGGTGTCGGGAGTCAAGCCACAAGGCTTCAGTTTCTGCAGCATCAATGTCAGACCAGGCCACAGCATTGGAGTCAGACCGATGCAACAAGGACTTCGGTGGTGCGGTGCTCAAGAATCGTGTAGTGGCAGTGCTTCGAAGGCACTGCGGTGTTGTCGGACCCTGTGGTGCAAGTTGCGGTCAGTGCATTGAGCGGGACCACGACTCCGGTTCAGCAGCGGCACAGCATCAGAGTTCCAGACAGGCACCTGTTCCAAAGTCGATCGGCATCGATGTCTTGGTTTCTTCTTAGTAGCACCCAACAACTCTGTCATGGCAAGTAAGATCTGGGGAAGTATTATGGAAAGTGCCCCAGGTGCGCAACGGGACACCCAAATACCGATACACTGGTAATCAAAGCTTTAGTTGGGTAATAGCCGTGCTAAAAGAGACGGATCCTGCATTGGACGTGGTGGCATTGACTTTCCTGACAAAAATGCAATCTATTGCAAAAACTTGGGAACATTATGAGTAAAAGACAACAAAACCAACCAAAATGCAACACAACTACGAACGTATGCAATGATTTTTTGGAGAAATAAAATCAAGAACAATCCTTTGAAAAATCTAAAAACTGTATTTAAAATATTACAGGGATAATTGAATTGAAGCATGACAATACACTAAAAATAGTTTGGCTTACGTTTAACTTTTTTGGCATTCTTTTTTATTAGTGATAGCTGCAATTTTGCACATGGATTGCATGACAGTTCGACGGGCGAGGGGGGAGGTATGTATACTGGTTGACATAGTTTGAACCGGTGTCAGAAAATTTTGGACCAAAGCTGGTCCAAAATTTGCATGCCCCATGACACTTTGATAATACAAAGCACAGGGGTATGGGGTAATGATGACTGCACTTATCTCAGTGACAGGGTTAAATGTAATTTCCGTTGATTGGGTGCTAAGGATCTGAGGCTCAATACCCCTAAACCTCCTGGGATGCAATATCCCTCACAAATACAAAGACAACATGATCCAGCACTCCAGAAATAATACACAGTTCAAAAAAATGTCAATACAGGAAATCAGATAAATTCATTCAGTAGATGTCGTTTCAAATGTTTTCTTTATTCAAAATCTTCTTAAAAAACGACCGTAGTCAACGCGTTTTGTCCCAAAAGGGACTTCTTCAGGGCAAGAGTAACGAAGTAAATCTTTTCCATGTATAACACGGGTATGTACACCGTGTTCCTTCTGTTACTAATCTGTTACTAATCTTAACGCGGTCCCATTATCACAAGTAAGTGTCAAATGAACCTCATACAGTCTAGTACATCCTCTTTACAATAATTTTTCTCTTTTTACTATCTTTTTGTATAGCCAGTTGCCATGACACTTTGGTATTACAGAAATGGCCACAGAGGCTTGTGTGACCCTTTCTTTAATACAGATAGTGCTGGCACATATATAATGCCAGCGCTATCACCAGAGGGTGTTCACTCATTTGCATGGGGCGTGGATGAATCCCTTTGCCTCTGCACCTGCGCCGTATTATAGACACGGATGCAGAGACATAGAAGCTGTCAGGAGGCGCACTGACAATGGGCACCCTGATAGCAGCTTGCAGGAGGGGGGGAAGGGGGTCCTATGGACACCCCCACAAATCCCCTTGCAGGCGGGTGCAGTCACTCACTGCACCCGCCTGCAAGGGGATCTCTAATCTCCCTTAAAAGTGCAGGCGGGTTGCTGCCTACACTTGTGAAACATGGATCGGCTGCATCAAAGTCGCTCCGTTTTTCACTTGAATGCACTGCCCTGGGGTCAGCACGAGTTTGCGGCTGCCCTGGACGCAGCACATTTAATGTAATAGGGCACACTTTCCCTGATAGCGCCTGGAGCACCTGTTTTAAGGTGCACCCTGCGCAAACAGGAAAGGTGTGCCCTGTGTATAATAGGGACCCAGGTATCTCTTCCTTAAATTCAAACATAGTCACTCTGCTTGTGTCTGGATCCTGTGGAGTTTCAGTGCTTTCTTCCTTGTTGCCTCGTATGTAGAAATTATTGCAGTAGTAAGGATGAGGTAGAAGTGTGCTCTTGTGATTTATATGAGCTATTCGGGTCACAGCGGTGGCAGCACCCTCCCAAGCATCACAAGCTCTGGTTAGTTTGTGCTGGTCCTTGCAGGTGGTGGGCACCAGCACTAATTTTTAGAATCTTGGACTTATTTGCATCATCAGACTTTGAGCAAGACATTGAAAAGCCGAAAAGAGAAAAATAAGGAAGTAAAAGACAGGAAAACAGTGCCAAGGTGAGAAATCAGGGATGGAAATAACATGCAAATGTGAGATAGAGAGGCAGGAAGTGGAAGGTGGTAGAAGAAAGAGGCATAAGTGGAATGAAGGTTAGTCAGCCTTGTCATACTGATGGCGATTGGCAGTGCCACAAGTTGGTATTTGGTGTTTTTCGTGGTTGCTGTGATCTGCTGGTTAAATGTGAGGCCTTATTTCAAGAAGATTCCAAGCTCCACAACGTTTTTCATTGGTGTTAGGGCTTCTTTCAGCGTTGTCGGTCAGTTGATTGGCAAGGTGGTATGTTGGTGTTAGACCCATTAAGGACTAGATAGATCTCAACAAGGGTTGTCGTAAGTGTTCCCTGATTTTCTTCTGATGTTTGGGTTGTTCCCTGGTCAAAGATGAATCCGTGTGTCATAAGTGTACCTCTAAGAGTTTAATAATTATAACCCAATCACATGCTTAAAGGGATACATATGGGCCTTGAGTACAAGTGCCTCAAATCCGACACCCATGCATACAACGGGTGGGCGTTGAATGAGTAAGATTGTAAAACAGGACAGTCCGATTTTTTCCCTAATACATTTTCGCAGGTCAAACGGGCTCATATATTCCAGATGAAAAATGCCCACTAAATATCAGGACGTGAGGATTTTGGTGATACAATAACAAAAATCCCATATTATTTCCCTTTTGAACGGTAAAACTGATTATAGACGTTATTTATTGCATCCATTGAATAATGGTGCAAGAAATAACACCCAAATATCGAGACACTGGTAATCAAAGCTTTAGTTGGGTAATAGCAGTGCTAAAAGAGACGGATCCTGCATTGGACGTGGTGGCATTGACTTTCCTGACAAAAATGCAATCTATTGCAAAAACTTGGGAACATTATGAGTAAAAGACAACCAAAATGCAACACAACTACGAACGTATACAACGATTTTTTGGGCGAAATAACATCAAGAAAAATACTTTGAAAAATCTAAAAACTGTATTTAAAATATTACAGGGATACACGAATTGAAGAATGACAACACACTAAAAATAGTTTGGCTTAGTATAACTTTTTGGCGTTCTTTTTTATTAGTGATAGTTGCAATTTTGCACATGGATTGCATGCCAGTTCGACGGGGCGAGGGGGGGAGGTATGTATACTGGTTCATATAGTTTGAACCGGTGTCAGAAAATTTTGGACCAACGCTGGTGCAAACATGACATCTTCATTCACCAACTGATACAAATTGTCATCAACAGCAACTTTTATTTTTTCAAAGGTTTGCTTTTTTAAAGGACGGTGCAAGACCTCACTGGTGCAAAGTTACCCAGTGCAGGTGCAAACTTTGTAATGATTTTTCATGGTTTTTGATGATTTCTAGGATTAATCGTTTGTACCTATGTGTGTGTTTATTGATTCCTCCTTCACATATGTTGGTTTTTTCCAAAGTAGAGTTTAAGAAAAAAAGAAGAACGACTTTTTATGCAAGACTTGCAAAACTGTGGGGCAGATTTACGAGCCCCCTGCGCCACCAGTACGTCGCTTTTCGTGACGTACTGGTGGCGCAGGGGGCTGCTCCATATTTACAAGGAGAGGAAAAGCCACCCTGCGTGACTTTTCCTCTCCTTGTAATACAGCCCCTTCACACGCAGCACTTTGCGGTGAAGGGGCGTTCCATGGGTGTTGCTGTGGGTGTTCCCACGCAACACTCATGGAACAAGACACATCTCCAGAATTACGAGAAATCGTAACTCTGGAGATGCGTCTGAAAGCTACGCCACCCTAGAGGTGGCGTAGCGAGAGCACCGAGGAGAAATGTTTTCATTTCTCCTCGTTTTTCCTCTTTCAATGCGTGCTGCATTCTGCAGCACGCATTGAAAGAGGAAAATGGTTGTAGTGATTGTTTTTGTGCAGGAAGGTTCCCCTTCCTGCACAAAAACAATCTCCCCACGACGCACGCATCCTTGCACCATGGTGCAAGGGTGCCTGCGCCGGCGCCTGGCTGCAGTTTGTGCGCCAGCGCAAGGGGATGCACAAGGATGCGACATATTCTTGTAAATATGTTGCATCCCTGTGCTTCAAAACTAACGCAGCGCGGCACAGCAAAATGACTTGCTGTACCCCGCTGCGTTAGTTCAACGTAAATCTGCCCCTATGTGTTTACTTCCCTAAGAGCGAGCCTGTTCTATCTCAAGTCCCTGTCTCGTGTTTTCAAAAACCACTTTGTCGGTAATATACCATTTGGGTAATTGCCATAGGGAGACTGCAAAACCCCAGATTGCTGATTTTACAAGCAAGACTTTTTGTGTACCAGGAATCTAGTTGTGCAAGACAGCAGAGGTGACTGGCGAGAAGTGGATACATATAAGCACATCGATGACTTGTGAACCAGACCTCACTTGTGAACCAGACCTCTGATGCTCATTGAGTCGCAGTTTTCTAGGCAACAGTCGTATAGTTCGTCATTACTTTCATGTGACTGTGGCAAAGAAGGAACCGTGAGTCACAAACAGATGTTACCCACGAGTCTTTCGTGGCACACTGCCACTGTCGAAAATAAAATGTCAGCACTAGCCGGTCTGTAAGACCTAAATAAAGCCACTCATTGATGTCAATTGGACGTGTTCAAGGGAAGATGTTGCATTATCTGTCCCTTATGTAACCAATGCTGCCCTTGGCCTCAGAGGTCATATAGGCAAGGTCAGGAACATAAAGAAGCAGGACAGTTTACTTTCTGTGCTGTGCACTGTCATCCTAAATCTAGTGTCTCTACAGCAAATAGGAGCGTGATGTCACTTCCCATACTCCAACTTGGTGGATTGATAGCAAAGAAGCCAATATTAGTACTTGCAATGCTTGTGTCTTCACACAGACAATGGAGTTCAATCTTCCTGCTATTTAAAGTAGAACCTCATTTACTGTGCTGAGGTAAGAATACAATTGTCCAAATTTGCTATCACTCACACAATGGAGGGCTGCATCAGAAATTGCAGCACTGCATTTGTGATTAAGAAAAATGGTCCAGCACCAACTCTAGTAAGAGTCACATTCCAATCGTGTAATTGCTGACAGAGTTCGCTCAAAAATAGAGTTTAAGATGACGCTAAGCAAGGTAGTGTAGTGCAAATGTGAAGGATTGCTGTCGTTCGTGGAAAGTAAACTCCAGGTGCCCCATTGACTAAAACTTGTGTGAAGATGACTGACAAGATATAAGATATGTAAAATAGATACGTTTCAAGGAGGAATGAAACCTTCCACAAACAAGACAGCACCAGTTCTACCATTTCATTCTGGTAGATACAGTTTAGTAGAAATTTGTTTGCCACCACTGAAGCACAGCCTATACGTGCATCTTTATTCATGTGTTTCTGGGTTTTTTAGCAGAAAGTGTAGTATAGATTGTGGGTCCATTGTTGAAATCTGCTAAGTTAGCATGAGCTTCACTGCCATGAGGCTGCTTTTGCGCACAACACTGCATGCATAGATTTCGCAAGATTCTGTTTGTGCCCTTTTCCATGAGAACTGTCTGCTTTTCGCGTTCTCTGCCATGCTCTGAGGTTTAGTCTGCACACGATGTACAAGGTCGATCAACAATGCCCCTTGTTATTCTGTTCTGGTCAGTCCCTCGCACCTAGACATAACATGACACACAGCTGCACTACTGGAAATCGTGTGTTTTAATACTGCAAGCGAAGCATGTGGTTGGGGCACTTGGAGAGACACCTTTCCGGAGAGAAGAGCTGTGTTTGTCCTGAGATGTAAACCTTTCATCTAGGCCTTGAGGTATGGGGTCTGCTGACAAAGCCCAGAGGTCTTCTTTTTTATAATAAACTATTTCTTACCACGGGAGGGTGGTTAGGTATTGTAGCCCTTTTCCACTGTCTTTATAAAATGATATCCCCGTTTGTATTCTATGGAATTGTGACAATGCTGACTATATTGTGTTTATGCATTTTGCTGCTAGTAATGGCACGTGTACTGTACCATAGAGCGTGTTAGTTAAAATAAACATTTTAAACTATACCGCAACTCTGATTACTCGCATTGTGGACAGGTATGAGTGAGTGAGCGAAAGAGTTGTCTGGCTCTCGCGATTCCTGAGAGAGTCGGGAGTGTCGTGTTCTGGGTTGTCTAATCAGTGGTAGCTCCGCTGTTAGTCGGAGAACGAATGAGACACTATAGCTAGTCGGTTTGGGATTTTGGGTACTAATGTGATAGGTTGGTACACCCCTATTCGCTGAGGTCCTGTTTTCCTGCGCATAGTTCTGTATATGTGCAGAATCCCTGCAACATGGCGCGGCCAACGTTTGGTCTGGTTCTTATCTGCGAGACGCTTGAGTAGTGCTTGTGCTTGTCCACAATACTCTCACTTTTGTCTCGGGAGACAGCTGTGACGGTGTAACCTCCTATATTGATGTTTTTATAGGTTCTTTCAAGCTTGAAGTTTAAATTAAGCCCAGGCGTAGTTTGCGTAGTAGCACTTCACGTAGCTACGTGAAGTACAGCTTCAACTACACGTAGCTATGCAAATTGCGTAGTGCGTAGCTGTGTGCTTGACTGCACTGTACAATAATTACCAAAAGCAAACTTGTACAGTGCAAGTTAAGATAAAATAAATATCTCTGTCTTTATATGCTAAAAATGCATATAGTCATTTCACTAAAGTGAAAACAAAAAGTTAAACAGCAGTGAGAGAGGTGATGATTTTGGTATCCTCACTAACTTAGGGAGAGAACCAACAACCAAGCAGATGTCTTGAAAACAAAAAGCACATCTTATTGAACGATTCCTCCTAGGACCACCCCAAGCACAGTTATGGGCAAAAATACAATCCCAACCAAAGGCCCTGCAAAGCATTATGGGACGAGATTAGCAGTGGGCAGTGAATATTATAGTGTCCAATATCAAAATAATTCTACAAAGAGCTGCAGTTCAACTAGTCGTTACTAGGTGTCGTCCCTCAAGAGTGAAATGCAAAAGTATTGAAAACCTTTCATGAAGCTTTTGCATTTGACTCGTGAGGGACGCACACCCAGTGACGACTAGTTGAACTGCAGCTCTTTGTAGAATTATTTTGATATTGGACACTATAATATTCACTGCCCACTGCTAATCTCGTCCCATAATGCTTTGCAGGGCCTTTGGTTGGGATTGTATTTTTGCCCATAACTGTGCTTGGGGTGGTCCTAGGAAGGAAGGGACCACCATTGAATCGTTCACATGATATGCTTTTTGTGTTCAAGGCATCTGCTTGGTCCTCGCTAACTTAGGAGAGAACCAAGCAGATGTATTGAAACAAAAGCACATCTTATTGAATGATTAGGTGGTGGTCCCATCCTCTTAGGACCACCCCAAGCACAGTTATTGGCAAAAATACAATCCCAACCAAAGGCCCTGCAAAGCATTATGGGACGAGATTAGCAGTGGGCAGTGAATATTATAGTGTCCAATATCAAAATAATTCTACAAAGAGCTGCAGTTCAACTAGTCGTTATTAGGTGTCGTCCCTCAAGAGTGAAATGCAAAGTATTGAAAACCTTTCATGAAGCTTTTGCATTTGACTCGTGAGGGACGACACCCAGTGACGACTAGTTGAACTGCAGCTCTTTGTAGAATTATTTTGATATTGGACACTATAATATTCACTGCCCACTGCTAATCTCGTCCCATAATGCTTTGCAGGGCCTTTGGTTGGGATTGTATTTTTGCCCATAACTGTGCTTGGGGTGGTCCTAGGAGGAAGGGACCACCATTGAATCGTTCACATGATATGCTTTTTGTGTTCAAGGCATCTGCTTGGTCCTCCCCTAGGTTAGGGGGACTCCAAAATCATCACCTCTCTCATTGCTTGATATTTTATTGTCAAAATTCATTTTTGTGAATTGGTTATATGCTTTTTAGCATAAAAAATTGCTTTATCAAAGCATTTGAAGGAGTTTATTATTAAGCCTGTGCGTAGCTGTGTGCTTGACTGCACTGTACAATAATTACCAAAAGCAAACTTGTACAGTGCAAGATAAGATAAAATAAATATCTCTGTCTTTATATGTTAAAATTGCATATAGTCATTTCACTAAAGTGAAAACAAAAGTTAAACAGCAGTGAGAGAGGTGATGATTTTGGTATCCTCGCTAACTTAGGGAGAGAACCAAGCAGATGTCTTGAAAACAAAAAGCACATCTTATTGAATGATTAGGTGGTGGTCCCATCCTCTTAGGACCACCCCAAGCACAGTTATTGGCAAAAATACAATCCCAACCAAAGGCCCTGCAAAGCATTATGGGACGAGATTAGCAGTGGGCAGTGAATATTATAGTGTTCAATATCAAAATAATTCTACAAAGAGCTGCAGTTCAACTAGTCGTTACTAGGTGTCGTCCCTCAAGAGTGAAATGCAAAGTATTGAAAACCTTTCATGAAGCTTTTGCATTTGACTCGTGAGGGACGACACCCAGTGACGACTAGTTGAACTGCAGCTCTTTGTAGAATTATTTTGATATTGGACACTATAATATTCACTGCCCACTGCTAATCTCGTCCCATAATGCTTTGCAGGGCCTTTGGTTGGGATTGTATTTTTGCCCATAACTGTGCTTGGGGTGGTCCTAGGAGGAAGGGACCACCATTGAATCGTTCACATGATATGCTTTTTGTGTTCAAGGCATCTGCTTGGTCCTCCCCCTAGGTTAGGGGAACTCCAAAATCATCACCTCTCTCATTGCTTGATATTTTATTGTCAAAATTCATTTTTGTGAATTGGTTATATGCTTTTTAGCATAAAAAATTGCTTTATCAAAGCATTTGAAGGAGTTTATTATACTCCTGCTACGCTACGTTTATTAGCACAGTTATTCACTCTGCTACGTGCAATTTGCGTAGTGCGTAGTAGCACAAACTTTGCATGCTTCGTGAGCGTAGCAAAGTATAATGCCCAGGGTTAGTTTAAATAAAAGGTTTCTCTCTTTATTCTTAACCCATTGTTGTGCTGCCGCTTATTGAGTTGTTCTTCTTTGCTTTTCAAGATGGCGGTTAACATCCCGCCACCTAGTTGCGCACCGCTCAGGACTCATTTGACTCTACATGGGGTCCCTGATGCGGGTGTTGTGCTGATTTTTGTAGTAGAAGCGGATCCAGGATACCGCTTAGAAGTGTTTTACTCTTGGGTCACCTTTCCGGCGGTGGACGGAGCAGATAATCTGTTTCATGAATACACTGCCGCGGCTGTTCCTAATGCGTATCAGCCCTATCGGACTCTAGAAGTTCCGCTCACAGCTTGGCAACACCGAGTTTGGTTTAATGGCGCCCTTCCTCACCCACTCACGCAGGTCCGTTTAGGTCCTTTATCAATAGATCGGGCCATATGGCCCGTTTTGGCTGGGTATACCCCTCACCCGCGTGAGCTTACAACAGCTACGCTGGCAGAACTTCGCGTGTTACACACTTCTTTAATACGCGTGCATAGAGCTGTTATTCAGTTCATGTCACGCAACTACCAGGTGGGACCGCCTGGTGTTGCTGTGCAGCCTGCTGGACCTGCTGGTATAACCATCAGTCCTGTCATGGTTAATTTCGTAATGGTCAAGCGCCCACAAAATAAGGATGATTTACCTTATTGGCTTGCTGAGAAATTTGGACAGCTTGAAGCTGTTTTTCCCAATACAAATCCTGTGGAGAAACACAGGATATTGATGATAAGTTTGCCTAAAGACTTGCTTCCTGAAGTGGCTGATTGTGACACCTGGGGCAGGGTGTTTTGCAGCCGTATATTCAACGTGTTTCGGCATTCCCTCTATGACTGTACTCCCCCCTGTGATTAAACGTGTTCAGGATGAACACTGTGCTGAGGCGGCTGTAGAGCTGGGGATGAGACTGGTGGGGGTGTTCGACGTGGTTGCTGATCTGATCCCTGCCAATGTCAAGGGCGATGCAGTAAGCTTTCAAGTCGCTAACGGCTTGGAGGCTGTGCCTGATGCAGACAAACCACGCGAATTACCGAAGATTATTGCAAAGGCTTATAAAACAATAAGCCGAAATAGTTTGGGAGTTAAGCCTTTTACTCAAACGCGAACACAATCTTAAACACAACAGAAAGCTCAGTCTGATAAAGACGGGCATCCAGTCTTTCCTAAAAAGAACTGGAAAAATAAAAAACAGGAGCAGCAACAACAGAAGCAGGGTTCGCGTGCTGGTTCACCAACACCTGACACTTCTGAGCGTACTTATGACTTGCGCGACCGCGCGAAAATTAAGACTCCGGGTAGATTTCAAGTCCCTGATCAGCGTTCTCCTCATTCTTCACAGGACACATCTGGCTCTCAAGTCCGTGGTGGGGATCGCCAGGATCGTGGCACGAGTCATCCTGCGCCACAGGGACGTGATCAGCCTCGTCAGTTTGACGTCAAGGGGAAACAAGAGGAGCTACCACACTTCCGTGCCCCGTTTCAAAAGAAAAAGGTTGCCGCTTTGACAGCGAGGTATGCCTCAGACGGTGAGAACCCGACTGCTGGATTGGACTTGGGCGGTGACTCTGCTCGACAGCGCAGCGGAAGTCACCATAGTGCGGGAGGCACTGTGTCCTTGTCTGGAGGCGACAGCAACTGAAACTTTCATTACAGTGGAGACAGCTGACACCCGGGATGCCCACCCGGATCTGCTGTATAACATAGTTTTTCGAATTGAAGGTGACATTGAGCGTGTAATCACAGGGATTTTTTGGGAGAATCTGACCACTTTCTATGACATTTTGTTAGCTGAGGCAGATTGGCCCCCGCCTTTTGTACTGGCCGCATCAAGGGGGGAGGAAGTGATACTTCCGAGTTTTTCGTGTTACGTCCCCAAGGAGCATGCAGAGGCTTTTGCAGCTGAATGGGCTTTGGCCCTGGCGCCGGCAGTGTACCGTAATCAAGTGGGCTGGGATAAAGATTCTCCGCCACATGAGATTCCATTGCGGTCTATGCCTCAACCTCAACCCCAATATCCCATCCGGCGGGAAGCCAAAGGTCCCGTTTCTGATGTTCTAACTGAGTTGGAGTATCAAGGAGTAATTGAGACATGTGTGTCACCGATGAATAATCCTCTTTTTACTGTGTCCAAACCCGATGGTTCTTATCGCATAGTTTTAGATTACTGGCATTTGAACTCTCATTGTCGTACTTTTGCGGTACAGAATACCCATAGCTCTGCTCTTGTGGACAGTATTGTTCGTAAAAAATATAAAACGACTCTTGACATTTCCAATGGCTTTTACAGTCATAACCTGTCCCCTGAATGTAGTCAATGGACCGCATTCACGGCCGGTGGAAAACAGAAAAAATGTTGGCGTTTACCTATGGTATATAAGAATAGCCCCGGGGTTTTCGCCGCGCGTGTTGTCTCTTTGTTAGACAGCATAGACCGAGATGCATACTCGTATTTTAATGATATTTATCTCACAGACGACGAATTATGGCCGCATCTATGCCGTGTTGACCGCATCATCCTTGAGTTTGCGGACTACGGATACAAATTTAATTTTGCTAAAACATACATCGCTTGCTATGCGGTGCTTTTCTTGGGCTATGAGCTCAATATTGAAGGTCGGGGCTTGGCACCCCACTTTCTGAAGAAATGCGCACGCTTGCAATCTCCAACTACCCTAAAAAAACTTCAGTCTTTGCTGGGATTTTTAAATTTCAGGAGGTCTTACATTCCCGAGTATGCCCAGCGTATCAAGCCTCTTTATGCTTTGATACAGCCTACCTTTTCAAAAGCCAGCTGGCTCCCGGAACATTCTGCTATTTTGCATTCTTTGCAGTTTGATTTGCTTGAATCTAAGTACTTGTTGACACGTGATAACCACACTAACCTGGTGATACGAATCAAAGCCAGGCGCAGTGGGTTTCACTTACTTGACGTACAATGAAGGCGACACGGTACCTATTGCATACAAATCACATTTGTACACTTCAGCCGAAATGCAATTTTCCACTGTTGAAAAGGTTTTGACAGCTGTGCAGATGGCGGTCCTGAAGGAACGCGCACTGGCACAGGGGAAGCGCATTTTGGTGGTTGCACCTTTCCCTGCTTTGGAAGCAGTAACTAAGGCGAGTGTGCCAAACTCTAAAGCATTACATCCCCGTTGGATACAATGGGCTACTTCTTTGACGTCTCCGGATGTCACGTTTATCTATGACCCCTCTCTACAGACACAGGAGTTCTTGCAGTATGAACACGTTCATCCAACTCCTCTGTCTTTGCTTCCCTTAGAGGAGTACACATGTATCATCTACACCGATGGTTCGGCGCAACCGGCCACTGGTTCTAAACATGCTTATTCAGCGGCTTGCGCTATTGTGGCTGGTACAATGGTGAATGGAGAATTCAAGTCTAATATAGTGCATACACAGGCGCTAGGGGACTGTACCGCCCAATTGGCTGAGCTGCGCACTTTGGTTCTTCCTCTCAAGTTTGCAGATCCAAGTGTTTCCACACACATTGTGTGTGATTCCTGCTACTGTGTTCAGTCTTTCAATGACAACTTATTCTTTTCGCCTCAAAATTATTATTGAGATTCAAAAGGCAGCACAACTAAGCATAAAACGCTTTGGGTTCGAGTGGCGGATCTTAAACAACGTCTGCCACTCACACATGTTATACATACTCTTGGCCATCAGCGTGTGGGAGCACACACTCTTGGGAATTGTTTGGCTGATGAAGCAGCCAAATCTGCAGTAGCCAAGTGTTCATTAGCAGCCGTTACAAGGTCCATGACTAAGATTGATAATTACATTTTGGCAGCAATTGCTGCAACTGCGGAGGGCTCTAATTATTCACAGGTCCCTTCAAAGTATTCCTATCAGTTAACTCCTGAACAAGTTCCTTTTGCTAGAATACCTGACGTTGGAGATCGGCTGATTCCCAACGCGGACCGCAGACACACTTTAATCAAAACCGCACACAAAGATATGGCTTCGGCCCATGCTGGAGTGTCCGCAACTGTTTCTATCTTGCAGCAACGTTATTGGTGGCGTGGTTTATATAAACAGACCCGTAATTATGTACTTTCGTGTGACATCTGTCCACAAATCAAGCCTTCTACGGTAACACGTCCACCACAAACACAGCTTTGCATTGCAAATCGCCCCTTTGCTTGTGTATATCTTGATCACTGCGGTCCATTTACTTCTGATACTGCATATAAATACATTTTGGTTGCAGTTGATTTGTGCACTAGATTCCTTTTGGTTTGGCCACAACGCAGTGCTGACGCTCAAAATGTCATCAGGGATTTGCGTGTCTTTGTAGGGATCTTTGCCTTTCATTCAGACCAAGGTCCAGCGTTCGCCTCTAAGGCATACAAGGACGCGATGAAGTCTTTGGGGGTGCTGGTGCAGTTTTCGTCTCCATACAGGCCTGAGGGCAATTCAATTGTGGAGCGAATGAACCGTGACTTGAAGCAATCCTTGACAGCTAGAGTCTTAGGTACTGGCAGGAACTGGCTGGCCCACTTGTATGGGGTTCAACGTGCACTTAATAATCTCCCTAGAAGACCTCTGGGTGGGCGGACCCCATACAAGATGCTCTTTGGCATCAAAATGTTTGTGCTAGACCTTGATGGTCTAGACGTTGCAGCGGCAGCCGCGACCTTTGACGTAGATAATTATTCTACTATGTTACAGGACCTATAAGAGACCAGTGCCCGTCTTCCTACTGAACATTTGCCTTCGGCAACAGATGCTGCACTGCTGATTCCGGTGGCCTGCTGGCTTCCGAAAGTTGGTGATCTGGTCCGAAAGAAGTTGGAGAACAAAAAAGAATTTGGTCCCTCTTATCGTGCACTGGTTCCAGTGCTTGGCTTGAAGGGTACTCGTACAGTCATTTTACAACCGCTTCCTGGTCGCAATGACAACAGATACATCTCAATTGACAATGTCAAGCTACAACATCTGGCCAATTCTGAATAGTGTGACGCCTGCTGTTTCATGCCCCACAATTTTGAGAAATCCTGGGGTTGGCGCATCTTTCAACTCACCACATGACACTGTCATCGAGATGGACCCTGTTGTTGACCATTTACCTGTCCCTCCTGCTCCCTCCTGCAACGAGGAAGTTGAGTATACTTATCCCACGAGTGAGTCTTTGCATGGCTTGCCCGAAGGCGCTTTACACCATGGCAGCTTTTCTTTTGACTCGTCCTCCACCACTTCAATTGGCCCTACCAAATTGTCTATTTTTGTTTCCTGGTTTAAACAGACTTATTTAGTCCCTCCTTGGATATACATCTGATTAATACTGATCGCCATTTTAATCTTCATGTCAATTGGTTTTGTGACGGTGTTTTTCCTACTCATCAATGGTCACTACTTACCAGAAAGCTCTGCTGTGAACTTGGTTGATGGTATTCTAGCCCCTCACTCATCTTCCCACATCATGAAGCGTGACCAGTCTCTTGTTAACATTTCAGCATTCCCAGTTGCAGATGGCATCATCTGGGATAAAGTAGATTTTCAGGTCCATGGCCCGACGGAAATTATCAATGTTCTATACGTCTTTTGTGTCTCCATGGGTGATGTGGTAACACAGGACATACGCTCAGACGACTGGGATGTGCATGCAATTCAATCATTGTTTTCCGATTTGAAGTATTATGCTGCTTTTAATGCTGAAGATTTATATTTAAATTCTGCCAGTTATGCCGATTTGTTCTGTTATCAACATTATGGGCATCATTTCCTACGTAAGACTAATACATTACGCTCTGTTGTCAATTACACACAGTGGGAACATTGCCCTACACCAATAAAAGGTAGTTCGAGAACACTTAGAAATAAATGTACATATTTTACAGACTTTGATAGGTCAACACCTGAGTCCTATTATTTTAAATTAAATGTTCCTTCAACTCCCAAAGTAATGTTGACCCATACGAAATTACTTTATTCAAATTCTTTCAGACATGATCTGTCAGTCAGGGGTTATGATCACTGGAAGGCCACCATTGATTTGAAATCGATCTGGGGTTCTAAGACCTGGCAGGTGCGGGGCACTGAAGCGTTACATCGTGCCTGCCTCATCCCAACACAAATTTCGTTTTTAAATGAAACAGTTTACCAGACAACTTGTTTTGGTTTGGCAACTGCAAAAAGGTTAAACGCCCCTGCCATTCCCTCTTTAGCTGAGAATAATAATTGGCGCATATACACGAATTATACCATTGATGTCTTACAATCTTTGTTTCAAAATAACACGTTTAATGTATCTGACATGGATCCTTTAGGTTGGCTAGTTTGGCAGACGAATTCGAATGCCTGCCAACTCGGGATTTCATACCACTAGTTTAGGTTATATGCAAGACAGACCCAACCCAAGATTTCCAGATACACATTCTGTAACAACCTATTCGGTTGGAAAATTATGTCAACAGTGGTTGCAGCACTCTACACTATCGTCCATTAAACAACATTTATCGTTGTTGTCCAATAACATTCATTTGGCCGACTTTGTCTTGGGACCCAGGGTTCCTAAAACAAAGAGATTCTTTTACGCAGCTTACAATGAAATATGGAAACTTTCACAGATTGAAGCGGCGTTACGTCTGCGGGAAATTGACCAAGCGAACTTAGAAAAGTTTATATCTGTTGTCGATAATAGTATTAACACACTATCTTCCCGCATTTACACATTGGATAATATTGTTTCTTCTGTTATTGATATTGTGCAAGAAGATGTGTCTCTGTTATATCATGGTCAAAATCAATTGCGTTCTGTAATGCAATTCGCATGGACTTTGCAAACTCTAAAAATGGGAAAAGTACCATGGGATTATTTAAATGCGACTGCTTTATTTTTACCATTTAATTTGACTGACAAACAGCAGTTCATGTCCATGAAAGATGTAATTTACACTCTTCTACACATAGAAAAAATAGACCCTTTGTCCTTTTGTGTAGCGGAAACTGACACTGCTGTTTGGCTAATTCATGGGGTTATATCTTTGCCTTTCTCGCTGTTCCAATTCAGCTCCTGTATGAAACACTACCCGCTAGGTCACTTTGAACCCCTGGGTAGCGCTTTTCTGCATGAACTGTGGTCTTTGCCTTTTACCTACCGATGTTTGCGGGAAGAAAATGAAGTATGCCTTACAGGGGAGGACTGTGATTCTACAGTGGGCCATTCCCTTGTTTGCTAAAATATAAAGTTACATGGAGCATGTAATATGTCAGCTCCAAACCTTGAATGTGTTTTAAAAGGTAATCCGGTTCCCGCAATAATTCCCACGTTCACTCTGCTTACTAACGGTAGTTATCTTATTCTAAATAACCAAGAATGCTGCAGCTTGCTGGCTGGCATACCAAACATAGTAACGGTTTCACAGCGCGTAATTTGTTGTAAAAATGTGCTTTTTCCTCCCCCGCGTGGGCAGTTCGATAGCTCAATTTGGCCATCAATACCAACTTTGAAAGCAGATTTCAACAAGTTGAGTCGCCCTTACTTCCTCACGAGAAACCTTCAACCTGCTGGTGGCTAGCGCTGCTAGCGAAATTCAAATACTTTTAAACACTAACCTCCCACTGCATTTTGGGGAGCTAATACACCGCATATTTAATGCGTCTGATACAAGTGGCCTTGCACATTTTTTTAAAGCTGTCGGCTCTGGCCTTGTGACTTCTTTTCAGACAATATTTGTGTTATACCTGCATTCATTCATTCTATTTTTTCCAGCGTCTTTGGTGGATTCCCTTTAATGCTGGCGTTAGCTGCTGGACTCCTGCTTCTACTGTGTCTGCTGCGCAATGGCTGCTCCTCTTTTAGTGCTGCACAGACCGGACCGGCTGCGATTGCTCCATGACCGTATGCATGGATGCTTTGGTACACTACCACTGGCAACTCTCAGTGTGTCTTATGGGTTGTCCTTCCGCTTTGCATACTTCACTTGCGTGCAACCAGTCTTTTCATGTCTACAATGGGCGTTGGATTTATGCCTCTCCAATACGTCGTGTCCAGACCCGGATTTTGACCAGCTGATGGGTCCCTTAGTGGCCCATGAGCAGGACTGTTCTGGTATTGGCCTTATGGCGTGTGCAGCTGCACATGGAATCTTGGCTCAATGGGATATCTGTGAGGCTGCGCAGAATCTCCTACTTCAAGGTTACATCGAATAGCACGCAAGTTGTCCGGAGATGCTAATGGAGGCACCCGCATTTCAGGAGCACACTTGTTCGTTCTATTTGATAAACTGGATGGCATCCCTTTTTTCTACCAACGACAATGATGTCCTTCTGGAGGGTGTTGCATTTTTTTGCTCCTACACTCTGATGGATTAAATTCACCAATTATTGGGTTTCGGATGCCTTTGTACAAAATTACTTTTTTTCCCTAATAGGTTTTTTTTCTCTCCCTTCTCCGTTGTTCGTTTTGTTTAAGTTTAAACTATAGACGTTTCTGCACTCTGCTCGCACTTTTCGAACTCTGCCCGCACTTTTTGAACTCTGTTTTCGTACTATGTCTACATATGACGGACTTACCAGGGGGAGGGTGTAGTATAGATTGTGGGTCCATTGTTGACATCTGCTAAGTTAGCATGAGCTTCGCTGCCATGAGGCTGCTTTTGCGCATGACACTGCATGCATAGATTTTGCAAGACTCTGTTTGTGCCTTTTTCACATGAGAACCTTCTTCTTTTCGCGTTCTCTGCCGTGCTCTGAGGTTTAGTCTGCACACGATGTACAAAGTCGATCAACAATGCCCCTTGTTATTCTGTTCTGGTCAGTCCCTTGCACCTAGACATAACATGACCACAGCTGCACTACTGGAAATCGTATGTTTTAATATTGCAAGCGAAGCATGTGGTTGGGGCACTTGGAGAGACACCTTTCCGGAGAGAGGAGCTGTGCTTGTCCTGAGATGTAAACCTTTCAGCTAGGCCTTGAGGTATGGGGTCTGCTGACAAAGCCCAGAGGTCTTCTTTTTTATAATAAACTATTTCTTACCACGGGAGGGTGGTTAGGTATTGTAGCCCTTGTCCACTGTCTTTATAAAATGATATCCCTGTTTATATTCTATGGAATTGTGACAATGCTGACTATATTGTGTTTATGCACTTTGCTGCTAGTAATGGCACGTGTACTGTACCATAGAGCGCGTTAGTTAAAATAAACATTTTAAACTATACTGCGACTCTGATTACTCGCATTGTGGACAGGTATAAGTGAGTGAGCGAAAGAGTTGTCTGGCTCCCGCGATTCCTGAGAGAGTCGGGAGTGTTGTGTTCTGGGTTGTCTAATCATTGGTAGCTCCGCTGTTAGTCAGAGAACGAATGAGACACTATAGCTAGTCGGTTTGGGATTTTGGGTACTAATGTGATAGGTTGGTACACCCCTATTCGCTGAGGTCCTGATTTCCTGCGCATAGTTCTGTATATGTGCAGAATCCCTGCAACAAAAGTAGAAGGTAGGTCTCAGGGTTCTTAAAATGCCGCTTGTAGTGCATAATTCAGGCATGTCAATGGGGATTATCTGCCAAAGTGTGAGATGCTAAAATAGCAGTGAGATATTAGATTGGTTTGGTCTGTGATTTGAAAAATTCAGTATGCAGTTTATTTGGGAAATTCAGTATTTTTTTTATTTTGCTGTATTCGTTTCTCCTGAGTTTACCCCAAACTATAAAGTTTCTGTTTCTTGTCCTTCAGTAAAAACTTTGAGGTTTAATACAGAACAGTGAACACTCTCGGCATGTGTCCTGTGTGTTTATTCATAATCAATTGTTCATAAACTAAGTAGTGTCATTTGGGATCTTACTTTTATTTTGGTACATTTTGTAAATTAGATGGCTCTATAGTATCTACATGGACCTAAGACATAGGGCCTGATGTAGATCTTGACAGATCTGGTCTTGCCATCACTTTTTCAATGGTTTCACCACCTGCCAACTTGGCAGTCTGCCTGCTTTATTTAGATTTTAGCGGGTTCATGGACGAAAGCTCACCAGAGTTCCGCCGACTCTGCCAGGAATTTTCACCAATGTCATCATAGCCAGAAGCGGCTGTCGGTGGGAGTCCAGCCAAAATTACTGCTGGGCCAATCACAATGTGCCTTTCCATTTAGGAAACTGTGTCAGGGATACCTCCTACTTCGAGTTGGTGGAATCAAAGGAAATGAGGTAGAAACTTACCTTCTTTTCTGTTTCCCACTTCCGTTTCCTTCCTAAACCCCATTGTCCATTTCCTCCCTTTGCTGCCACTACATGACCACTACATGGTCTAAGGTAAGCTTCTTTTACACTTGTCATACTATGAACAGTGTGTTGACAATTACTATAGTCTTGTGTATTTTTACATTGCTCTTACATTGATTTTTTATGTGTAGTGCATTAATGTACATTTTACAACTTTTCAAGGTAAAATCAACACATCTGTATTGACATGTAAAAAGAAATGCTGTTTTGGTGGTTGTGGGCCTCTTGCTTGTGGTGCCTGTGGATGTGCATTCACTAGGGTGTGTATGTTGTTTGTGTGCTATGCAATATGTAAGAAAAGGGGCATAACACATTACCTGTATATAGTTTAGAAGCAAACACAACATATATGTGTATTGACACATAAATCAGTTGTACTTACCAGTCTCCACTCCACCAGGGACTCACTCCCTCAGCAAACCCCCGCTAGGACAATGGCAACACAACGGGGACATCTAAATTGGCTTGGTGCAAACGCGCCGACCAGACGGTGACGAATTACTGTTAGCCAGCAGAGGAGTCCACTTCCTCGATGACGGTATGCTGATTACGCGACAGGAAACAGTCTGTCTATGCAGACAGTGGATCAGCCAGCACACATCTAAATACGGCGGGCAGGATATGTCATCTTGCCAGAGTACTTGGATACTCCGATGCGGATGGGAAACGACAATCCCGCCAAGATCTAAGTCAAGCCCATGGTCAATTTCTGAATGTGATCTTGGTGATATAGGTGACTGAATTCTTGTACGTTTTTACTTTTTAGACCACATTTTTTCTTGCACCTTTTGAAAACTATGCCATTTCTCCACTTTGCCTTTTATTTCAAAAGGTTTATTTTCAATTGCATGTGAAATACTCTGTTATCTTCTATATTTCCTTGCTTCTTAAAGTCCTATTGAAAGAAACAGAGTTTATCTGCCTCTGAAGTCCTCAATATGGGCATTGATGTACTCCAGATGCAGTAATTTTGCACCTCAAAATTGTTATTCCATCATAGATCGTTAAATCATATTTGCAAAATTATACCTTCATTACAAATTTTCCAGTTTAAATGGGAGTTAACAGAGAAAAATGTGATAGCTTCTTATTGCAGGAGCCGATTTTTAAATTCTAGGTCATTTCTTCTATGTTTACCTGCCAAAAATTGTCCTACGAAAAACGGGTATAGTAATATCACATGCAGTACACATTTCTCATAAGACTGACTTGGTTACAAACTGCAGTTTTCACCCAAATTGATATTACAACATAACTTAGATTGAAGGCCTTAAACGTGATGCTGGAAGCCAATAAGAAAGCGCAGCACGAAATCTGTTCTTGACTAAGATCTGTATACGATGTGCCTTTATTTTTAATCATTTGCATCTTGTTAGGTCTTGGCTACTGACAGCTTTAACAGTCTTGAGGTGTTCCTACTGGATAAATTGTATCCTCCCACTGCTGACTTGAAGGAACTCTTTTTTGTTTTCCTTTCAGTACTTCAGGAGAATGCATGTCTATCCTTGCTTCCTCGGCTGACATACTAACCCACCTGCCCCCCAGGCAGTCTCTGTTTATTCCCCTCCATCTCTCATACACTTCAATTGCTCACTGATGCTCCCCAGTTGTGATCTCTCCTCCATTCTCCCTTCAACTCCCTAGCTCACTCCCTGTTTGCAGTTTTGTTTATTTTATTCATTTTGTACGCAGACCCGACACTTGTAAAGTGCTACCTCGCTTACGTTTTTTGGTGCTCCTGCAAACTCCTTTTCCACTTATTGGGCCACATGTATCAAATTTGGAAATTGTGATTACCTAATTGCGATTTTCTGAGAATTGCAATTAGGTAATCGCAATTTCCAATGTATGAATCTTCATGAGTTTCATATACCGAGTGGGTCGCAAATCGACTTTCTTCATTAATATTAATTAAGTAGATCGCAATTTGCGACCTCCTAGGAATCGCTAAAATCACGGGGATGGTGGCCTGCTGGTCTACGCAGACCACCGTGTTCGTGATTGCTTTTAAAAGAGCAATCTTTTTTTTTAAATGCAGCTGGTTTTCCTTAACCCCTTGACCGCGATCGGAATTCCGCTCGTATGCTGGACATTCCGATCGCGGGTGGGGTCGTGACGAGCTCAGCTCGTCATGCGCACAGCGCTACCGCGCAGCATGACGAGCTGAGCTCGTCATGAGCACGGAAAGGGTTAAAGGAAAACGGGTTGCGATTAAAAAAAAAAAAAGAAAAGTTTTCTTTTGGACCACTGCCTGCTCTTAAAAAACGTTTTTACAACCATTCCCAAAGAGGAAGGGGGCCCCTTGGGGACCCCCTCCCTATTTGCGAATGGGTTACCACGGTCACAAAACATTCATACATACCATTAGGATTCGCTATTTAGAAGGGATGCCCTAAACACGCCCCTTCCAAATACCGAATCGCAAACCCATTTTGTGATTCGGTAACAGGTTACCGAATCGCAAAATGGGGTTCGATATATGTAAAAAGCCTTTTTTGCGTTCGCAAACGGGCCGATTCTGCGAAATTAGTTGATACATGTGGCCCTTAATTTACAATTCGGATGTTGGAATGGTAAACTAAAAATGGCAAAATGGCTGTAGGTGTATCAGAATGCTTTGGTGGCCTTCTTTGAATGGCTCATGCATTATTTTGTCACAATGCATGCATGCGTCAGAACACGTGTGCAAATTGGAGCACATCTTGAAATGGCTTTTCTTTAATAAAATAAATTCTAAGCTGGCTGCTGCCGTGAATAAAGATGGGTTCTTGCACATTTGGTGTAACCCACTGGCAGATACATTTTGGCATGAGCTAATGCCAGTGCAAAAAAGCACTGGCAAAGCCAATAGCTTGACGTATTAAAACCAAGATTTAAGCTTGTTTCCCTATGAGGCCAAGATTAAAGCTTGTTTACCTCTGAGGCCAATGAGATTTAGGCTTGTTTCCCTCTGAGGCCAATGAAATGATTACCAAATTCAGTTGGGGTACCAGTGATCATATGAGTTGATTCTCCAAGAGTGCCATATGAATAACATGTCATTATTGATTTTAAAAATGTTTCTTTTTGATGATACAGTCAAATAATAAAACATCATCTTTAACATTTTTGACTTCAGATAAAGACTGCTTTGCAACTCGTGAAATTGCACTTTCTTGTGCTTTCAATGCCTCTCCTTTAAAAATATTAATTGTGCTCACAGGTAAAAAATTAACCCCGAGGTTCACGACCAGACACAGACAACACTACCTGACACTCCCCATAAAGCAGCTCCCTGCAAACATCATCCCACTCCATTACCGCAAGCCTTAAATCATTACCATCTTTTCCAGTTGCAGATCTGAGCTCCTTCGAGCCTGCACACTGCAGGCAAACTCCAAAGCCTGATTAAACAAGGAATCCTGCTGTGTCAACCGAATTTACAGGTGGAGGCTGAGAAGGCAAACCGTGGCGTGAAAGAGAATAGGAATCGATAATTACTTTTGTGGCCGCATTCAGCGCCTGATCCGAGGCAGCCCTATAAAATCACCGCAGATGCGCGGCTGGAAATTTATGCTTGCTTGTTGTTCTCTCTGCGCTGATGCTGGGAAATACTGCGAAGATTAGAGGCAATTGTGTAAGAAAGACAGACATAAAATAGGGACTGTGCATCACTCCTGGTTTATCTTTCCATCGTATGCTTCCTATCCAGTGAATTATCGCTCCCGGCTCCTTCTAATTCTTATGCTGAGAGCGGCTCAATTGTAGAGCAAGCGGCTCTCCCATCCATCAGCTTTAGGGAATGTGCTGCGGCTACCCACTGTACTCAGGATGATGCTACTTCTGGATGTTTACAACTATGTTATAAACATAAATGTAAATGTAGCGCCTATAGTGTTGCTCAGCATAGCTGTCAACTGGTTCTGTGTCATGCGGGTGACCTTGAGGCACGCCTTGTTTTTCTTCCTACAGCACTGAGCACACTGGGCAGGGGCGGCTCCACCGTGAGAGCAGAGGAGCGTCCCCCCACTTAAATGCCCCCTAAACCCCAGAGATGAAATATAAAATGGTAATTTATTATCATGTCAGGACGGGATGGAGCCTGCTGAGTGGCAGCAAGGTGGAGTGGTGGGCAGAGGGCTGCCTGTGCACTGTTTAAAGTGTGCATGTCTCTTTAGCCGGCCATCTTGCGACGGCCAGCCAGACATGGGTACTTTAAACATCTCAACCCAGCTGTGTTAGGACAACTGGGTTGAGAGCAAGTGCAGGTCTCCAGTGCGCTGGGGAGCACTGAGAGGCTGCTCCCTCCAATCAGGGTGCTGCTCTCATGCTGGTTAATTATACCTGGCAAACCACTTATGCGGGTAGGTTTTTTAGTAAGAGACATTTTTAGCTTTTGTGACGGTCCCAGAAGAGGTAAATTGCTCAGCTAAAAGGACATTTTCTTATTACAAGAATTGTTTAGAAAGTAAATGGTTAGGGGAGATTGTGGGCTGGCATGGACATTGCCTTTCAGGCCAGTATTAATGTTGCCAAAGGAATTTAACATTAACAACAGTGTGTTCAGGGGATAATATCAACATCAGAAGCAAATATTTTGTCCAAGACACATCAAGCATACCAGTAACAAAAATAGCATTAAGAATGCATTTAAAGAAAAACATTGTAAAGAAAATTGTTACAAATGGGTCAGGGCTCATCATTCTACGTCCTGTAATGTTCTTTGCAGACTACACAATAAATATAAAAAAGAAGCCAATTTACTTTGGTGTTATACAATGTTGAGGGACATAAAGTTAACATGCTTGCAGTAGAAAAGTAAGAAGTCGTATTAATAAACTCACACTGATTCCAATGATGGATTTATTAATACATGCACCCAGAGGGTACCTTAGAGGTACCCCCTCAAAACCTACTAGTCCACGAGTGTGCTGGCTGACTGGTACAGTCCAGCCTGCCACAACAGATGTGCTTTTGACCCCATAGGAGGTGAGAGCCCCGCTCTCAGAGGTCAGAAACAATGCCTGCTCTGGCAGGAGGTGTTTACACTTCTTCCAAACAGAATTGCTAACAATCAGCATACCAAGGCCGAAGGCTTCAAAGCCTTTGCCTCCTTTGATATGCGACCCCAGCATCCCCCAGACCTGGGAGCTGTCACCCTCTGCCCTGAGGCCCGTTTGCCACCAGGACAGGAGGGAAATTAGTATGGAAAGTAGGCGTGGAGCACACCCAGGTCAGTCACACCCCGAAGGTGAGCTGACTGATGTGCCCCATGGTAGAAAAATTCCGCCATCTTGGTGATGGCAGAATTTAGTAAACTGTGACGGGGTTATGCCCACTTCCCACAGGAAGTGGTCATATAGGGGGCGTAGTGACCTCAAGGGTAGGTAGCCCGTTGTCTACTACTCTCCACTCCACTCACACCCCTAAATTTAGTATTTAGGGGGCTAACTGAATCCAGAACTTCAGATTCCACTGACTACAAAGAAGAAGAGGACAATCAAGGGCAATCTCCGCAAGAACAGAAGACTGCTTTGGACTTTTGGTGCCAAACCCTGCCTGCTGCACAGAAACTTGATAATTGCAAAGACCGACTCGTCCTGCAGCTGTGCATCCTCCACAAGCCCAGAAGGGTTGCCAGTACTTTGCCAAGCAGCTATCATCTTGCTTGGAGTAGAGGAGCTACTCCCCTGCAGCCTACAGGCACTGACCGCAATGTCCGGTTTAAAGAAGCCTCTGTCCACTGGGTCCACCAAGCAGTAGCCACCCAGGAGAAGGTCAGTGTACTCAAGGAATTCATAGCGATCTTCCTGCCAAGCCTGAAGATGCCAGGCCCTCCTGCACCAATTCCCGGGGTCCTGAACCCTTGTCGCAACCAAAGCTTGTTGAAAGTCCAGTCCAGACACCAACATCATTAGCCCCACAAAGGACAGCACCAAGAGTGGCCCAGCTGTCCTAATTTTGTCCTCCTTGCAGGTCCTGATGGACAACATTGAGCGCCTTGATGCACGAGAGCCAGCTGGCCACAAACATTCTGCACCTGAGCTGCCCAGCCCGGTCCTAAGGAAACTGACTGCTCCCTCATTCTCCCAGGACCCTCGTGACCCAACCCCCAAACTCCCACACTTTTCCCAAACTCCCGCACTTTTCCCAAAGTCCCCCTTTAGAGCCTATTTCCTAGCCAGACCCTCCAGGATTTCGCGATTTGCAATAAAATCGCAAAATCGGCAGTTTTGTAAAAATGCCACAATTTTTACAAAAGGGCCTGCGAAATCTGGCGGGCTCTCGCCACGGGGCCAATAGAAGGTGGGTCCTCACAGCAGGCAGGCGAGGTGGTGTTTATTTACAATCCTCACCTGCCCTGCTGTTCATTCCTCAGGGGACTGCTCACCTACACCTACCTGGCTGGAGCTGGAGCAGAGCATAATCGGGCCTGGAGTGGAGACCAGCTAGGTACTCCTGCTGCTGTGTTGGGGCCCGCCGCACACGGGGCATGCAGCGGGCCCTGGCTGCCATTTAAAAAAAAGCATTTTTAATGTTGGGCCCACCGTGTGCCCAGTATGCGGTGGGCCCAGGGGCATTGTTTTTGGGCCCGCCGCACACGAGGCACGCGGCGGGCCATTGCGGGCATTCTTTCTTTTTATTAAATTCTGTAGGGCCCGCCGTGTGCCCAGTGTGTGGCGGGCCCAGGAACATTGATTTTGGGCCCGCCGCACACGGGGCACATGGCAGGCCCCTGCGGGCATTCTTTCTTTTTTTTTTAAACTATGTTAGGCCCGCCGCGTGCTTAGTGTGCGCTGGGCCCATGGGGCATTGTATTTGGGCCCGCCGCACACGGGGCACACGGCGGGCCCCTGCGGGCATTCTTTCTTTTTTTTAAATTATGCTGGGCCCACCACGTGCCCAGTGTGTGGTGGGCCCAGGGGGCATTGCTTTTGTACCTGGCGCACACGGGGCACGCAGCGGGCCCCTGCAGGCATTCTTTATTTTTAAAAAACATTATGTGGGGCCCGCCACGTGCCCATTGTGTGGCGGGCCCAGGGGGCATTGTTTTTGGGCCCGCCGCTCACGGGGCACGTGGCGGGCCTTGCCAGCATTCTTTCTTTTTTTAAAAATTATGTTGGGCCCGCCGTGTGCCCAGTGTGCGGCGGGCCCAGGGGGCATTGTTTTTGGGCCTGCTGCACACGGGGAATGTGGCGAACCCCTGCCGGCATTCTTTCTTTTTCTAAAAAATTATGCTGGGCCCGCCGCGTGCCCAGTCTGCGGCGGGCCTATGGGGCATTGTTTTTGGGTCCGCTGCACACAGGGCACGCGGCGGACCCCTGCGGGCATTCTTTCTTTTTTGAAAAATTATGTTGGGCCCGCCACGTGCCCAGTGTGCGGCGGGGCCAGGGGGCATTGTTTTTGGTCCCACCGCCCACTGGGCACGTGGCGGACCCCAGGGGCATTGTGTTTTTGTTTGTTTTGGGCCCGCCGCACACTGGGCACGCATCGGGCCCTTGCAGGCATTCTGTTTTTTGTTATTTTTTTAATTATGTTGGGCCCACCGCGTGCCCAGTGTGCGGCGGGCCCAGGGGGCATTGTTTTTTCTTTATTTTGGGCCTGCCGCCCACTGGGCATGCAACGGGCTCATGGGGCATTGTTTTTTTTCTTTATTTTGGGCCTGCTGCACACTGGGCATGTGGCGGGCCCTGTATGTAAGAATAAGGGTACCCCTGATACAATTTCCTAAATCAGGGTGTGTTAGTCAAGTGTAAACAAAACACATTAGGAAAATTGAAAATAATCGTGGACCTAAACAACATATATAGTATACATACACCTGCTAGTATTAGGTATCAAAAATATTTTTTATTTTTTATATATAGATATACACAATTTTCTTCATGTACATATTAAAAAATAGAAGGAAGAGAAACTATTGTCCCCTAAAATCAATAGTGCATCTTGATTACACATTTAGATTACATGAAATAGTTGTGTTTCCTATCATGAATCTAGACAATCCTAAATGTATATTTCATGATGTCAGCATTATACATCTTTATATATACAGATATTTAAAATGATTCAACATTAATTACAAAGTATAGGTGATACAAAATTTATCACTTCATTTTATATAGAGGACATTCATTTCTGGCATGGCTCTTGGAAATCTGTGTTCTACGCGCGTTTCGGCTGTATGCCTTCATCAGGAAGCCATGTACATAAACAATGAGACCTAAACAGAGTGCATGTAAACAAAGAACAGGGGGCATTGTTTTTTCTTTATTTTGGGCCTGCCGCCCACTGGGCATGCGACGGGCTCCAGGGGCATTGTTTTTTTGTTTGTTTAGGGCCTGCTGCACACTGGGCATGTGGCGGGCCCTTGCAGGCATTCTGTTTTTTGCTTTTTTTTAAAATTATGTTGGGCCCACCGCGTTCCCAGTGTGCGGCAGGCCCAGGGGGCATTGTTTATTCTTTATTTTGGGCCTGCCCCCCACTGGGCACGCGGCGGGCCCATGGGGCAATGTTTTTTTCCTTTATTTTGGGCCCACTGGGCATGCGGCGGGCCCCAGGGGCATTGTTTTTTTGTTTGTTTTGGGCCCGCCACACACTGGGCACGCGAGTCTCAGAGGAAAGAATCTGCTGGTTTAAGAGCCATTGGTCTGTCTAGCAACTAATATATGCTTGCTGCTGCACAGCACGGGTAAGTTTTGGGTTCGGTACACTTCTGGGGAGATGAATAATGCATATACTAAAGCGCAGAACCTTGAGGTCGCCACCCCTATTTGTGAAGTCCTACTTGCGATGGGTGGGAGGGCTGTGCATTGCTTGGCGATGGAATTCTGTGTGATCTTGTGGGTTTCATAATTGTTTATTTTGGGGGTTTTTGGGGTGGTTTGGGGCAATTTTTTGATTTTCCATACACACCCGTTAATCACTGTTGCCTGCTCCTATTCTCGCCCCTCCCCCCCGAGTGCAAACGCCTGGCTTATGTGCTCCTACAAAGTACACTTGAACAAATTTGTTTTGGACGGTTAGGTTTCACTTTCTTTGCAGGTGACTCATCCTGCCCTTTTTTGTCCTTTTTTCTCCACCCATGCAACCTTTGTCATGTTATTTTTTATTTGCAGGCACTTTGGGGCAGGGTTGGTTGTTTTTTGGAAAAATGTTTGCCTTATGTTTTTTATATTGGGCCAGCCCACCTCTCACCCCCACTGCCCTCCACAGACGGCTTAAAGTTGCCTAGAGGGACCACACAAGTGTGTCATTTCACTTCGAAGGACTTCTGCCTACCTGTATGTATTAACGCTCCATGTATGCAACTTCGCTTCAAAAGGTTTCATGTTCTCCTTTCTTTGCAACTGACCATGCTGTTTTAACACTGTTTGCTCAACTCCGTTTGTGGAGTGCCATTTTCCATTGTGGTTCTGTCTCAACAAGGTTTCCATTTTTTTGCCATTTGCAGGTGCTTCAGAGTTACGTGCATTTTTAATCATTGCTTCCCTACATTTTCTTAACTTTCCATTCAACAATTCCAATGCTCTTTTTCCCCTTTTTAACACATCAAATAACACCAAATACATTTTCAGGCCAGTCCAGTGACTGAACCACACCCCCATAAAGAGGACTCAGATGTGCCTAAAGGAACCAACATGACAAGTGTGCCATTTCACTTCGAAGGAGTTCTGCCTACCTGTATGTATTAATGCTCCAATGCCTTTTTCCTCTTTGAAACACCAAATATATTTGTAGGTGAGTTACGTGACTGCGCCACAACCCCCAAGATCTTTTGGATTCCAAGGGAGCAACAAGCCACCACAACAAAAGCAGGATGGAGATACTTCTGCAGAATGTGAAGATTGTGAAGCACCGATCACATCTACCTACCAGTAGCGGCTCCTGGAGGGAGTGCTGCGGGGCGGTGGGGTGGGGCGGGGCAGGGGAGGAGCAGGGTGGGGGGTAGTAAACTCCGGCTTACGGCCAAACTGAGTTAAGTACATAAATAAATAAATAAAACAAATTACATATCTACAAGGGGATTATTTACACATGACAGGGCCACTTGGACCACTGTCAGAACCATCACAAAGCGAACTTAGTATATGTATCACTTATAATAAATGTAGAACACATCATAAACGTACAACCAGTAATCACTGGTAACCACTGTACTTAGCATCAGCCTGTAACATAAACCACATTATGCACAGCATCACATTAGGCGCAGAACCTTATGCGCCGACCTCACCAGCATAAACACATTATGCAATTATCTCTCCAGTCTAAACGCATTAGACAATAACATCCTAAGTATAAATCACATTAGGAAATAATCTCAGGGGAAAATAACACACAACCTAAACGCATTAGGAAGTAATAACCTCACAAACATAAAAACCACATTTTAGAGGTAACCAAAACAGGGTGCGTAAAACATACTACATGCATTACATTTCCTAGCACCACATACTCACAGTAGCACATAACCTCATAGTAGAAAGAACCATAGCAGAGGTATAAATCACATTAGGGCCTGGCACCCTATAAACCTAGCAGTCCCCTTGGCCAACTGGCCATCTCACAAGGGGCTCAAATGCCCTATGTCCAAAAGTCAGGGCGTGATGCAAGGGCAGCGAAAGTCAAGGGTGCGCAATCTGCGCAGGCCTAAACGGTGCTGCTGGCACTAAGTGCTGCGCAGCTGTGAATGAAAGTACGGGGGCAGAGGAGTGCGTCTCACTCCTAGCATAGAAGGAAGGTCCCCAAATAAACAACAACCTAAACGGTGCAGCTGCCCACTACTTGCTGGGCAGCTGGAAATATAGACATGAGGCATGGGCTCTCAATGGCCCTTGAAACAAAAATGCCCCTTCGTTGGAGCCACCTAGGCTCTAAAAATAAACATGCCCCCAAGCACTGGGGCCCTCAGGGGAGCGCGCGGGCTCTGTAATTAATTATGCCCAACCATTAAGGCCCCCCAGCGTTGGAGATATGGCACTGGTACTACACGTACCCTCTAAGCCCCCACTCCGGGACTCTTTAACCAAAACTTGCCCCCTTCGCTGCAGCTGCCCCCTGGCAGGTGGGGCAGCTGTAAAAATAGCCAACATGTAGAGGCACGGGCCCTTCTGACCCTCGGGACCCCCACTGGGGCCCATAAAATGAATGGTCCCTCTTGGAGCGCATTGGCGCTTTAAACTAATCAAGTCTACTATGGAGCGCACCGGCGCTTGTGCCCCGATCGGCACGAACCCTGGGGGAGCCCCACTCACCGGACTCTCCTCTGGTCTCTCGGCGGCGGCGGCTGGGGAACTGCACACGGGGCTCTCCTCATCACACGGGAGCCCCGCCAACGAGCCTTCACGCCGGACTCTCCTCACTTCCCCCGGGCGGCTGGGGCAGGCACCGGCAAGGTGCCTCAAGCCCCCTCCCCGCCTCAAGCACCAGCAACACGTCGCTCTTCGCCCGGTCCCTCTCATGGGACCGGGACTTCAGCATGGAGCCTGCGGGGCTCCGGGCGGCTTCTCCGGTGGGCCGCGCTGCCATTGGCCGGCCAGCTGCTTCCGGGTTTGGACCCGCCCGGAGTCAGGCGGACTCTGCCTGGCTTCCGGGTCGGGAAAAACGATCGGACCGCGGCGGTGATCTCGTTATGGCCGCACTGAGGGGTGGGCTCCCTCTTCAATTAAAAGTATAAAGCGGGGTGGGCACCCGCTATTAAATAACAGCACCGGCGTACCATGAGGGGTAGGCTCCCTCCCAATTAAAATTAATAAGCGGGGTGGGCTCCCGCTCGGCAGCCATCCCGGGGGAATCCCTCCAGTCGGGATTCCCTCTCCAAGGGGGCTGCAGCAAACGCGCTGCGCAGCCCACACTCCTCCTCAGCTGGGCAATTAAAGGATAGCGCTTCCAGGCGCTAGATGAAGCCAAAGTCCTAAATAAAAAGATCCTCCAGGTCCAGGGGCAAGGCAGGGCCCAGGGAGGCAAACCCTCATGGCAACCTCCCCTGGGCCCCAGCAGCAGCACGCCCCAGCAGGAACAGCACAGCAAGACTGAACATTTTTATGGGGTCACCGCCCCTACATTTATACACAAAATCCCCTTTGTCTAAAGGTGCAGGGTTTAGGGATACCAATTAGAACTGGTTTGGGGGAGCTTTGGAGCACTTTGTTTTGCTCAGCTCCTCTCTCCTTTCACAGGACAGGCTAGGGACATCAGACGCACCACAGGGGGTGGAGCCAGCATTGTGGAGGGAAGGCACAGCCCTATTCAGGTCCCAGGTGCAACTCCTCCCTCCCATCTAGATGCAGATCTCCCTATTCAGCCCTGCGCTGACTCACCCTGCCCCTCCTGGAGCCACACACACCTCCCAGCCCCTGTCACTCACAAGCCAGACATGCAATTCACATCAGGCAGGCAGACACAGAGCACACATAAATGCCAACTTCTAAAAGTGGCATTTCTACACCAGTCACAATAAATCTGCGCACACCATTGCGCAGCATTTATTCTCACGAGTTCGCACATACTAAACTCGCCCCTGCACTCCTCTCACACCAGGAATTACCATGGACACACATATCCCCCATGCATTCCTATGGGAGGGCAGGACAATCTCACCACACGCACTCAGCGCGCACGCACTTTACACAGGACCACAGTGCTAAAGTGCACAGAGACTTAAAACTACTAACATACAAGGCAAAAAGTTTAGGGGTGAACCTGCCAAAAAGGGCCAAGTCCAACAATGGGGGAGGCCCAACCAGGCATTGGATTCTTGAAACAAGTGCGCCTTTTCAATCCTGCAAGACTCTGCATCCTGCCTAAGGACAAGAGTGCATATTCAGCCATTCCTGGTTTGAGCGAAGTTCCCGATCAGGAGCTTTGCCTCTACTTTGAACATGTAGGCCCAGAAGCAGTACAGGCATCTGTTTCTGGGGTGATTGACACTGACCTCTTTTGGCGTGGGATGGCTGACCGCATTCCAGCCCTTTCACAGCTTGCAGCTGTATACAAGGACTGTGTGACCAGTTCTGCAGATGCTGAAAGGAGCAACAGCATCTACAAAATTATTGTGTCAGCCAGTGACGGTCCCTCTCAGAGCAATCCATCTGGGCATTATTGTTTTTGCATTATAATCAGCAGCACAATATTGGGCTAGATTTGGACTGCTCAGAAGAATTGCACATACATGGCCAAGATAAACACGACAAGCATACAGGTTCCATGGGCATTTATTCATTAACAAGTTTATGTCCTATATGTAGCCTTTGAACCAAAACAAATTGTCTAAATTGTAAATAAACCAAATATACATAGCTTCATGTTGTAAAATAACTCACAAAAATAAGATATCCGTGTCTGTTGTAGGAAAAATTGCAAAATAAAGTGCCGCAAAAATGCAGCTAAATTTCCAGATTTGTGCCGCTAAATTTTCAGATTTGTGCCGCTAAATTTACTAGTTCATGCCGCAATATCCTGGGGGGGTCTTCCTAGTGCCCCACTTCCCTTCTACCGCGTAACTTGCAAGGCTACCAACCGTCCGGCACCTCTGCACCCGGACTCACCAAGGCAGGTATGACTGATCTGCAGATGATCCTTGCCTCCCTACCACCTCAATACAGAAAGGAACCCCACAGAAACGCATTGCAAGTATAGGTATGCAGTGAATGTTCTTTCTCCCATAGGAAAGCTTTACACGTAAAAACACAGTGTTGGTTAATATTGCCAAAACTGTAAATAGTCTATTACGAATAAGTACATACCTGATTACGAAGTTCTTGGGTTCAAAATATATATAAAATACCTGTTGTGTTTCTAAATTAGTGTGGATCTCCTTTTTAAGTGTGTGAATCATTTATTAACTCTGTGTGTGCAACAAATGTCTAACACTCCTCTCTAATAAGCCTAAGGCTGCTCGACTACACTACCCTAGATAGAGCACCTTGGGACTGCAAGAGAAACCCCCTGTCCACTCATAAGGGATACCTGTACTCTTTACACAGCATACCTCTTTTTTGGTATACTATATAAAGAGCCAGCTTCCTACAATCCCTATTCTGTATGAGTTACACATCCACCCAACAGTTAGGGTATCTAACGCAGCCAATACGACCGTCAAATAATATAGAACAGAGAAAAATGATCAGGAGAGAGAGAGAGATCATTTTCAGCCCAACTAGATATCCTGAGAACAAATGATGCATTCATTAACTCTCACCTGCAAACATGACTCAGACCATGTTCTAACATAATTCTGTCTCTGATCTGACAACACAAATCATGGTGAAGGATATCTTGAGCAGGGAATTTAGTCTTGTAGGGGCCCCAAATAGAGAATGCTCTAACTTAGCTTACCTTAATATGAAAGCTATGCTAAGAAGAGTTAAACCACTTCTTGGTGGCCTGGGGATGGTTGGTGTGGTAAGATTCATTTGTAGTGGGGAAACACATTTCTCCTTGTACTCACATGATACACACCCAACTTGATTGTTTATTTGTAACCATGCCTCTGGTGAGAGTCAGAGAGTTAATATCTCAGTTATCATCATCTCTGACCATGAAGATATATTGACAAAATGGCATGGTAGCAGTTGGGTGAAAAGGCAAAGACCTGACAATAACATTTACTTATGGACCCAGCATGGAAGACAAAGCTGTACAAGGGGGCTAAAGGACAAATTGGACCAGGTGATGCTCTTTCTGGTATACTCAAAACAGACGGGTTACATCAAATATAAACAGGCTCAAGATAGCATTAAAAAATGAGGAACACTTGATTGATAATGTCCACAAGAAGAAGGCCACAGCTCTCTTGATAGAATTAGATCCTGAGAAAGCTTGACACAGTGAGCTGGTGTTTTATGGATGCCACTCTTGTTGGGTAATGGGTGTAATGGGTCATCTCTTAAGTCATTGTTTGTGTCTAGATATTGAGCACCTGAGACAAAGAACATGATCAACACTTCAGATTTAAACAGGATGCTGCTACAAGGAGGGGGAAGACAGGGTTGTTCTTGTCACCAATACTATTTGAAATGATCATTGAGTCCCTGGAACCAAAGAGTACAATACATGAGGGGGCTGATATTTGGCACCAACACCCATAAGATCTGTGAAATTAAGCTACAACAACAGTAAGTTGCTTGTCCACTTTATTCGGTCCGATCCCCTACAGCTCCCGGCAGCAACTGCCGACATCCCCACGTTCCATGTTCCACGCAGGGAACAGAGAGAACGCCATGAGCACAACACTCCAGATCCTAACATACCCCCCTTCCTTCACAAGGCAACAAAATATACCAGTGCAGAACAAAACAGATAAAAGAACTGAATAGAAAATAAAATAACTAAAACTAATGCATGATGTAGTCCTGAAGCTCGGCCGGGGCGACCCTCCTCCTGGAAGAAATTTCCCTGCAGGGAGAGCTATCAGAGTGAACAGCCCTTGCAGAAGGAATGCCCTTATGGAGAGTGTGGTCCAAGTGGACATCCGAATGGGGACCCATCTTCCCTCTCACATATACGCAGCCTTGGACCCCGGCACCACAGATATCGCACACTTATTCCAAGTTTTCCCATTCTCCAACACCACGACATGATCTTTCACCTCCTTCACTCTCATAGGTGCCGAGAACCGGGCTTCACCTTTGTGTACGAAACCAGGTTTCTTGGTTCTCACCCAATCACCAACACGAACAGGGGAAGCTCTGACACAATTGTTGCCGTACTTGGATTGCACTGCCGCCCTGACATTAGCTAACTTGCCCAATTTGCCCCGATCCACACCCTTCCTTGACATCCAGTCTTTGTTTAACTTGGAACCCGCAACTCTGTCCCTACATAAGGTGAAAGGAGACATGCCAGTGCTAATGTGAGGAGTGGTTCGTACAGCCTATAACATGTCAGCAATCGCTACTTTCCAATGCAACCCACTAACCCAGGCTAACTGCAATTGGTCCTTGATGACTCGGTTCATTCGCTCAACAAGACCATTGCTGCGGGGGTGGTAAAGGGAAGTAAGAATGTGCTTGATGCCGTGTACCTTGAGAAAATTCTGCATCTCCAAGGACACTAACTGAGTGCCATTGTCGGTCACCAGTTCTTCAGGAAAGCCCTCGCGAAGAAACACCTCTATGAAAAAAATAATGACAGTTGCGGAATTGGCATTGTCCACAAACTTCACCTCAGGCCATTTGGACATGTAGTCCACCAAAACCAACGCATACATAGGAGAATTCCCAGTGACCCCAAAAGGTCCCGCCACATCAAAAGCCAGTTGGCACCAAGGCAAGTTCCTCACAGCAATTGGATCGATAGAAGAGGGATATGTCACTTGAGTTTTATCACTCAGGACACAAGCACAGCAGTCCCGAACATAACGTTCAATGGACCTGTCCATGCCTGGCCACCAGAAGTCCTCCCTAACTCTGCGTTTCATTGCACAAATTCTAAGATGACCTTTGTGAGCCAGATCCAAAACTTTCTTGCGCATGCACACAGGAACAACCAATAAGCCCCCCCTGGGTAAGATCCCATCAACCAAGGATAATTCCTCGCCAATTCTTTTGAAAGGAATTAAATCAGGATCTAAATCCTTGCTGTTGGGCCAACCCCGAGCCACAAAATTTACCATAACCTTGATTACATCGTCTTCAGACACAGCCTGCAACCACTCTAGCTCAGAAAGTGCACCCTTAACTGTATCTGCCACAGAGCCAACTGCACACACTATGTCCAGATCATCAGTGGAGGAATTGCAAGGTATTGTCTCAGTGAGAGGTAACCTGGATAAACAGTCGGCTACTCGATTCTTCACACCAGCAACATACTCCAAGCGATAATTAAATTCTTGCAGTCTGTACTGCCACTTGGCTATTCTTGGAGTAGCTCTCCCCCCTTGGTGGTAAAAAGATCAACTAGGGGCTTATGATCCGTTCTAAGAACAAAACCGTTCCCTGACAAGAAATTCCGAAAGTACTGCACACCCCACCACAGAGCTAGGGCCTCTTTCTCAATAGTGGAATAGGTGCTTTCCGCCCCCGAAGTGTTCTGGAGGCAAAAGCTATGGTCGCCTCACGCCCGTCACCTCTCTTCTGCATGAGAACAGCTCCTAAACCGACATTGCTAGCATCGGTAGAGACGATACACTGGTCATTAATGTTGAACAATTTGAGTGGACGGGCCTGCACAATTTCGTTTTTCAAAAGCACAAATTGATTTTCACACTCCTCACTCCACACATACCTGGCATTCTTCTTAAGGAGTTTCCGCAGACAAGCTGTTTTGTCAGAAAAGTTACTGACAAACTTGGCATAATACTCCACAAATCCTAAGAAGGAACGAAGCTGGTCCTTAGTTACTGGTGCGGGCACACTCTGAATGGCATCCAAAATTTTCACCTTGGGTTCCACCCCCTTCCCAGAGATGTGGTGACCCAGGTAATACACCCCCTCCTGAGAGAACTTGCATTTATCTTTCCTCAGGGTCAATCCACTCAATTTCACAATCTCCAACACTCGCCTTGTAGTGTAGCTCCTATTTCCCTAATAGGCTCTGCGCATTGGAATAATATACCCTATAGGTTTGACATAGGACTGAGGTCGGTATGTCCCTATCGAGTATATTAAACTTAATTACTTGTGCCTGCTAGCTCAGAGGCCACTAGAAACTCCTTGATAAACAAGAAGGGAGTAGTTTCTGGCAGCCGCAAAACATGACAACTTTGTTTCCCTTTAGAATCAGAACGTGTCCCAGAGTCGTGGAAACAATAGATAACTATTTCACTCAGCTCACTCGTGCATACTTAGTTTTCCTCAAAGTTACACAGAAAGAATAGACGGGCGTTTCAATAAAAGATTTATTGAACAGTCTTGTTTCTCGTGTAAGTAATATGTGCTGTTACGATCACAAGACAGTATGCAAGATAAATAATGTACAGCGTAAGCAGTAGAAATAAATAATACTGCGCTAGCATGATCTTTAGTAGATATTCATTTACATAAATAACATAGACTAAAAATGCGAGTACTCATACGATGCGTTTCTAAGCTAGTTCTACCCCAATGTACCTAACCTAACCTAGGTGTAGGGAGAGGTATGAAGTAGATGAAGTATTCCTTACTATGGTATACTAAGAGTATGTTATGCCTAGTATGCCTAGTATGCCAAGAGTCCCTCTAGGTTTCTAGTCAGCTCCATACCTTAAGAATGAGAGAGGTGGGAATCTCTTGCCAGACTCGAACTCCAACACCCCGCGAGGGAAGTCAGATCACTGGAAGCTGGACTCTCTGCGTGCAGGTATGACAGCGTCTTCTCAGTGCGTCAGGCCGGGAAACGGGCTCCTCTGAAGTCGAGGTCTCCTCTGATTTACAGGGGCTAAGGAAGGTATATTTATACCTGAGAGGTACCTCAGAATGTTAGCATTGACGTGAATCGGACAGCGGAAGACGTCATGAATGAACCCCTAAGGTATAACGGTTCATGCATAATAGATGAGTCCTTGAAGAAATCAATAGTCCTGTGCTAGGGAAACTCCCGAAGCCTAAGGGTCTGTTCTTCAAGAACTCGTTGTGACGTTAGGGTGGACGGATGTCGGAGACCATGCCTGTATTTGGAGTGCACGGTTTAATGCCTAAATAAGGACTGGGATTTTATGCCTGTATAAGGGCAGGGCGAATTGTGCCTATATAAGGACATGATACAGGAAAACCTATATACGGACACCCTAAGAGGAATACAACAGCCTGACCCTGTTGTCTTGTTCCGATTCAGTTTTGCCATGGATGAGAATGTCATCTTGGAAAAATACGACCCCCGCGCTGTCCTTAAACAAATTCCCCATAAGACGTTGAAACACTGCGGAAGCCGATGCCAGACCAAATGTCATTTGTATTTAACGGAAAGCCCCCTCAGGAGTCACAAAGGAGGTGAGGTGTCTAGAATCTTTGCTCAATTCAACCTGGTGGTAGGCTGAAGAGTTGTCAAGAGAGGAGAAGTATTTGGCTCCATCCAAGGTTGCCAGCATCACATTGATGTTGGGTAGGGGCTGGCGATCCACCCAGATGTTAGATTTAAGGTCGCACAAGTCCACACACATTCTAAGAGACTTATCAGCCTTGCGCGCCAAAACAATGGGAGCCCACCATTCAGACCCCTCAATGGGCTCATTCACACCCATGACACACAAACGTTCAAGTTCCTGTTTCAATTCATTTCATAGATTCAAAGGTACCTTGCGCACCTTATGCATAACTTTTTTTGCACCATCCTTGAGAACAATGCGGTGCTGAAAACCCTTCAGTTTCCCTAATCTGCCACTGAAAGCTTCAGGATACCTCATGATCCCTTCATCACCGGTTAGTCGTCCAACAGTGATGACATCTAGAGAAATTGTCGGTGAGGGAGTGTGGTAGAATTGCCCCACCTTCCGTTTAGACAGAACCATGTCAGGATGGTTGGGATCAAAAATTATCCCAAGTTCCCCTTGCTCTTCCCATCCCAACAGGCTCGCACCATCCTTCACCATGTACACAGTTTCTGTAACAGAGTCTCCCCTGAACTCCAAGTTAGCTTCAAACTTACAAAGGACTTCCACCCTTTTTCCACCATAAGCAAAAATCCTTACACTGGACTGATGCAACTGAATGCCATCCATCCCATCAAAATCTTTGACTTTAATGAGGGTGAACGGGGAACCCCAATCGGCTAAAAAACTTACAAGTAGGAGATTTTCTCTTGCGTAACCCAGCCATGGATGCTATCTCCACAACCCCCTGTGACTGTGAAGGTGAAGAAGACAACATTAACAAAACATTGTTTTCATTTTCTTCACCGGAATCTAAGAAATCCTCCTCAATGGCTTTAACAGTTTGCGTAACATCTCTGCACAAACTGGTAGCTTTGCATACCCGTGGAAAGTGCCTTCTCTTGCCACATTTAAAACAAGTTTGGTTTAGGGCAAAACAAAATTTGGCATTACCTAAATGTGACTTACTCCCACAACGGAAACAAGAAACTTCAGCTCTTTTACATAAATAACATAGACTAAAAATGCGAGTACTCATACGATGCGTTTCTAAGCTAGTTCTACCCCAATGTACCTAACCTAACCTAGGTGTAGGGAAAGGTATGAAGTAGATGAAGTATTCCTTACTATGGTATACTAAGAGTATGTTATGCCTAGTATGCCTAGTATGCCAAGAGTCCCTCTAGGTTTCTAGTCAGCTCCATACCTTAAGAATGAGAGAGGTGGGAATCTCTTGCCAGACTCGAACTCCAACACCCCGCGAGGGAAGTCAGATCACTGGAAGCTGGACTCTCTGCGTGCAGGTATGACAGCGTCTTCTCAGTGCGTCAGGCCGGGAAACGGGCTCCTCTGAAGTCGAGGTCTCCTCTGATTTACAGGGGCTAAGGAAGGTATATTTATACCTGAGAGGTACCTCAGAATGTTAGCATTGACGTGAATCGGACAGCGGAAGACGTCATGAATGAACCCCTAAGGTATAACGGTTCATGCATAATAGATGAGTCCTTGAAGAAATCAATAGTCCTGTGCTAGGGAAACTCCCGAAGCCTAAGGGTCTGTTCTTCAAGAACTCGTTGTGACGTTAGGGTGGACGGATGTCGGAGACCATGCCTGTATTTGGAGTGCACGGTTTAATGCCTAAATAAGGACTGGGATTTTATGCCTGTATAAGGGCAGGGCGAATTGTGCCTATATAAGGACATGATACAGGAAAACCTATATACGGACACCCTAAGAGGAATACAACAGCCTGACCCTGTTGTCTTGTTCCGATTCAGTTTTGCCATGGATGAGAATGTCATCTTGGAAAAATACTAACTTAGTCTTAGATAATCAGGTGTTAGTACTGGATTTCACACAGAAGTAACATTGGTCCCCTTAGGAGGTTTGATACTCTGTTTCACATTGAGCTGCTTAACCTCGTCAGATTGCATAGGTCCACTCATTTCCTTCATGCAAAATTGGGAGTGTTAGATACTTCTCCCCAAAGTGAGAGCTGCTTCAAAGTCAGGGTCTCCAGATGATAAGAGTTTTTCCTGCATTTTCCTGTTACATGTGCGTTCGCTCAGCTGATCGCGGATGATTTTGCCTCTGAATTCCCTGTAATTGCAAGTGGCAGCAAGGGTTCTGAGTGCGGCAACAAAATCATCAATAGACTCACCTGGAACCTGGGCCCATTGCAGAAATTTGTGGCGTTCCAGCACCACATTTTTCTTTGGGTTGAATCTTTTGTCTAAGGTTTTGATGACGGATGCATAGTCATCGACTATCAAGGAATCCCGTCATCACCACCACTTACATGAGTACTTACTAGTTCCAGGGGTAAAGTTTTTTAAATTTTCCTTCCTTCAGAACCCAAATTATTAATCAACAATGCTTTTTTTTCCGAAGTGAACTTGTCTCCATCAGTGGCCTTGAGATAGGCATCAAACGTATCCTTCCACTGTAGCCAAATAAGTGGAGGAGTGCCAGGTGATTGTAAAAAAGGTGGCGGTGCTAACACCCGATCCATAGCTAAGCGTGGGTGAGTTGCTGCCCCACTCAAACGCAGACTGGGCCAAAATGTTGTTACAAGGTGGGATACAAAGATAACACAAAATGTACTTCGCCTTCTAAATTGGTGTGCACATCACCGATGCACAACAATGGCTCCAGAATTAACTTGTAGCATACAAAACAGCATCTAAACAGATTTATAGCATGGTTAAAAATAAACACAGTGGGTAGCAATCCGTGTGGTCATTAAGTTTTAAATATGAATGGTGTGCTTGTCACCGAAGAATACAATAACACGCAGAAATGCTCAGCAACTATCTCAGGAGCAATCAAGGTGTGCCTGTCACCATGCAGAAGGTGTGACCGACTGACAGGCTGGAACGACAAACGGTGCTGATGGAGCAAGGTTTCGCAAAATTGAAACCTGCTCGGATCAAGTACCCCCACAATACATACTAACAGTAAGTAGAAATGATTAAAATCTAACATGCACCTACATAAACAAATGGGAATTGCTTTACGCATGCCTGAAATAATACGTTAATGAATAATCGGTATTAATCTTGTGTTGTGAAGTTAAACAAAGAAGTTGCACGAGTAGACCGCATGTGCCTCAGTGTTTTGCACGTTGCATTCCGCTTTGAAGGTTTAATTATTAATGCTGCTTTTACACTAGGCTTATGCTAGGTAACCATAAGTGGGAAATAGTGCAAGGTGGGTGGGGAACAGTGAGGGGGTTCATTATCATATAATTAATATTTGTTTGTTTTCATTTACTTCAGCATGTTGAATGAAGCCTCCATCTTGAAAAAAGGATGTGACAGGGAGGGGGGAAGTTTCCGAGCAGCGAGTCTGCTCTGACATGAGACCAGCAAGTTGTGCTGAGCATTACAAAATGACATGAAGAAGTGAAGGCCAGAGCATCAGTTGACTGCCAAGTTCCTGCATCCAAGCGTGAGACCGGAGATGTGCTCTGCGGAAATATGAACTGAATAAAGAAGAACGTACCAAATGTATCGATATATGTGAAACGAAAGAATAAAATAAAGCTTGGGTCATGGGAACCAATTTTGCACAATAAAGTTGTTGAATAAATGCAAGTCATGGTGGTATGACAATGCCACCTCCCCAACCCACCAATCCCGATGCAGAATGGAGAGTAAATTGCAACATTAGAGGGATGGACATGTCAATTTAGACTATAATTAGGGTACCTTTAGGGGCGTGTTTTGAGAGTTCGGGGAGTTCGAGAGGAGTCTTGGGCAGGCAGGAGAGAAAGAAGAGATGCGACGCTGTCCGTCGGGCTGCAGAGAGGCCTAGCTGTTACCATCCTGTCCTTTTCCCCTGACCAACTTTTCTTGCGTTTCCTGAATAACTTGGGAAGTCTCCATAATCTCCTGGGGTCAGGGGTTGGTATTCTCTACAGACCAATAGGTTTGTATCTATCCTGTGTTGCTCTCAGCATTAATGTATTTGTCTCTGAATCTTTTGTCTCTCCACCTATCCACTCCGTCAACAAGATATTGATATGCATTATTTTTAGATGAACCTATTGTCTCCTCATCTATCCTTCCGTTAGGCATTATATTGTTTGGCATAATCATTCTGCTGAACCCTTTTGTCTCTTACCCTATCCACTCCTTCATTGCACAATGTCGTTGTAGAAAGAGTCTGTGAAAATTGCATTATTTCTCTGATCGTGTAATTCGATGTTTGTAATAGTGACCTGATGCAGATGAGCATTTACTTTGAATTTTGAGATAAAACTCACCTATTAATCTTACTGAGAGTCTGTGATTAATTTAATAATGTTGGGTGGGTTAGTGTTTTATCATTACCCTCAACTGCTCATCCAATTTGTCCATCGACCAAATAGAGGAAGAGTTGATATCAATAAATAATCTTTAAACAGGTGTTTAGGAGTAATAAGAGATGAACGAAACAAATTGACTTCAGCACATCAGGGGCATTCGGTGAATGTGTATGGGCCATTGAAGTGAATTGTGGAGTATCGATCCCTGATCAATTTTTTGGGCATTGACGCTGGATCAGTGCCCAATATGCAAACAACAAAGGAGAAACAAAAGTTATACAAGGCAGGAGATGTTGGTGAGTGAATCACCTGGGGGGAAAGGACAACTCGTCAACACTGAAATGAAGCTACAACATCGGTAAGCTGCTTGTCCGCTTTATTCCATCCGATCCCCTACAACTGCCGACATCCTCACTTTCCATGTTCCACGCAGGGAACAGAGAGAACGCCACGAGCACAACACTCCAGATCTAACCCTGGGCATCCAATTCCGCTCCGCTCGCGGAATTTGCGGAATTTAGGCAATTTTGCGTTCCGCGGAGAACGCGGAATTGCCAACAATTCCGCGATCCGCTGCGTAGCGGAATTATTTTCTTGTCGCGCTTTAAAAATGCGTTCTAGCGCACGCAATAGCGACTTACCGGGATTCCTGCGTTCGCCGACGGGTTTTCCTATCCGTTCGCGTGCGCCACAAGATTTTGGTAGCCGGCCGCGTTATCCCGCGAGAGTTTGCGATCGCGAACACGTCATTCGCCGCGCCATCGGACAACGCGAGAGTGTGCGATCGCGAACACGTCATTCACCGCGCCATCGTGCACCGCGAGAGAGATTGCGACCGCGAACACGTCATTCGGGCGCGCCATCGGACATCCGGCGATATTTTTGTACAGCTCGCGATCCCGAACACGCAAAACTTTCAATCTGGAGAACAATAACATCGCAAGCAGCATCAAACCTTCTATAAATTGATGATTTGGCTGGAAAATAAACCTCAGATTGATATTTGGCTGTCCTTTTTGGTCAAATTTTTTGGGGGGGAGAGGGAGGAAGTGCCACAGAGTCTCCTACTTCCTGTTCCTGTCCAGCAGGCTCCTCCCAGTGCTTTGTCCATCTCCTGTTCATTTTTCACTTGGATTTGAGCTGGAAGGATCACTCTTTGTGTCTGCTGCATCATTATCATTGGATTTGAGGATTTTGGAATTTGAGATTTTACAAGTAAGTTGGTGTTGTTTGATTGGGGCATTGCAGTTGCTGCAACTTCATTTTTGGTACTTTTCATCATTTTTTAAAATAAATCGTTGTGGGTAGCCAGTAGGTCCAGAGTTAGTCATGGGTCATGGATTGCTGTGTGATGTATTTATTAATTTCAAACATCATTTAGGGGGCATGGATGGCATTGGATTGAATTGGAAAATGTGTTTTTTTGGGGTGTATTTCAGTTTTTTGTGCTGTGTGTTAAATACATGCCTTAGTTGTGTGTGGTGTGCTGCAGGCCTTGTTTAGCCCTGGGTATTTTCGTTTTGCATTTTATTGCATTACAGGCAAAGCAAAAGCAGGGTGGTTTACCATGCAGCCTTTGCCTGGCTATTATAGGCCTGTTTTCAGTACATTGTTTTCCAGGCCTCCTGCTTGTTGCTTGTGATTTGTGAGTGTCCATGTGGCTGGTAGCCATTTCTGGTGGGAGTTACAAGTGTGCTGCTTTAGCCATATACTAAGGCCTGCATGTGTTTCCCTTTGTGGCCTAGGCTTCTTGTTGTGGGCCTGGCCATGAGGCTGGCGGCCATTTTGAAGCCAGGCAATGTGCTTTTTGCCATAGGCCTGCATTGTCTGTCTTTAGTTTCTTGTTGTTGTGGGCTTGGCCATGAGGCTGGTGGCCATTTTGAAGCCAGGCAGTGTGCTTTTTGCCATAGGCCTGCATTGTCTGTCTTCAGTTTCTTGTTGTTGTGGGCCTGGCCATGAGGCTGGTGGCCATTTTGAAGCCAGGCAGTGTGCTTTTTGCCATAGGCCTGCATTTTCTGTCTTTAGCCCCTTCCGTGCTCATGACGAGCTCAGCTCGTCATGCTGCACGGTTGCGCTGTGCGCATGACGAGCTGAGCTCGTCACGACTCCACCCGCGATCGGAATGTCCCGCATACGAGCGGAATTCCGATCGCGGTCAAGGGGTTAGTTTCTTGTTGTTGTGGGCCTGGCCATGAGGCTGGCGGCCATTTTGAAGCCAGGCAGTGTGCTTTTTGCCATAGGCCTGCATTGTCTGTCTTTAGTTTCTTGTTGTTGTGGGCCTGGCCATGAGGCTGGTAGCCATTTTGAAGCCAGGCAGTGTGCTTTTTGCCATAGGCCTGCATTGTCTGTCTTCAGTTTCTTGTTGTTGTGGGCCTGGCCATGAGGCTGGTGGCCATTTTGAAGCCAGGCAGTGTGCTTTTTGCCATAGGCCTGCATTGTCTGTCTTCAGTTTCTTGTTGTTGTGGGCCTGGCCATGAGGCTTGTGGCCATTTTGAAGCCAGGCAGTGTGCTTTTTGCCATAGGCCTGCATTGTCTGCCTTTAGTTTCTTGTTGCTGTGGGCCTGGCCATGAAGCTGGTGGCCATTTTGAAGCCAGGCAGTGTGCTTTTTGCCATAGGCCTGCATTGTCTGTCTTCAGTTTCTTGTTGTTGTGGGCCTGGCCATGAGGCTGGTGGCCATTTTGAAGCCAGGCAGTGTGCTTTTTGCCATAGGCCTGCATTGTCTGTCTTCAGTTTCTTGTTGTTGTGGGCCTGGCCATGAGGCTGGTGGCCATTTTGAAGCCAGGCAGTGTGCTTTTTGCCATAGGCCTGCATTGTCTGTCTTTAGTTTCTTGTTGTTGTGGGCCTGGCCATGAGGCTGGCGGCCATTTTGAAGCCAGGCAGTGTGCTTTTTGCCATATGCCTGCATTGTCTGTCTTCAATTTCTTGTTGTTGTGTGCCTGGCCATGAGGCTGGCGGCCATTTTGAAGGCCGGTAGTGTGCTTTATCCATAGGCCTGCAAGCTTGTAGCCTAGTCTGCCAACAGGCCTTTCATCCAGTGGGCCCAGAGGTAGTCAGGGGTGCATGAAACAACTGTTTCTGTGTGTTCTGTTCAATTTAAACATCATTTAGGGTACATGGATGGCATTGGATTGAATTGCAAAATGTGGATTTTTGGGTGTATTTCAGTTTTTTGGGGTGTGTTAAATACATGCCTTAGTTGTGTGTGGTGTGTTGCAGGCCTTTTTTAGCCCTGTGTATTTTCGTTTTTGCATTTTATTGCATTACAGGCAAAGCAGTGTGGTTTACCATGCAGCCTTTGACTGGATATCGTAGGCCTGTTTTCAGTACATTGTTTTCCAGGCCTCATGCTTGTTGCTTGTGATTTGTGAGTGTCCATGTGGCTGGTGGCCATTTCTGGTGGGAGTTAACTAAGTGTGCTGCTTTTGCCATTTAGGCCTGCATGGTTTTCCTTTTGGCTTACTGCTTGCATCCATCCCCTTTGCCAGCTGCAGCTCCCTGAATGATGTGATGACTGAGCAAATAATTTAATGCCAAACAGGGTCCACTTCTATTACATTTGTATTTTGGTTGTTGTTCCTCTTCTTTCCTATCCTTCCTGACAGTGTACCATGAAAGCCCTTGTTGACAGTCTCACAAAAGAAATGGCTACACTAATTTATATCTTTTATTTGTTTGTTTGTACTAGTAGTAATTGAACCACAACACAAATGCAACATTTCACTGATGTTCTTCTCCTGGCTTCTTTGCTTTTAGGTGCACAAAAAGACAGAGGAGGAGGTGTCATCATCACCCGTTGTACTGCCAGGCAGAAGTCCTGCTGCGCGTCACGTCCACGTGTGACCACAGACATCTCTGCAACTTGTGCACCTGCGTCCTGCTGACATCTGAAGAAGATGGCCCCAAAGAAAGGTACCAGGTCCTCCAGTACCAAGAAAGTTGCCAGTGAGAAGAAGGGACAGAAGAAGGAAGTGGCACATGCCAAGACTGGTGTGCCGGCCGATGCGTTTTTTGGTAAAAAAAAACTTACGCCTGCAGCAGCTGTGTCCAGCGGGGACCAAGCTGGGAGCGTCACCTCTGCATCAGTGGGTCCACCCCAGCAACCTAGGCCTAAGCCCATGACTGTGGCAGAGGTAGCCAGTCTACTAACGACCAGTGATGTTGAAATGTCATTATCGCAAAGTAGTACCCAATCCACGCACACGCAGGCGGAAACTCAGCAGATAAGTGGGCAACCCCAGCCGCAACCCCAGCCGCAACCCCAGCCAGAGCCGCAGCCGGAACCGCAACCACAGCCGCAACCACAGCCGCAACCACAGCCGCAGCCGGAACCACAGCCGGAACCACAGCCCACAATAGTAGTTGTTCCACCTGAAGTAGGGGCAGTTCAGGAAATCGAGCTTTTTGCAGACGAAGAGGAGCAAGCCACTGTTCCAGAAGATCCATTGTCTTCCATACCCCCAGCAAGGAAAAGGAGGGTTAGTCCATCAACTTCTTCTTCAAGCCCCGCTTCTGATGATCTAGATGCCACTTGGAAGCCACCAGCTCAGCCTGAGAGTGATGCACGCCACAAGACAAGGCTAGTGAAAAGGAAGGTTCCAGAAAGCCTTACAGTTATGGAGGTAGATGTAGACGAGGGGGTTAATGATGATGATGATGATGAAGAGCCAGTCATCATGAACATCACTCCTGGGCCTGCGGAGATGGAGACCAACATTATTAGACTATCCCAAATCGCTGCGAGGGATGTAGCACGGATACCACCAACACAGGTAACGCCAACACGACCTCCAGCTTCCATATTTGCCTTTGCAAAGGTCCGGCAGGGACCTACATCCAGCTCAACCACCACCTCAGTAGGTCGTGGTAATGTAAGTGCACAGAGTCAAATTCCATGCACATCCTCCATTTCATCTGGTATTGAAAGTGGCACCTTCAGCAGCAGCAGAAAGTTCTCCTCCCCAGTTTGGGACTTCTTTTCGGTTTGCAGTAAGGAGGAGAACATTGCTATATGCTCAATTTGTCGGCAGCATGTTAAGCGGGGTAAGCTTGGTACAAACTATGGTACCGGAGGACAAACAAGTCATCTAAAAAAACACCACACTATCAAGTGGGAGGCTCACCTACTTCACTTAGAAAAAAGGAAAACTGGACCCATTGCTGTTGTTGGGTATGAAGAATTAGGGGAAGATATGATCGCGGTGGAAGGTCAACAGGAGGGAGACATTTCTAGCCCTACCCCCAGCAGTGTACTGGTAACGCACACATCCTCAGCAACATCTGAGTGGCACCGTAGTAAGAGTCAACATGAGACACAAAGGCAACGGGGCACTGCAATGAGCAAAAGTGCAGCGTTGTTGAGCCTAGCTGGGTTCAAGAAGAAAGGTGCACCACAAAGGAAAATATTCCAGCCTACCATTGACAGCATGCTTAGGTCGGAGGGGCAGTACCAACGCAACCACCCAACGGCACGGTTGTACAATGCGAAGCTGGCAAAAATGTTAGCGCTGGACCTTCTCCCTTTTTCATTTGTGGAAGGGGTGGGTTTCCTTGAATTTGTGTCAGCCATCTGCCCTAAATGGAAGGTTCCCAGCCGATCCTATTTCGCCCGAGTTGCTGTTCCAGCACTACATCACGATGTGCTGGAATTGGTTGGACAAGCTTTGCAGCAGAGTTCTGTTCACAAAATCCACCTGACAACAGACATGTGGACCAGTTGCCAAGCCACTGATTACATGTGCATCACTGCACACTGGGTCTCTTTTGTGGGGGTTAGAGACAAGCTATCTGAAGTAGGTGCTGTTGACACAGCTGCAATTTTTAATGCTTCTCGGAAACATGCAACTGTAGCCATGTTCGCCATGGAGAAATCTCATACTGCTGAAAACCTTTTGGAAGAGTTTAACAGCAAGGTCTTTGAATGGCTGCGCCCAGAGGGCTTGACATTGGTTTTGTTGCCACGGATAATGGCAGTAATATACTTAAGGCCATGACGCTTGGTGGGTATTTCAGGGCCCCGTGTTTGGCGCACTGCATTAACATTATAGTTCAAGACTTTCTGAAAAAAGAACCCATAGTCAGCAACTTACTGACCACCTGCCGCAGAATATGCACGCATTTCAGCCATTCTTTTAAAGCCCGGAAGCAGCTGAGGATCATTCAACGTGACTATATAATGACAGTCAAAGCACTCATCCAGGAGGTGGCAACACGTTGGAACTCAACGTATTACATGCTTGACCGTCTGTTTGAGCAGTACAGACCAATCAATGAATATGTCATGCAAAGGGCGGATGCTACTGTGAAAGGCATGACCCTTCAGATGGACCAATGGTGCCTAGTTAAATCTCTTACAGAGATGCTTCTTCCTTTCGAGGTCTTCACACGTGAAGTCAGCAAGGAGGACTGTACTATGGGCCAAGCTATCCCATTGTTGCACATGCTAGAGCAACAGCTGATGCGGGTGTGTGAAGGGTACAAAGGTGTGGAGGGAAAAAAAGAAGCATATGAGTTGGTGGAGAGCTTATCATGTCGCTTAAGTGAAAATGCAAGGGTGCAAAATAAGATTGTGTCACAACAACATTACATTTGTGCCACAATTCTGGATCCACGGTACAAATCGGCACTGCACAGTAAGACATTACTCCCTTTTTCAGAAGTGGATGTTGCCCGGTACAAAACTTGGATATCTGAGGCAGCCAGTACATTGGAAAATGAACGGCTGGTAATTAAAGGCCTCAAACCCACGTCAAGTACTGCAGCCGAGCATCCGGCGTCAAGTTCAACTTCAGAGCCTGTGGGCAGTGCATTTGGTTCACAGCTGTCACCAACACTATCGACAACAGCAATAACCGGCTCATCAGCCCCAGTACAAACGGCACAGGATTGGTATTTACAGCAAGGACTTGCTAGGTCCAGTGCTGATGCAAAGACAAAAGAGGCCGCACTAAGTTTAGCACCCCTGAACATTGACCGAATGGTCCAGGCCTACCTGGATGACCCAACAGAGGTCTACATTGATCAAAACCCATTGCGGTATTGGTATGGCAAAAGGGGCCAATGGCCAGTGCTCAGCAGGCTGGCGATAAACTATCTGGCTTGCCCTGTCGCAAGTGTCTCTTCTGAACGTGTTTTCAGTGCTGCTGGTTCCATTGTAACAGTGAAAAGGACCAGTCTCTCACCCCAAAACGTTGAGAGGTTAACCATGATCAAAATGAATCAGCAATTTATACCACCCAATTACACAATACATGAATCAACTCCGGAAGATGAGGACAGCGGCTCAGGTGACGGAAGTAGCGTGTTGGATGCTGATTACCTACTTCTGGTTGAACCTCCAGAGTTTGAGGATGAGCTATACTTCCCTGACAACTAGGCTTCCACTTCTTACTGTGGTTCTCCCTTATTTACTTCTATTTGTGTGTCTGTCTTTCTGTTTGGAAACTTCAAATCACAACAAATCCATCACCACCGTCTTCGTATTTTATTGCCTTATATGAGTTTCAGCTCTCTGCATTTCAGTCCACTCCTCCGAGTCCTGCTCCTCCTGAATCGACCTAAATCTATTGCCCTCAAGCCAGATGATAATTGGATGTAGCATAATCGAAGAAAAACTAAAATCTTGCCTCGTTGAGTCTCTCCAAAAGAAGTGGAACATGATGATGACTACTATAGCTATCCTCCTTTCCGAGCCGATACAGACTGCCCATTAACTGAAGATGAGAAGGAACAGGTAATGAATGATGACATGCATTGGACGCTGACTGAGTGATTTGTGTTGTTTTTGTTTGTAGTGCATGAAGGTAATTCATTGTGTACTATTATCTAATCTACACACTAAAAGTAACTCAATGCAATGTTTGTTTCCATTCTTGTTTTTCAATACCTATTTTCTAATTCTACTGCAGGCCGATCCATTGCATTTTGAATATGGAAAGGGGACTCAATCTGTACACTACTGCACACTGAGTTGGACAACACACCATGATGATGACCACAGTGACATTATCTCTTCGCAGTCACTCAGTACGATCAGAGATGATTGATGGAATAACCTAGTGCTTTTCATGAGTGCATTAAAAGGTAACCAAGTCAACAACAACCACTGCAGACCTACATGTCTGTGTAGTGGTGGAGTCTAGTGTGGTGGTATGAATGACAGCGGGGCATTGATTTAGTCACTTAATTTGTAAAATGCTATGTTGCTGTATATCTGCTTTGTCTGCCTCTGTCAAAAAATGTACGCTAAATGGAGGATGTGTCACGGGTGCCGTGGGCCTGCTCTGTCCTCTTGTTGTTGGAGGTTAATGCTGGAAACAGACTAGAGTAGACATGATGTATCCAAATCCATGCCGCCTCTGAAATTGTTCTTGTTGCACTCCACCGTAATTTAGGCATTTTTTTTCTTCTTGATTTTTCAATATCCCTTTTGTTTTCCCATCTGCAATTACAGGCCGGCCCTTACCCTGTGCTACACTGGGAAAAACTACTCTCACTTACCTTACCAATGAATCTACATCAGGCAGGCAGTGGCGTCACCCAAGATTGATGGCCGGAGCGTCCATGGAAGGGAGGACCAAGACGAATGCCGAGATGCAACTCCACATTTTAACCAGGATAACATACAGTAACAGTATCAACTTTCATCATCTTTTAAATTTGATTCATTTTTGGTCTTCAATCATTACTACTGTGTGTTGTTGTTGTTATGTTTGCTCTCTGCTTATAATTCAATTCATCCCTACAGCAATTTTTGGCTTTTCTTTGCCATCTTTAAGCCCGGGCCGGTACAACACAACAGAAACTGAATGTAATTCGGGTCTCTCTGAGGGCAGACAGGCAAGGCAAATTGCATAATATACTGCTGCCCTGTACTGTCTAATTGTCTAGTAGTAGTAGTTAGTAAGTACTATCATTAACCATCAAGTTATCATCATCATGCATGCATTTCCTTTTTCTCCCTTAACTGATTTATGGATATGGTTGTCTGCCAAGATTGTATTTTGTTGTTGTCCATGCGTACTGTTTTTCTTTGTCAAACCTTTCCCAAAACCCCCCTTCCCAACCATTCATCAAACCCTAACCCTCTTCCCCCGGGCTGTGTGACTTATTGAGGTGTGACTAAATTAAATGTACACCAATAATTTATCACACGCTTGCTGGGGCGGATGTGGCTAAAGCAACATAAATGCATTTTCAAGGCAGGGCGCGGATCTTCTGCTTGCCCACCCTCCTATGAGCAGTATATTTGCGATTTTTTTTATTTTTTATTTATTTCTTTTTACCAAAGGAACCTAATCCATCAACATTAATTGCCGGCATAGATTGGATTTGTTGTCATCCTCCGAAACAGCACTAACGGTTATGCTTGTGTCGAGTCACGGTGTACTGTAGGCCTAGTCGAGTGACTCGACACAGCTATAGTTTGTAACTCTATGTACTAGGCTATCCCCGCAACCATTATGTTTCCTTGTATTTTGGCATATTATTGTTTGGCAGTAAGTTCCGTACTGTACTTCGTTCTACTACTCCTCCCACAGTCTCTCTCAGGCGACTGACTGTCTCATTTTCTTTTATTTGCAAGTGAAACTGCCAGGGTCTACTACTACTACCACCACAACCATGGCATGTTGGGAAAGAAAACCATCATCACCATGCAGCCATCGCCGTGCCCAAGTTAAACATCAAGCACAGGTAAGAGAAGAAGTTTGGGGGAGGCATAATTAATAACAGAATTTTTTTCACTAATTCTATTTCACACACCCCTTTGAGTCCAGTTGCAGAATGCATAGATTAGGAGGAGAGACTGACAGTACTAGTAGGACAAGTCCCTCAGTGAGGGGTACCGCATCTGTCTGTGTCTTAGTAACTCAGCCAATTATTTAAATCAAACACTGGCTGTGGCACTGCACCAGCAAGGAAACCGTGTGACGTAAAACAGTAACCCCACCCACAAAACATTAACCACATCGTATAAAGTCTAAATATGTAATTTAATACCCTAACAAAAATAAACTATGTAAAAAAATCCCACAACACCTGACCCACCCCTCTCCCTAACCCCAACCAATGTTCATGTCCCGGAACGAAAAGTCCAACAAATGTCCAAAAGTCCAAAACCCAACGCCCGATTCCCACCCACCAAAAGAAGCTATAAAAAAGGGGCAATAAATAAACGGGGTCTCAGCGGGCTCGCCTCTCCAGGACACGGATGCGCTCCTCTAGGCGGGCCACGAGGTGCTTCAGCGCGCGGCAGTTGCATCCACAGGGGGGGAGCAGCAGTGCTTCTTGATGTGTGGCGGCGGGCGGCTGACAGGCGGTGGCGCCGTAACACTCTAGGGGGGTGTCTGGGGCCCGGGGCATTGGAGGAGGCTGCAGCTGCTGCCACCGCCGCCTCCTCCTCCTCCTCCTCCAGAAGAAGCAGCCGCTGGTATTCGCTGGTATTCAGCCTGTATGGCCTCCAGCTTCCGGCGCCGGGCCGGGCCTTGGCCGCCAACTCCTTCCTGTCCACTTTCCCTTTGGAAGGAGTCGCACTCGCTATATCAAGAAGAAAAAACAAGACTATTGTAAAATATACTCTTAGCAAAGCAGTCAGACAAATTCATTCTACACATAGTGGCACAGTAGCACTAGCAAGCACAGTACGTAACATTTGTGGTATGTATCTATCCTCCCAGTACCTCGGCCTCGAACATTTGGGGTAGTTTCAGGCATTCCACCACCCATGCATCTGATTCATATCACACACCTATGCATGCATCCCACGTATCCTTCTCTGCCAGTCATAAATATAACATCTCACCCGTCCTTCCTCCTTCCACCCTTCTTTCCCTTTTTCGTTCAACCCATCCATCAAGGTCATCTGATCAGACTTTGTCTTCTCCATAAAAATTTCACAGCTGAGTTGAAGTCCGATAGAAGAGGCCATTGGTTACTCTGAGTACACTCCCGTCGCTAATGCTATTGCTAATGCTAAGTAAAGGGTGTCTTCTTCAACCGTTCACAACAACTTCTTACTTAAGTCTCAAGAGTACAGTACACATTACACACTTGCAGCGAGTGTAATGATTGTCAATAAGTAAGGATTAGGAATATAACTTACCACCGCCCGCCACTGCTGCTGGCTCACCCCCTGCAGCTCCTCCAACTGCCGCATCGCCTGCACCCTCAGCGGCCGCGTCACCTTCGCCGCTGGCCCCGGTACTGGTGGTCGGTAGTACGCCTAGAAAAAACATTACACATTTTTCAGATGCCATATACACCTCCCCCTATTTTTGACTAGCAAGAATGAAAAAAAAGTTAATACATACATAATACATATACAACATACATCACTAGTATAAATCAGGTAGTAGAGTAGACACTGGTAGTGTTATATGGTCCCTAGGGTCATTCTAGTCTTTGCTAAGTTACCCCGAGCCATGCAACCATTTTAGCTCTGTCTTTTATTTTTGCGCAAGTTACCTCGCAGCTTGTTGTGAAAGACGCCTTTGAGCCCACATGAGCTCATACTGCTACTGTCTGAGCGCTGCGTACAAGGTCGAAAAACAACCGACTTTGTTATGGAGTTCTGGTGTTAGTCCATATTGCTTATCCATAAAAAAACTGCACTTTTTGGCACGACTGAGAAATGCTTGCACTATACTAACGCACACCATTTTTCTCATTACAGACGGAAGATTCCCTTATACGAAGAACCAGAGCTTTGCAGACCTTATGATGTAACCAGTACTAGGTTCTTCTAAGGTGAGGGCTCCCCAGAATTCTCACATCTCCATTTATAATTTTATATAAACTAGATTCCTACCAAGGGAGGGTGGTTCTTCCACCACTGTTCAGTTATCATGATCTCGCCTTTTGGCTTCTATGGACTTGTAGTTGTAAGTAACGTGTAAGTCTAACTAAGTGTAACAATGTTTATTGTTTTAATCTTATGCATTTTGCTGTTGCTGCTGCATTATACAACGTACAGAGCTTGTCAGTTGGAAATAAAAATAAACCTTTTGAACTTACATAGACTCGGTGGTATTTGGTGTGGACTTACACGAGAGAGTGAGCAAAAGGGTGTGCATTGCTTCCGCGACAGAGGTTGGGAGTGTTATGTTGTCTGGGTTGTCTACTCATTGGGTATTTTGGGGGGGGCGTTTCGGAGTAATGAGACACTATAACTAGTTGGTCAGGGGATTGTGGTGGCTTGTGATTGAGGTGTGAGGAAGGTCCAACCTCCCATCACCAACGTCCTATTTTCTTGTGCAAAGTTCTGTATGTGCAGAATCCATACAACAGTAGTAGTATGTCCTATCCTATCTAAAATTCTAAAATGTGGTTGGGCATTTTCTTGGTGGGAATTGTCGAAAAGCATCAAGAATAAGAAGACTAGAAGTAGTAGAAGAGGACAACCCAAAGGACTGGACTCAATGGCTATAGCTATTGGTGAATATGAGTTTTATTTAAAATCTTTTAAATAAAGAGTGGGCAACTGGGCAAGCTTAGCTACAGACAGACTAATAGTAGTAGTACAGAGAGTCATAGCAGACGCAGTTAGAGGCAGGGATAACAAGAATTTAGAAACAGATAGTATAGAGCAAAGAAGATTTTGTCAAAATTCGAATTAGGAGGATACCTAAATAATAGTTCGGAAAAAATAAGGTGCAGGAAAAGTTTGGGAAATCTAATTAATAATATTAACCACTGGAGGACTTACTGGGGCCAGCAGCAGAGCCCTCGATAGAGGAGCGGTCCTGTGCCTGGGAGGCATCTTGTTGATGTTCGTCGCCCACCTCCTGCGACCCCATCTTCTTGCCCCTGGGTGCTGCTGATCAAGTAAGATTTCATAAAGAAAGAGACAAAAATTAAAGTTTGGTGTGAAATAAATAAAATATTTTAAAATACGCACCAAAAACTTTTTGGGTAACAACAATTGCAATAAAATTGACCTATCTGATCGACTGGTAGTATTGCGAGATTCACGGACCGTCTAGCAAGCCTAACTACCACCTGACCTAGCCCACCTATTCCAATCCAGACGGGCCAATTGTTCAGTAAGTCTGCATTTCCATTTATTTTAGTCCTCAAAAATGCATAGATGGAGGACACATGCATACATTTTTGCATACACCAAATTGTTGGCTGGTTGCTGCTGATGTTCTGCTAGTGATGATATAAGTCTATTAACACTCAGAAAACAAACTACAAAAGGTTCTGCGAAGGACTGGGGTAAGCAGCACTCAGCAGCACGTGACATGACAGAGGATGCGTCACGCACACCACTTACAAATTACCAACTAATAAGTAACTAAACCTATCAATCCACCACTATCCCTTCTTAGTGGCAGGAGGACAAAGGAAGGACTACTCTCTCTAGCATTACATCACTTAAGTTCTCTAAAGTAAACTCTTACATAATCATCAGGCCAAGCGAGCGCAAAGTTGCAAACAAGTAAGATTAGTAGCGCCGAGCGCCTGTGTCATAACAATCACAGATTTGTAAACGTAATTTACCTGCAATGTAAGCAGCAGCATTCTTGCTGGTCGGGAAAAAAATATATTCGCAATATATAACACAGAGCAGAACACAAAGTAGTAATATTAAATAGCTACTCACCAAGCCCCGGGACCTCCACTCCTAGCAGGTCCAGCAGGTCCTGCTCCCGGTCCAGAATATCGGACCACCGGTGCGTCAGCTGATTATTGGTGCGCCGGACACCAGAGCAGCGAAACACTGCCCGACGCACCTTGCCCCACCGCTGCCGACGCTCCCGGAGCCCGTACCCGGACCCAGGCCTGCCGCCTGCTGCCAGGGTTAAGGGGAGGTGGCGCTGAACAAAAAAACCAGAGCGGCCACCTCCGACTCATTAAATAAGGCCCGTGCCTGCACCCTCTTTGGCGCCGCCTTCCGCAAGGAAGGCAGTCGCGGCTCTGGCTCCGACTACGAGCCCTGTGGCTGTGGCCCTTTGCCATGGTTCTGGGTAGGCGGGGGACGGAAAAGAAAAGGTAGGAATTAAAAAAAAGTAAGTAAAAGAAATGAAAAAGCAGGTAATAGAAAAAGTGTGAAAAAGTAGATAAAAACACACAAAAAGTAGAAAAAAACTCAAAATATAGAATCAGGAAAATAGAGAGATAGATAATAAATAAAAAAGACCCAAAAAAGTTTACAGAAACAAAGGATTGAAAAGATAGAGGGAGGATTGAAAAGCAGGCCCAGAACCATAGCAATAGACTGAAAAACAAGATGGCCGCGCCCATTGCGACCGCATGGGCAAGTTTGCGCGATATTTCCCCCCGAGCACGCAAAAGCGTCGCGAACACGTAATGCGTGTTCCCGAACAGGAAACCCTTATCGCGAACGGGCGGGAGCATGCAATACGCGACCCGGAACTGGAAATAAGCATCGCGAGCGGGCGGGAGCATGCAATACGCGACCCGGAACAGGAAATACCATCGCGAGCGGGCAGGACAAGTGAAAACAAGATGGCCGCGCCCGTTAGCGACCGCATGGGCAAGTTAGCGATATATTTCCCCGTGAGCACGCAAAAACACATCGCGAACGGACGGGTCCAGCAATTCCGCGACTTCGCGGAATCTCCGCGTGCTCGCGGAAATTTTTAGCAATTTCGCGGAGATTTGCGTAAAGCGACTACGCAAATTCCGCCCACCCTTATCCAGATCCCAACAATCTGCCTCTTCATAGAAGGTATTTTTTTACTCTAAGTGATCTACAAAGCTCCATGTCAGCGATTATGAGAGAACTAGACCCTTTTGAGAAGGCATCTAATTCTAAAATTCTCACAACAGGATAAGGCACTAACATTCCAACAATCTATTCACTGGACAATGAAACCAATAGATTTCTGACTTAGGCCTCCATTACAAGTTTCCTAGACAACTCTGAGCGGTCCACTGTTTGTAGACCCTACATTTCCGTGCGCAAAACATCGGACCAGTTTTACTGGGTCAATGTGTCCCTCGAAAAACCAAGGCAGTGGGTGCAGGGCAGAGGAAAAGGCTGGCCCCAACCCCTCAGGCACCCCAGACAATGCTACCCTTAGAGAGCTTACAGCCTCTCCACGTCCCAGGTGCAGTCTGCACCACCACCCTACATCCTCTGACAATCCCACATATTTTTCACTTCTGCTCAGAGAAAGTGGTAAATATTTTAATTAAACTTTCAGGAATCTGTAAAAACTGTACAAAAGGACACAGTATTTCCAGGTCCAGGTGCTTAGTATCCTTCAAGAGAATTTCACTTGACTCTGGTTATCTCACTGGGAGATTCCAGCTGGAATCATTAATTATAACCCTGGTTTCTCCCTGCAGAGATAATGGATGCCTAAGCCGATAGGCGAGTGGTAAGGGATCAACTGGCCCAAGTTCATAGAGTAAATAACTACAGAACTAGTCAAATGGAAATCTCATTCTCTCATCTGGGTTGGGAAAATATATGTCACAAAATGAATGTCCTTCCTTGACTTCCACTTTTAGTCCAGTCACTGCAACTTGTTGTCCTGCAAACTGAGTTACAAGGTACAGAAAATAATATTCAAACTTGTTTGATCTGGAGGCAGAGAGAGAATATCCAGGAAACTACTAACTATCCCTGAAAGGCAGGGGAGATTGTCAGAAATTGTCATGCCTATATTTTCTGAAAATATTACCAGGCTTTACACCTATGCATCCTTAATGAGTGGTCCAAGAGACCATCAAAAAATGTGGCAGAGTTCAGAAGGGCACTATGAGATTTGGCATGGCTGACTAAGGATCAGTGACCCACAAATCTAAATGACTGCCAGTTTGCAAAACGGCTCTCGAGACATTGGATGAACTGCCACTAAGGAGTGGGCCCACAAGATTACCCTCACGTCTCACCCTCATACATGTTATATCTATTTTCACACTGGAAAGTATGGGAGAGGCATTTAAACATTGCAGAGTACTATATGATATGTTTGAAAGAGGCAAAGTCAAGTCCTTGCCACACGCAAGTGGGACTTTGAGGTCATTTATAGGCGACTGAGTATACTATGTCCATATTCGGCCCAGGGTACTTCACCCACCTAATAAAAGCACAGCCATCAGGTACCCCACGTCTTCTCATAACTTTGCCAAAGGAAGTGGGGGTCTAGGAGGCTAATAACAAGCCTGTAGTGCATCCTGTCCGAAGAACGCTTATTATAATGGAGGAGATATCAACAGAGATGTGCAAGGGGAGTACCTAGAGCTATGGAAGAGGAAGAGCTGCTGAATATAACTAAGAATGTGAAATGTGTAACGTGCACATACCTGACTCACAGATGGCAGCAAAAGTTTCTCACATAGAAAACCCTCAACACGCGCTCCCTTCTGCCCACATGCGCTCCAGCTTGCAATTCCCTTCACCTCTTCACCTCTGGACTGCACGAATGGCAAGAGCAAACTCAAGCCATTTAACCAGTGACAGTGGCCTTTTTGAGACATTGTTTGTGATATTTTCTTAGGTTGCCTTGGAGGCATTTACATGCTCTTAAAAAGGCACAAACGAAATTGCTGTCACAACTACACACTTAACCTTTCACTTTTTAGATACCTCCCAATTCTTACAGCCATCTGTCAGAACTACAGACCTACCCACTCACTCCTTAGACACCACCCAATTCTTACAGCCATCTAGTTTGGAGGTCTACCTTCTGCATAATGTCATTTTAGTATTACACTAATAATTCGAGAGGAAATTGAATATTCCGTTGTTTGGTATTCTAATTTATTGCGCTCTAATTTACATTTTAATTATATTTATCCTGTATGATGTAGAGTCAAAGAATCTGCTTAAATGGCAATGCTTGCAAAATGTACAGAACAACATGCTCTGTTTTTGACTTTTTCCAAAGTTGACCTTATTTTTATCCTCCTGTAAATCATCATAATCCCGCAGCCATAAACAAGCACATCACTAAAAGTTCTTTGCCTGAGTAATGATGCTGCCAACTGATCCAGATGGCACTGAACACCTGCTTACTATGTGAAGCTACGAGCACTGTGGCATTATTTAAAGGTCCCTATTTATTCCAAGGTATTAATATTAAAGAATCATAAAAAAAGGACCCTAATGCTTTCATAAAATATGTAGATGCACTTTCCTGTTCCCGGTCTCGGTTTTCATTTTACAGTCCACTGCATTCTCTGTATGTATGTCATATTTCTATAGCATGAGCATAACCAAAGCACAGCGAAGCGCTGTACTGGGTCAAGGACAAGCATAAAGTCACTGAGTGATAGAGAGGTAGATGGTTGATGGACAGTTAAGGCGAGTGTTCTTCAAAGAGGTGAGTCTTCATCTCTTTCCTAAATTGGGGTGGAGTAGAGGTGGTCCTGATGGATACAGGGATGTTGTTCCTGTCCCTGAGATCATAGATGAAAAGGGACTTCTGCCTTGGTTTTTAGGTCTCGCCTACGCAGCGCGCATGCGTTGCATAGGAAAAAAGACCTTTTGCGATCGATTCGGCTTTTCAGCCAAAAACGTGCACGCGTTCCATTGCCTTCAATGGCAACGCGTGCACGTTTGGCGATTCACTTGCGGGAGCGAGCAGCTTGCGCCATATGGTAGCAATTATCGCTCCTGGCGCCGCTCGCTCCCGCAAGGGAATCGCGCAGGCTCCCTCCTCTCCCCCTCCCCCTGCTGCCGTGCGAGGCGCGCGCGCTTGTTTAAGGTGCACGGGCTAAATATTACCATTTTGAATTTGAGTTGTTTGCTTTGATGCAATGGTGGGACTCGAACGTAAAACAATTTATAGGTGTAGCCATGCTCGGTGTAACATGACATGTATGGATGGGTCTTTTAAATCACTGTGATTTTGCTGCAATGGCTTCGAATTCATCAGTTGGCCACGCATATTTCATTAATACTGTCGCATTTTCTAGATGCCGTTTTGACTCTAAAAGAAAATAGTTTGATACCCAGAAAGTAACAATTCAAGAGCATCTTGTTACAAACACAAAGTAACAGTATAGGCATTGCGGGTGATTTAAGGAGGTTGTGCACATGTTTTTCAAAAACAGAGATGTACTTTGCACATTTCGAAAAATAAATTAGGCTCCGTTGCTTAGATCCGCTCTCTGCAAAAATGCTGCAGATTGGTAAAGAATGTGATAGGAATGTGTCTGCAAAACTGCACTGGTGGGTGCTCATTGTGGCTTTTCAATAGCCAAACAAGCGAGCTCGCGCTCCACTCAGCTCAATGCGACGGCGCACAAAGGGCGCAGTGCGTTATATTGTGCAAGGGGTATGTGTTGTCATCGCTTAAAACGTCGCTTGGACAAAGGATGTATATATTCACTGTGTGCTGTGCCATCAGGGCGCGCTTGGTTGTGTAGGAAGCAGCCAAAGCATGTGGGCGCCGTCAGGGCACACACCGTCACTCTTGGACGTGTGAGGGAGGGGGAGAGCGCTGCGGGGTTGCGTTGTTCCCTCCCACCTCCCGTGTTTGTTGCGCAGTCTTGCAGCACTACAACCAACAGCGGGGTTCGTATTTCGAGCCTCAGCCAGTCGGTCAAATGCAGGAACACAACGATTTTGTCACAAATAAAACTGCTCACGTGCCATACCTCCTCTTTTCAACTTTCTTTGGTGTGGGGCATAATCGGGCATTTTCTGCCTGTTATTTGTGGCGCTCAGAAACAGCAGAAGCGCCACGTGAAGCGCTATATCTATTATTCTATTATTATATGATTATTACATCAATTTAAAGAAAAATTGGGCGTCTCTCACTCAGTATCTTGATGACGTATCAGCTCGGCTCTAGGAATAGCTCATTGAAGCCCCCACATAAAATCTCAAAAGTTTTCCGTCAAATAAGAAAGTGTCGCAACTTCCTCTCAATACAAAATAGTTCCATAAGGGTTTGTAAATTACTCCGAGTCTAAAGGAAGAGATTTTGTGATCAATAATTACCACTTGGGTGCAAACTGACACATTTTAGAGGAGATGCTACAAACTTTAAGCCAGGACAAAATTCCAGAGAAAATGGACTTTTCTTGAGGCACATTCTGTTCACTTAGTTTGGGTTTAATTGCAGAAATGTCCAGAGCATGCTACTGTGGTACCTCATACAGTGATAAAAAAATAGGTAACTAATATTTTTGTACAGTCCATTGGTATATTTATGAGTGTTCAGTTTTACGAATTAGATCTGGGTTTTTACTTTCATACTTTCTGACAGGACACCGTGCAAGGGGCAGCATGGGACACTGGATCCTTATTTTGCCAGCACATTTACTGCTGTAAAAGAGATAAGTTAGATTTTTGTGAAACAGTTACCAAGTGCTCCCCGTAGAACGGAGTCACCCAGCCGCACGCTGTCCTGCGGTTTATTTTTACATTTGTCGGACTGTGAAATGTGTAGCTGAGATGTTGTGGCTGAACATCACTGAAGACGCGAGTGTTTGTAGTCACATCGCGTACATTCACAGAGTTTCATAGCCAAACCTTAAATGACATTTTGCTGAGTGGGTGAATCATATAGATTTGTGCCGGGATAAGCTTATCTTTCATTTTTTGAATAACATCTGTTTCTTTCTTTGATTTTTAGGAAACGGATATTACATCAGCGAGCAGCGATGCCCAGGAAGTGCTTTGTGGCTGCTTGTTCTTTATCTAACGTCTACTAATTACGTTTGTCAAAGGGATGGACCCAACTCAATTTAATGACAGATTAACTGAAGCTTCTCACATGGCATTGTGGTGCTAAACGGTGTTGAATTACTGAAATGATATGTAATGTAAAATCAAAAAATATATATATTTAAAAAAGTAAGCAACTGAAACGAGACAAGAGGCGTTACCCGTGGGGCCGGAAGTAGTCGCTGTAATTTCATTGTGAAATTAGAATTGCAAATAGCGCAAAAAGTCAGCCGGTGATGTTTATGATCAACTGCCTAAACCCACGTGTTCGGAATTAACGCGCCTGTGTCTTGGGCTGGGAGAGGCAATATTGCACTTAGAGGGCATAGATGGGTAGGCAGCGCCCTCGCCTTCAGGGACATGTTTGCACAGCAGGAGGGGGCGCTGTCTCACCGCCCTGGCCACTTATTCACCCAGCCCGGGACACATTTTTTCGGCATAGCAGGTGCAGAGAAGTGCAGGAATGTAGTTCCACCAGCTCCCGAAGGTGAGGAGTGAAGGCAGCGACTTCCCGCTCTGTGCCACTAGAGGAGGGGTGGAGGGCAGACCCACACGAGGAAGCCAGCTGAAGTGTGAAGGGAGGAGCACGGCCGTCCCTCGTCTGCTAAAGTGGCACCACCGCCGTGGGACACTTTCAACCATCCCTGGCATTTTAGCCAATACTTACGGGGGTATTTTATCAAATGCTGAAAGTGAAACTACAATTCCCAGAATGCAACGTGCTGATTACTAACAAGCACAGGTGTGGCCTGTATCGTCGGCCGAGAATCTTAACAGCTGTTCGAAGGTTTTGAGCCCATCCAACCTACCAGGGTACGGCCGGGCCCTGGGGGATGGGGGCCCTGCGGTCGAAATCGGCCCGGGAGTAAAGGCCGCATGCCCCCCTCCTACTTTTTTTAAAAGGCCGGGGGATGGGACACCCAGGGCCAAAATCTGCCCGGGGCAGGGGGGTGCACATCATTCCTTCCATTCTCAATATCGGCCAGGGGATGGGGTTTCCGCGGACGTAATCCCCCTGGGACCTGGCCCACCCGGGAGGCATAAAAAAAACGAGCGAGGGAGACCGTGTTTTTTTTTTTATAATTTAAAATTTGTCACAAATAAGTGTTTAGCCATGCAACAGTTGTTGTTGCACCAAGGTTATTGTGCTGCATAACTAAATACTTATAAGGTCCCAAAAGCGAGACCTATTGGCTATGCCAATGCTTGTTTTTCTTCTTTTTAACAGCTTTTAGTCTGCAGTTTGATGGTGTCCTGGATGTGGTTGTGCCAAGAACTACAACAGATTGTGAGCTTTTCTGCATAAGTGGGGGTGCTGGCTGTGAAGGTTTTGTAAATGAGTTCTATGAGTTGTTGTCATGGTTAATTTCAAACAAACTCATTGGATGGATGAAAAATGTTACAATGATTTGTAATAGGACATCCCAAAAATGGAAATACGGTTACTGTTAACATTTAGTTATCTTGCAGATGAAACAGCACAGCACAAAAAATGCTCCTTGGCAGGTAGCATCTAAGAACATTTATTAATATTTTAGAGGCCTTGCCCATGACTTTTAGGATTGTATCTATTTTTATTTTTGAAGAAAGTTACAAGTACAGTAGCCTACATCCAACGGTTGGCGATGAACAAAGGAAAGGGAGAAGTGGAGGAAGAGGCCAAAATCATGAATAATAGACATTCAAATAGACAAAGTAACCACACCATGCTCATGCATATAATACTTCCATTAATTCCTGTCCCCCTTCAATTATGCAAATGTCTCATGAGTCGGGCTCCGTAGCTGTGGTAAGGCATAGAACTCGCAAATGTATTGGGCAGGAGAGCTCTCTAAAGGTGGTAGACAAGTATTTCAGGCAGGGTCCCCACATTTTATAGTTAGGCAATGTTTGGTCTACCACTGCTGTCAACTTCTCCATGGCGATCAGATCCCAGAGTTTCTGTGTCCAATCTGCATGTGTGGGTATGATGTCTGTTCGTGACAGCAAAACCTGCTTCGCGGCGCACAGTGCCAGTGTTATGGCTCTCCCCCTAGTTGAGTGTAGTGGGTACGTTAGAGCATTGGGCATCCTAACAAAATATAGCTGGGGAAGCGGGGCAGTTCAGTGTTAAACATGTTATCGATATCTGAGAGGACCGAGGACCAGTAGCAGTTTAATATAGGGCAGTGCCACAATAGATGGGATAGTGTGCCAGAATGGTTGCAATGTTGCCAACACCTGCTGTCGCTTCCCTTCTTCCACTTAACTAGTCGGGAGCGTGTATAATATCGTTATTGGGCAATTTTGAGCAGGGTCTTCCTGCTCGAGGTGCTACCGGCCGAAGTGTGAACCCGCCGCAAAATGTCAGACCATTCTTTGTCCGAGAATTGGCGCTCACATTCCAGCTCCCACCGTGTCCTAGCCGGGGAAAGCAAAGATCTCGTTGAAGTGTTCAAGAGGGCATAAATATCTGACAGCAGACACCAGTCATCCGGCCTCGATAAGAGCCAACGTTCAAATGGGGTGCGTTGCCTGCTAGCATGAGGGCGTATTAACGGATGAGTTACCCAATGGCGGATTGCTACATAGTGCCAGTGTTCGGAGTCTGGCAACCCAAAATCCTGTTGCACCTGCAAAAATTCTAGCAGACCCCGTACATCAAAGAGATCCCCAATGCGTTTGCAGTTCGCCTCTTGCCACTGAGAGTAAGCCGTGCCATGTAGTGCCGGAGGGAAATCTGCATTCCCTATGATTGGAGTAAGGGGTGAAATGGGGTTGAAAAGTTGCTTGGAGACACAAATTTTATCCCAGGCCCCAACTGTGGCCTGGACCACTGGGGAGATATATAATCCCGGTTATCGGTTTAGTCGTGGAAGCCGAGGGATCTTCCAAATGTGAATTCCCACCACGGCCTGGTCGAGGAAGCACCAATGTTTCTCTGTGTATGGATGTAGTCATTCCACCTAAAATCGCAGCTGAGCTGCTTGATAGTAGCTCAGGAGATGAGGTATGCCAAGCCCGCCCTTGGCCACTGTGAGATACATGCAATTTTGTGCCATTCTAGCACGTTTGCCACCCCAAATGAAGGATTCCAGGGAGTGTTGGAGTTTATTCAACACGGAGGGAGGCGATTGTAGCGGTATCCCCTGCATGAAATATAAGATCTTAGGTAGCAGAGATATTTTGATGGCGGCTACTCGCCCCAGCCAAGAAAGAGGACCCCCCCATGCCAAGATTGTATTAGAGAGTGTGCCTTATCTAACAAAGAGGCGTAGTTGTGTGAAACGGCTCTCTCTATGGTTGAGAACAATTGAATGCCCAAGTAGTAAATTCCCTGTGCGGCCCATGAAAATGGGAAGGTTGTGGCCAGGGACGCCTGCTCGGCCTGCAGAATGGTGAGATTCAGAGCCTGAGATTTGGTGGTGTTCACCTTGAAACCTAATTTCCTCCAAAACAACTCAAGTTCCTCCAATAAAGGGGGCAGCGTTCTGCGTACAACGCTATCTTGTGGGACCCCCATCTGAGCCTCCTCAATAAGGGGGTGACCCCGCATGCACTCTGCCAACGGCTCCATTTAAAGCGCGAACAGGAGCGGCGAGAACGGACACACCCGGCGTGTTCCCCTAGAGATGGGGAAAGGTTGAGATAGTGAGCCTTTAATGCGTACAAGTGCCACTGGGTCCGAATAGCTGGCCCATATCCGCATACAGAACCGGGGTCCCAAGCCAATGGCCTCCAGGACCAGCTACAAGAAAGGCCAGTGCACACAATTGAACGCTTTCTCAACGTCGATTGAGAGAAGCATCGTGGGAACCTGCGGTTTTGTCTATTAGGTGGAATATGCATTTAGTATTGTCACCGCAGGTGCGCCTGGGAATAGAGCCCGATTGATCAGGGTCCAGCAACCTGGGCATGAGCCACCCAATTGATTAGCCACTATCCCGGTAAATATCTTTATATCTACATTTAATAAAGATATAGGGCAGTAAGAGGCGCAAAGCTGAGAGTCCTTCCCAGGTTTAGGTAAAACCATGCTAATGGGCGGTTTCATGGTCTCTGTGAGGGCACCCCACGTGATAAAGGAATTGTACAACTGGGCCAGCAAGGGAGACAGCTGCGTAGCGAATATTTTGTAGAATGCAGCTTTAAACCTGTCCTGGCAGGGAGCCTTGTCCGGCTTAAGCCTCCCAATTGCGTTGAGGACTTCCTGCGTAGAGATATCCAACTCTAACAGTACTGCCGTAGATTATTGGAGTTTCATCATGGGAGCCTGCTCCAGGTATGTGGAACAGTCTGTGTAAGGGTGGAGGTCTGCGCTGTAAAGTCTTCCAGCTTTGTTTTGTGCGGAGCAGGGCGTATTCCCCTGAATCCTTATCCAGGGCCTTAAGCTGTTTTCTAGCTATGGTAAGCTGGCGCCATATCTTATGGGAACACACCTGCCTATGTGACTCTTCCAACTCCCTCACCCGTGTCTCCATTTCTAAAAGTTTGGCTCTCCTCTCCCTGTTAAGTCGTGCCGCTATCGCTATACATGTCCCCCTTACCAACGCCTTAAGGGCATCCCAAAGTGTTGCTATCTCAGTGTGTGGCGCATCATTGATCTCCAAATATTCCGTAATTGTCCTTTCCACCTCCCTAGTTGTTGGGGCGTAGGTTAGTAGTTCAGGGTTAAGGCGCCACATCCTAGCTCTCGAGCAGTTATTGGGGAGATGCAGTGCAATCGTGATAGGGAAGTGATCTGATATGGAGGCCACCTCAATGTCTGCATGAGACACCTCTGGCAGGAAGTAGTAGATCCCAAAAAAAGTTGATTCTTGCGTAAGACTGATGTGCAGCTGAGAAGAAGGAATAGGCCCTCGTAGTGGGGTTCAATGACATCCATACATCAGACAGCCCTGCATCTGAAATTCATTGCAGTCCCTGCGGAGAAACTGCTCCTGATGGGCCTGCTCTGTGGGGGGATCAGTCTAGGTGTGTGTCGGGCATCAGGTTGAAATCTCCTCCTATCAGGACTTTATTGCCTGGAGAGGTGAGAACAGCCCAACAGCCCAGTGAATGAAGGGCTCTTGATGATCGTTGGGGCATGGAGACATGCAACTGTGAACATGTGTTGATGGAGGGAGATCTGCACAGCGAGCATGCGGCCCGTGATTTCAGAGTGTACCTGTAAGATCTGCCCCTGATAATGAGTAGACAATAAAATCGCCACCCCTGCCTTCTTTCCAGGGCATGAGGATCAGTATTGGCGGGTGAACCACTTCAAATGCACCCAGCCCAGTCCTTTTAAAGCAGGTGCATCTCTTGTAAAAGACATATGTCGCACTGGGCAGCCTTCCGTTGGGACAGTAGCGCTATTCTCTTTGCTGGAGCATTCAATCCTCTGACATTGAGGCTAACTATCTTCGCCATGGGCAAAGGGGGAGACTGCCAGCCATGAAAGCCTGTGGGGGAGGGGATACAACCGTGTTGCCAGTAAATATGTTGAGATGTAACAGTGTTGCATATTAATGGAGCATGGAAACAAATAGAGAAAACACAAGGTTAAGGGTCATAAACAACTAAAAACACCAACTGGTGTTAAACAGTGAATCATGTAGTATGGGTCCATGTCGTCGGTCATCTGCGTTGGGCAGCGAAGGAGTGTGAAGGTTGCAGATTCTCTCCGCTGCACTCCTTCAAATGTATTCCAAAAACAAGGCAGATCTAGAGTTCATGCAAACATACCGTTATCGGCAGGGGTGTCCGGAGGGCCATTGTATGCAAACACAAACTGTCCACCATTCTTCGAGTCCAAGGGGGTGCCGGGGTGCGGCTCCCAACCCAGACCCAGTCACCCATCTGCTTGTTCCGGAGATAGATCCCGCCAGGTGAGGTGCTGCAAAAGGGACGATCTCTCTCTAAGGCTCTCCGTTGTGGTTGGCTTGCTCAGCTTTTTCGGGACCCGGATTTAGGTGATTTCCTGGGTTCTAGCCACTGGGAGAGCGCAGAGGGAGCCCGGAGTCACACGGGGTCATCCTGCTCCAAGTCCAGTCCCAGAATCATCGCTGCCTCCGACAGGGTGCGAACGATATGTGTCTCTCCCTCCCAAACAAAGATGATACGAAAGGGATGGCCCCCACTTGTAGTGAACCCCTTTATCTCTCAAAAAGGTGGTCACCGATTTCATGGTTCGACGGCGTTGTAACGTGATAAAGGAGTGATCTAGGTAAAGGTGCACTTTGATCCCCTCGAAGAGGACATGGGGCTTATCCATGACAAATTCCTTCTGTCAGAAATTGTGGAGACATGTGAGAATGGCCTGAGGGGTACCAGGCTCCCCAGAGGGGCATCTCGCTCTGTGTGTGTGGTCCAGGAGTAGTTCCTTCTCCACCAGCTCCTGAGCGATATGGCGGAAGAGTCAAAGAACATAATCTTCCAGCCTGCCCGCATCTGCCTGCAATGGAACGCCCTTAATTCTGATGTTTGATCTGCAAGATCTGTTTCCTAAGTCCTCCAAATAGTAATTGAGGTCAGTTGTGATCTTTAAGTTCAAGGATCTCGCTGGGGCATGCTTCCAACTCTTCCTCCCTAGCATCGCCGTTCTTTTCCACAGAATTCACTCGCTGCTCCAGACCGCCCATGTCGCGCCGGAGGTCCTTTACTTCCTTAGCCATTCCCATCTTTAGAGTCGCTATGGCATCTCTCAAGGTGCTGAAGAGGGATTCCATAAAGCCCTGTGTTACCGTGGCCTCACCATCTGTGTCCTGGCCCTTGACTGGCTTCGGAGCGTTTGGGAGAGTCCGGCTCCCTGGTCCACTCCGCCAGTTTGAAGGAGTTCTTGGTGAATAAATCCTTGACACTGGGGTCCTTCTTCATTCTAGTGGATGTAATTTTGCTCACCCTTAATGACTATGGTGGGATGTACACGAGGTGGGTGAGGTGTCGTGCCCCTCTTGGGTAATCAGTGCATCTGGGTATCGGCAAATTGTCTTGTTCCTGCCGTGAGTCTATCAGGCAGAAGGAGCCAGCAGAACTATGCCTCCCAAGTCAAACGTTAAGAGTCCCTGGATGGGTATTGCCAGGGGGTGGCCCTGCAGTTGCTCTATGTCCCCTGAAAACACTCTCACAGGGCCAGGCCGTCGTCACCATGCATACAAGAAGGCCGCACTTCCTTTGCCTTCCGGTGAAGCCCTTGATCAGTTTGCCCGATCCCCCCACCAGAGCGACACAGTGAGGGTCTGTGGGGGGGCCTGCTCTCACAGCAGGCCCCCTGCCGGAGCCAGCCCAAATGCCCAGGGTCCTCACACGGGCTACCACCAGGAGGGCACTTTTGTAATCACTCTACCTCCCCAGGGCTCCCTCACACGGGGTCTGGTTATCGTCATTGGCGCAGGTAGGAGACGCTCTCCTTCCCAGCCGGCCGGGGTCTTACATGGTCCCCTTCGCGGCAGGCTGCTTCCCCTTTCACAGTGAGCCCAGCTCTGGTCTTTTGGGTAATTGCTAAGCGGCGCCTCTCGGCTTAAATCTCTGCAGTCTCCATACGCTCCCTAAGGCACCAGGTCAAACGCCCAGGGCCCCCGCATTGGCCAACCCCCAGAGGGCACCCCCGCAACCGCCCTATCTCTCCGGGGCTCACTCCTCATGGGGCAGTTGTCTCCACAGCTGGCTCAGGTGCAGGCAGGGCACACTCTCCTCACCGTTACGCTGAGGCCTCTCGTGTTCCCCGCAGCAGCGGGCCACGTCCCCTGTTGTAGCTGGCCCAGCACCGGCCTCTTAAGGAGTTGGCGGGCTATCCAGGCCTCAGCTCAAAGTGGGGCAGTGCTGTCTCAGGCCAGGATCCGGAAGCTCTGTCTTCAAGGACGGAAGGACTTCTCTCCGCTCTGTGCTTCCGGAGGCAGGCCCCACGGCCTATACTGCTCCGTCTGTGATGGCCGCCATCATGGCACCCCATCGCTGCTCCTTTTCAAGCCGCAGGTGCCCGAACTTCACTTCCCGGTAAGAATAAAAGTGGATGCAGTCGCCCCCTCACCCCCATGGCCTCTTCATTCCTGCGGCCCAGGACTTTTCGAGCTCCCCAGACCTGCCTTCCTTGAGTGGGTGGGGTGGAGCTCCGCAGGGTTGCTCATACTCGGGCGCAATGCTGGACACGCCCCCGGCCACGCATTTTTACTACATAAAGCCTCAACAATCACACTGGAAAAATTCTTGATTGACAAAAAGTTTCTCTGAGGAATTGTTTCTTATTCTTTATTTCTGAGTTTACAGTCATAGGTCACACCTACAGATGGAAAAAGAAGCTTTGTGAATTAGGCTTGTAGTGAGTAGTGTATGTGAAAGACTACTACTGAATATCGAGGCTAAGAATATTGAGGATAAGAATACCGAGATATAAGAGTATCTGGACAAAATATTGAAAACTAAAATATCAAAAGGTAAGTGCATATAGAGAAAGTATAGATTTACTATTCTTGACTCCACATCTGCCCTTCCTCGATATTTGTATACCTCAATATTCTAGCTTTGATAATCAGAAGGCATGTAATGTGAAAGTAATCGAAAGGATAGCCTGTAAAGCTTGGTGAGGAAGACCTGTAAACTAAACGACAGGACAAACACAAAGCATGTGTGTTAGATGTTGCCTGTTAGACCGGGCTTTTTCAGCAGGTTTATCCCCAGATTTTTTGCTTTTTGGCCTCTTGTTTCTGACCTGTTTTTGTTGGTTTTAGGACTCTGGGCACTTTACCACTGCTGATCAGTGCTAAAGTGCATATGTTCTCTGTGTAAATGGTTATTATGGATTAGTGTTTCCATGATTGGCTTGTTTGACTTACTATTAAGTCCCGAGTACAGTGCATTGTGTGTGCCCAGGGCCTGTAAGTCAAATGCTGCTAGTGGGCCTGTAGCACTGGTTGTGCCACCCACACAAGCAGCCTTGCAAAAGGTTCTCAGACCTGCCACTGCAGTGTCTGTGCACAGTCTGGTACTGCCATATCGCCTTGCAAGTGCACCCACTTGCCAGGCCCTAACCCTCCCTTCTAATACATGTGAGTCACTCCTAAGGTAGGCCCAAGGTACCCCTGTGGGCAGGGTGCAGTGTATGTGAAAGGTAGGAAATGTACTGATGTGTGTGGCATGTCCTGATAGTGAAATACAGTGTATTTAAGTGTTTCACTATGAAAGGCTATCTGTCCCATAGGATAGAATGAGAGTTTACTTATACCATCTTATAAGTGTGACTTTCGATTGGGACAAGATAGAAAGATGGAGTTTAGTATGCCTGAACTCAGAATATAAAAATGCATCTTTTAGTGAAGATGATTTTTATATTATGTGTTTGAAAATACCACTTTTAGAAAGGGGGTATTTTCTTACTTAGCCAACCTATGTGCCTCTGCTGGTTTATGGATTGACTGTCTGACTTTCCTTGCACCTGAATAGGCCTGGTCTTCCTTACACAATGCTGTCTCCACCTCCCGCTGGGAAGCTGGACCAGAGAGGATAGAACTGGTTTTGTCCGAGATCAGAGCCTCTCTGCCACAAGAGAACAAAGGAAAATGCTGTATAAATATCGGGGCCGAGACCCCAGAACTTTAGATTACTTCTGGACTCAAGAGGAACCTCTGCCAAGGAGAAGAGCTGGGAAAGCTGAAGGAGAAGTACTGCCCCTTTTCTGTATGCTGTCTGGGGTTGGCCTACAGTGGCTGTTTCTGCCAAGGAGAGGATAAAGTCTTTGCTGTGTGCTGTGTATCCTGCTTGAAGAAGATATCCAAGGGCTTGAAGTAGAGCTTGCCTCCTGTTCTGAAGTCTTAGGGACACAAAGACTTCACTACCAGCTCCCCTGAACTTCCTTGCTGGGAGTTCTGACCTGCCAAGAGGTGCCTGTTGCTGTGTTGGGCCTCTGGAGGTTGTTTCTGCTGCTGGGAGCTGGAAAAGAAACGCAACTAAGAGAAGCGCGGCGCATCCGCACCCGTTTCCGACGCATCGCCGCTGTGCCGCTGAAGAAACCGATGCAGCGCCTGCCCACGGCTGGAGAAATTGCTGCATGCTGAATCCTGTGCACTGATCTCCGAAGTCCGAGATCACTGCACCGATTCCAACACAGGCCTTGCTGTCCGGCTGTGAGAACCAACGCATCATGGGACCGCGGCTGGAGAGATCAACGCAGCGCTGTTGTCACCGTCGCCGCATCGAGAACTGACGCTTTCCCGATCCCCACGCATCGCACCAGGGCGCCAAGTCTATTAGAATGCCGGGGCCACAGTCAGAAACCGACACATCACCTACCCGCACAGTAAGAAACCGATGTATCACCTCCCCTTCAGTAAGGAACCGACGCATCACCTCCCCTGTGTGGCAGTAAGGAACCGACGCATCACCTCCCCTGAAATGGGTAACGGACGCATCACCTTCCCTGGGCGTAAGGAACCGATGCATCAACTTCCCAGCAGCTGTTTTTGTTTATGATTTTGATGCATCCAAGGTATTTTGTGTTGAAAGTGCTGCATCTACAGTTTGCTATGGACAAAACTATTTTTACCTTCTAAGAATCACATTTTGATTATTGTATGTTGGATTTTTGTCGTTTTGGTCTTGTTTGGTTTAGATAAAGATTACTTATTTTTCTAAACTGGTGTGGTGTCCATTTGTAGTGTTTTCACAGTATTACTGTATGTGTGCACAAATGCTTTACACACTGCCCGTGAGATAAGCCTGTCTGCTCGTGCCAAGCTACCAAGTGGGTAAGCAGGGGTTATTTTAGAAGTGTAACCCCCTTACCAGGAAAAAGGGTCCCTACTTGGACAAAGGTGCAAACCAATGCCAACGAGTGACCCCCATTTCTAACATTGCCAATTTCAGCTTGCATTTGGTAATATAGAGTCTGGCATTAAAGAAAGGGTAAGTAAGAGTGAATTCTTAAAGAAGGACCACAAAAGAGCCTAGAAGGAAAGGATGAGAGAGGTAGAATGTGCCAAAAAACTAAAAACAAAAATATGCTCGTCATCATGTAATATATTTATTTATTTTAGAGTTTTATAAAGAGCTGTGCCTCATCCCTTTAGCCACTTCTAGAACTCTGAGTTGTCTGTAGTTATTTTTAGCAAAAAAGGGTGGATGCTAATTAGAATATAGCCAGTTGGAGGCAGTGCTTAATTCGAGCTGGTGCTTACTGGTGAGGCACTCATTTTTGGGGACAGGCACTTATATTTCTGCATTAGACATTTACCGGAGGCAAGAGAGGGAAACACACACAAACCAGAAGACAGGAGAAGAGGAAGATGGAAAAATCATCACAAAGAGAGAAAGCAGGACCCTGCAAGAGTGAGATAAAGGGGCAGGGAGTGGCCTGAGGGGCACTTAATATTAGCAGCTTTGGTGTTTGGTATGCTGACATTTAATTCCACTGGCTGCAGACTTCTGAGCTGAGCTCTGGGCACTGGCACTCATTGTTTTGCAAAGTGAGAGTTGGATGGAGGGTTAGACAGCTATTTGAGGTTCCTGGTTTGCTTCAGCGTCATACACACTGACTCAATCACTGGCCATTCTCAAATGTTGCATTTCAGGAGAGGCATTCAGGGTTGTAACGAAAAGGCTGAAAGTCTATAAATGGAATGTGCATTGAGGAGAGTCAGGGGAACGCTTCTGGTACATGCTGTTGTAATTCGTGGGATGAGTACACACTTCGGAAGTTGGGTGGTAACCATTTGCAAAGTCTAAGGTGGCTATTCCAGGGAGACTCTGCTGTGCATTAGGAGAAGCAAGGAAGTCCCCATGATGTCTCTTTCTCAATGCACCACTTTTGGTGGTATTGTAACCTATGGATTCTGTTCCCTTGAGGCACAAAGGTTGAAATACCAAAACATTGTGAAATTGAATGCACACATGGAGATCTGCTGTCTCCTGCAGGCCTCTGTCCCTTCACTTGCTATTGTGCAGCAAGGTACCCAGCGGAGGCACCCAGCACTTCCTCATGAATATTAACCTGATGCCCTATGCGCTCCTTGTACACCGCCGCTTGCCCGGCACCTGTTTGGTGCATTAAATAAAGTCAAAAGACTGGTCTTCTCACTGTGATGCAGTGTGCAAATTAGAACAATTCTACAAGATAAACAGGTAGTACATTTGGCTCCTGAGTTTTAACGTTCTTCAAAAAAGGTGATAACGTTTAGAGATTGCTGAGAAATCTATGTGCATTCCTGCTTTAAATATTTGCATCAGCCCCACAGATTGATCTAACTACATCGTGTGACATTTTTCGCTAGGTGAGATGGAGAAGGCATTTGGAAATGCCTAAAATGTATAATGTTATTTCTCCCTAGGTTCTAGATCGTTCGGAAAAAGCTACAAACCCAAACGGACTCCTCGAAATGGACAGAAAAAAAAGGAAATGGATAATAAGTAGGCAAACTGTTAAGACGCTTGAAAATGGAATAGAGGCCAACTGCCAGCAGATAGGTACGAACAAAAAAAAGTGTCAGCTGCAAAATTTCACTCTGCAGATGTTTATACTTTATTGGACTTATTGTAGCTTTAATTCTGCTAACATTCAATGCTTTGTCCCTTGGATTTTCCCAGCGTCCTTCTTTGCTATAATGGCCAGTATAAAATGATGACTTGAAAGAGTGTTTTAAAACATGAAGACAAAATACACCTTTACACAATAGGCGTGCACAGCACAATAACATCTGAAAAGAGGAACTATGATTTATATAAAGAGGTACGGTCTAACTGCAGCATCATAATTTCAACAACATAGCATTACCGACTAAATGGTGGGCAGGAAAAAATCTTCAGAGGAAAAATGGATCTATGAAAAAAAACAGCAGGTATGTAGTTTGAGATCTTGCACAGCAGTCAATGTGCATTGTTTTCCATGCCATTCAATGCTCCACAAAGGAGGGACATGGAGGACTGGGAGATGGCATCTGGTCGTTTTCACTTGGGCCTACACTCTTTAGGGTCTCACGGATCTGTGATTAGTTTGCAGAGAAGGGCAGCCTCAGGAAACAGCTTCCTTTTACCCGAGTTTGGACCTCACTGCTTACAAGTAACTTGAATGGGGTAAAACAAGAAGAAATGCTACCATTGATTTCCGAGCTGGACTATCACTTCCTAGCAGAGCGTTATTAATAGACAGTAAGAGCACGCACCAGCCAAAAATAAATGCATACAAATCAACCGTTCAATGTATGTCTCATCAGCAAACCCTAATATGACTGGTCTAGAGGTCCGAGCATTTTGGGGCACTCTGCCCACTCTTCACAGGGTCACACCAACATTGTTATTAATTTCTCCTTACAAAAAAGGCATTATATGTTATTAGTATGAACAAAACATACATTATGAGTCTCCAATAGTTGTCTAGGGTATTTTAAATGAGGCTTGCCATACTTCCTCTATACGGACACTATTTTCTCCTTTCTGCAGAGAGTCTATATTCACTCTATATCACATTAATTAATTTCAGCGTAAATGGAGACAACCATCCTCTATTTATTTTGTTTTGTTACTGTAGGACGATTTCGCAGTCTCTCCCTTTCCTCTGAGGCATGTCATTAGCACATGCATTATTCAATGATTATTTAAATTGCAGGTGGTGACCATGTGTTTTTGGCCCAGGCACAGACAATTTCAGTTCCATATGAAGTTCCTCTACTTTTCGTCTAGCTATGAGAATTTGTATGGCGTGAGGGTCGAGTTTTTCCAGGGTTGGGAGGGAGAGTCCTTGGCACTTTTACCTTGTTGAGCTGTGTTGTCCTTTGAAGGCTTGTCTTCAGTTCTTTCATGAATGGATGAATGATTGGGCCATCCTGGTGGGTGTGGAGATGTTGTTTCATATCCCAGTGTGCAGATAGGGGAGGCCTGTTTCCTGTTTTTTTTTCGTTTTTGCGCACTTCATCTCCATTTGGGTGGTCTCCAGGCTCCGGGTGTCCTGTTCACCACTTAAGATGGTGACCATGTCACCCATATAAGCGAGGCAGTTGCTTCAGGGAAGCCAGAAAAGTTCCTTGAGGGTGGGAGGGATGTGGTTGAGTTGGCTCCGTTGAGTTTATTCCATCATTTGCATACGAAAATACAACCTGAACAGCATTTCTGATGTCGCTTTCTAGGAGGAAACTTTTCACTTTCTTTAGTAGAGAGAGCAGGTATCAGGCCACTTATGGGTAAGTGTATTTGATTGCTTTTCCTGTAATACTGTTTTTGCTGCGGAAGAGCACATTGAGCTATAAAGTGCATTTGTCCTATTCTAAACATAAACCTTTTGAAATGATTTCACTATACTCTCCAATTGCCTATTTTGTCGCGCTTCTGTATTTTCGTCCAAAACTTTGGCGCAAGCATGAGCTTTCTCCAATATCTGCTAAGTGGCTCCAGGACAAGTTGCATTATGGGATTTGTAGTTTCATTTGTAAAAACTTATGTTAGATCACTAAAATGCTAGGATGCAAACTGCTTTGTTTAACTTGTGCCAGTAATATGGTGAAAGAACACAGGCAAAGGTGTTACTGCAATTGCATGGGGCCCAATCCCATGGATAAAATGTAACACTTTCTTTACTTTGAACATGAGTAAAAGGCCATCCCACAATGAGTATTACAAAGGTGGTCTGCACAAGTCTCCGCAGTCACTTATGTAACACAGAGATTCCCCAGGGGCATGAAAAGTGGGCGCAAATCTCCATCCCTCTCAGTCACAGTGCTTCCATAATCATAATGCAGCCTGAAATCTCTACATATAGATTTAGGAGTACTGAGCTTGTCACCAGAGACCCCCTGAGGTGGACATGGACTACACATTTTGGCTGAAGATAGGACTGCTTCATTTAAACTCTTACACTCAGTGGCTTGAATGTTACCTCTGGACCTTGCAGGTTTCTATACATCTGGAGCATTCATTTGCAACATAATTACTAATCAAATGTTTTAATGCTCCGTTTTCTATGCATTTTGTGTGAAAGAGCTGTAGTATGGTGATGACGACTCTAGCTTTGGATTCTTCTCTGCTGGTATTCAATTCTAAATACTCTACCAGCCATTGCATATCACTGAATGACTGGTCTGGGGAAACATCAACTGAGAAGTGACAACCGCTAGAGTGAATTCATGATTGAGGAGTTAGGAATCCATAAGGACTTTAGACTTTGCTGCTGTGCATCACCAACCGTGGGTGGAGCCCCAGTATTCTGAATTTATTGGGATCATAAAAAAGTTGGATTATCAGTACTCTGTATTTTATGGCTTATAGAATGGATTAAAGCCCCAGGGATTAAGAATCACATGTAGTTAACAATAATTCATTTCTATGAATCCTCTTTCATCAGTGCTACTTCTCTACTTCATCATCATTGTGTGTACTTTTCTATAAACTATTAAAGTTATATATATTGTTTTTCAATTTCGATTTAGTTTACTTTGTTCTCTGGTTCAATTAACAATTAGTTCTAATGGTTCTTATCAGATTTGCTATTCCAGATTTAAGTAACTTACTCTGTACCAGCCATCTTTACTAACTGTACATGCTTTTCGCGTGAGTTTACTTTATGATGTTGTTTTGAAGGTTAATTGTTGTGAGATGCATGCAGGTACTGTATACTATTGTTGCTATGCAACCACCTGGCTAACATAGTGATTTTGTGGTTCTCTGCGAGGCTGCCCATTATCAGTGACTGGCACTCCTTACCTCCCATCATGCCATTATGTTGATGAATGGACTTTCTACTGTTTGTTCAAGTACCTGACAAGGGGTTTCTAAGAACCTGGAACCATTCGGTCTCTACTTGCCCTTTCCATTACCTCTCTTCACTATGCATGCCTATCTATGTATGAGGAATTCACCTTACTACTTTGTATTATTATTATTTCTGCTACCAGCTCTGTTCTTTTGTACATTTGCCCTGCGCTCTGTAATACCACAAGTGGGCTTTCTGTATATTCTGAATTGTGTCTGACTATTCCTTAACAAGAAAAGTTATTGTTTGCTTTCTTTTTCGTATTTATGCATATTATGGTTCATTTAGCTGCTTAAGATATTACACAACAAGTCTAAACTCATGGCTTGTTTTAATTGTCAGGTTCAGTTTAGCAGGGACTCTGGCTAACAACAGAAAATCCTTCTTCACAATGAAATCAGGAATCAGAAAATATCTCAAAGATTCAAGTCTGCTGCACAGTTCAGTTGACAAACTAAGACATTAAGATATTTTATACTGGGTTTTTGATTGGTGAAGTTTCTAAGACTTAAAGTTGCCAATTCTTACAATGGCCTGTCTCTATGTATCAATATGTGTGGTAATTTTATCCCAGGAATCTAACCAGAAGCAACAGAGCAGTGAAGTAGCCACAATAAAGTTTAAAGAGGATTGCCTCTATGCTACTAAAACCTTGTGTCTGATTCCTTCTGAAACCAATATGGTGAGCTTGTATTTCTGGTTCAGTGTGCTTAGAGCATCAAATGCATTTTTCATTGTCAGACAGGCCAGAAGTATTGACTCACATGTTGAATGATAAGCAGCAAGTTTGGTGTGCTCCCTGAAATCACACCAATTACTTGAGTATGATTGTTTTCTTCCTTGGCGATAGACACTAGAGCAGCAATTATTTATTACCTGAAACCTGGGCACTGATCATGAAGTGGTGCATGCCAGACATCATCCTGGCAATTAACATATATTATGTGTTTTCACAAATAACTGCATACGATGTACGCACAGGCCCGATCCTGAGCGCATCATACACGCTGTTTTCAAAGTACTTAAACTGTTCCTAACAGCAAGCCAGTAGGTATACGTCACACTAATCGTGACGTCAGAGCCTGTATGCTCGATAAAGCAGCCATTGTCTTTGAAGGGATCACCGATGCTTACTTCGTTGAAAAGGACCACTTCTGGGCAGGAACCTATAGATCCTGGTATTTTCCACACTAGCCCTGTTTCATGTTCCAATGCCTAGTTGTTAATGCATCTCCACCAGACTGTGCAATGATCCCTGTCCTTTCTTTTCTCCTTGTAGCTCTTCCTCATGACGGTTCTACTTCTAAGGTGCTGCAGAGGAGAGCGGTGGCCTCTGCAACTGTGCTCTGATGCTGTCCTTTCTGGCCCTCCAGTGGGCTACAGGCATTCTGTAGCAGTGGAAAATAACAAGGGGTGGGCCAGATTTCAGGCCATGCCACCTTTGTGCCCTTTGCAGGGGGAAGCAGTCTTTATGCAGGTGTGGTGGGAGATACTTTTACACAGGTGCATGCATTACAGTTGCAATTTTTAGGATTATGCGGATTAGGGCCTGTTGGAAATGGCCCTTTTTGCAGGGTTATCCCCAAACTTTTTGCTTCTTCCTCCTGTTTTTTCCTGACCTGTGTTTGTTGGCTATAGGACTCTGGGCACTTTACCACTGCTGATCAGTGCTAAAGTGCATATGCTCTCTGTGTAAATTGTTATTGTGATTGGTTATCTATGATTGGCATATTTGATTTACCAGTAGGTCCCTAGTAAAGTGCCAGGGCTGGTAAATCAAATGCTACTAGTGGGCTTGCAGCACTGATTGTGCCACCTACATGAGTAGCCCTGAAAAGATGTCTCAGGCCTGCCACCGCGGTGCCTGCACACAGTTTATTAACTGCCATGTCGACTTGGCAAGTGCACCCACTTGCCAGGCCCTAACCTTCCCTTTTCTTACGTATAGGGCACCCCTATGGTAGGCCCAAGGTACCCCCCTGGGGAGGGTGCAGTGTATGTGAAAGGTAGGACATGTACTGGTGTGTGTAACATGTCCTGATAGTGAAATACTGCCAATTTCGTTTTTCACTATTGAAAGGCTACCTTGCCCTATAGGACAGAATGGGGAATGCTTTGTAACATTTTACAAGCATATCTTCCCATAGGGATAAGATAGAAAAATGGAGTTTGGTATCACTGAACTCAGGATTTAATAACACATCTTTTAGTAAAGATGTTTTTTAAATTGTGTGTTTGAAAATACCACTTCTAGAAAGTGGCAATTTTCTTGTTCAACCATCCTGTGTGGCTCTGCCTATTTGTGAATTGACTGCCTGGCTTTGGAGTGGCAGGGGCTGGGGGGGTGCAGTGGCTCCAGGAGTCTGGATGAGTCAGCACTAGGCTGAATAGGCCTGATCTGCATTTGGAGTGGTGGGAGGAGTAGCACCTGTACCAGAATAGGGATGTGCCTGCCTTCCAAACAACACTGGCTCCGTCCCCCTGTGGTGTATCTGGAGCCAAGGCTCACACTGACAATGGATGTTGTTGTGCACTTGCAGAGTGCCCCCCAGAACTGGTTTGAACTGGGCTCAGAGCCCCCTGTACAAAGAGAACAAAGACATTTTGGGGTATAAGTATTAGACCTAAAACCCCTGAACTTTAGATCATTCCTAGAAATCAAGAGGAACCTTTGCCAAGGAGAAGAGCTGGAGGGACTGAGTAGAAGAACTGCCCTTGCTGTGTGTCTGGGGTTGGCCTGCAGTTGCTGTTTCGGCCGAGGAAAGGAGGACTTTGCTGTGTGCTGTGTCCCCTGCTTGAAGGAGATCTCCAAGGGCCTGAAGCGAGCTGGCCTTCTGTTCTGAAGTCTCAGGGACACAAATACTTCACCCCCAGCTCCCCTGAACTCTGCTGCTGTGAGTTCTGACCTGCCAAGAGGTACCTGTGCCAGGTTTGGGCCTCTGTAGGTTGTTGCTGCTGTTTGGGAGCTGGAAGAAAGAAGAAAGGCGAAGAACTGCTAAAATCGACGCATCGCTCTTCTTGCGGCTGTTTTCCTGACACATCTCCATGGCGCGAGAAGAATTTCCACGCTTCGCTGTGCCGCTGCGAAAACTGCCGCAGCGCCTGTCACCGCTGCAAAAATCGACGCATCGATGGATCGCGGCTTAAGAGGACCGACGCAGCGCCGCTCGATGCCGCCGCATCGATCGCCAACGCATCCCGGATTTCCACGCATCGTACCTGTGCGGCACGCTCTCCTGACACCTCACCTGCGAACCGGAACCGTCACGAAGAATCGACGCATCACTCCCCATACAGACCGGATTCGACACAACTCGTCCTCTGCGTGTCCCAAAACTGTCGCATCGCCTCCCCAAGGTCTCAGGAGTGTCGCATCTCTTTGTTTTCCGACTCTGCGGCTGTTTGGCTTTTGGAACTTTGATGCATCTACAGGTATTTTGGTGAAAAGTCACACATCCATAGTTTTCTATTGTACAAGTTCTTGAAACCTTTTGAAAGTCATATTTTTAACTGTGTGTGTTGGATTTCTTTCGTTTTGGTCTTGTTTAGTTTAGATAAAGATATTTTATTTTTCTAAACTGGTGTGGTGTCCATTTGTGGTGTTTTCACTGTGTTACTGTGAGTGTTGGTACAAATACTTTACACATTGCCTGTGGGATAAGCCTGTCTGCTCATGCCAAGCTGCCAAGGGGGTGAGCAGGGGTTATCTAAAGTGTGTATCCCCCTTACCCTGACTAGAAGCAAAGGTCCCTATTTGGACAAAGGTACCTACCTCTGCCAACTAGAGACCCCCATTTCTAACAAGGCCTATGCACATAATTGAAAAAATAAATAGCAAATACAAGCAGGGGTGCAGAAAAGGATCACCTCTTTCTTAAATGATAGTTACTGGACTGGTGTAAGTTCCGTATTTATAGTAGTAGTTCAGCTATAAAATAACATGCATACGTTAAACTGCAAACAACAGTCGGCAGGAGGCGTTGCTGTGACCGAGCAGAGCTAGTAATGCCGCACAGACTGTCCTCTACCTGTGGTTTGTACCCAAGTCAAGACTAGAACACTGTCCAGGCGGAAAACACACTGGTGCACTGCCTTTTCACTCCGTGCTCCACTTGGACCTGGGGCAGAATTGTGGTAAACAATGCTTCACAAATTACTCAATAAATACATAAATACAGCTTTTACGTGGATGAATATTTGTGCCAAACTGTGTTTTTAACAAGAATGAGTGGGCCTGATCCACAAAGGTAATCCACACTTTTGAGTATGTTTACACTTTTGAGTAAATTCACTAGTTTTCAAAGTTCACGAACTGCACTTTTGTAGCAATTTACACTTCTGTAGTAAGTCCAGCACCACATTCCGCCAACCACCAGTACTGCAACACTCTCTCATAGAAAATAATGGGGGTAGGGACAAAAGTGTAAGTTACTAAAAAAGTGCAGATTGTAAGTAGAATTTTGTAGTACATTTTGTAGTACTACAAAACTTACTACAAAGTGAAGTTTGTGAATCAGGCCCATCGTGCTTACATCCACTGTAATCTTCTTTGATGGTGTAGGCTGTGTTTGCAGCATGACGCATCCAGAACTGCAGTACCCTAAATGTTTGACTTTGGGCTTCTGGCTGAGGATAGTAACTTGTCTACACTTCAAGCCAATTGCCCCATCACAGTAATGTCTCCAGAATGCGGTTTCATCCTTGAAAGCAGTGGAGGTATTAATAATCCATACACTGAAGTCATCCAGAAATGATTATTGCAAATGATTCCCAGCTGGGTGTTCCGCACAGTTTCTTGCAGGGAGGATTCGCCCTTTTCACCCTGAATAGAGCTAATGGTTCGGAGACAGCGAAAATAATGCACTAAACGACCTCACAGAGCAGCATTATTTCAAATTACTGTACTCGCCCAGCTCATGTAAAGCAACTCTGAATTTATGATGGTATGCTAACATGGTGTCTCCTTTTTATCGTCTTTTCCATTGCTTGAAATGCATCTTTCTCAATAGTAACAATGACTTTTTCTGTGTTTTTTATCCATGGACATGAATGGAGCATGTAAGTTATTTATTCAATATACACATTAATATTGATAAAGTAATTTATTTACTGTGAAGTGTGTATCATAGAAGAGGTTGAAAAGTCTTACAACAGGATTCCACTATAATAAGATTGATGATGTCCACCTGTGCTAATATTGCATCTACCCCATCAGCCTACCACTACATCTTAGGTAAGTAAATATTTAAGCAATATTAATCAAGGGGGAGGACATTCCTAGATAGGTATTGACCAGGTTGAAGTTAGAGGAACCTGAGGTGAAGCCGAGGGCCTTACCTCACCCTAGTCAATGTGAAACCTGCGGTGCCTTCCTCCTTGTATAATATTGCTTTTGCAATATTAGAGGGAAGATTACATTGCAAACAATACACAAAGACAGGGTCACCGCAAATGTTTTTCTTTTTTTCTATACAGAAAAAATGATTTTTCAAGAGAAAAGTATCTTTCTTTTCAATCCTCTAACATGGGGTTGTTCCGGGATTCTTGTACATAGTCAGCTACAGTGCAGAAAAGTACAGCCCTCCATTAACACCAGACACATCTACTTGCACACATGTGGGTGCAGGTCTGAATACAGCGGCAGCTCCTCCGCTAAGGTGGAGGAGCGCCGCCCCACAGCTCTTTGAGCAGTGAAAAAAGGAAAAATAAAATGATAATACCACTATGGACCTCATTACGATGTCGACAACATAGCGGACTGGAACCGCCCAACCATAGGTCAGCGGTTCCGACCACAGAATTTGGATGCGACCGCCCGTAGGGTGGTCAGAAACATCCATTATTCAATGGCAGTTTGTGCGGAGGGCGGAAAAGGCCAGCAGCACAAGCTGACATTGAAAAATGGATGTTCTTGAACATCCCTGCACTGTGTGGCAGGTACCATGAGGTGCCTTCCACACGGTGCAGGGATGTTTAGGGGGCACAGGCCCCACAGCGGAGGGCCAGGGGGCCCTGCTATGGGCCTCCAAAGTCACTTTCCAATAGTCTTTCCGTGTCTGAAAGGCCGACATGAAAAGTCTGTGGGAAAGTGACATCATAATCCCGACGGCGGAACCGAGCCTGGCTCCGCCATCATACCAGGATTATGAGTCTTTCCGATGCTCCAACGGGCTCCTTGAGCCCATCGGAAGTGCAGAGGAATCCCCTCACAGGTTTCCCTCCGACCGCCATCATTGTAATACGGCGGTCGGAGTGAAACCATCGATGTTGGGCGAAAAGCCTCTGACAAGCTGTTGGATGCCTTTCGCCAGACATCGTAATCGGGCCCTATGTTATTATCATTTTATTTTTCCATTGTCAAGCAGGTTTATGGGGCGGGCTGTACTTTTGGTTGAGGCACTTAAGTGCGCATGATGGTTTGGCCAGCCGTCTTGGGCCGGCCAAACAGTCATGTGCACTTGCCGTGTTCTCCAGCCAGGCTGTGTTACACCCTGGTTGGAGAACATGCACAGGCTCAAAGTCCCCGTTTGAGTGCCAAACCACGGTGCTCAGACCAATCACGACGCTGCTGTCATGGTGACAGAGCAGCGTAATTGGCTTAGGGGAGCCTGTGTGTGCTTCCTGCTCCAGCAGGAACAGAAGAAGATGGAGGCAAGGCGGCGGCCGGCAGCAAGGTAAGTCATCTTTAATTTATTTTTCTATCCCCCCGGCCCCACCCACACTACTTGGTGGCAGCCGCCACTGTATGAACATATCAGATCCTGGTGACTCAATTCCAAATTTCAGTACAGACCATAACGAGCATGGAAACTATGGACAAAAGGGCAATGGATAATAAACAAAGGACTAGAACTTACTATGCTGCTAGAGTGTTAGTGCTTGCGGGGAATTAAGGGTCACTTTGAGGTAATGAGAGACAGTACAGTTTCAAAAATTCCTGCTACACATACTTCCTTGACTAGCAAGGTTTTTAATTATAGTGGCTTGCACTCTCATTGATCCCTCAACCTGCCCTGCTTGCTCCAACTTTGCTATTTTTGCCTTTTCTTTTCCCCTTCTGGTCAGATCTTGCTAGATGTGCTAAAAAACAGCTTACTCTCTGGTAGGTGTGGTATGTGTTTTTCTTTCTTCCCATTCACAACTGGTGCCTGATTATTTGCATCACCTTGGCAGCTCAGGGATCAGCATCAGTATTGTGGTAGGTGTTCAAATCCATCACCATTTTGCCCATCTCGATGAAAGGCAAGCTGACTGTCCCTTTGGTCCTACTACCTTACAAGCTAAAAATGTAGTAACTGCTCTACTAATTTTGCATGCCTGCGGGCTGTCTCTAAAGTACATCCTGAATGTTGGCTCCCTCACCTCATGAGAGATGTCACTGCGGCTGGGTATGCAGGCTCCCTTACAATACTCCTCTGACTTTCCCTTCGTCCATTTTGTCCCATAATGCTCTCTGTGACACTCTGTGTATATTAGGGCCCTCAAAGCCAACATAGGGCTAAGGGGACTGTTGAATGGACTACCTTTAACAACAAAAAGTGTGAATGGGTGTCTCCCGTTGGCAATGGTTTGCACCTTTATCCAAGTAGGGACCCTTGATTTCAGTCACGGTAAGGGAGTTACGCCCTTAGACAACCCATGCTCGCCCCCTTGGTAGCTTGGACCAATCAGGCAGGCTTATCTCAGAGGCAGTGTGTGAAGCATTTGTGCACACATACAGTAATACAGTGAAAACACTAAAAAAAGGACACCACACCAGTTTAGAAAAATAGGTCATCTTTATCTAAACCAAACAAGACCAAAATGACAAAAATCCAACATACAGTTATCCAGATATGACGTTTAAAAGGTAAAAACAGTTCTGTCCATAGCAAACTATAGATGCGACACTTTCAACACAAAGTATCTTCGATGTGTCAAAATCATAAACAAAAACAGGGAAGGTGATGCGTCGTTTCCTTGCGCACAGGGAAGGTGATGCATCGGTTCCTTGCTCCAGTGGAGGTGATGCGTCGGTTCCATACTGCCACGCAGGGGAGGTGATGCATTTGTTCCTTACTGAAGAGGAGGTGATGCGTCGGTTTCTTACTGTGTGGGGAGGTGATGCATCGGTTTATTACTGCGGCCCCACTGTTGTGGTAGACTTGACGCCCCGGTACGGTGCGTGGGGATTCAGTAGTCATCGGCTCTCGATGTGGCGGCAGCACAGCGTTGCGTCGATCTCTCCAGCAACGGTCCCCGATGCGTCAGTTCTTGCAGTCACACAGCAGGGCCTGCGTCGGAGTCAGTGTGGTGATCTTGAACTTCGGAGATCGGTGCACGAGACTCAGCGCGTGCCAATTTCTCCAGCCACAGCCTGGCACTACGTCGGTTTCTTCAGCGGCATGGTGGTGATGCATCAGAAATGGGTGCGGATGCGTCACGCTTCTTTAGGTGCTTCTTTTTCCCAGCTCCCAGCAGCAGGAACAACCTCCAGAGACCCAACACAGGAACAGGCACCTCTTGACAGGTCAGAACTCCCAGGAAGGGAGTTCAGGGGAGCTGGTGGTGAAGTCTTTGTGTCCCTGAGACTTCAGAACAGGAGGAAAGCTCTACTTCAAGCCCTTGGAGATCTTCTTCAAGCAGGATACACAGCACACAGCAAAGTCCTTGTCCTCTCCTTGGCAGGAACAGCCACTGCAGGCCAACCCCAGACAGCACACAGAAAAGAGGCAACACTTCTCCTTTCACTTTCCCAGCTGTTCTCCTTGGCAGAGGATCCTCTTGAGTCCAGAAGTATTCTAAAGTTCTGGGGTCTGGGCCCCAATATTTATACTGAATTTCTCTTTGTTCTCTTGTGGCAGAGAGGCACTGTGCCCAGTCAAGACCAGTTCTGTCCTCTCTGGTCCAGCTTCCCGGTAGGAGGTGGAGACAGCATTTGTGTAAGGCATACCAGGCCCATTCCGGTGCAAGGAAATATCCTCCCCCTACTCTAAATGCAGCCCAGGTCTATTCAGCCCAGCCCTGACTCATCCAGGAAATTCAGGACACACCTCAAACCCCCCAGTGGCTGTCTACAGTGAGTGCACATCCCCAGCCCCTGTCACTCCAAAGCCAGACAGTCAATCCACAAACCAGCAGAGGCACACAGGATGACTAAGCAAGGAAATACCCATTTTCTAAAAGTGACATTTTCAAACACACAATACAAAAATCATCTTTACTAAAAGAAGCATTATTATACTATGAGTTCAGGCATACTAAACTCCGTCTTTCTATCTTGTCCCAATGGGAAGCTATACTTATAAGATGTTATAAATAAACTCCCATTCTATCCTTCGGGACAGACAGCCCTTCAATAGGGAAAAACGAAATACACTGTATTTCACAATTAAGACATGTCACACGCACCAGTACATGTCCTACCTTTCACATACACTGCACCCTGCCCACAGGGTTACCTTGGGCCTACCTTAGGGGTGACTCACATGTAGTAAAAGGGAAGGTTAGGGCCTGCATAGTGGGTGCACTTGCCAGGTCAACATGGCAGTAGAGACTGCGTGCAGACACTGGAGAGGCAGGTCTGAGACCCCTTGGAAAGGCTGCTTATGTGGGTGCCGCAATCAGTTCTGCAGGCCCACTAGCAGCATTTGACATAATAAAAGGCCCTGGGAACACACAGTGCACTGTACTAGGGACTTAGTAGTAAGTCAAACAAGCCAATCATGGAAACACCAATCCATATTCACAATTTACAGAGGGAGCACTTGCACTTTGGCACTGATCAGCAGTGGCAAAGTGCCCAAAGCATCTAGACCAGCAAAAACGAAATCCAGCATACAGCAAAAATACAGGAGGCAGAGGCAAAAGCCTGGGGAAAACCACACCAAGGATTCGAGGTCTAACAGTGAAATTGCGCTTTATGAACTCTCCCAGACTAGCTGCAGCATGTACATTTGTTTATAACATTAGATGCAGTTATGTGTGAGAAATACATAAATATGCTTTTTTTTTTCTTTTTTAACACCATTTCTGTCACCTCTAAGCATTAACTACGGCATCCATGACATCAAAGGAAAGGTTGCTGCATAATCCTTGACCTTACCGCATCACATAATGTTCTTTTGGAAGATAAAGAATGACACTGTAAGGCCATAGGTAGATATTTCTTATTGGGGCAAGATACCATTTACCGATAATTACCATGCTGAAAATGTATTTTTTAGCCAAATGCAAAGTGATGCATAGATTTACCAAATGTTTTGTTGGAATTCTTTTAATCATTATCATCTCTGAAGAGCCATTGTTAGGTCTCGGCTAAGACAGCACATGTACTGTGTGTTGCAAGACATGCTGTTAGGTTACAGTGAGATAAGAGCTTGCCCATTGCTTACCATTGATTGACTTCATCGTCACTCTCATTTTCGTGCTTCCTATTCGTCAGCTTCATACGCTTTCCTTCTTCTTCTTGTGTTTTTCCCTCCCCTGTAGCCTGGACTCATTACTTGTGTTCTTCCACTGCTCATTTTTCAGGTCCTTTTTGCATAATCATTCTAAGAGAATGTGTGTGTTTTTGCAGCTGTTTCCTCATGTAATTATCATCTTTCTGTGTTCCTCTTTCTCGCCCTCTCTCGGGTGCCGTTCTTTCTTCCTTCTGCCCCTCTCCTCTTGCCATCCTTGCTTCCCCAGCACCCCTTGTCCATTTGCTCTCCCAGCCCCCGCCTGCCCTCCCTCCTTACCCGTTTGCTTCCCAACTCCTCCCGCCCACCATCCATTGTCTGTGTGCTTCCTCATACCCTCTCACCCTCTATTGTCAGCCGGCTATCCCTGCCCTTCCTGCCCAAACTACATTGTCAGCTTGCTGCCCGATCCCCTCCTGCACACCCACCCACTGCTGTCCGTTCACCCCCTCATCCCCTCCTGCTCATCCTTTGTTGTCTTCGTGCTCCCCATTGTCTCGCACGCGTCGTCTCCACCTAACGACCTCTTATCCGCCATCGTCTGTGTTTTCTCCCGCCCAAACTCTCGCCTGGTTGTTTAAAAAAAAAAAAAAACTCATTAGTGCTGGTCACGTCATAAATTGTTAAAAAATTATATTTAGCCATAGTGCACAGCAGCCTCTCTGCTCTACAGCGTGGCTAAAAACCATTGCCAAATCCAATAGCTCTCGGAGGCGAGACCTATTGCCTTTGGCAATGCTTGTCGGTTCCTTGCTTTTGCATCTAAATGCATTAAAGTACACTAACAGGCACTTTTTGATGTGAATATTAACATAGTTTGAGAAATATTACATTTCAGATGCAGTGAGATACTGACTTTATGGCATATGTCTATTCTATTCCACAGGATGCAGAGCTATGTGATAGGAAAGCATCTGAAAAATGTTCATCTGATTATTTTGGTGAATTTTAGTTTAGAAATAATTAATGCCCACAAAAATGAAATAGTTTATGTTTATTTGCCTAGCGAAAAAATTGCTTCTTGGTGGTTGAAAGAGTTGCCTTCCTGGATCTGCTATTAAGATTGCAGTGATTCTCCCAGGTCTGGGGTAGTGAACGGTACATCACTAAGGACAACTCATGAGTTTCTACTGTATTCAATAAACCACATGCTGTTTCCTAATTTTCATTTTATTTGCTTTCACTTTAAGAAGCTGTAAAGCATTTGGAAGTCAGAGAGGAATGATAACTCGTTGGCAGCACGCCAGAAGCAAGAAGCATGCAAGGGGTGTACAAGCACGAGCACAGGGGTAGCGACTGCCGCTTCTGGCAACTCCCAATTGACGAATAATTGTTTTGGTAACCTCAGTTGACACTTTTTCATATAAAAATAGGCAGAAAAGTATTTTGCGAAATTGGAGTTAGATGCAGAAATAGCTTTATTAAAGGAGCTCATGGTAAAGGTAAAAACTGTGCTCTTGAAATTAAAATAAAATCTCCTCGCAATTCGATAACAGCCAGTGAGCCAGGCACTAGGCAGTGTCACTTGTGCTCGCTACCGACCAATGATAATTGTACTTTACTTTCGAACTTTTATGTAAAGTGTGATCTTGCACCATCTGTTTTCCTAAACTTATGTGTTTTTTAGGCTTGACAAGAAGACATGATACATCGAAATATGCACACATTGTGCTAATGCTACATTTCTCATTTAGGTTGCTTGGTAACATTGAGCAAATTGCACATAGATTACTCTCAGACTCACTCAAAACTCCAAAGGCACTTTTCACAGGAGGAACATGCAACTCTGCCATGAGTCAAACTCACAAATCAGTATTTATCTCTAGGTGCCATGTTGTGTCTCTCCAACAGACAGCATGCTGGGGTATTGCTTGTAATTCTGGCGTCGGCTCAACATCCTGTGATTCCGGGCAAATCACTTAGGGCCTGATTACAATTTTGGCAGTTTGGGAGCGGGCTGCCATGCTGGCACACCATTCCCACACTGCAAAACATAACTGCCGGCCGCCCGCTAGATTATGAGTTATCTCATGTTCTGGCGGGCGGTCCCTTGGAGTTCCCACAGCGGTGCCTATTAAAAAGGCACCACAATGGGAGCGCCAAAGCACGTTCCTGCATGCCATGGACTGTGTAGTCCATGCCTTGCAGGAAAGGGGGTGTATGCAGACAGGAGGGTACACCATGTGCTCCCCTGCATGCATTCCATGGCCCTATGTTTCCTCACCGCTGTACTTTTAATGGCAGGCTCACTGCCATGAAAAGTGAGGTGGTCAAGAAACTTGTAATATACTTGGCAGTGCCGCATCAGCCCCGCCAAGCATATTGCGCCCTCACACCACTGCACCACTGCCGAGGGATCATGGATCCCCAGCGGTTGCAGCAGTCCTTTGGCGGTCTGACTGCCAAACTCGTAATACGGCGGTCGGACGGCCGGCGCGGCAGTGCCTGCACCGCCACCGTGGGTACTGCTGTCCATCAGACTGCCATAGTCATAATCAGGTCCTTAATCTCCCCATGCTTACCAAAAATGAATGTGTCCTTGTGTAATGCAACTGGTGCTCATGTAAAGTGCTCCAATACCTTCGGGTCGAGTTTGCCCTATATAAAACTGTAAAAAAGAACAGTAATACTCTGTGCTCAGCCTCTCAAGCCTTTTTGTGTGTCCACTTCTCCATAATGTGCTCCCTTTTTAGGTCTCGCCTAGCGACGCAGCGCGAAGCGCTGTCGCTAGCGAGATCTATTGTTGTCGACTTTAGTTTTGAAGGGGGACAGGACATGTGCACGCATAGGCAAGACAGGAGATGTGCACGCGTAGGGCTGACGCCGTTAGCATAAGAGACAGCAGTTGTGCGCCTATGGAGGACAGAGGACAGAGGACAGGAGATGTGCACGCGTACGCCTCAGCTCCCTCAATGCGCGCATGGCGTGCTTTCGCTTTCTCCTGGACACAGACATGGCCTCCGAGACTGAGCGGCAGGTAAGGGCTCATTCCTTCTCGACTTACACCTTGCTCTCTCTCTTTTCCTCTTATTCTCTTTTACCACTTTATTTCCTCTCTTACCCTCCATCACTCTTTCCGTGTCTTGCTCCCTCTCTCTTTTTATTTTCACCATCGTACACTCTGCTACCACCGGGCAGCACAATGCGGGCCTCCTCCCACCGTGCTTCCGGACAGCACAATGCGGGCCTCCTCCCGCCATGCTTTAATTAAACAGCAAACAGGTGATGAGCCTCAAAACATCTTTGTGTCGGTGATAGAAGTCACAGGGTGTTTATATTTTCACTGTCGTAGACTCTGAGTGTCGCAACATTTCTGTGTACGGTGATACTCTGTGTACGGTGATAGAAGTCACAGGGTGTTTTTATTTTCATCATCGTAGACTCTGCTACCACCGGACAGCACAATGCGGGCCTCCTCTCGCTGTGCTTTAATTAAACAGCAAACAGGCGACCAGCCTCGCAACATCTCTGTGTACGGTAATAGAAGTCACAAGCTGTTTTTATTTTCACCATGGTAGACTCTGCTACCACTGGACAGCACAATGCGGGCCTCCTCCCGCCGTGCTTTAATTAAACAGCAAACCGGCAACGAGCCTGGCAACATTTCTCTCTACGGTGATAGAAGTGAGAGGGTGTTTTTATTTTCACCATCGTAGACACTGCTAGCACCAGACAGCACAATGCGAGCCGGCTAAAAGATACACTGCCCTTTAAAAATGGTCCTGTGCAGTGTGCCACCTGGGTAAACTGCTATCACTACTGTAATTTTCAATGCCCAGTACAGGCAAATATATCTGGGGGCAAGTATTATGCACGCAAACTGTTTTTTTGAAAAACATTACGTTGCTTTAAGTGACTGTGCCACCTGGGTAAACTGCTATCAGTACTATAATTTACAATACCCAGTACAAGCAGATATATCTGGGGGCAAGTATTATGCCCGCAAACTGTGTTTTTTTTTTACTGAAAACATTACGTTGTTTTAAGTTACAAAATAAATACAATTATTTAAGCAACTAAAAGATACACTGCCGTTTAAGAACCAGAGCAGCCAGCGGGAGGTCCACCTCTGGCAGCATTTCATGTTGTCATTCCTCAAGTGAATTGTTTACCCTGCAACCCTTAAAGGCAGGTTTACCACCAGGGTTCTATGTTTCGCTGCGGCGCAATGTCTCAGCATGGTGTAAACAACAGAACACTTTGCTTTTAGCTGCTAATTGATCACTAACAAAAGGTGATAATATAGATAGCGTTCAAAGACATACCAGACCGTAAACAAATGCTGGAGGGCATGTATCTGTCCCCTAAGAAGTAACTCCTGGGAGAGGCAGCAGGGTAGTGTTAGGAAGTGTAAAAGTTTGCTTGCCACAGGGGAAACAACATCACATTATTTAAAGTTACAAAATATATAGAATTATTTAAGCACCACACTGCTATCACTACTGTAATGTATAATATTATAAAAACAAAGGAAGCCCAACTGCAAAGCAACAGGCGACGAGCCTGGCAACATCGCTGTGTACAGTGATAGAAGTGACAGGGTTTTTTTATTTTCACTATGGGAGACTCTCCTAACACGAGACAGCACAATCCGGGCCTCCTCCCATGGTGCTTTAATTAAACAGCATATATTTTGTTGTTGCATACATCAAATGCAAAAAACAACAGTTGATGGACAGAATGCAGAACAATGTCATACATTCACCCCAGTACAGAGATCTGGGCCTAAATCCATCGTTTTTTTGCTCACCATGCCATTCCAGTTTGAACCCAGCCATATGCAAATCAGTCTTGACCCTGTGCCTCATGGGAACAGTCCAGCCCGAACTGCCAAGCCAGGACCTCCCTGGACTGGAAACAATCATCCTAGGACCTGTTTCGGGGTTTCACCCCTCTTCAGCCAGGATAGCTTGATTCCAGTGGCATGGAGAGCACGGGACCCACGTCTGGGCATACCCGTCCCACTCGGGGTGACAAATGCAAAAAACAACAGTTGATGGACAGAATGCAGAACAATGTCATACATTCACCCCAGTACAGAGATCTGGGCCTAAATCCATCGTTTTTTTGCTCACCATGCCATTCCAGTTTGAACCCAGCCATATGCAAATAAGTCTTGACCCTGTGCCTCAGGGGAACAGTCCAGCCCGAACTGCCAAGCCAGGTCCTCCCTGGACTGGAAACAAGCATCCTAGGACCGGTTTCGGGGTTTCACCCCTCTTCAGCCAGGATAGCTTGATTCCAGTGGCATGGAGAGCACGGGACCATGGATTAAACCCAGATCAGTTGACTGGGGGTGAGTGTTTGATTTGCTCTAACGCTCCGTCCATCATCCCCTTTGGTATCGCGTTGCATACATCAAAGCAGCATCCGTTTACATCTTAGAATAAGAACAAAGGAAGCCGTGCTGCAAAGAAATAGGCGACGAGCCTGGTAACATCTCTGTGTACGGTGATAGGAGTGACAGGGTGTTTCTATTTAACATCGTAGACTCTGCTACTACTGTATAGCACAATTTCGACCTCCTCCCGCCCTGCTTTAATTAAACAGCATATATTTTGGTGTGTATTATGCACATAAAAAAAAATTTTCTCGGGAAAACATTATGTTGTATTAAGTTACAAAATCTATAAAATTATTTAAGCAGCTAACAAATACACTGCCCTTTAAAACCCAGAGCAGTCCGCGGGAGCTCCTCCTTTAGCAGCATTTTGCGTTAACCTTTCACCTACTGACATTATAAATAACAAACCTTTTATCTATTTGTTGGTTTTAAAAACAAATACATAAAAGACATTGCCATTTACAATACCAATAACTTTAAACTTTGCAAATGCGAGACCTATTGCATTGCAAATGCTTGTTCTTAATGCACCTAGCTCCCTCCTCTCACTCATCAAATTGTGTCTGCAGGTTTATTGAAGAAAAATCTCATTTTCTGACCAATAACCTTTCTTAAACTATTCCAATATGTGAAACAGAGATTTAAAATAAAATATAATCTTTCTTGCATATTTGTGTATTTTTGGTTGTAACTATGCACACACCTTTGATGAGCAGTCTTTTTATAAATTAAGCATACGAGAATGAAAACATTAAATGATTTCAAATATCAGTCTAGTTGCCTTTATTGAAGTAGCGGAAGGTTCTTATTAGAAGGTTGCGTAAGCGCACTAAATATTATACATTAGCCATATTTAAACTATGCTATCCTTTGTCCAGGCACCTTTTGGGTAGTTTCCTCATTGTCTAAAACAATACATGGTAAATGGGCATGCTCCCGCTTCTCGCCCCCGCCCTCCTGTCAGCCATGCCGAAGGGTTCATGAAATATCTGCAGGGGGAGCTGGTGAGGTAATTGTGCCGATTGTGGCTATGTGTTGATTGCATGAACAATGAGAGGCGAGTTTGCTCGTACAGGAAAGAACAGTAAAAGAGGAGAGGTTGTATCTCTCAGGAACCAAAGAGATAAGTCCCGTGCAGCCCACCAAGGGAGTTGAAGACCTGACAGCATGATCTGGGGGGGCTTTGTGCTGATCCAAGAAATGTGGCACACACTTGCATCTCGGCAAGTCGAACCCTATATAATTCACTATGATGAACTCCTATGCCAGGTAAAGAGTTAAGTGGTTTGGTCTAAGCAGTTGGATCCAACAGGAATGTTCAGCAAGTTGTGACCGCATAAGCCTCTTTCTGTGTTCTACACTCTTATTCTTATTAGTATGCAACCATGGTTCATTCAAAGCTATGTCTGGGCACTATGTGACAGCCTGCTTATATCTCCTGAACAAAATATTGTACATGTCCCAACAGGTTTCTGGTTGGTGGACCTCCCACTTCGCCACTAAAGTACAATTGTTGTGGAATAGTGTGATATTTGAAAAGCCTCACTGGCTGGGAGCTAATTCTGCATCAAGTTCATTGACTTGTTAGGTCCTTCTTAACAAGGCAAATGGATCTTGTGGACTGTACCAGAAAATACAGTGGGCTTAACATTAGTTGGTTTTATTAGCACTTCTTAGAATTTCTTGTTTCTTATTCAATGGATTGGCTTCATGTTATTGTGTTTGTCCTTACCGCAGAGCATAGCCTCTTTACCAGCCTTTTGAGTGGCCGTGTTGTATCTTGCTACTGCTAACATGTAGGGAACAACGGGGCATATTAGCAAGGGCAGTATCGCCACTTTAGCGGCACTTTTTGCCGATAAAGCGGCGATATTTTTATCGCCCTATTAGCAAGCTGTCGCTAACAGCTGTTAGCGACAGCTTAATGGCGATAGCGGCCGTTTTGTTGCCGCTTTGCATGTCAGCGATAATTATCGCTAATGACATGCAAAGTAGGCGTTCCCAACTAAAAGCGACTGCAAACAGTCGCAAACACAACTTCCCCCTAGTAGCAATGCCCGCGAAGCGATAAAAAAGTCACGCTAACCGCGATTATCGCTGGAATTTAACAACTGCTAAAAACTTGACTTAGCCATCTTGTCAATGGGACGTGGATTGTAAGGTTAAGTCCTCATCTGCCTATTAGCAAGCTTTTCATTAGCGCAGTGAATTTATCGCTGGATTTCTCGCGCTATTGCTGGGTTTCGCTGGATTTTTTATCACCTTGGAGATAAGCTTTGATAATAACGCGTTATCTCCGCGATGAAATCCAGCGATAGCCGGCGATAAAAAAAACAAATTATCGCAAATCCTTGGTAATATACCCCTACTTTTTTCTTTTTGGTCAAGCACTCCATGACAGTGTATGTGCTTTCCAGCTCTATGCCTTGTATGCTGCTTACCTCCCAAATATTCGCCCGCACTCTCTGTGTTTCACCTCCTGCCCCCACTTGCTCTATCCCTCATGTGCTGCTTTTCCTAATGGCCAACATGCTCCTTATTGATCCATTCTCCCCATCCCAGCTTTTTTATTAACTTAATTGCCCCCAAATCTGTTACTCCCACTTTCTTTTACTTCCGCCGACCTGTTGACACAGGTGGCAGGATAAATTTAGTGCAATCAGACCATCAGCAAAGTGATAGATGCACATTATGTGTTATAAGAAAAAAATTATATGCCTGGAATGTTAAAAAAATCTTAGACTTTCAAAAGTGCATAGCGAGACCCCTCCGAAGGGCATGCATGTCAGGCGTTTGCAGAGTTTCTGAGCATGCTAATGTTGGAGCCTTTCTTTAGCAAATGTTCTCTTAGCCTTGTCCAGTGAGTTCCTCAAGATGTGCCTCAGTGCCTCTTCTGGTGGTCCCTTAGATTAGGAGGACAAGACAGGGTAGCCATGTTTTTTCCTACCAGGAAGCTGTGGCCCTCCATGCTCTGACCCTGGAGAACTGATCCTCTGACAACGTTTTAGTTTTCAGAAATGAACTTAAGATCTTACTCCTTAGGTTGTAAAAACTAGGATTGGGTTGAAGGCCTTTAATTAAGTCGAGGACACCTCAAATAAGTAAATATTTTCTCTCAAACCCGTTAGAATTGTTCCAGAGACGTGCCCTCAGTGGCCTTAGCTGCATCAGTTAAATGGTCCCAATTCCACAAAGCTATTTGTGCAGCTAAGTGACACTAGTAGAGTTTATGAGAGCAAATTGACTTTTAGCTTTCACAAAAATGAGTTAGCAATGGAAAATGAATGCACTCACATTTAAACTTACGCCATTACTTTGTGGAGTAATTGTACATGTGATGGTATTTCTCCACAGAGAAAAAATGTTTTCCCCATGGGGACAAAGGCAAGTGCAAACGTACTCATGCATTACATTTTCCCATTCCAAAATGGGCATTTGTAAAAAATAAGAACAAATTCTGCAGGGTCTTTGTATAATCCTAGAGAGATTGATTTTCCTATAAATTTAATTTTGTAGGAAATTTCGAGCTTTTTTCCCGTTATCTTCAATTGTTTACAGGATGGGGGTGAGCTCTTCCCGTGCATCGCAACATTTTCGTGATTGATTCCCTACACACAGTAAGGCTGCTCTTATTATTACCTTGTTTTGTGTTATTCCTTTTTTCTTTGGTTTGGAACATTATTTCGTAAGATATCTTTGTACGCTTCATCGATGCTGTTGTGTAGCCTGGATCAATTCAACAATATCTTTCAATTGTTCTTGTAAAAGCTTTCTGATTGGCTTTGTGTACATTTTTCTTCTCTGTGTGATTCTGTACCAATTAGGATATTGTCACTTGTGTGTAGTGTTTGAGGTGATAAACGTCAGGACTTTCTTTGATATTTTATCGTATTGGTTTTTGAATATGAGTGGTCTTTCTCCAGAGCTTGTCTGTCTGCTTGTTTTACCTCAACATCAATTTAATTGCTCTCAGTCCTCTGCTTTTCAACCTTTACTTGGTCCCTTTGGCCACCCTTTTTAAGACCTGGGGAGGAAAGGTTGTTTCATATGCAGATGACACACAACTTGTGTTTTCATTTACAGAACATTCAGAAACAGCTTTTCTCAATTTCAAAGAGTGTTTAAAAGAAATTTCCAAATGGATGGACACCAATGTTTTGAAACTGAACGTGAACAAAATGGAGGTGCTCTTTTTAAGTCAGATGGCTCCCCTCCATCTTGCCTCTGGTGGCCCTCTGAATTGATTCCTCCACTGACACCGGTTACTTCGGCTAGAAATTTAGGGATAATGTTTGACTCTGACCTCTCCTTCGCACCCCAAAATCGGCAGATTTCATCGTACTGCTTTTTGAAGTTAGGATCAGTCAGGAAGCTATTGCATTTTCTTCCAGAAAAGACCCGAAAAATCATAATCCATGCTTTGGTGATATCGCATTTGTATTACGCTAACAGTTTATAGCTGGGCCTTCTAGCTTTCTTGACTTATAGACTACAAATGATACAGAATGTGGCGGCCAGGCTGATGAGACAGGTCCCCTTTCATCATCACAATTCCCCTCCTTTGAAGCAGCTTCATTGACTTCCGTTTGCCAAGCGGGTTCAGTTCAAAGCCTTGACATTCGCATTAGGGGCAAAGGTCCCCAATACTTTAGGAATAGGCTTGGCCTGTACCATCAGGAGAGAGCCTTGAGATCTAACCACCTTTGACTCCTGTGCATCCCGAGGTTTGTCAAGGTTTGTCGAGGTGGCAGATCTTTCTCAGTACTGACGGCCAAGCTCTGGAACATCCTGCCCATCCATCTTCGCATGGCCGAGTCCGAACACTGTTTCAGGAAAGATTAAAAAACCTGTCTCTTCAAACTAGTTTAGATAGTAATGGCCGATCCCGTTCTTCAGTCTTGTTTTCAGCGATAGGACGCCTCTGCTGAGGCAGCCGCACGTTGTACAAATGACTTTGATTGATTGATTAATTCCCACATATCTGCCATATGTACCTACTAATTCTGTGCAATAGTTCTTTCAGCATGGTAGCCACTGGGCTTTGGATGTGTCCACATGATTTACCATTATTTTGCCACAACTGTTGTATTTTAACAGTTACAATAACTTTTCAGGGCCTTTTATAGGTGTAAATTTGTAATTTTTGTTTTTGCTGATTTTTACCTTACAGAATACGTGGTCACCATTTTGCAATATACCTATCAGTCCCGAGGATGGTCTCATGTTTTAAGCACAACAGAGTCCAATACATCAACGCTAACTCCGCATCTGCCCTGGATAAAACCAAGTGCCACCCAATCAAAATTTGAAAAGAATTGAAGGACACTAATTTCCTTGTAGTGTGGTGGTACGTATATGTGCCATAGCTGTTTAATACACAATTGAATCTATTTCTAGACATACATGTATCGCAGGCTCCTCCAACGAGTCGCTCTCCAGCTACCTGTAAGGAGCTCTCCCGTGGGCAGCCCTGTCTACCTAATTATAGCCTTTTCCTTGGCTGAATTTATATATGTATACCAAAATTTAAATGTGTTTTCTAGATGAAAATGTGTGTACTTTCAGAGATCATGATTTGATGTTTGGAGAAAATGGTTAAATTTCCAAAATATATTTATAGCTGATGTATGAGTGATAAATCATGCTTCACTGGAGAGGTGTTTTACTAATATTATTACCTTGGCACCAGAGGCATTGGAGCCATGCCTGTTATGTATTACCCACGTAAAGGCATTCCAAATTGAGAAAGCTTTTTTACATTACTGCTGGCAGTCCTCATGAACTTAAGTAATCCACGCTGGTAGTCTCATATAAGGCGGGCACTAATGTAATGATGTGTGATGTGGTCACTGTTAGAAATGGGGGTCTCTAGTTGGCATAGGTAGGTGCCTTTGTCCAAAAAGGGACCCTTGCTTCTAGTCAGGGTAAGAGGAATACACACTTTAGATAACCCCTGCCCACCTCCTTGGTAGCTTGGCACGAGCAGACAGGCTTATCCCAAAGGCAATGTGTAAAGTATGTGTACCAACACTTACAGTAACACAGTGAAAACACCACAAAAGGACACCACAACAGTTTAGAAAAATAAAGTATCTTTATCTAAACTAAACAAGACCAAAACGACAAAAATCTAACATACACAGTTAAAAATATGACTTTCAAAAGGTTTCAAGAACTTGTACCATAGAAAACTATGGATGCGTGACTTTTCACCAAAGTACCTGTAGTTGCGTCAAAGTTCACCAAGCCAAACAGCCGCAGCGTCGGAAAACAAAGAGATGCGACACTCCTGAGACCCTGAGGAGGCGATGCAACAGTCCCGCTGCACGCAGAGGAAGGCTTGTGTCAATTCCGGTCTGTATGGGGAGTGATGCGTCGGAAGAACTTGCTGAACAGGTACGATGCGTGGAAATCCGGGATGCGTCGGCGATCGATGCGGCGGCATTGCGTGGCGCTGCATCGGTCCTCTTCAGATGCGATCCCTAGATGCGTTGATTCTTGCAGCGACGATAGGCGCTGCGACGGTTTTCGCAGCGGCGCAGCGATGCGTGGAAATTCTTCTTGCGCCATGAAGATGCGTCGGAAAAACAGCCGCAAGAAGAGCGATGCGTCGATTTCTGTAGTTCTTTGAGTTTCTTCTCTCTTCCAGCTCCCAAACAGCAGCAACAACCTCCAGAACCCCAAAACTGGCACAGGCACCTCTTGGCAGGCTAGAACTCACATCAGCAGAGTTCAGGGGAGCTGGGGGTGAAGTCTTTGTGTCCCTTAGACTTCTGAACAGGAGGCCAGCTCATTTCAGGCCCTTGGAGATCTCCTTCAAGCAGGGTACACAGCACACAGCAAAGTCCTTCTCCTTTCCTTGGCAGAAACAGCAACTGCAGGCCAACCCCAGACACACAGCAAGGGCAGTACTTCTCCTCAGTCTCTCCAGCTCTTCTCCTTGGCAAAGGTTCCTCTTGAATTCCAGGGATGATCTAAAGTTCAGGGGTTTTAGGTCTAATACTTATACCCCAAAATGTCTTTGTTCTCTTTGTGCAAGGGGCTCTGAGCCCAGTTCAAACCAGTTCTGGGGGGCACTCTGCAAGTGCACAACAACACGCATTGTCAGTGTGAGCCTTGGCTCCAGACACACCACAGGGGGCGGAGCCAGCATTGTGGAAGGCAGGCACAGCCTGATTCAGGTACAGGTGCTACTCCTCCCACCACTCCAAATGCAGATCAGGCCTATTCAGCCTAGTGCTGACCAGTGGCGACTTGCTGAGGGAGTGATGCGGGGTGGGGGAGGGGCAGGGTGGGGGGTAGTGGACTCGGACTTACGACGGACAGAACTCCCTCTGAGTTCTGTCCGATGTATGTCCGAGTTCACTACCCCCCCACCCTGCCCCTCCCCTGCCCCGCCCCACCGCCCCGCATCACTCTCTCAGCGAGCCACCACTGGTGCTGACTCATCCAGCCTCCTGGAGCCACTGCAACTCCCCAGCCCCTGTCACTCCAGAGCCAGACAGTCAATCCACAAATAGGCAGAGGCACACAGGAAGGTTGAACAAGAAAATAGCCACTTTCTAAAAAGTGGTATTTTCAAACACACAATTTAAAAACCATCTTTACTAAAAGATGTGTTATTAAATCCTGAGTTCAGGGATATTAAACTCCATTTTTCAATCTTATCCCTATGGGAAGATATGCTTGTAAAATGTTACAAAGCATTCCCCATTCTGTCCTATGGGCAAGATAGCCTTTCAATAGTGAAAAACGATATGGGCAATATTTCACTATCAGGACATGTTACACACACCAGTACATGCCCTACCTTTTACATACACTGCACCCTGCCCAGGGGGGTACCTTAGCTCTACCATAGGGGTGTCCTATGTGTAAGAAAAGGGAAGGGTAGGGCCTGGCAAGTGGGTGCACTAGCCAAGTCGACATGGCAGTTAACAAACTGCACACAGGCACCGCGGTGGCAGGCCTGAGACCTCTTTGCAGGGCTACTCATGTGGGTGGCACAATCAGCGCTGCAAGCCCACTAGTAGCATTTGATTTAGCAGTCCTGGCACACTCAGTGCACTTTACTAGGGACCTACTGGTAAAACAAATATGCCAATCAGGGAGAACCAATCACAATATCAATTTACACAGGGAGCACTTGCACTTTGACACTGATCAGCAGTGGCAAAGTGCCCAAAGCATCTAAGCCAGCAAAAACGAAATCCAGCACAGCATTAAAAACACGGGAGGTAGAGGCAAAAAGTCAGGGAAAACCACGCCAAGGATGCCAGGTCTAACAGTCACTATTATAACACTAATAATATCAGTAGCTCAGGATAATTTTCACTCAACTTAAGTAGCTCTTGGAGACGCCTGCATGTATGCATGCTGAAATTGGAACCACTTTTAGTATTGAAATAACATTTTGCACAACTTATTAAATATGCATTTTGTGATGTACATCAGTATCAATTTTTCTATACATGAATACTGCTCCTGATTTGCTTTATTGCATGCTTTGCAGGGAAAGTTGCTCCGTACATTTACCAATTGGATTTATTTGTGCAACCTTTCTGCATCATTCTATATCTGTTTCCTGTTTCTGTTGTATTTTGGGCCACGTTTCAGGTATTAATTGATTACATAACATGACATGTTGAATACTAACGTCTAATTTTGGCATCTATCCCACACAATTCCTGTCCTTCTCCTAGGACCCTGGGCAAACAGTGTTCTGGAGGTCAAATCCATTAAAGTCCATCTGAGCCCCAAGCCTTTCAAAGTTGATAAATTATTTATCAATACATTAGGTAATAGTAACATTTCCTATTTACAGCACTTCGTTACGACAGAGTGTAGTATGTAGAGTAATATTTTTAAAAAACACAAATTGCTATAATTGCATCATTTTTGGACTAGAAGCCCAAAACCTCTCAAGATGTTTGTAAAAATTCTCAGTCCGGGATCTGTCCGCAATAGCTTTGCATCTTAATTTCAAATTAAAGGAACTCCCACTCGGGCCCTTTCACATAAACAGTTTTGTGTTGGTGATATTTACATTTATTGGCGCTATTGGTCATATCAACAGGGCCGGCTCTAGGGCGGTGCGATCGGTGCGACCGCACCGGGCGTTGACTTGGGGTGGGGGCGTCATTTTTGAAAAAGTATACTATCATTTAAAAGCACCTGCTGCCGCATTCCTGGCCTCTAGAAATTTTGAGACACCAATTAAAATGTCAAGATAACTCCGGTGATTAATCGTCTTCCTGGAAAGAGACCGGAGGTTTGTCTAGTGGAAGTTTGGCTCATCCTAAGGTAGTGCAGAGGGTTAAAATGCCTGCTGCTAGGAACGTGTACCATGGGGATAACGAAATGCATATAATGTAAATAGGTCAGTGGGTTACTGCTTCTGTAAGAGAGCTCCTTTTGTTACTTGTCGTTTATAAGTCAAAATCCTAATATAGAACATTGAGCTATTAACTGTCGCCCTAGAGCTGCTGCAAACTGCAAGGTATATGTTAGAGCTATATGTTTTTTTGCCTTGTCTTTCATCATCCCAATTTTGTGAAGAGGGTTCATTTGGGTAGAAAACAATTCTTATTATGAAAGAGAACCCCTAACAATGATGTTACGTTTTAAATTCTGAATTTGTGATTTCCCAGAATAAGGACTCAAACAATATTGCCTACCAGTATCGATAACATGTCACTCCTACACTACACCTTGTAGTCCTGTCTGATGTAACATTTCCTATACACTGATTTACACACATATGATTTTCTCTGTGCAATGTGTGAGTGGTGTAAAGTGCTCTGACACCTTACACTGGTATGAGTGGTGCTATAAAACTAAGTGAATCTGAGAGACAATGGTTATGGAGACTTCAGAGGCACTGTTAAAGGGTACTAGTGAGGAACTCTGTGGCAGAGGTGGTCACTGGGGGGGCGCTAAAGCCGGCCCTGCATATCAATATAGGAGTTGGTGGCAGGGATGTTTGCATTAGCTGTGTCAAATTTTACATATTAAAAGTTCACAAGCAACAATGAAAAATACATTATATGTCCATATTGTGATAAGATCAAGAACTGCAAACTTTTCTGCTGACAAATCTAAAATATTACCAACAGTGATATTGCTGACATATTCAAATATCGCTGACACAAACCTGTTTATGTGATACTTCCAAGATTGCAGCCACCTTCAAGCACCTCTAAATAATGTGATACTGACCCAGAACATGTTAAATTAACGCAGCCACATGCAATCAGTAGCAAACTATGTTTGAGTGGAGGGAATGGCGTCATCCGTCTGTTGTAACGGCAGGACTGCCGCGTGCCATGACCTTGGCACGCGACTGTGACTGACGTTAAGCTCACCTGCACGCGATGGCACGCGCTGCCAATCAAGCCTTCCCCATTGGTTCCTCGACATTCTACATTCCAATTATTTACCGTTATTCTGTTATGTTAGACCGTTGTAAAATGCTGGTACTGACAGTTGCCCGAGAGCTGCGGAGCCGTTCAGATGTGTAGGGGCTGTAGCATTAAAGCTTCTTCCTACGAACCACGTTGAATCAGCATCTTCTTTACCACAAGTGGCGACGAGCAGTGGCGACCTACCAACAGCCCCTCACATTAAGCACCGTTCGTGATCCTTCGGAAAAAAAAAATTCATGAAACTGACCGTCCCAGATGTGCAGCTCCTTCGCGTCATACTTCACTTCGCCAAGAGGGAACATCTCCACTCCTATCCTGCTTCTTGTGCGGTCCTCGAGACTTCGACCCACTATTCTTCGGTCATTATTGCGGTGAGAGTATTCTTTGGCCACTTGTGTGGAGATGTGTGGAGCCCTGGGAAGCTCACAGTGAAATGATGACGTATTGCAACGTACGTCATCAATGACACGCTCCTCCTGGTTTCTACACAATGCGCCCAACTTCATGCTAAGATCACAACCTAAACTGACGTCTGGCGGCCATCTTAGATTCCATAGATTACCTCAGATAACCAGCTGGGTAAACAACGTGATGCGCATTCTTTCGGTGACACGTTCACCTCTACTTAATTTAAATTAATACCGCCGATTACCGCATGTGTTACAGCATACATTATTCAGTGGGAATACTCCTTCACATCAACAGCAGCACTGTTTAATCTGTTACAGTTACTTCTATCAATCATTCCTTACTGCGTGCATCTTCCGGTGATACGCACACCTACTACAAGTTAATATTCAATCTAACTGTTGTAAAATCACATTGCCAGTTTCTCTCTCGCCAGTATTTGCCTGTGCCTGTGCAATATCCTATTAACTCTTCTCCCCTCATCTCCACTCAACCCTTTTCAGCATGTGCGCCTTAAGTTCCTTAAACCTTTCACAGCCACAACCTTTCCTTCCACTTAAAGGTGAACCGTGCATGCCATGGAAAGAGTGGAAGGAGTACTTTTGCAATTATATTGAAACGGTAGAAGATGAAGATTTCACCCCCGATAAGAAAAAGAAAGTTTTGTTGTATTGCCTTGGTCCTGGGGGTCTTAAAACTTATAATCAAATAGAGAAAAAGCCAGAGAGGAAATGATGTTTTCCTGCACGCTTTGGAGGATCTTGATGCACATTTTTCACCTATTGTTTGTGTAGCCGTGGATCGCTATAAATTTTCAAGAAGAAAGCAAGGCAAAAATGAAAGTATCGATGAGTATGTGTCAGCCTTGAATACATTGGCTTTAACTTGTAGGTTTGGGCAATTACAAGAGGAATTTGTAAGGGATCAAATTATAATGCATGCCAGTAACCCCAACATTCAGGACAAACTTTGGGTTAAAGGCGAATCTCCGTTAAAAGAAGTGGTGCTCAAGTTAAAAAAGCTGAACTCACTGGGAGGTGTGCAAAAGCTGTAATTGAGGAGCCTAATGAAGTAAAATTAGTTAATCCATCTAATGCCAATAAATACAAAAGTAAAGGTAACACCAATAAGAGCAATATGAATACAGATCCCAAAGGAATATGTACCACTGAAAAAACTTATTCTAAAAATGCGAGTGACATGTCCAATAGTAAATGTTATCGTTGTGGATCTCCTTACCACCTTGCTAATTTCAAAAATTGTCCAGCTAGATACCAAAAATGTACATATTGCGGGTTGGTTGGGCATTTCTCTAAATCATGTAACAGGAAATCCAACAAACAGAGCAAGCCTGTTCGACGAAATCAACTAAATATTTTCTATTGAGTATGACATCCTTGAGGTCAATCCCACGAACGTAAAGAAGCCCATTTGTGAAATAAAGATGGGTGGTGTGTTGATGAACATCGTTGCCGACTCTGGATCCCCGTTTACAATTGTCAATGATAACACATGGAAGCAACTTTTCGTAAACAAAATTGGGCCTTCCCTTGAAAAATCTAATGTCATTGCCAAAAGTTACACCGGAGAAAATATAGAATTCATAGGCACTCGTGAACTGGAATTTGAATTAAAAAGTAGAAAAGCCATTTGCAAACTGTTTGTAGCGAAAAAAGGGCCATCCGTCCTGGGGTGGAATGATCAAGCTGAGTTAGGGATCATTCTTAATCCCAACAGCTCGGACCCTGTCATGTCAATTAATGACAATAGTGAATCTTGTGATAAGTTACTCATGCAATACCCAGAAGTTTTCTCTGGGAAAGTGGGGTTACTCAGTTGTTTTGAACATAAAATTGAATTAAAAGACAACGCTTCACCATGCATTCATAAAGTAAGACACCTACCGTTATCCATCAGAGATGATGTGCAAACTGAACATAATAAATTGGTCACCATTGGGGTCATTGAGGGCCTGATTCACAGAACTAACTTACGTCAAAAACGTAAAGTTAGTACTTTTTGGTATTCACAGAATACACTTACCACAACTAACTTTATGTCCACTCTCGGGCCGGAGATTCTGGCCCTGTGGCGGAATTTCCGCCTCCGGGCCGGAATCTCCGCCTCCGGGCCGGAATACCCGCATTTAGGCCGTTTGAGCATTGCAAGTGCCATGAAATGGCCTAAATGCGGGTATTCCGGCCCGGAGGCGGAGATTCCGGCCCGGAGGCGGAAATTCCGCCACAGGGCCGGAATCTCCGCCACCGGGCCGGAATCTCCGGCCCGAGAGCGGACATAAAGTTAGTTGTGGTAATTGTATTCTGTGAATACCAAAAAGTACTAACTTTACGTTTTTGACGTAAGTTAGTTCTGTGAATCAGGCCCTGTGAAAATAGAATCTGCAGAGTGGGTTTCCCCCTTGGTTGTCGTTAAACACCCCAATGGTAAGGTCAGACTCTGCATCGACTTAAGAGACCTCAACAAGAGCATTATTGTTGACAAATTTCCATTGCCACACATTAATGAAATTTTCACTGCGACCAAAGACATGAAATTGTTTACAAATATAGACTTGAAATCTGCTTATCACCAGATACCGTTACATGTTGATAGTAGGAAATTCACTACCTTTATCACTCCGTTTGGTTGTTATCGTTTCACTCGGGTACGGTTTGTATTGGCTTCGGCTGCAGCACTCTTTCAAAGAGTAATGTCAACCATTTTTGAGGATGCTGCTGGCATTAAGTTTTTCCAAGACGATATCCTGGTTATGGGCAGTAACCAAACAGAGCACGATGCACGTTTAAAACATGTATTTGAGATTTTAAAACGTAATGGATTAACTGTTGAAGTAGATAAATGTAAGTTTTCTCAAACCAGTGTTAATTATGTGGGTCATTGCATAAGTCATGAAGGTATCAAACCAAAAACAAATCTGGTGGAAGCCATTCTCAAAGCACCCTGTCCCACCAGCAAAGATGAAGTGAGAGCTTTCCTGGGGTTAACTGAATACTATTCGAAATTTATACAAAACTTTTCTGAAAAGACTTACCACATTCGACAACTTCTTAAGAATAAAGTGAAATTCTCTTGGTCCCATTCGTGCCAGATTGCTTTTGACAACATCAAAAAAGAAATTAGTGGTGCACCTTTTCTCAAGGGTTTTGATCCTATGGCCCAAATTTTAGTTACCACTGATGCCAGCAATAAAGGGCTTGGCGCTGTTCTATCACAAAAAGACTCTGACAACAACGAATGGGTTGTAGCCTTCGCGTCTCGTTCGCTAACCCCAGCTGAAGAAAAATATTCAGTGATCGAACGTGAAATGCTTGCATGCTCATGGGCTCTCAACTACTTCAGAGTTCATGTCTGGGGCTACAATGTAATCTTGCGTACTGATCACAAACCCCTCATCAAAATCCTTTCGGCTGCGGGGTTACAAAATGCCTCTCCCAGACTAAGCAAAATGTCCATCAAATTGCTTGATTATTTTTACACTGTTGAATACTGGCCTGGTGTCAAAAACAGAGTAGCAGACTTTTCAAGTAGGCTACCCTTACCTAATGAGGCTATTGAAGATGAACAAGAAGACATTGGGAAAGTAGCCTTGCTGTTCGATGTTGATTTTGTTGGCATTACAAAAACTGAATGGAGAGATCACATGTTGAAAGATGACACTCTACAAAAGGTGTGCAATTACATCAACACTCAATGGCCAGACAAAAGACTTCTCCACGAGGAGGTTAGAATTTTCTAGGAACTTAGAAACGAATTGAGTTATGAAAATGACATTCTGTTCAGAATGGGGAAAGCCATTCCTCCCAACTCGCTAAGGGAAAGAATCCTCAAACTCTGCCACATTGGTCATCTAGGTATATCAAAAACAAAACTAAGAATCAAAAACAGCTATTGGTGGCCAGGGGTAGATAAGCAAATCGAAGTCATGGTCAGAAACTGCCTGTATTGCAATGACTCCGACAAAAGTATCAAAATAACCAAAGTTCCCCTACATCCCGTAGCATCCCCTAGTATGCCGTGGGAAAGAATAGGGTTAGACATTGCCGGTCCCATTGAAGGCCATGATGGTGAACTGAAGTACATTCTGGTGGTCATGGACCATTTTTCAAAATGGCCTTAGATCAAAATTGTTCCTTGTGCTGACAGTTCGTGTGTCATTTCCTTTCTGGACAAACTGTTCATGAGCGAGGGCCTACCTAAATGCATCCTAACAGACAACGGACCCCAGTTTTCCTCTGAAGCATTCCGATCATTCCTCCAGAGAAATTGCATAACTCACAACACTACTTCTTTATATCATCCAGAAGGAAATGGCCTGGTGGAACGCTTTAACAGAGTCTTAAAAGGGAACATACAACTATCCAGAAATAGTAATCTCAACTGGGAAGAAGAGATCTTTAAGCTCATATGGGCTTACAGAATTACACCCAATATCAGTACCAAGGAATCTCCTTTTATTCTCATGAGGAGCAGGAAACCCATCAGCAGGGACTTAGGTTGGTTGGAATCTTCAAAACGGATTGAGTGGTCACCTGAAACCGTTAGAAACAACATTGAAAAAGCACAACAATGTTATAAAGAATGGTATGACAATAGACATGGTGTCAAGAATCACTCATTCAATGTAGGTGATCTTGTTAAAGTTCGCTTTGAACGGAAAGTGAAGAAGGGGGAAAGCAGATACTCAACACCCCTTCGGATAAGTAAAGTGTGTAATTGCTCTGTCAAACTCAGTGATGGCAAAGTGTGGCACATGAACAGACTAGCCAAATGTTGCTCTGACGGCAAACAGCTGGTTCAGCCTTGTAAAAGAAATAACAATAATGACTTATGGGTTGATTATGATGAACCTTGTAGTGTGAACAGGTCATCTAATATGCATGACGAATTGTTTGCAAGAAACAGTGGTTCCGATGATGGTGAAGTCCCCACTTCCTCTGCACCTACTGATCACCACCCACCTGATCTGAGATTCACACTCAGACTCGGATGCTGTGGTTGACAGTCATGGTATCTCAGGAAGATTTGGTAGACCCATCAGCAAACCAAAAAAATACGACGACTTTATTTGTGAATAACTCATCTGTTCTGCAATGTTATAAGAGGGGAAGATGTGTTGTAACGGCAGCACTGCCGCGCGCCATGACCTTGGCACGCGACTGTTACTGACGTTAAGCTCACCTGCACGCGATGGCACGCGCTGCCAATCAAGCCTTCCCCATTGGTTCCTCGACATTCTACATTCCAATTATTTACCGTTATTCTGTTATGTTAGACCGTTGTAAAATGCTGGTACTGACAGTTGCCCGAGAGCTGCGGTGCCGTTCACATGTGTAGGGGCTGTAGCATTAAAGCTTCTTCCTACGAACCACGTTGAATCAGCGTCTTCTTTACCACACCATCTTCTTTTACTTTGATATCATCATCTCTAACCTTCATGGGAAGAATATATTCAAGATCATTTGATCATAGGTAGTAGTGCTTAACCTGTCTTCATAATAAAGGATTTTGTTACTTCCCACTAGAGGCTACCTATGTTTTCAATCTAAAGATACGTTTCCACACATGCCTATATATGAAAAGGTTTTTCTAGGAATCCAAAGAAGACTGTCAATTAACTCTCAGTTGCATGAGAATCAGCTTAGACAATAGAAAAAAACTGATATATTTATAAACCAAGGGGCATATATACAAGCCCTGTGCATTGCCGGAACGTCACTTTTTGTGATGTTCTGGTGACACACAGGGCTTAGCCATATCTACAAGGCCACGTGAAGCCACTCTGCGTGGCTCTTCATGTCCTTCTAGATATGGAGTAAGGCGAGGCAGTGCAAGTCGCTGCATTGCCTTACTCTGTGTGAAAGAGGCATTCCATGGGTGTTGCTGTGGGTGTTCCCAATCAACACCCTTGAAATTTGATGCTGCCCCAGATTTACAACATTAGGTAAAGCTGGGGCAGAGCCAAAACCTTGCCCCTCCCCAGAGCAGGCGTAACAAGGAGAAATGTTTACGTCTCCTCGTTTTTTCCTGTTTCTATGGTTGCTGCATTCTGCAGCACACACAGAAAGAGGAAAATGCCTCTTGTGATTGTTTTTGTGCAGGAAGGTGCTCCTTCCTGCACAAAAACAATTGTGTCAAAAACACAGACACCCTTTCACCATGGTGCAAGGGTGCCTGCATTGTTGCACGCCTGCAAAATGTGTGTCGACGCTGGCTGAAAGGACAGGAATACACCATATATTGTAAATATGGTGCATTCCTGTCCTTTCGAATTGGCGTAGGGCAGCGCTATGCCCCCAAATTGTTATAGTGACCCATCTACATCAAAAGGAAGCCATGGTGGCGAGGGCAAAAGGACAAACTACTGACCACCCTCCACTGTAAATAAGAAAACATGCAGCAACAATAGCACTCACAATACATAAGGCAAATCATCAACACACTTCCAATTACATCCGATCAAAAAATCTCTTGATGTCACGCCCTGAATATCTAAACTGCTTCAGCATAGTGAACCACAACATGTAAGAAGTCAACAGTTGTATGTTGAACATGTTCAGGACCAAAATCTCGAGTTTGGAATGCTCTCTCGCTCACCATTTTTGCATAGCCAAACTTCACCAAGGTCCACAGAAGACTGGAAATGCACGCTTCCAACAACAGTCAAGCAAGGTGCTGTACAATGTAATACAATGATGTGCTGAATTCTTTTATTTATTTTTCTGCAGCGCTGGTGAACCCAGAACCCACTTCAGAGCATTTACAAGGTCATTGGGGTAAATGGGCACTATTATTTGCTCACAGAGTGATGGCACAGGCAGCAATAGTTTGTTGGCGGTAGGTTAATCTGCACTGTTGCCAGAACAAAAGTCTGTTGTACCAAATATGCCCTCAAGGACTTTCTGACTCTTAGGAAGTTTTGTTAACTGCAAATGATTAAACTGGGATATTCCAAGGAACAAGCCTTGAGCTACAAATGTTCTGCCTCTAAAACACTTGAGAAAGTGACTGTAGGATAAATTTATTTTGTGGGTTGATCGGCCAGTATGGGACCAACAGGATTGTAATGAAAGATCGTTCCCGAGCATGAAAAGTGTTATTTGGCAGGCATAATGTCTTAATGTGAGCCCCTGTTTGCTTAGGAGCCAGTGGAGCACATGAGGGATGTGGGCAGTGCACTTTAGGCCAAGGATAAGGCAGGCTACATAGTTTGCCTATGGTCTTCACTAGAGCTGGGTGACATACTTTATTATGCTCTATGTGGAACCAAATTACTACAAAAATCCCCAAAATATTGACAGTTGTCTACCACCTACCATCGCAGAAAAAGGCAAATGATAGCTGGCCCTCTTGCCATAAACCTCAAACTGTCTAGATCATTCTGTTCGTGGGGATATTCACATTAACAACACACACTGCCCAGTTTGTGAGTAGTTTGTACAGTTCATGTGGTTCTCCCTGGTCCTCGATTTGCCTACCCACAAATTTAGTGAATGAAGTCAGATACATGAAATCTGCCTGCTGAGTAACTTAGGGGTTACGCAGTTCGTCAAATTCTTTCACAAACGCCCAGTCTTCACAAGAAGACCCTCATATAGTGAGCTGTAATAATTGATTCTGAAGATCACCACAGTGAGCACAAGAGTCATGCATGGACCAGAAACAGAGGGTAGGGGATGTCAGATGGCCTTTTTTGGGATAATGACAAGGAAAATATTTGAATCGTGCTATGCTCACCTGGAAAGGCAATACTATAATCTCTATGACTGTTTCTGGAAAAACGTGGGGGCATATTAGCAAGACCCACGTTAAAATTATCGCCGTTTTAGCGGCAGGAAACTGCCGCTAAAGCGGCGATAATGGGCTTGCTAATATGCGTTATAGAATTCCAATAGAAGCCCAGGTTAGATGTCCTGCACATCTAACCTGGGCTTCTATTGGAATTCTATAACGCATATTAGCAAGCCCATATCGCCGTTTTAGCGGCAGTTTCCTGCCGCTAAAACGGCGATAATTTTAACGTGGGTCTTGCTAATATGCCCCGTGTTTTTTTAAAGCACATGAATTGTCGCTTGAAGAGTTTGGTTTTATATTCTTGGAGTCAAATTGTTTTGCTTAGCATCTCAAGGCATTTTTGAGAAAAAATTAACATCAATGTTAGTGTACGTTTGTTACAATTTGTTAGCAAAATCTGGGATAGTAAACATATAGGACTCTTGAGGGCTTCTTAGTGATATTGTAGGGCCAAATTGCTGTTGGTTGTTGGTTCCAAGACCATATGTTGCTTTTGGAATGCATTATTAATATTTGTGGTCGCTATAAAACAGAATAATAATTCCACCCTCTATGCATATTCTTAGTCCTAGACCACTTCTGGGGATTAGTTTCTCTAAAGGCATTTAATCACTCAATACCTTATTCTGCAAAATACTCTCAGAGAGTGATAACGCCGATTCTTATCTAATTATCTATAAGAACCTTCTGGTCGCCAAGATCTTTTTACCTGTTGAATAGTGTAAAGGAGAGAATCTCATCAGGTTAGATATCAGCATTCATTTTGTCTGAAAGGACCACTGACTCCAAATTCAAGTTTGAGAATTTATTATCGCCACAAATAACTGAACGTGCAGGCACCTCAACACGAGGTTAAAGAAATAGATGGGCACTAATACAAATAATAATCTACGCAGGAGTCTCATCCGACTCAGGATAAGAAGAATAGACAGTTCTAGGAGGACCAACCAGACTATGATTGCTCCTATTTCTAAGTTGCTCTTCATGGGCCTAAACAAGCTTAAAATCAATTGCTGTCCCTACACTAACGCTAAGTGACATCCCTGCATAACGATTTTCCCAGGCAAGAAAGAATAGAAGGTGTCAGCTGTGAAGACTTCCTAAGAAGTGCAATCACCATATACCTAAGCTCAGCTCTGTCCTTCTCTCTGGTCTCCCCTACCGCTTCTCTGGCCTCCTCCCTCAGGGCACTATCCCTAATACAAAACCATACTACAAAGGTACACGCCTTGTTTACGCCCTCTTGGCCAGGTCTTCTTTCTTGTGCTTTTCCATTGAAACGGTGACTTCATCCTGGACGGTTTCGTTGACCTTGAGTCCCAGGCGCCTTCTCCGCTGAAAGTATCATCCCTAAATTCCATTGCACTTCCCGTACCATGCCTCCCATCTTTCTAACTTTTGAAAACAAAGAGTTAGTCTTTACTAACGAGACATGTGTCCTTGCACCTGCAACAAAAGATACGTTCAACAGAAACCTTCTACTGTGCTAATTAAATCTACCGTTTGTGCCCAGAGAGCCTTTCCAAGAGAAACCCTTTTCGGCCTACATTATAAGCTAACATAAGAATATACCAGGCCTTCCTTAAGCATATATGTAATCAGGCCCTTACATATATCTTTTAAACACACATCTTACTTTTCCCTATAAGCATATTCATTACGATTCATTATGCAAACAATGAATTACATGTGCAACTTTAATATGGTGCACATTTAAACTACTGCAATTACATTACATACACGAACTAATTCCTCTATGCATTATGTTCACACAATTCTAAAAGCATTACATTACATCATTATCCTAACACCATTATACTGCTAGTATTCACTTCGTTTCAGTGAACTATTCATTCTTGCTAAACATGCATGAGTATACATATGAATATATGTCTGAATACATGTGGGTGCGGCCTATCAGTGATTATGATGCACCCCTACAATTCACAAGAACATTTCGCTCTATCAGTTCCCCCTTTGATGACTCCTGTCATCACATCTCATTCTACTCCCTCGGAGAAGGAACCGACCTAAACAGAACTTGTTCCCATCTTCCCTGATCTGAAGTTCTCCATGCTCTTGAGCCTTTTATACTGATTGTCCTGCAGTCTTGCCAATCTCATGTCATTTTCCCTCAAAGCTCTCTTGACTCTGCCTGCTCGATACCATTTGTAGGCCTTGATCATAATCCACAAGCCAGCCACACAAACCACCAAGATAAGGAGTGGTCTCAGGAAGTACCCAAGGAATCCCTTTCCTAGGTTTGCAAACCAACCTCCCACTTGACCAAAACCCTTTCCGACCTTTTCCCAGGCTCCTTCTTCGGTCAAATCCGCTATCTTTGTGTGGATCATAGTGATGTTACTTATATATTTCTCCAGATCCTTGCTACGGTCTGGTATATAAGTGCAGCACTCTTGGACCTTCAGCATTTTACAGACTCCGCCCTCTTTTGCTAATAGGACATCCAAAGCAAGACGATTCTGCAAAACCATTCCCCTTATCGACAACATCTCTCCTTCCACCAACACCAACGACTTTGCTGTGTTCATTGAAAATTCATCCACCACAGTCGCTAACCTCCTGATCTTCACATCATTCAAGACTACTCCTAGACTAGGTATCATAGCTCCAAAGATATCCCCCACAATGATTCCTGCACTTGCAGCTCTTCTCGTTCTTGAATGCTCTCCACCCTCCAGAAGATTTAAGTCTTCTGTATGGTAAATCTTTGGAAATATTATTGACAAATAACATGTTCCATACCAATTTGCAGGCAACCTCACATAAGCATTCTTCCCACATACGTAATACACCGTAGGTATCACTTGTACAGGACCTTGGAGAAAATCTTTTGCCTCATCTGCCATGGTGAAAACGTGATCACAAGTACTCTGTCCCACTGGAACCTTTTCGTAGTAAGTCTGATAACGCCTTATACACAACTTACCCCTCTGCTCCTTATCCAACGCTATAGGACCATAGCTTCCCTTGGTCTTATGCAACCGTTCTTCCTCTGTCCAATCTGTCCTGTGATGCCCTAAATCTCGGGATTCAGTCAGCTTTCTATACCTATCTTCAACCTGATCTACAAACTTTCTCTCTACATCCGACATCAAACAAGTCAGATTGTGCCTGTGTGCGAATGCTGTATCCAATTCCAAACTCGGTATGAAGTACTTCCTCAGTCTGTCCTCGGTTTTGTAATAATCATACTTATTCAAATGCTTGTAAGCTGGGACTTCAGGAAGCACTGCGTCGAAATTGGAAAAGAAATACTCGAACTGATCTCTCTCATAAAACAAACTAAGCAAGAGACTACATGAAATACCATAAGTCAGTGGAAGATGATGATACCTAATACCCTCATCCACTGAAGTAGGCAACTGCATACACACATAACAATCTTTCGCATCCATCACGTCAACATACTCATACAACAACTTAGCATACGCATTAAGCTTAAAATCACCCTTAGACAAATCTACATGTAATCTACGACTTTCTTCTAATATCATAGCTCTATCAGCTGCCCTGTCTACCCCCTTCTGACTAGGTGTGATAGGTGTGGGTGTCCCTGTCACTGCCTCTACTTCTGGCTCATGCGAACCAGTATATGAGACTACAACTACTATGATTATAAAAATTATCACACTACTTATAAGAATGCCTATAATCCATTTTGCTCTACGATTGGGATTTCCCGGCTCCATGATTTCGAAAGTTCTCAAAAAGTCTTGGTTATCGCAAAGAACTCAGAAAAGTCTCTGTCCTTTATTTATGATTTGCTTAACCAGCTCGAGCAACCATGAAATATCCGGGCTTTCCCTTTCCGATCACAACTTATTTACACAGTCCAGAAAAAGACTTCCCTAGTTTTCGTTCCTCTTCTTGTGGAAAGTCCCTAAGTTTATTCTTCTTCCACTTGGACCTAGGTTATCTTCTTCTTTTAGACTTTTATTTACAGTTCATTACTGATCCATAATGAGATCCTCATTGAGCACAACCAGAACGTGATACAAAAGTTCAAGACGCAAAAGCAGCACTTCGTGTGAAAACGGCTCAGCTCCAAATGGCGGGAATTCGACCCGATGCAGAAGCAATTTTCGGACTTCACTCAGAAGTGGGGGATTCGGAATCGTGAGTGTCAGTGTTCCGTCTATCTCGAACCCTGGCATCCGCAGCACCACCTTCACCACCAGTTTCGGGCTCCGACTGAACACTTCCACTGACTTCAGTCTCCCTGTATTCACCACCCCTGCATCAAACACAGTGTAAGTCCACTCAGGGGTAGAGTATCTGCGACAAGGCACTCTTGTTCTCTTGGACCTTCGCCGACTGTCTTGTGCTTGGTCTTCGTCGCTTGCTTCTGTTTCAGATACTTCGGACACTGGAGCAAGGTCTCTCTCAGGTGCTAACCTCAGGTTCAGTCGCCTCTGTCTTTCAGGCCAACTTTCAGCACTTCTGTTCGTTCGTCTGCCTTCTCCTTCTATGCCCAGTGCACTACTTCCTCTTTCTGCTGCATTTGACTCTTCTCCGCCCACTGCACCTTCTCTTTCTTCAGTGCCTGAATCAGGGTTCGAACTGTGGAAACCCCCTTCAGCTTGCTCTAGTGCACCACCAGCTGTGTCAGCGACCCTTACAGCTTGACTTGTCCTCTCATGTGGCCCTACCACTTCAGCTGGGTTTTCATTTACGAGAGGAGCTGTTTCTTCCAAGGGTGCTGGAACTCTGCGGGTATGGGAAGCATGCACCCAGTTCGGCAATCCTCCACACTTTACTGCTGTGTTCGTGATAAGTATCACCTGATACGGGCCACGCCAACGGGCATCCAAGCAACTCTTCCTCATGTGCTTCCGGACGAGCACCCAGTCCCCGGGACACAAGTCGTGGCACAGATCACTCGAGGCTGGAACCACCGCTGCTTGCACCTGCTGGGATACAGAACGGACCACATCAGAGAGTCCTTTACAATAATCGAGAATCAAATCATCAGTGATGTTTATCAAGGCTGTAGTTGGTACTGCTGGCAGTCTCATTGCCCTCCCCATTATTATTTCATGGGGAGACAACCCGGTCCTTCTGTCTGGGACACTTCGCATGCTCATGAGCACCAGTGGCAAGGCGTCGGGCCATTTCAGGGATGTTGAAGAACACATTTTTGCCATCCGGGCTTTCAACGTTCCATTAACTTGTTCCACAATCCCAGAAGCCTCTGGTCTGTAGCTACAGTGGAGTCTCTGGTCAATGTTCAATGCTGCACAAAGTAACTTCATGATTTCGCTATGGAAGTGCCCACCTCTATCTGATTCCAAAGAGGTCGGGATTCCGAATCTAGGGATAAGCTCCCTCAACAATAATTTAGCCACTGTCAGAGTGTCACACCTGCGTGTGGGGTAAGCCTCCACCCACCGTGAGAATACACATACTATCACTAGAATGTACCTCAATCTATTGCACCTAGGCATCTCCACGAAATCCAGCTGTAATCTATTGAAGGGTCCTCCTGACCTTCCAATATGACTCAGTGTAACTACAGTTTTCTTTCCAGCATTCATCTGTTGACATGTAACACACCTCTGACATACCGTCTCAGCCATTGCTCGGAACCGTGGGTTATACCACGTCTGTCTGAACACCCTCATCATTGCGTCTCTACCCAGGTGTGCCTGTCCATGTATCAATCTTGCCATCGGACTCAGCAATTCTTCCGGCAACACAGCTCTCCCATCGTTTGATACCCACACATCCACGTCTCCTTTCTCACACCCAGCTTTGATCCAGCCCTCTCTTTCCTTGGTTGAGACTTCATCTTGCAATCTCTTAAGCTCTTCCCAAGTGTCTGCCATGGTCAACATTATGCTGAGATCGGTTCCCTCTTGGCTCTCTTCTATCTCCCTGCCTGTGTATATGCATCCTTGTTCTGCGCAGAAGCGGGCTACCTCATCTGCGTAGTTATTACCCAAGGATACAAAGTCCTCCCCCTTCCCATGGGCTGAACACTTTACAACAGCAATTTCTTTCGGGTGCTGTAATGCTTCTAACAATTGTCTTACATATTCTCCATTACGAATGGGTGAGCCAGATGATGTCAAAAATCCCCTCTGAGACCATAACTGCCCGAAGTCATGCACCACGCCAAAGCCGTATTGGCTGTCTGTATAAATCGTGATTCGAATTCGATCAGCGGCCAAACAGGCACGGGTCAAGGCAATGATCTCAGCTACCTGCGCGGAGCGTACTCCTTCTAGGCAAGCGGCGTCGACCACTCCTGAAATAGTACATACAGCAAACGCTGCTCTCAATTGCCCCACACTGTCTCTTAAGCATGAACCATCGACAAAGAAAATTTCATCTGGGTCATCCAATGGCTCATCGACAATGTCAGGTCTCGGTTTGGTGCAAAGTTCGGTCACATCGAGACAGTCATGGTCCTCACAATCTTCATCATCTGTGTTCGGTATAGGCATCAATGTCGCAGGGTTCAAGATGGAGCACCTTTTCAGAGTCACATTCTCTGCGGCAAGTATGACTTGCTCGTACCTTGTTAACCTATTGTTCGTTAGGTGCTGGGTCTTGGTCCTGGTCATTAATAACTCAACCGAATGTGGTACATGTACAGTCAATGGATGTCCCATTACAATGCTTTCACATCTTTCAATGCTGACACCTGTTGCAGCAACGGATCTTAGACATCCGGGCAACGCAGAAGCTACTGGATCTAAAGTAGCTGAAAAATAAGCAACTGGTCTACGGACACCTCCATGATTCTGAGCTAACACTGCTAATGCACACCCTCCTCTCTCGTAACAAAACAATGAAAAGGCCTTGTTGTAATCAGGCATTCCCAGTGCGGGAGCCCTGCACAAATCATCTCTCAACTGCAGGAATGACATCAAGCACTCCTCGTCCCATGGTACCGGATCACTCACATCCTTGTGTGTAAGCCTCTGCAGAGGCTTTGCTCTCAAGGAGAAACTAGGAATCCACTGTCGACAATAGCCAACCATTCCCAGAAACATCCTAACTTCCCTCTGTGTAGTGGGTACCGCCATGCTCATTATTGCCTCAATTCGATCTGGTGACACCTTCCTCTTGCCTTTTTCTAATCTGTGTCCCAAGTACTGTACCTCATTCAAACAGTACTGCAGCTTGTTCGGGGACACCTTATGTCCATTCTCTGCTAAGTGGTTCAACAAGGCTACTGTGTCAATTCTGCAAGCATCTTCTGTTTCTGAGGCAATGAGCAGGTCATCTATGTACTGCACGAGAACTGAGTTCTGCGGCAACACAAGACTTTCAAGGTTCTTCTTCAGGATCTGGTTAAAGATCGATGGACTTTCCGTATACCCTTGAGGGATACGACACCATGTTAACACGCGATTCTCTAGCCTAAACGCAAAAAGAAATTGGCTTTCCTCGTGGAGCGGTATCGAAAAGAAGGCTTGACACAAATCGATAACCGTAAACCACTCGGCTTCACATGGGATCTGGAACAGTATTACTGAAGGATTCGGTACCACTGGACAACAAGGGACAACTATCATGTTGACCTTTCGCAGGTCTTGCACGATCCTGTATTTCCCGCTCGGTTTCTGTAGTCCCATTATGGGTGAATTACAGGGACTACCTCTGATCTCCTTCAAAATACCCTTCTCAATGAAAGTCTCGATCACAGGTTTTATTCCTGCAATCGTTTCTATCGATAAATTGTATTGAGGTGTTCTGGGAAATCAACATTCTGTTTCACCTCAATCCGCACTGGTTCAACCCCTCTGATTAAACCTATTTCGTCTCCTGCGAAATCCCACACCACAGGCGACACTGCGTCTCTCAGATCAGGTGGAAGTTCTTCCACCGTCACCATTGGGTACAGATCTATACACAAATGCTGATTGGCGATCTTAAAGTCAGCATCATCATCTCTTGTCTGGACCTCCACTCCTCGTGGTGTACAATAAATCGTGCAGTTCAACTTGCACAACAGATCTCTTCCCAAAAGACAAACTGGACTTGTATCACACACTACAAACTGATGTCTAGTTTGGAAAGTACCTATCTTTACTAAGATCGGTTCTGTCAATGGGCTGCTCATCTTCTTGTTCGCTACTCCGACAACCTGGATTGATTGTCCCGAGAGGGGTAGGTTAGGGACTACTGCAGATCTTACAGTAGACCGGGTAGCTCCAGTATCAACCAAAAGTGTTGCAGGATTGCCCTCAATCTCTGCCTCTACAAAAGGTCCTCTCTGGTCTACCTCCAAGACCGCTCCAAGTGTGCAGTCTTCCTCCCCTCTCAGGCACCGTCAGGATAAAGGGTCTAAGCTATCCTCAGCATATCGTTCGAACAGGGGCATCTGTTGATATGTTCGTGTTCCTTGTGAAAACCTTGGAGCTTGGGGAATCTGAGCTTGAGAATTGTAAACCCCCCTTTCATCGTTCTAGGTCTCGTTATTGTGTTAACCACCTCTTGCGCGGGTGCCTGAGCCCCCTCTTCCTCTTCCTGTACCTGATTAGCTGGGTTCAAAGGACACTCGCGTTTCCAATGTCCGACCTGGCGACAAAGATGACACGCAGTGGTCTTCTTTAGTGTGGCCACGTCCACTCCTGTCTTGGGGTCTACTGGTTTTCCCTTTCCCTGTACCTGCCCATTCTGGTTTCCCTGGAAATTTCCTTGCTTTCTCCCCAAGGTCCCTCCACTAGGCTGATTCTGTGCTGTCTGCATCTGGACAAGCATCAATTTGTCTTTTAGCTTTCGATGTTTTGAATCCACCTCATCACTACAGTACCTCGCGTACCGCAAAATTTCATCTAGTGGCTTGTTCTGCCAGCAGATCAAATGGTGCTGTATCATGAGGCTGATTTCCCCTCTCAGACCCGTTACAAACTTTGAGACAAACTGTCCCATATCCTTAGGGTCCAAAACATCCAACCCACTATACTGTTTAAAAACTTGCAGAAGTCTTTCATAGTATTCATGCACCGTTTCCTTGGGTTCCTGTACAGTCCGATCTATCTTAACCCAATCTATATCCTGAGGTGAAATCTTCGACTTCAACCATGTAATCACCTGCTCATACTTTTTCATGACATCAGGTGATGGACCATTTGTAACCGCCTCTCTTTTCGGTTCCGAAGTCGGCCACTCAATAGCGACTTTACATGCTGTCCACAAATCTCCTGGTACCACTATGTCAAACAAAGTGTTCAAATCAATCCACAATACTTTTGAAATCTTCACAAACCGCTCAACCTGTTTGTACCACTCCACCGGTTTTTCCCTCAGCCGAGGAAAATCATTTGTAAATGCAGCCAAATCACCTCTATTCCACGGCACATGCACGTACCCTCCATTCTGTACTTCTCGTAAAGGAAAATTTCCTACACCCGTCGCCCCCCTCCTGGCGGCGGCGTTTCTCCTTCTGCTCTCTTTACTGGTTTCTTTTTGGACCACCTTTCTTCCCATTTGTCCAACAAAATCCATATTCTCATTCCTATGATCAGGTCTCTGGTGTGCGTCTTTAACCCTGTGATTCTTTTCTCCTCCAACTCCTGATCACTATAATGCAATCTGTGTGGTCCCTGTAACGCTTTAGTTTTATTCAGGTCCACCTCATATCTTTTGGCCAAATCCCTCAATCTATCATGTGCCATTCTAGCTTTTCGAGTCACATCTTTTGCTACAAACAGCAGCTCATCTGATCCATAGATTTCTATCCTTTCCAAAGGCAGACCCCCACTGATCATTTCGTCTACCTCTGCTTTCAGCCTCACTACATCTAGCAACCTTGCCTGTACTGCACTCCTCAGTACATCTCGACAACCTGAACCGTCCCGCTCATCACAGTCACTATTCTGTCCTTGTGACCTATTCCCTTCCATATTCCTGGAACCTGGTCTGTCTTCCGAGACATTCTGTGCCCTATCTCTTTGCATCCTATCCTCTTGGTTCGTTACTGTTGGTGTCCACTCCCTCAAAGCTGACTTAGATTCCCGTAAAGACCTTGGTCTTTCCGGTCTCTCCTCTTCTCGCCCACATGAAGAGTCCGCAGTAGCCGGTAACGGCGTACTTGTGTCTATTGGTCTTGGGAAATGAACCACCCTTACTCCAAACCCATTCCCACTCTCACTGTTTCCTTCTTCCCTTCTCATCGGCACGGAGCTCCCTTCTCTCACTCGGTCTGGGTCATATACCGGTACTATAGGGCCAATGGTAACCGGTACTGTCAAGGAGTCCGGTAATCTTGTGTTCCCCGCAGGAGGCTGTGTTATCATAGACGCCGTAGCCCCTCCGTTCCTGTGGAAATTCTTCCCACTACTCTCATGCTAGTCTGGTTCTGGCTTTCATCAACTATTGCCACTGCTGGGGTTGTCTTTCCCTCTTCTGAATCTGGATTAAATGGTGGTGGCCTCTCCGCCAACATCCTATCCAACAGACTGTCATCTAAATCACTATCGTCCTCATCGACTCTTGTTATCGTCCCATTTTGTATTAACAATGGGTACAACTTATCTCCTTCGATCGTGTCTGCTCTCCACCTTTTCTCCAAGGCATCCCATTTTGCATCTTGAAATGCCCTGACCGATTTCTTCACCCTTTCTTGGCATCTGTCCTTCTTCCTATCATACGCTGCCCTTACCCACGCATGTAGTGCCTCAAACTGTGTTGGTCTAGGTAGTGGTCGTAATGAAGCCATTACACTCTTGAGCTGGTACAGCACCTCTAACCTGAAAGTACCATATCGAGGAACGACAAATCTCCCTCTGTTTCTGTCATTTTATGCCAATTCTCGAGCCAAATTATAGTATGCAATCCTACATTCTTTGCCATATAATGTGCTGGTGTATCCTCGGGAGGAGCTTCCTCTCCCTCCCGAACAACCACATGTCTATCACCTTTACAAAGTTCCCTTAAAGCTTTAAAACATTTCATGATGAATCAACTTTGTTATTCGTACTCAAAATGTCCGCTTTTACTTCCTGATTGCAATCCTCCAATCCCAGCGCGGTTCACACCAACCGGCCTATCGCAGCGCGGCACTAGTGTGACGTCACGTTTCCTCCGCTCGCAGCAGTTCCCCTCCTTTCTAATTCCCTTGTTCTCACTCGCATCCGTCCCAATTATACTCTGAAATAATGTTCGTCCTACCGAACAATTACCTCTCTGACCGTCAGTCTTACCAAATGACCGATCAGTCTCTTGAGCTTGTTGACCTCAATCTGGCAACCGTCTGTCCACGAACGACCGGACAATCGCCTCTAATACACTCGATAGGATTCAATCACTCGATGTTCTGCACACAATAACCTACGACCTGCGTTGGTTATTCACACACTCACACATGTGTCCCTATCTTCTGTGGGTCTGTCAATGACGTCTCGTGACCCCCACAACTCTGGTCAACGTTCTCAACTCTGGGTGTATTCTACACCACAATAAATCTCCCGGTCCCGCGCGCGCTCACGGTCCGTTTCTCAATCACACAACTTTCGTTCCAACTCCGCAAGACATCACACAACAATATAACACCGCAATCTACCAAACATCACTCTTTTCATACTCACTCTACTACGAACTGCTACTTCCGCCGCACCGTCACTCTCCGTCAGTTTTCCACGACCTCCGACATCCGTCTCTCGCGGTTCTCTGGATCTGCGTCACTCGGGCTCTATGGGGCAACTTAGTCTCCTATCTTGCTCTAGATCTCCCCTTACCATCAAAGGTAACCATCCTCTGCTACCAACTGATAACGCCGATTCTTATCTAATTATCTATAAGAACCTTCTGGTCGCCAAGATCTTTTTACCTGTTGAATAGTGTAAAGGAGAGAATCTCATCAGGTTAGATATCAGCATTCATTTTGTCTGAAAGGACCACTGACTCCAAATTCAAGTTTGAGAATTTATTATCGCCACAAATAACTGAACGTGCAGGCACCTCAACACGAGGTTAAAGAAATAGATGGGCACTAATACAAATAATAATCTACGCAGGAGTCTCATCCGACTCAGGATAAGAAGAATAGACAGTTCTAGGAGGACCAACCAGACTATGATTGCTCCTATTTCTAAGTTGCTCTTCATGGGCCTAAACAAGCTTAAAATCAATTGCTGTCCCTACACTAACGCTAAGTGACATCCCTGCATAACGATTTTCCCAGGCAAGAAAGAATAGAAGGTGTCAGCTGTGAAGACTTCCTAAGAAGTGCAATCACCATATACCTAAGCTCAGCTCTGTCCTTCTCTCTGGTCTCCCCTACCGCTTCTCTGGCCTCCTCCCTCAGGGCACTATCCCTAATACAAAACCATACTACAAAGGTACACGCCTTGTTTACGCCCTCTTGGCCAGGTCTTCTTTCTTGTGCTTTTCCATTGAAACGGTGACTTCATCCTGGACGGTTTCGTTGACCTTGAGTCCCAGGCGCCTTCTCCGCTGAAAGTATCATCCCTAAATTCCATTGCACTTCCCGTACCATGCCTCCCATCTTTCTAACTTTTGAAAACAAAGAGTTAGTCTTTACTAACGAGACATGTGTCCTTGCACCTGCAACAAAAGATACGTTCAACAGAAACCTTCTACTGTGCTAATTAAATCTACCGTTTGTGCCCAGAGAGCCTTTCCAAGAGAAACCCTTTTCGGCCTACATTATAAGCTAACATAAGAATATACCAGGCCTTCCTTAAGCATATATGTAATCAGGCCCTTACATATATCTTTTAAACACACATCTTACTTTTCCCTATAAGCATATTCATTACGATTCATTATGCAAACAATGAATTACATGTGCAACTTTAATATGGTGCACATTTAAACTACTGCAATTACATTACATACACGAACTAATTCCTCTATGCATTATGTTCACACAATTCAAAAAGCATTACATTACATCATTATCCTAACACCATTATACTGCTGTATTCACTTCGTTTCAGTGAACTATTCATTCTTGCTAAACATGCATGAGTATACAATGAATATATGTCTGAATACATGTGGGTGCGGCCTATCAGTGATTATGATGCACCCCTACAATTCACAAGAACATTTCGCTCTATCAAGAGTGTAGGAAAAAAAAACGATATGAGCAACAGTAACATGATTATCTAATTCCTGCATGGCCAGTGAGAAGTAAGCTGTCGCAGAAATGCAGCCAAATGTATTGTTTGTGCTGCCTCTCGACAAACTATGCTGACTAGTGAGTTTAGTCAAGCGTCAGCTGTTAAAAAATGTGCTGGCTGCACCGTTAGCTAAAAATGTCTTTTTTCCAGAATTGCATGATCTCAGTTTCATAACTTGCTCAAGTGATGTGCTTCCTTTTCTATGAGAAAACACTCAATTCTTCTACGGGTGTTTTATTTTTTCCATATGTAACATTCATAGCAAGGAGAAGTGCACCTTTGTGCACACAAATTCAGGGGGAATTTTACTTCCAAAGTTGCTGTGCTGTGTTGCATCAAAGGAAGAGAGCAGAACAGCACCATATCTACTAAGATAGGGTGTTGTTTTTCTCTCCTCCTGCACGGGTCTCTTTTGTCTACCTTGGGCCGCACACATACCCTTGCGCCATAGGTTGTGTACTGGAATGTTACCCTGCCAGAAAAACCTACACTTTTTCTTAGTATAATATCTATGCTACTTTGTATGTGTGCTGTACAGTGGAGCACACATACAAAGTTTGAAATATATGAGAAAGAACATTTCTCAAACCATATGCCTGCCATGAGGAGGTATAGATTTTTGACACAAAGCTCTGTTTACCTTTTTTACTACAAAGGACTTCGCATTAATAGCCATGATTGGTTGAAGGGAAAGGCCACTTATCACCCATGAACAACCTCTTGATGCAAAGTCATAAAAGAAGCGCTACTTTGTGTTACAAATCAGGATTTGCAATGGAAAGTAAATCCCAGTTTAACAGTTTGCGCTGAGTTTGCATCACTTTTGTGATGCAAAACGGGCACAAAGTGTCAGTATACTCCCCCATAGCGTCTTGGTATTTGAGCTAAAGATTAGTCATGGGGCTTGTGTAGGGCAATCTATTGCATTTCGAAGCACATCACCCTTTCTGGCTGGTTATATGGTGTTATTTTGTCACTCCTACTTACAGTAAAGAGATGCATTCCCAGCGTATTATCATCAAAGCCATACCGTGGCTGAATTTCAAAATGACTACTATGTAAATAATTCACACTGTGATTGAAGTGACTGTAGCTCTCACCAACGTTGGACATCTGTACCATAAAGCAGAATGCGTCTTTTGTGGTACTAAAGTGATCTGCTGCAAACAGTTCCTATTTATTCATAAGAGGCTTGCACCAGCAGATGGTGTGCCTTAAAACTGCGCTATTGTACTGCATTCGTACAACTTGGCACAGTGCAGGAATAGCTGTCTTAGTAGATACATGTGAAAATTGGGATAAATAGTTAAGCCCTTGTTGTCAGTTGCCAGCAAAGTACTGATTCAGGAGCAAACACAGCGGCATATTTACAAAGAGTTAAAGCCACCAGAGCATCACTTTTTCCGGCGTTCTGGTGGCGTTACTCCTTCTCCTTGTTTACAAGGCGGCATTAAGCTACTTACCGTGGCTTATTGCCGCCTTGTAAATAATGCCCCTATTCACGCAACACTTAACGTGAAAGGGTCGTGCAATGGGTGTTGCAGTGTGCGTTCCGCTCAACACCCATTGTTTTTGACGCTGCCCCATAATTACAAGAGAGTGCAGAATTCAGCAGCTCACTTGCTGCTGAATCTTCCGAGGCAAACCTACAGGTCCTGCCCTTGCTAAATTGCACTGGCTGCACTTGAAAAACAGGGTATCTTTTAAAGCCATGTGCTACTGTCATAGAATTCTAAATAACAAGGGTCCTCAATATCTGCGTTCCTTTGTTAAACCTTACCTACATAGCAGAAATCTTAGATCTACAGGAGTTTTCTAGACTGCATTCCTACACTGAAAAATGACTGTGAAGGAGGATGCTCCTTTAGCTTTCTGGCTTCTAAGATGTGTAATTCTTTACCTTTATCACTTAGACACGAAAGATCTGAATTATCCTTTCGCAGGAAATTAAAAACTTGGCTGTTTAGACTGAGCTGAGTGATCAGTTTTTAGTGTGTCTATCTGGTTCTATTCTGGGAGTGAAACCTCAGGGGGGGGCACTTCGTTAAGAAGTAGCAAGGCACTTTGTAAATTACTTTATTATTATCATTATTATCCTTACTACTCTTCCTACCTTCCGCTTTCTTTATCCCTATGTTTTCTCACTCAATTATGCTTTACATGTCTTTTTTTATTGGACTGACCTTTGTGCTTTTTAGTGCATCAGCCATTTCTGGTCCTAGGTCTCCCATGATCACTACTAGTTTCATATTGACATCCCATTCCCAGGTTAAATTATCTGGCTTCTAGCAAACTCTAAAGTGTACACCTTGGGTGCAATGAGTTGATTACCATCCCTTTAAGCAACCTCCTCCTCTGTTTTGCCAACCAGCTAGTCTCTGAACAGGTCATTGTTCTCGACATAGACTATCTCTGCTCCCTAATCTCTGAAATTGTAGTCAGCTCCTTGGTATCTGAATACACCTTTCCCCACGAAAACCTGTGTTTTTTTCCTGTTTTGTAAAACTGAGTTCAACAAGTCGGATGCAAAATCATTGGATGTTTTCTTATTTGCTATTTTACATGTCTGCCTTTTACGTTCCCCAAGAAGATGTACTGAGGGCCGGATTTAGAGTTTGGGGGACGGGTTACTCCATCACAAAATTGACGGATATTCTAGGCTCCTTATAACAGGTGCTTTATGTCCTATAGCGCTTGTAATAAGGCAGACAGGACATCCATCATGTTTGTGATGGAATGTGCCTCCGCCAAACTGTAATTAAGGCCCTAAATCCTCAATTGTTATTGACTATCAGAATGTTCATTGGATGATGCACTCAGTACTCTTGAGGCACTTAGTGCAATCGGTACTATTTTACTTAACTACAGTATGGAATCTTTCTATGAGCTAGCTTTTCTTGTCTCGCATGCGCTTTCCACAGCAATTGAGTTTTATGTGGTTAATTCTGATGTTGTTTTTTCCCTGCTCTGTCCTGAAGCAAATTCCTTGGAAACACCAAATGACCCCTCCTCCCCCCCTTCCCGTCTCAAATATATCCGTTTTGGTGCTGTATTTTTTTAGTAAACTGTGTGGCCAAGAATGTAGTATCCAAAGAAGAGTCATTTAATAACATTCAAATATACCTACATAGATGAGGAGCTGGGAATAGAAGTCTAAAGACACTTGAGTTACAATAATTATTTCTGCATGTACTGGTGATCTATTCTATAAGTTCTCCATATCACTTTCGGTGCTGTGACATAAATATTTAATAATTATAATACATACCCCTGACATGAAAGGAATTAACACTCATTTCCAGTACAGGCTCTCTAATTATTGGATTGTTAACAACCTTTGAAAGAGGAAGTATGTATTTGAGGACATAACAGATTTTGTCGTGGTCAATTCCAAAACATTTTGTGCCCATTCACCACAAAGTAAGCACAACACTGTTGTTATTTCCCCTTGGACATACATTGTGGTGGCAACATCCCTAAATTCATATTTGATGAGGTAGAGTTTTCTGAAGCTGCAGAAATCACCGAATGAGATTGTAAACATTTTGGAGTCTTGCTGCATTTGGAAAACATTAGATAAATTGCCTGTGATTTACTAGGAATTAAGTATTACGTACATTTGCACATATTTGCACCAAGAATTACCATTTCAGAACGCAATAGAATGCTTACTATGTCTACATGGAGCTTCGTTACTGAGGAAATCCTGCTGCCTATAAATTACAATAGCTACCCTACTAGAATAGCACTCTACCGGGTGTAAATCTCCGTGTACTCGAATTATGTTTGACCACTGGTGGTTCTGCAGAACTGTACTGTTCGTGTTAAGTAACTCTTGTGGTAATTAGTGCCAGTGGAGAAAATACCAAAAAGCATGTAGCAAAATGACTATCCTTAATCCAATCATCACCTCAGGATTCCTAGCTTGTATCTAAGGTAGGAGCAACGAGTTCTAAATTTAACCCTATTGAACACCAGTGCAGATAATATCTTTGGAGTAAAGTCTTCTCTATTTGCGATTTAAAAGTATTTAATTGTTTTGTTCCAGATAGTTGAAAATTATATAAAATAAATTGCACGCCAAAATATATAATGAAATTGGCAATGTATTTACTGCCAGGTGTTTTTTTTTTACCTGGCAGTGTACTTTTAGTACCTGGCATTTTCCATTGTGAAATTGGTGGTTGTGTGAGTCTGACAGTAATTCCCATTTGCAGACATCCATATTGTTTCCATCCAAAGTTTTATGAGCTCACTGATCTTTTTTATGGTATTAAATGGCGCTGGATACTTTTTATATTTATATTTATATTTTTTTAGGTCTCTTTGCACAGGAGGATTCCCTCACCCGATGCATTATACCTCCTATTGGGCAAAAGATAATACTCAACAATCATACAATCCATAATCCTTTGAGTCTGACAGCACTATATTGTTGTGACTTTAGGGTGTCACTACATAGGGACACCGCTAAAATAAACCTATATTAGTAAGTTACTTTAGGGTATGACAGGGAGCAGCAAAACCTCAAAATATATATTTTGCCTTTTTCTACTAAAAGTATTGCAGTGGTGCTACACAGACTTGTTCAGATGTCAGCAATGGAGCCATTTTTAGATTACAAATGCAACTCACAAAACTACACGTTTGCATCTTGGTCATTGTAGGTTCAGCGAAGTCTGAAAAACACGCCTGAAAGCTATGGATGCATGCCACTTGGAAATTTAAGTTCCTTTGTAAATTTGAGAACAAAACCCAGCAGACTGCAATGGGGATGAAAGAGTCACAGCTTACTTGAAAAGATGCGTACTCAAAACAATAACAAATTTAGCATCAGAAGATGATGTGCTATTAATCACCAAACACTTTTGACAAAACTTTAGAGAAAACTGGGAAAAATGGGAATATACACTTAACATAAGAGAAAGAAAGAAATACGAATGCATTTATCTGATCATAGGTCATCTTGAACATACTGCTAGTAGTTAGAGGTTGTTTTCCAATTTCCATTGAACGAATTTAGGGATAACTTTTTTTATGTAGAGCTTTAATATAACAAGTTAAATATAAAATTTCCCTTTGGAGCGTCTCAATAATGTATCTAAGAGCTACTATAGCTCCATTCACCCCAGTCAGTCATACACATCATACTCACAAATGTATATATATAAACAATAAAAATGCTCTACTTAAGATGTAAAAGTACTTATGTACAAGTTTAATAAGTCAGATTACAATGAATAATAAAAAACCATTTAAATATTTTTCAATGACAATTAAGTAATGTCATAAAAAACATTTGTGCAAATTAATAAAACAATGCTAAAAATTACATGAATCCAAATTCATACAATAACAAAGACCCTTGGAAAGAAAAAGATACCCAAGACAGAAAGAGTTTGTCTTCTAAATCGTTAATTTGCATGTAGTCTCGACAACAACCAGCAGAGTGAACAACTTTCCTGTCATAATGGCTGTTGCACACAACAAATTTAACAAAATCTCTGCGTCGACGCGTTTCGGTGGTAAGACATTAAGCCACCTTCTTCAGGACAAATAATATTCTTTTTTCCTCCAATTTATCTCGTAGTGCAATGTATCCCCGGTGCCCACCGCACTCAGGTCAGTGTGGATCCTATAACTTAGGAAAGTTAATGCCAATGTCTTCAGATTATGGCTTTATATTATTCCTGCCATTATTACAACCCTACTGTCAGTAGATGAAAGGTCTGTTTTGATTGAATAACCCCTCAATCTTTTAATATATATAATTTTAGGAGGGATGGCAGCAATACTCAACATTAACCGGACCGGACCACGTCTCAGTTGTCCTGGTATTGTGAAGCAAACCCACAACGGGATGAGAAGAGGGCAAATAAATATACCTCCTCTCGTCTGGTCACCGGAGCACTTTTCGGTTCACTTGCACCATTGGTACCGGCGTGGGTGTGCCATTGCCGGTCTTTGGAAATGTCAGCACTGTAGAACTTCGCTGTGTTACCCACACCTCTAATATAATCCTGAATGAGCGTACTACAGCCATGTTCTGAAATTCGGCTCACTGACAGAATATCGATGTAAAAAATATAGATGTAAAAAATATCGGTGAAAAAATATACAATGCAAAAATATTGACTCCCTATACTTAAACAGGTAAGTACAAATATATCGGAAAAAATATATATGTTAAAAATATAGTTGTACAAAATATCGATTTATATATATATATAATTATTTAAAAATATATATATATATATATATATATATATATATATATACCAATAACATAAAATCTATTAAAAAAACATTCTATTATAAATTAAAACATTAAACTATTTAAAAATCTTTCAACTTAAATTTACCACTCCAGTCAGTGCAACAGTAGGAAAAGTGTTGGATAGCGGAGGGGTAAAAATCACTATTCCCACTCCAGTGAGTGTAACAATAGGGAAAATGTTGGATAGCAGAGGGGTAAAAATTACTATTCCCACTCCAGAGAGTGTAACAGTAGGGAAAGTGTTGGATAGCGGACAGGTAAAAATTACTATTCCCACTCCAATGAGTGCAACAGTAGGGAAAGTATTGGATAGCGGAGGGGTAAAACTTACTATTCCCACTCGAGTGAGTGCAACAGTAGGGAAAGTGTTGGATAGCGGAGGGGTAAAACTTACTATTCCCACTCCAATGAGTGCAACAGTAGGGAAAGTGTTGGATAGCGGAGGGATGAAATTTACCATTCCCACTCCAGTCAGTGCAAAAGTAGGGAAAGTGTTAGATAGCGGAGGGGTAAAAATGACTATTTCCCCTCCAGTAAGTGCAACAATAGGGAAAGTGTTGGATAGCGGAGGGGTAAGAATTACTATTCCCACTCCAGTGAGTGCAACAGTAGGGAAAGTGTTGGATAGCGGAGGGATGAAATTTACTATTCCCACTCCAGTCAGTGCAACAGTAGGGAAAGTGTTAGATAGCGAGGGGTAAAAATTACTATTCCCACTCCAATGAGTGCAACAGTAGGGAAAGTGTTGGATAGCAGAGGGGTAAAAATTACTATTCCCACTCCAGTGACTACAACAGTAGGGAAAGTGTTGGATAGTGGCGGGGTAAAATGTAATATTCTCACTCCAGTCAGTTCAAAATTAAAAACAAACAAAATATTAACAACAAAAATATTTAAAAAACAAAACAAATAAAAAATATATAAATATGTTAAAAACGTAAAATAGAAATATATTTAATATTGCAAATAAAAAAACATATTATAATGTTAAATGCATACCACAAATACCTACAAATTTTATATTAAATAAAATCAAAAATAATTTTCAAACAAATAAATATTTTTAATTAGAAATTATTTAGAAACAAAAACATTCATTATTGCATACATTTACTTTTTTATCTCCTACCCTATGACACCACACAATTCACAACCCACATCTAAATTTAAAAAAATTGTACTTACATAATTAACATAATTAATTACCAATTAAAGAAATATTATTAATTAAAAAACAAATTATAACTCATAAAAATTATTAAACTTCCCATACTTTACTCCTATAACCCCCACAAACCACAGCTAAAATTAAACTGTAAAAAAAATAATTACACAATTAAAACTTATTCTCAATTAAAAAACTAATGGTATTTAACAACTAATCATAAAGTAAGTAAAATTAATTTACTCCCCACCCTTTACCCCTATAAAAGTAAAACCCACACACACAAAAATATAAACAATTACCCTAATTAAATATCAATTAATTAATTAATTAATATTAATGATCAACTAATTAAACATAAATTACTTCCCACCCTTTACCCCTATAAACCCTACAACCCACACCTTAAAATTTATTACACAATTTCCATATTTAACTTTCAATTAATTAATTTATATTAATTAAGAAGTAATTAATAATTAATTAAACATAAATCACTTCCCACCCTTTACCCCTATAAACCCCACAACCCTCACCTAAAATTAATTACACAATTTCCATAATTAGTTACAATCAATTAATTAACATAAATTAACAACTAATTATTAATTAATTAAACATAAATTACTTCCCACCCTTTATCCCTATAAACCCCACAACCTGCACCTGAAATTAATTACACAATTTCCATAATTAATTTTCAATTAATTAATTAATATTAATTAACAACAAATCAATAATTAATTACAAATAAATTACTTCCCACAATTAACACTATAATATCTCAAATGAATAAATATTAATAAATCAAAAATAATCATTAATTTATTATAATTAAATTACTTCCCACCCTATTCCCCTATAAACCCACAACCTGCTACAGACTAAATGCAAAGTTTTATTGAAATAAAATTGATAACTACTAAAAATGTAACACATATATTAAAAAACATAAACAATACTTATACAAAAAAAACATACATCACATACATTTAAAATATAAACTAAATTATATAACACTCATTACAAAATCGATTTAAACAACTATATTTTTGCAAACAATATTAATGACATATATTTTTAAAAACAATATTTCTTACCTAAAATTCGATTTTCTTGACCACGATATTCTTGCTGTCGATATTTCTGTGTCACGATATTTCCAACTCGATATTTGTGTAAGTCGACATTCCCAACTCAATATTCTGTCTGAATACCCATCTGTTGTTGCAGTAGAGATGCATGCTTGACCCAATGCTGCCTTCTTTCTGCCCAGGTCAAGAGAAAAGGTGAGATAGAAACCTTCTACTCAATGAATTTCTGGAAAAACATTCTGAGTAGAGTAGAGTCAAAGAGGGAATATTATTTTTATAATTTTGCTTATGCATAAAATAATAAAAGTCGCAGCCCTCCCATGTAGCAAGTATCACATACAAAGCAGACTACAAAACGTACCTCATTGAAAAATTGGTTCTAATTCATAACTAAACAAAAATTGCAATGGATGGTTGTCAGGAATGGGATTGGTAATTTGGAAGGGGAGACCCGTACCAATTCGAAAAGCACACTTTAGTTAGGTCAAAATACAATGTCTGCTCACCCTCTAGAAGCTATGGCACAAGCAGAAGGAAATCCCTAGGGAAATGCATGCTATGTTCAAGAAAAAATAACAGTTTGTAAAGTAAGGAACACAACACAATAACATTCCCAGACAAATTTAGAAAATTTGGGGAAATGTAAGGAACAAAATGACACCAAGATCATTAAAGTAGGTTAAGGGGAACTAAAGTTATGATTTCCTTGAAGTTTTAAGACACAAAAAGTCAAGAAAAAAATACATCGCCTGTTAGAAATAAGGGTCTCTAGTTGGCAGAGGTAAGTACCTTTGTCCAAATAGGGACCCTTGTCCCTAGTCAGGATAAGGGGGATACACACTTTAGATAACCCCTGCTCACCCCCTTGGTAGCTTGGCACGAGCAGATAGGCTTATCCCAAAGGCAATGTGTAAAGTATTTTTTACTCAGAACACACAGTGATAACACCACAAATGGACACCACACCAGTTTAGAAAAATAAAGTATCTTTATCTAAATTCAACAAGACCGAAACGACAAAAATCCAACATACATGTAATAAAATAGCACTTCAAAATAGTACTTTCAAGAATAAAGCTTGTAGAAAAGAAATAGCACCACCTGGGGCTATTACAACATCGTGACAGCAATAAATCCAAAGTACGGCGCCGACCGCGAGGTGCGCGGCGTCGGACACAGAGTCACATGGACCCCCAAACAAACAGTACCTTTGGAAATAAATTCTATGACGATGCATGGCGTCGTGGAGGTGAGTTGTCGGTGCCGAGGTTGAGGCCGGCTCCCTGGCTGCCATAGGGGAAGTGAGGTGTCATGTCCGCGAGGAGGCATTGTGTCGCATCCAGAACAGGGGAAGCCGGTTGCGTCGGTGGTGAGGTGTCAGTGTCCGCGAGTTCGTGGAGTCACCCTCGGCAGTTATCGGTGCCACGATAACAGGATGCAGGTGCTGGCGATGATGGAGTCGATGCGAGCACTGGCATCGGGAAATACCGATAACTGCAGACTTCGGCAGGCATCGAAGGGTGTCGGTGCTGCAGTGCAAGCTGGGCGGTGTGTCATGCACTTCACGAGTGGTACCCCTGGCCTCGGTGCAGGTCACGGCATCACAGTGGTGTCGCTGACAGTGTCGGAAACAGGTTTTCTTATTTCCCTTAAGTTGCTTCCATCTCCCAACAGCAGGAACAACCTCCAGAGGCCCAAAACTGGAATAGGCACCTCCTGGCAAGTCGGAACTCTCTGCAATAGAGTTCAGGGGAGCTGGGGGTGAAGTCTTTGTGTCCCTGAGACTTCAGAACAGGAGGCCAGCACACTCAGGCCCCTGGAGATTCTTCTTCAAGCAGGTTCACAGTAAAGATCCAGTCTTTGTTCTCTCCTTGGCAGCAGCAGCAACTGCAGGCCAACCCCACAAAGCAAAGGGGCTGTACTCCTCCTCACAGCTCTCCAGCTCTTCTCCTTGGCAAAGGCTCCTCTTGAGTCTAGAAGTGATCTAAAGTTCTGGGGTTTCAGGCCTACTACTTATACCCCATTTTGTCTTTGTTCTCTTTGTGCAAGGGTCTCTGAGCCCAGTCCAAACCAGTTCTGCCCTCACTGGTGCAGTATGAACACAGTGGATGGAGACAGCATTGTGCAAGGGAGACAGGCCCTATTCAAGTGCAAGGAAAACTCCTCCCACTACCCTAAATTCCACCAAGCCCCATTCAGCTCAGCTCTGAGTCATCCAGGAAGGGTCAGGCACACCTAACCCCCCCCCCCCCCAGTGGCTGTCTACAGTGAATGCACATCCCCAGCCCTTGTCACTCCAAAACCAGAGAGTCAACCCACAAACAGGCAGAGGCAAACAGAATGGTTAAACAAGAAAATGCCCATTTTTTTAAAGTGGCATTTTCCAAAACACAATTTAAAATCCATCTTTACTAAAAGATGTGTTATTAAATTCTGAGTTCAGAGAGCCTAAACTTTATTTCTCTATCTTGTCCCTATGGGAAGTTATACGTGTAAGATGTTACAAAGTATCTCCCATTCTATCCAATGGGACAGATAGCCTTTCAATAGTGAAAAACAAAATCGGCAGTATTTAACTATCAGGACATGTCACACACACCAGTACATGTCCTGCCTTTTACATACACTGCACCCTGCCCATGGGGGTACCTTGGGCCTACAATAGGGGTGCCTTACCTGTAAGAAAAGTGAAGGTTAGGGCCTGGCAAGTGGGTGCACTTGCCAGGTCGACATGGCAGTTTAAAACTGCGCACAGATACCTTTTCAGGGCTACTCATGTGGGTGGCACTATCAGTGCAGCAGGCCCACTAGTAGGACGCAAAAACGAAATCCAGCACAGCATCAAAAATACAGGAGGTAGATGCAAAAAGTCTGGGGAACCACGCCAAAGATGCCAAGTCTAACATCGCCAATCAAAAGTCACTGTTTGTGGATGACTGGGTTTTAGGCATGATTTTAGACCAGCTACCATGGAACGAAGGTCAGGTACACCAAGCAGGTTTTCCCAGTCAAAGCTTTTACCTTTTTACTTAATCTCAGTGGCGGCCCGTGCAGGTAGGCGCGGTGGGGTGGGGTGGGGCGGGGCATGGTGCGGGGGGAAGTGACAAATGACAGAAGAGGGAAAATAAATAAATAAAACCACTTACCTTGCGCTTGCCGCATCACCTGCTTTTATTTACTTATTTATTTTATTTTCCCTATTCCGTTGTTTGTCACTTTCACCCCCTCACCCCGCCCTCACCCCACCCCACCGTGCTTACCTGCATGGGCCACCACAGCTATAATGCAATCAAAATCTTTCAGGAGGGCAAGGTCCAAAGATGCGACCAGCGAGGGACACTCTTTGTTGGATACCTCATCGCTGAGCTCCCACTGAAGCTGTTCATTTTGTCACCAAGTGCTTGTATTGGGATAAACATGAATTTCGTAGCTTCTAAGGTCACTTCACAGGCATTTAGGTTTGCCACCTTGGATCTATCTTCAGACATAGTCACTTTTCCCTAATTCAAAATCTTTCAGTGGGGCAAGGCTAGAAGGTGTAGCCAAACAGGATTCCACTAGGTCACATGGCTTCACCGAGATGTCCTGCTGAACCAGTTTTCAGCATAGCAAAAAGCCCAAAGCAGGAATAACCACGTCTTATTTCTCACACTGGGTGTGACCTCCCTGGGCAAGGTTCAGCACCTTGTCTTCTTGATGGAAAAAATTGCTTAGTCACATCTATTTCCAAGTGCTGAAATAGTTCCTCCTGGTCAGTTGTGTAGCCCCTACCTCCTGATAGCAGGCATTTATGCACCACCGTCCAATCATCTGTGGTCAAGTCGGCCTTCCTGAAAACAAACCTGCTTTGTGTGTTCCTAAAGCAGACAAAGAGCAGGCCAACCACTTGACCCTAGGAGAGAAGTCCCATTCTTTGGGTATCAGCAGGAGAAAGGGGTCTTCTTCTTCAGGTGGTGTCTTCCCAGGTCAAGGAAAGTTCTGAGTTCTGGTGGGTGTGGTGACAGATTTATCATGAGTACTAACCATTGACTGGAGAATTTCTACTACTTAATCCTCACTATTTCTGGCACCCTCCCAACCTCCATTTGCAGCACTTCCTCTGTGCTTTACTATAAAATTGCGCAAGAGCCATTGCTCCAAGACGACAGAACCCAATTGCCACCAGACAGTCCTCCCTTCTGCTCCTCAAAAATGTTTTTGCCCCCTTAGACGTAGCCCTCTCTGAAGGAGCACCCCCAAACGTTATGCTTTCACCTGCCTAACCCTAAAATTTGGAACGTAGAAATGTTTTCTCCAAGTGCTCTGAGAACCGTCAGAAGACCGGGACCAACCTGCCAGTCAATCCACCCAAGGTGCATCACTGGTCAGTCTGGCTTTGCGGTAACTCCTACTATGTTTCTATCTGCAGTAGCAAATCCTGTTTAGCTGAACCTCTCGGCAAAGGGATCCGGCTTTATGGTGCCCTCACCGGCTACAGCCTGCAGCTTAGTCCCACTGAAATCCGAAGGTAAACATCTTCACTGCGACTCCGTCAGTGGCTCCCCGACAACGATGCCTCCTCCTCAGACACCGTCTGCTGCCTTGCCCCATTGAACTATACCTTCTCAGGGACTTTTCTTCAATATTTCATGTAAGCCAAGGCTGGGCCCAATTGACTTGTGTATCCAACCCACGCTGCTTTGCGGTTGGTCTTAACATTTTACTTTGCTTCGGTCTTGCTCGACCAGACACGCGCAGTTAGCGTTTTGATCTTTTAGACCTTTTTTGTGCACTAAAAACTTTAAAAATGCACAACTCTGACTGTACTGATTTAATTTAATATAATTTGTTTTGTCATTTTATTCATTAAATATTTTAGTCTATTTTTCAAAATTGTTTTGGGATTTTTTTGTGTTGTGTTTTCACTTTATTACTGTTTGTGTGCTTCAAACATATTTTACACATTGCCTCTAAGTTAAGCCTGATTGCTTTTGTGACAGGCTACCAGAGGGTTAAGCACAGGTTAATTTAGTGACTTTTGTGGTTCGCCCTTACAGGGATTGTGGTTGTTGCCTGAGTGGGGCTTTCACCTCCCTCAACCAGTGACCTAATTTCTTATACAATCACTGCTAAGGGGTTAAGAGTAACATCTATTTGCTCTTCCTGGACTCAGAGGCAGGCTATCTCTCAGTCAATAACGCTTCCAAAATGGAAATGCATTCCAGGTCCCGAGGTGTAATGAGTGGCAGAACGGGTTTTGAACTAGTTCTGTGTTATGTTGTGTTATGTTATGTTATGTGAAACTGTAGAGCACACTATCACCCATGAGGTGATCGTGGTACTGTGTAGGTGTGGGAGGCTAGCCCCAGTAGTAGGGGAGAGCTTATTCCAAGATACAGGTCTTCAGGTTCACGTAGAATTTAGGAAGAGAGGAGGAGGCTCTGATGTATAGCGGGAGCTCATTCCACACCTTGGGCATGATATAAGAAAAGGATTGACCCCCGCTTCTGCTTTTGTGAATGCCTAGGACTTAGCGGAGGTGTCTCGGGGAGGGTGTACAAGAATGCGGCTGTAAAGGTAGGGTGCGCCTGGTTGTGTAGTGCTTTGTATGTATGAGTAAAGAGTTTGAAATATGCAAGCTTGTGTATTGGGAGCCAGTGGAGTTTCCTCAGGTGTGGTGTGATGTGAGCTACCTTTTGGAAGCAGTCTCTTCGTGAGACGGGTGGTGAGTCAGTCAGTCTATAGCCTATACTATATTTCTATAGAGCTCCTTTTCCAATCAAGTTAACAAAACTATGATTTCAGATTTTTAAAATTAAATAGAAAATATATTTGCTATTATGTTACTAGAATTTTTCCAAGTGGAGACAGGAAATAGAGATTCTAATCCTATCTAGGCCAATTCAGGGAAACGTCTAGCAAAGCTTTTACAGTGAAATCGATTTTGGTTTTTATATTTCACTGTGAGTGCAGACTAGCCACAAATACTTCATGTGCCATGCTTTTATATATTAATGCCATGCAGTAAAGGCTTACAGGAACCACACTTTAGGGATGACTTATAAATATATAAAATTATCCTACATCATAAAGTCAACTTTGATTGTCATGTGTCACTGGAGTGCATTTGAACTAAAGCACAGCCAGAGCACAGGGTTCTCCTGGCAGAAATATAATTTGCCATATATGTGAGTGGTGTAAATACAAACTGCAGCCCACATATGACTTTTAACTTCCATAAATAAGTGCATTTTCTGTGCCATCTGCTATGGTCTTGCAGGACAGTTAACTAAAGTAAATGAATTAAAACCATTCAATCACTACTATTTTACGAACAGAACACACACACTGCAGTACTGTTTAGCAGTGTCACAGAAAATACTAGAAAAAATAGGGTACAAATACGATAAACCTTGGGTGACTAAGCAGCAGAGGTGGACTTTAGTTTTAGGTAGAGAATGGCACTGTGGCATTGTTTACAGTAGGGCACACAGGAACTGCTGCAAAAATGGGTAGTGACAACCCTGGGAACCTTTTCCCTATTGGAGGAGCCACGGGTCACCCCTACACACAGGTTTAGTGCTAGGCATAAATTTGGCATCCCAGGGCACGCTCCTCAGAACACTACTGGATCTGTGGAAGACAGAAGAAGGACTGCATCTGTTGTTGAGACCTGTGAGGTGAGCCCTACGATCTGGACTGGCTCTCACTCGTACCCAGGGCAAAGAAGTGGACTGCAATGGTCAGTTAACTGACCTTCTGTTAAGCTACAGTGACACAAAATCTGCAAGACACCACTTTACTAGAAGAGCCCAACTGACCAGTTTCAACTAGTCCTGCCCCTGACACTGTTGGAGTGAGTCCTGACCATCCAAGTCCTGTTCCTGAGGTCCTGGATCCCTTGGCTAGTGTCAGAGTTTACTCCTCCTGCCCAAACCATAAACCTCAGTCCAAGTCTGAATGTAGAAATCTTCAACCAGACCGATCCCAAGCAGCATTTGATCGACATTGACGGCTACCTGAGCATGAACTCTCAACATTTTCTGCCTTCGTTGATGGCTTCACTGAGACCTTGACTTTTATCAGCACATCCACAGCCAACACATTTTTGGATCCACCCTACATCCTTGCCCCGGTGTGGATTCTCCCATCTGGAACTTTTTTTTAGTGTGAATGAAACTTTCCAACCCATGCATCTGACTATGTACCTTCATGGTCGACCTTAAAACTTACCCTTGTCCCAGTCTGGTGTGACCAGTTGCCTATGATTGGGGCTTTGTGCATTTTGGATCTATTTTTATTTTAAACTTTAAAAAAACATACATCTAGTTCCTCTTGTTAGATTTTGTCAGTTTGGTGTCATTTTGTTCACTAAAATATTTTCTATTTTTATAAACAGGAGTGGGGTTTTAATTTTGTGTGTTTTCAACTTTTTAACTGATTTGGTACTTCTAAATGCTTTACCCATTCTCTTAAGTTAAGCCTGTCTGCTCTGTTTCATAGCTACAAGTGGTTGAACTCAGGTTTAAATCACTGAAATTGTTACAGTACCTAACATGAAGAGTGTCATTATTACTTGTGGTTGAGTACCATACACCTCAACTAAGCCACTATCCCTCAAAAGCAATATGCACAGTGCTCTAGTTTCATTAGCATCTAGCCCCGTGGGCTTACATGACACCCAATATATTAAACTAGGACTTCCAAATGAAAAATACAACTTTCACTACCATGTGTTAATGCAGTACATTTAAATGGCAGCCCAGCCAGAGCAAAATTGTGCCCCTGGCAGCCATGTCATCTTGTGTCACATATGTTGGTGGTGTAAGGTCATACTGAAGTCAACATATGGCTTTTAACTTTCCACCCAGTGGATGTACTTTATGTACCATTTACCATGAGCTTAAAGGGAAGTTAAATGCACCAACTTTTCATTTTTTCATGGTCTTCTGGGTAGAAAAATTACTTGGATTCATGAAAGCCACATAACCATGGATATCCCTGCGTCTCTAAATTTTAGAAAAAACAGAGTTGGTGGAATTACTTGGCTTTTTTGGGGCATAATTTTAATGTTGATAAGGCATTCTGTGTAGCAAGATGCTCTGAGATCCTGACAAGCCTCCACACCCTGCATTGCACTTAGGGCTGGTTAATTTTTCAGGGGACGGCCCATCCTCCACCAGGGCTATGGAGTAAATAACACCATCATCCTGACAGAGGTACTGCCCTCCAGATTTTGAAATTAATTGCCAGGAACCGCTGTCAAGGCAGTTCCTACAAATGCATGGCAACTTTGCCATACGGCTCCGTCAAACATGACGGAGCCATATGTCAAAGTTACAATTTTTTTTTTAAAGAAAAAACAATGCCATTCTTGCCATGGGAGTTTCCTTCCATGGCGAGTGATGCATTGAGGACTTTTCAGTGTTCCGTTACTGCCAGATTTTTCCTGGTGGTGAGGGGCACTGTTAGAAATTGGGTTTCCGGTTGGCAGAGGTATGTACCCTGTCCAAGCAGGAACCACAATCCTAGTCAGGGTAGGTCACAAACACCCTAAATTAACCTTTGCTCACCCCCGGTAGCTTGACACAGAGCAGTCAGGCTCAACTTAAGAGGCAATGTGTAAGGTATTTTGTGCAACACTTCAAGTAGTAAAACAGTGAAAACACCTCACAAAAAGATACCACACCTGGTTAGAAATATAGGGCTTTATTTCATCAACAAAACAAGACCACTAACGACAATAATCCATAATCCAATAAGTAGAACTGGAGTTATGAATTTTTAAAGAATAAACTGAAATCTAGTGCTTAAAAACATAAAGAGCCGATTCCTTTACATCATGCAGAAAACGCCTTACAGAATCCCTCTGGATGTCTTAAGACACTAGGCTGAGAGGTCCGTAGGTTACTATGGCAGGGGGGGTGCCGCTAGAACAGCACTGAACAAGCTACAACTGGGGCCTATGATGGGGGCTGGCAATTTGGGATATCTTTAAATACTATTGGGGCTCACAGGTGCTGGTAATCAATTAATGGATCTTCGCGACCACCAGGACACGGCGTACAGAATGGACAGGAAGACCATGGGCCGAGGAGGGTACGAGGGCCTCATGTATAGTGTGAGGAGCAACAAGGGCACACCGCAACACACACAGACAGTGATCGGAGTCTGGAGGGAGCCCACAGGGTTTCTGGGTTGGAAGGGGAAGCTCACCGGGCTGACACAGCTCTGGTATAGCTGCTTACTGTCCGAGGTGAGTGGACTAAAAGGATTCGCGATGTGGGAGCTCATAGGCACAGAACATCTGGGAGATGTCTGGAGGGACCAGGCTATCATTAGATTAGAGGACCTCCACCGGGAATAAGCCCTGGCCGGCTCAGAGTGCTTTTAATACCTACAGCTGGGGCACACCCTTCGCTGTCACCTGCGGGAGGGCAAGCAGATACCTGAGTCTTCCCCTCTGGAGGACCGAATACTCGCCGAGGCATTGACAGAGAAGGAAGTGTTGGTGATACATAAGAAACTAGTCAACAATTCCCCCGATCTGCTGTGTCCCCTGAGGTTAGCATGGGTGGGAGACCTGGGGGAGCTTGAGGACGAGGATTGAACAGAGGCCCTCCAGAGCCATTCAAGTACGATTTAGATTGGTCCAATTCAAAATAATGCAAAGGTCATGCTACTAACAAACACTACTTCACAAAATTGGCAGGCCAGAGTTTCCACTATGCAGGTGGGGTTGTGGGAGTGAGGGTACGTTTTTCCATGTCCCCTGGGAGTGTTTATGTTTGTGTTTTGTAAAGCACATGGCTGCCCGAAGGTTTCCCCACGCTGGTAAGTGCTGTACTGAGGGCTACGACCACATATTAATTAACAGGGAAACAGCCAAGCCTTTAGGTTTTTCCTGAAGGAGATTTCATTTGACAGTAATCTAAGGTCGAATGGGAGGTCATTCCACAGCCTCGGTACCAGATGGGCAAATGATCTACCTCCCCATCTTGCCCTTTTGACTCTAGTTGTCCTAAGGAGCTGCAGTTGAGAGGATCTTAGGTGCCTAGTATGAGTGTACATAGATATCAGTTGTCAGAGGTTTACTGGGCCTTTTTTATCTATGGGCCTCCAATCATTACAGAGGGATTTAAACTTGATTCTTGCCTCGATCGGCAGCCAGTGGAGCTGTTTAAAGGATTCTTTTACTGATACGTAGCTTGGGACTTTTAGTAGGAGCCTGGCTGCTGCGTTTTGCACCACCTTGAGTCTCTTTGTTACATATTTTGGTGAGCCTACATAAAGAGAGTTGCCATAGTCCAGGCGAGAGACTATAAGGAACTGAGTGACGTTTTTTTTTAAGTGATCTGGGATCAATGCGATAATCTTCCTAATCATTCTGAGTAACGAAAAGCAGATTCCTGACAATTTATTGGTTTGATAGTCCATTGTGAGTGTGACATCCAGCCAAATTCCTAGATTTTTTTATCGCGGGTTTGGGATCAGGAGGGTTGCCCATATTGTTTGGTTAGTGAATCAGGGGTTTGTGTATGGCAAGGTTTCCCAGTGCCCACTCATATAGATCTATTGGGCTGAAGTGACAGCACAAATGGCTGGGTCGTGACTCTGGAGGTCCCCCTTGATGCTGAGTGGTTTCTCCTGGGGATTAAAAGGGAAGAGACTTGGCCAAGGCACATGGAGGTCTGGCTAAAGATGGCAGCGGGGTTGCCAAGCACAATATAGTGAGAGTGTGGGGTGCTGCAACTGGTCCGGAGACAGCAAAGTGAAAAGCAGACCTGGATTGGTGCCAGAGGGTGTAACAAGTGATATCTAAGGCAAGAGGCTGTCTGAAAAAGTGGGAGAAAGTGTGGGGGTATGGAGTGAGTACAGGGTGTGGGGGCTGATGGATGCTAAGAGAGAGACACCGGGGGTGTCATGAGGGACAAATGTGTGCATGCTGCAAATTGTTGGGCTGTACAAGCGCTACTTCTGAAATGCTGGGAAACACTGAATCCGTCATACGAAGACTTAAAGCTATATATATGTTGAATGACTGTCAACCCTCTCTTCACCATATGATGCATGAAGCTTATGTTTTTCAATAAAAAGAGTTAAAAAAAGCATAAAGAGCCAACTGGGTCTATCTGATAACGCTAGATCAGGTCAAATCCAAAAGTTCAAGCCAGCCACAATAGAGTGTGGATCGGATCTAGGGACCAGCCTTGGCCCACTGAAACAGTCCCTTGATTTGCGGTTGCGACGGCTTTGCGAATGAGATGCAAGGAGCAAAGGAGGCGATGCATCGGCCTCAATCGTTGGGATGTAGGAGATGTGTTGGCTCCAAGCCACGCAAGTGGAAGATGCGTCAGGAATGGAGGTGATGCGCCACGCCTTCGGCAATGTGATGCCCTTGATCCTTGCAGCAGCGGAAATGCGTTGGCGTCATTGGGGATGCGGTGTCCACGATCCTCGCAGCAGCGGCGATGTGTCGACATCGATGGAGAAGCACCGATTCCATTGGTAGCAGGGTGGTTGGAAGTCTTTGAAGTGCCTGAGACTTCAGAACAGGAGGAAAGCAGACAAGCCCTTTGAATCACTCTGAGTCTTCTCACTCCCAGGTAGGAGGGCAGCAGGTCAGCACAGCAGAGCAGGAGTTCAGGGGAGTAGCAGTCCAGCAGAGTGGCAGTCCATTCAGCAGCACAGTAGTCCTTCATCCTGGCAGAGTATGCACAGATACAGAAGTGTACTGAGTTGGTGGTGTCAGAGGTCCAGTGCTTATATCCAGTTGTGCCTTTAAAGCAGGGGAACCTCAAAGAAAGGCCTTTGAAGTGCACAGAGTCCCTGCCCTTTCTGCCTTGGTACCAGACTCACTACAGGGGGTATGCAGCCCTTCGTGTGGGGACAGGGCATAGCCTATTCAGGTGTAAGTGTCAGCTCCTAGCTCCTATCCTGTCCAGGATTACCCATGTGGATGGACCATCAGTCACACCTAAGCTCCCTTTGTGTGTGGTTATCTGGAGAGAATGCACAAAGCCCAGCTGTCACCCACCCCACACATGTATTCAGAGACAGGCAGAAGGCACAAAATGGCTAAAGTAAGAAAATGCCAACTTTCTAAAAGTGTAATTTTGAAAATTTCCATTTAAAATCTAATTTCACCATAAGTTAGGATTTCAAATTGTGATTCCAGAGACACCAAACTTGGGGGTCCCATCTCTTCCCAATTGGAAATGACACTTATAAGATGTAATGAGGTAATCCCAATGTGTTGGAACTGGCACGTTCTAGTTGGTTGAGGCAAGGCCCTAGCCAGGCAGAACCTACCACTCCCTTCAGGGGTGGGTGATTACACTCACTGTATGACCTGCGCTCACCCTTGGGTAGCTTGGCACTGAGCAGTCAGGCTTACCACAGAGGCAATGAACAAAGCATTGGCACAGCGCTCTCACACAATAAATAGACTGAGCATCACAAAAGAGACTTCACACGTGGTGTATGTAAATAAAGTTTTTAGTCCACACACACACCATGAAAATCATGTTTTTCTGGACATGAATCACATTTGGAAATATCACTAGCAGTACTAGGTCCAACGGTGTTAAAATGACAGTAATATACACACTTGGGAAAGATCTTATTTTACCCCCAGCACCCTTATGCGGTGTGAAACGTTGTCAGAATGAGGCCCTCCATGGCAATTATTATAATATCACAACATTATCAGAAATGTGTATACACAGATATTTACAACACGTTTAAACCGCACCATAGGCCAAGGCTGCACGGGTAAAAACCAATGTCAACATAGTATTCTTTTGGCAGGGAATCAACACGTAAAGCAACACCGCCGTGCAGTGAAATTAATAACAGGATATCCAGCAGGTCCGAATGAAGCGCATTCACATACGCACGCACACAGCACCGTAATGCAGTGCAACTGATATCTGGCAGGACAGTTGATAATGCACATGCAGACCCTGTGGCCAAAGCCCTCCTCCACCATTCAAGTAACCCGACTTCCCTACACCCATGGGCTGCAGATAAAGAAAACCTTTCCCCCTGATTTTAGGCCGATTGTGGCCAGAGTCACACTTAGTCAGGGTTGCCAGGGAAGAAGGTGGGGGTAGGTAGCAGGGCCAATTAGGAAGCAGTTGACAAATGGGGATTTGGTCATTGCTCGGGGAGTTCACCCAAGGTATGCAGAGCAGAAGGGGGCATTAGGGCGATAGTCATTCAATCAAGAGATTCCACACTGTGCCTTCCGGCACCAGCCCAGTTCTGCGAAGCATGGTGGGGATCACGTAGTCTCGTGACCCCCCCCTTGATCTCTCTTGGAAGCCTTCCTTAGCCCAGGCAATTACTCTTACCACTCAGACCCGGCCGGGGCAATGCTTCCTGCAAAATGAAGTCGTCGGGGCTGGGTGCGGAGAGGGCAGTTTGTCCCCTGCACAGAGGACACAAAAGGAACAATCAATGAATGGGGAATAAAGCAGGGGAGCCTCTCGGAAGAAGGAGGCACCTCATCAGACACGCTGTGATTAAAGTAGCACCCAGGCTATCCAGGCACCACGGAACACAAATCCGCTCCTCTGCATCTACCTGGAAATGAGGCACAACCTCTGGTATGCGTTGATACGAGTCGTTCTAGACAGTTCCGGTCACACACAATGAAGAGTCGCAAACTCAGTATCTCCCTGGAAATGAGGCACAACATCTGGTGCATGTTGATCTGAGTCACACCAGACAATTGAAGTCACACACAAGGAAGCGTTGCAAATTACGTACCTCCCTGGGAATCAGGCACAACATCTGGTGCACATTAATACAGGACACACCAGACAATTCCGGTCACACACAATGAAGAGTTGCAAATTTCATACCTCCATGGATATGAGGCACAACATCTGGTGCGCATTGATGTGGGTTGCACAAGACAAATCCAGTCACACATAAAGGCGCAAGTTCGGCAGTGCCACACGAGGTAGAATGAGGCACTACTATGTGTATGCCCTCACCTCCGAGGGTTTCAAGTTTATTTTTTATTTATTTATTTCATTTATAGAGCGCATGAATCACCCCAACCAGGGTATCTCCGCGCTGTGACTGCACTTGACAACCAGTATGGGAAGATCAGAACAGCGTGGTTTTTAGCAGCTTTCTGAAGGCTAGGTAGTTGGAGCAGAGACGTAGGTGGATGGGCAGCTGGTTCCAATATAATGGGGCCAAATAGGAGAAGGCTTTCCCCCCCAACCGAGTCTGTTTTATGCGAGGTTTGAGAAGGACATCTTTGAACCCTGAACGGAGGGTCCTGGAAGGAATGTATCTGACCAGCTTGTCTGTCATATACCTTGGTCCCAAGTTGTTTAGGGCTTTGTAGACCATACAGCAAATTTTGAATTTGATCCTTTTGCGAATGGGTAGCCAATGCAGCTTACGGAGTAGGGGGAGTGAAGTTGTTCTGGGGGGGGGCGTTGGTCACTAATCGGGTTGCCGTGTTCTGGACTACCTGCAGTCTGTTCAAGGAAGATTCCTTGGCTGAAATCAACTGAGCGTTGTAGTAGTCCAGACGGCTTAGGACCAACGCTTGTATCAGGGTTTTCCGTGTGGATAGCGGAAGTAGGGGAAAGACTCTGCGAAGAAGGCTTAGTATATGGAAACAGGCCCCAGTGGTTGAGGTGGCAAGTTGTGAATCGGACACCACACGCAATGAGCATGTGGTCGGCATGTCGCACGAGAGAGCTGCAGCATGATTTAAAAAGCTAGCCAGTAACCGGTGAATCCGCTCGCCACCGACAAGACGCTTATGTATGTTGAGACACACTCCTAAGATGCGGGCAGTATTTATGGGGCTCTGCACAAGGCAATCTGGTCACCAGGCACAATAATTAGTTCCATGCTCACGCCGCACTACTAGTTGGGATCCAGCAGATGATGTGGGCACTTAAGAGAGCACCGCCCTCCAGGTGTCGCAAGGGGACGGTGTGGGTCTGTCGCAGGATGCCTTTGATGTCCCTGAGACCTCTCCAAGAGAACAGGGAGCAAGTTAATAAGCCATTAAAAAGAGCACACTTCAGGGTACCACACAGCACCAGGTAGTCAGCCCAGGCCAGCCAATATTCCGGAAGGGTGCATGGCCCTTCCAATGACAGTAATCCTCCTTGTGCACAACAGATTCCTCTGGCAGTGTGCACCACAGAGCTCCAGGATCTCCGGTCCCACATCCCCACAAGTGTATCTCTACCCTGCTGAAGTATGGCATCAGTAGTTATATTGTAGTTTGCTTTTGAAGTTGGGGTGGTTCAGAGGGTTTCCCTTTGAACCACAGATATCTCCCCTAAATTTCAGTCTTGTCTGACATGGGGCAGTGGAATGCAGATCTTAATATTTAGTGGAAAACCTCTCCTTCCAATCTATCCAGTCAGGCCCTCAGATGGCAGAGGTCTTATATTCCAGTTGCGTGTCCAATGTTTATAGCTGTCTCTGAGGAATGCACAGATATGCTCCCCCAGCCTCCAATGTGGACTAGAGTCAAACTAAAAGGCACACAAAGAGTTTTAGAGCAGGGTAATTCCCACTTTCTAGAAGTGGCATTTCTGAGCTATTCATGACAAATCCCTCTTTACCACAAGAGAGAGTATGTCATTGTTAATCGATTGATATAAAACATTATGAGGCTGCTCTACTGTAAGCCACTATTGCAGCTTGAAGTAAATTCAACCATTCCCCCATTTTAACCTAGGGGAAGAGCAAATCTCATAGGTAGTGAAAACACACACGGGTATTCTTCATTACCTGGGTGTGTACACATGTGTGTACCTGCCCTGCCTTTCACCTACCAATTGCTTCACCCCTTAAGACTTACCCCAGTGGTGTCCTAGTGGTAGTGAAAGGTGCCCTACGGTTTGGCCAGTGGTTTAGAAAGGCCAACCTGAGCATAAGTGCAATTGTGCACACAGAAGTCTGCAATGGCAGACTTGACACATGTTTAAAAACACCATAGGTGCAAGTATGCACCCACAGGCCTGCAGTGACAGGCTTGAGAAAGGTTTTAAAAACATCAGGTAAGCACCACTTCCTAACGTGTGTAGGAAGGGAGCGCACACTTTCACACTGCGTTTACAGTGGAGAAGTGCCCAAAGCCTTAAGGCCACTAAAAGAGAATCAGCAAAACCCATGAGGAAAAAGCACAAAAATTAGGGAAACACTACCAAAAGTGTGTTAGGTCTAACACAATGTTAACCTATGGAAGTGATAGGCCTTGAATTAGTAAAAAACTAATTTAAGAGTTTTCCACTATCAGGACATGTAAAACTTAAAAGTACATGTCCTACTTTTTAAATACACTACACACTGCCCTTGGGCTGTCTAGGGCCTACCTAAGGGGAGACTTATATCTTTTAAAAAGGAAGGTTTGGGCCTGGCAAGAGGGTTAACTTGCCAGGTCAACATTGCAGTTTAAAACTGCCCACACAGGCTCTGCAGTGGCACACCTAAGACATGTTTAAAGGGCTACTGAGGTGGGTGGCAAAATCAGTGCTGCAGGCCCACTAGTAACATTTAATGTACAGGCCCTGGGCACATGTAGTGCACTTTACTAGGGATTTATAAATACATTAAATATGCCACTTGTGGAAAAGTCAATGCTACCATGTTTAACGTAGAGAGCACATGCACTTTAGCACTGGTTAGCAGTGGTAAAGGGCCCAGAGTCCTAAAGCCAGCAAAAATGAAGTTAGCAAAACAGGATGTCAGAAGGCAAAAATGTCAGGGGAAACCACGGCAAGGATGTCAGGTCTAACAGGCATTAAAAATTAGGAGGCCAGACATATCGCCAAACCACTGATGGTCATTACTCCGTCAGGTCGTCAGAGAAGTTTGACCACGGTGGAGACGGAGTAGTCTCTGCCATCATCAAACTATGGTCCACCCACATTTAAATCAGGCAGTTGGATCATAGTCTTGGAGTGGAGGGAACTCCATCACCGTTGTGCAGGAGTTCCCCATCCACCAAGATATCAATCTGGCCCTTAGTCTCTAGCTTTCAGAAATGCTCAGGAATGATAAAGATCATTGGGTACCAGCCTACCCTGGGCCTCAATACAGAGGACAAACCCCTATGGAAAGTAAGAGGAAGCCATTTTTTAAGCATAGTTTTGATATATACAGAAAATTATTGTTAGGAAAGCATGCTGGGGTCTGCTCAAACCACATCAACATGGATTACCCTGGGTATCAAGTTTTTATGAATGGCTGTGGCTGGTTGGTTTCCTGGGTGCCACCTGACCTCAGGCCTAAATACTGCAGCCACTTCCCATGGAAAGCTAGGGGACGTTATTAAACATTTATGTACAGTTGTCTCTTTTTTAGAACATTCCCCCAAACTGCCATCCAAAGGCAGGCAGGAAGACCTTATGGGCCAACAGTATGGGTTCCACCTGATGCCATGATGGGTCAGCTAATACCCCTTCACATTCAAATAAAAATAGTTCTGGTTCTCTAATAGGCTTGGGTGCTACCCCTAAGGCCAGCAGATTGGGGAAAATCTACCCAATCTGCTCTCTCATGGGCTACAAAAAGACTGTATATGCCCTCCTGGTACAGGATGCAGACTAATGTCAGAAAGTATAAGCCCACCCACCCCATCCATACACAAATAGTCCCATGGTTTCTATCAGGACTTCTTTTATATGGAGGCACTCACATGAGGAATATGCCTCAAATTTGCCAGGTAGTGTGGCAGAACGACTTTATAGGCCCCGGGTGAGGATTACACCCAGTTCCACAATGGGCCACACCATTTAAATAAAAATACATGCTGTTGCTTCAGTAGTATTTCTGCCCTGAACAGGGTGGCAGAAAGACTCTGTGTACCCTTGGAATAGTAGGTGGATCCCAGTGCAAGAAAAGGCTGGCCCATTGCCCCCATTCATGCAAAAGTCACGGATTTCTAGTTGACATTCATTCCCTTGAAGGGGCAGATTTGGGGTAGCCTAGGAGTGCAGAAATCCTACTAGCATAACAGAGGCTATTTGCTTATTTGAATGGGTCCAGCATGTCTAATGTCTGGCTTCACCCTCCACCCCCAAGATTCCCCTTCCCCGGAGGGGGTAGATTAGAGTCATCCTGTAATCTGTCACTCAGTGCTGCAGAAAGACTCCTTGAGCCCTTGGGGTAGCTCCTAATCTGCCCACTAGGGGGGTAAAAGGTTTTTGAGCCTGTGGAGATTGAAGGAGAAGTCTGGTGTCATCCATGCTGGAATCACACCCCATTCAAATAAACAAAACAGCCTCTGTGGTGCTTGCAGGCTTTCTACCCGCTGGACTGGGCATACTGGGTGATATATCCCCTCCCCCAAATCTGCCCACACCAGGGGCCAGAAAGACCATGTTTACATCTGGTGTGGAAGCTCCCGTTTAATACCAGGAAGGGGTAACCACCACACCATTGATAACAAAATATAATCCCCAGTCTTTTACTGAGCTGCCTGCTTCTCTGGGTGTCCAGATTGCAGTGATCCACAAGAAATAATGAATGCCCTAAAAATGACTGTTCCCACCTGACACTGGAGCTTAATAGCTCTAGTTGCTGTGCATCATTGAGAATAAATCAAGTCTTTTTTACCGTTTAGTCTTTATAGGTTTTGGTCAACAGTGCATAGGAGCCAGACATATTTATAAAATGTATCAAGCTGGCTAATATAAATCTGTCTTTTGCCCTGGACAGACAGAGAGATATAATAATATATATTAGAACATTGGAATGTGGAGCACTCCATTGAATACAATGGAGTGCTCCGAGCTTCTATGGGCCGGTAAAGGCCCGCAGAGCAACATTCCAATGTTGCTTGTGTTCACAGCTATTGCTGTGAACAAAGGCCTCTCGGAGCTCGAGGGGATTTAAACCCCCTCGGGCTCCGAGAGGCCTTTGTTTTATTTATTAGAACATTCTGCCCTCTAGTGGCAGATTGTCCTAATAGCCTTATAGCCCTTCGTAGCTGGGCTATACCGGCTATTAAAGTCCCACTCCCTTGTTTAACACTGGAAAGGGCCTTTAATAGCCGGTATAGCCCGCTACGGCGGGCTATAAGGCTATATTATACTCTCAATAGTAACCTAGTAATGATCGACTTCATGGTCTACAACTGCTACATTTTCCTAAAGTTTTTTTACAATTCTGAAAATTGTTAATGAAAATACATTTTATTGCACAACATCCTTGACTGAAAATGAGACACACATCATAAGAAGGAGAAAACAAAGGCAGTACACAAAACCTTTGCAATAAATAAACATGATTACGAATATGGTGTCTCTATCTCACACGCATTTCACTGAAGGCAGCAAGGTGTCATAATTATATTTAATTTCCCCCATCCATTTGAATTATATTTATTTAGGGATGAGTCAAATATAAATGTACATTTATTCATGTTGTTATTTATTGCAGTGTGATAATCATGTCTGCCTGAATATATTCTTTTTTTATGGACTTGTCCTGTGTTTCTTGTATGGCCCATTGCCGTTTTCCCTATGTTAGCCTAATTATGCACGTTGTAGGCCACTTTTGTTTTGCACACGTTACTAAATATCACACTTGCATTTGTGCTCTATTGTATTTTCACACAGAGCCAGCACATATTTTCACATTTTATTATTTTCATGGGATTTAGTCTGAACAGCCTAGACAAGGTAAAACAACATTGCCCCTTGGTATTCTCTCTGGTCAGACACTAGCACCTAGAAATAATAAAAGAATGCAGCTGCTGTTTTGAATACACATATCTTGTCATAGAACTGACTACAGGGGTTCTGAAAACACACTCACAGAGCGATGGTCCTGAGACAAGAGTGCTGTGTCAGCTGAGATGTAGAACATTCACCTATGTATGCTAAAGTACGGGGTCTGCCACAAAACCCTGAGATCTATAATTAATACCCACTTACCATCAGTAAGTAATATCAGAATCCTTGGTGACCATACATGGATACAGAAACCCCTTTCATGAATTCAACTGCGTTGGTAATGTCAGCACCAGATGGAGGCCAACTGTACTTAATAGTGCACATCCAGGTACAAAAATACTGCAAATGTCAGAATGTTGTTCATGAATTTCCAAAATCAGGACAGCCAATGCTACACTGCCCTGCCTAAGTAGCATCCCTACGTAAAATGCAGGATTAGGACTGGGAGATGCTTAGGTCGTGCTGTGCACTACAGCCCGACAACTGCTGCACACTACACACCTCTTTTCGTATACCTAGTCCTCAGTAATATATAAGTCCGGAATTACATGTATTTCTTCATGTAAACGTGATTGGAAGTGCATCAATATTACATCCTGCCGCACAAATAGTGCGACTGTCGTTCACATTTTGTGCATGTCAAAACTCTCTGCAGCTTACAGAAATGCAACTGCAGTGCTCATAGACCGCTTGCTTGCTTGTCAAAAACAACAAGCTAAAAGTAATGACAAAATGAGTAACGGTTAGAATGTACACGGAAAAGAAGAGAGAAATCAGAAATGTGTCCAGAGAAGCAAAGAAGCATATAGGGGGCCCTAGTCACTAAGGACCCTTATTTACTATATTTTAGCGCACAGCAGTGTAGCAAGCCTTCCTGCTGCGCTGCTGTGCATCAAAATAAAAGAGCAGGAATGTGCTGTATCTGCAAGATACACGCATTCCTGTCCTTCTCCCATGCGCCGGCGCACAAAGAGCAGCTGTGTGCCAATGCAGATACCCTTGCGTCATGTTGCAGAGGTGCCTGCGTTGCGGTGATGATTGTTATTGTGCTGGAAGGGGCACCTTCCTGCACAAAAACAATCATTGATGCAGGGGCGGCTCCTCTGCTATGGCGGAGGAGCTTCGCCCCTCTGCTTTTAAGCAGTGCACTGCAAAGTAAAGGAAACATAAAATGATAATAACTTTGAGTTATTATCATTTAATGTTTCCTGCTGCTTTGCGGGCGGACGGGAGGGCGGGGCTGCTCTGCTCTCGGAGCAGGGCAGGGGAGGAGTGGTTTGCCCACTCGTAAGTGTGCAATGAATGTTTGGTCGGCCTTCTCAGGCCTCCCAAACCAGTCATGCGCACTTTCCATGGTCACCATGCAGGCTGCATTACAGCCCGCGTGGACAACAAGCCCAGGCTCCCATTCCCTGGTTGAGCGTCGAACCAGGATGCTCAAAATCAATCACAGCACTGCATTGCAGCGTTGTGATTGGTCAGTGGAGCCTGGTTGTGCTTCTTGTACCTCAGTCTGACGAGGAGAGGAGGAGTAGAGAAGCGGGAACCGGCGCGGCAAGGTAAGTGTTTTTTTATTATAATTTTTTTTAAATTGAGCACCGTTATCCCCCCACCCCCTTCGCGCCCCCCTGCGTGTGCCAGCACCCGCCCCGCCACCTGCGAACCATGCCGGCTGCCGCTGCATTGATGGCATTTTCCTCTTTCTATGCAGGCTGCAGAATGCAGCACACATTGTAAGAGGAAAAATGAGGAGTAATAAAAGTATTTCTCCTTGTTGCATCACTCCTACGCCACCCAAGGAGAGGCATAGGATTCTGACGCATTCCCAGCTTTACAAAACGTTGTAAATCTGGGAATGTGTCAGGTTTTATGGATGCTGTGTGGGAACACCCACAGCAACACCCATGGAACGACTCTTTCACGCAGATAATGCGTCAAAAGGAAACATATTTACAAGGCCCTTAAAAGTCACACAGGGTGACTTTAGGTGGCCTTGTAAATATGAACAAGCCCATTGCGCTGTCGGTGCGTCAATAAAAGTGATGCACCGGCAGCGCTATGGGCTTGTAAATAAGGTCCCAAAGAATTTTGAAGCACGTAAAAATGTGTATGGCCTCGAAACGTTCAACTCCCCATTAGTAAACAGCTGTGGCCCGTGCACGTAAGAGCAGTGGGGTGGTGGGGCCGGGTGGGGGGGATTTCAACAGACTGCCACAAGGAAAATTAATTATTTATTTACTTTTCCCTCGTGGTCGTCTGTCGAATCTCCACTAACCTGGCCCCACCGCTCTTACCTGCATGGGCCGCAGCTGAGTGAAAACAGGAACATGCCCTTTCCGTTTGTACTCACTAGACAATATATGAACAGTTCATGACTTTTTCCATTTTATTCCAATTTTAGATGTTTTTGGGCTAATTCAAAACGGCCTCTTAAAGATGTATGTAGAAGAGTACTGCAGGAGTATGTTTTTACATACTTCAGGGGGCCGTTGTGAGTAGGCCCCATAGTGTGTATTTGAAGCACAACTTATGTAAAGTTTCCAGGATTTGACCCCAAAATATATTGGGATATGTTGGAAGCAGGGCAGGTGACACTGCCACAATGGGCCAACAGATTGCAAAAAAAGGCTTCAAACATTGCTCTGTTGCAAGCAGAGTGGGAGTGCCAATATAGAAAAATATATTTTACTTAATTTCAATTGTATATATGTTTTAATCGAAGCTCTCCATCACTTTAAAAGCCTCCTGATGTCCCAAGTGATGGAGTCTGCACTATAGAAAACAGTCCAAATAAAATCATAATAAAAAAGTAGCCCTGATCCCAAGTATTCCTAGTACTGCCGATGCTGCTAGGAGGGCATTGGGAGACAACAGAAGTGCTGCATCTGCACTGCAGGGGCGGTGTCATGAGATATTTTAATGATGCTGCTCCCGTCCCACAGCAGAGGGCAGGCCTGTCACTCAGAACCATTGAGCCTGACAGGCGGCGTGTCTGCTCTCAGGCCCCACCGCCCTTTGCTCCTAGCAGACCCCTCCTCGTGACCCACAGCACATACCGCAGAGGCAAGCTGTGGAACTGTAGGCCTTAATGCAGGCACTGTGTATTAAAGTTCCTCTCTTTCAATTATGGCACAAGGGTAGCAGCTGTTCGTGTGCCCGTCATTGAAAAAAAACAATTTTAAAGTCTATGAGGGAGCATGAACGCTTAGCTGGTTAAATTATGAGCACGGAGCCCATACAGAAATCTTGTGCGTGGTCTGTGTGTTAGCTCAGAACTAAAATAACAAGCAGTCATTAAACTTCTTCAAAATGTATGCGGTTTTACAATTTAAAACCATAAAAGGCAAAACAACTATTTAACACATTTACATATAAAATGAATTCAATGTGTAAAATCAATTACTAAAAGCATATTAAAACACATAAAAACGACTTAAAATTAAAAAGTATGAGTCAAAATAAAATGTAAGCCTTTCGAAGCCTGCTTTCGCAGTACCCCTCCGGTATAACAAGGGAGAAGTCACCAGTCACCAAGATTCTTTCGGGTACCTATGGAGCCTCCAATACAGGTAGAAACTGCAAGACAGACCTCTGGCGACTGTAATTGTTGGAGATATGAGAACGGGTCTGCATTGTCTGAGGTGGCGTTTCCATGGAAGCGGTCTGATGTGAATTAATCTGGGGACATTAAAAAACTGACAAAATAACACGGAATGCATAATGCTTTGTTTCAACGGATCCTCACATAGACATTTTACAAGCTCTCTTGATCAGTCATTTTCACGTAGAAATGTCATTATTGGGCGGACCAAATTTAATCTGAATCTTGTAGGAACAAACCTTTGTTGTATATTTATAATTTGGTCTAGGTAAGGTTGAAGTACATCTTCTAATGACATGTTGGTATATGACATAAGGCTAATTTGGTTGCTGGTTTTATTGTGACTTTCGCTTTCGAATAATTGCAAACACATGGATTTAGGTTCTCACTTGCTACCTGGGCTAACTTCGCCAGGTAATCAAAAAGATCCGGGGGCAGATTTACAAGCCCCTTGGGCCACTTTTGCGTCACTTTTCCCATGTTAAAAAAGACGCAAAAGTGGCGCAAGGGCCTTGTAAATAAGCCCCCCGGTCTGTCTAGCTTGTCACATAGACTTTTAATGTATCTAATACAGGTTATAGAAGACCCTGAGTCAAGCACAAGGCAGTTCTCAAGAATTAATCTGTTCAAATGGGCTTTGTGTTCCGTCCGAACGCTATGCCATCAGAAAGAGGGCAACGTTTGATAAGATCTTCTAAGAAAGGAACACCCGGGGGGCAGATTTACAAGCCCCTTGCGCCACTTTGGCGTCACTTTTAACATGGGAAAAGTGACGCAAAAGTGGCGCAACGGGCTTGTAAATCTGCCCCCCCAGTTTCTTATGGCACACACAGTTCGAGTAGCTGGAGGGAAGTAACAGAAGTCTCTTTAAATACATGTTTTCGGAGACCTGTAACTGTGAGATGCTAACGTCCCCAAATTTCAGTCTTATATTTTGCTACTGAAATACACTTCGCCCAATAAATTATGTACATTTCCTTTAGGAGTTTCCTCCCCAGTTTGGACATAAAAGAAAACACTGTAGCTGTTGCCTTAGCGTACTGATTATTTCTAATAGTTATTTGCTGTTTCTAAGTACAACCCTGTGAGAAACTGGGTTACTGTTTGAGGAGGGGTGAAACCGTTCTTAAGCAGCAACCACAATCCTTGTTAAGGTAAATTTCAAGGAAACCCCAATTGAATCTGTGCTCAACCCTCTGGTAGCTTGACACAGAGCAATCTGGCTTAACTTAGAGGCAATGTATAAAGTATTAATGCAGAACTTCGAACACTAATAAAGTAAAAACACAACACAAGAATAACCCCACACCAATTTAGACAACTAGAGCAAAATGTAATAAATAAATTAAGACCAAAATGACAAAAATCCATTCAGTAAAACTGGAGATATGCCATTTTAAAGATTGAACTGAACATAGCGCCAAAATAGGCTCAAGTGCTACTCGCGGCTATCTGGTCGTGTGAGTCCGGGGGAAAGCCACAAGTTCAGGCGCACAGTGATGGCGCGCGAGTTGGATACAATAACCAGGTTAGTCCCACTGAAAAGTTACCTTTTCAGTCCAGTACAAAGAGTCCCATTCGCAGTGGAGGGGTCCGTGAGGAGCAGATAAGCATCGCGGGCGGTCATCGATGTAGCACAAAGAGCAGGCCTGGCGTCGCGGAGGCTCATCACTGTAGCGCGAAGATCCTGTTGTCGTGAACAGTCAGGCTGAAGCTTCGCAGTGGTTCTCTCCGGAAGCACCCAATGCTGTAGAGCTAAGGGTCAGGTTGATATAACTTGCTGTTAGAACTCTTCATGAGTATAACCTAGGGGATAGCTGATTACTAGGATAATTATTTCTGATGCTCATTTTCTATTTTGGTGTCTGAATCTTTAAGACATTTCGTATTATATTTTCTGTAATGCCTAAAGAGTTGCCCTGTAATAAATCTTTTAACATGCATTTCTGTTCTAGCACATATTTATTGAGTGGTCACAGTCAATACTTTATCGTATTTGTTAGCCTCTCATAATTGGATGGAGTCAACAAAAGAGGGTGGGGTCTCTAGCCGCTCAGTCCACTGGGGTGGGAGTGCCCAGTTGCCAAGGGAAGACTTTGGGAGTTTGAAATTATTGGGGTTTGCTTGATTATTGGGGTTTGTTACTCACACTAGTGTGCTATTTTTTTCTGCCTACAACTCTAGTCTAGCAAGCAGTATTCTGCCCAGGACCTTGACAAGGGCATCTAGAAAGGAAATTAGGCATTAAGAGCAAGGGTCTGCCCGACTGCCTTTTTAAAAAAATTAGAGCGGATAATCATTCTCACCAAGTGCCGATCTTGCTCGTATTGCCAACTGACCTCAGGAAATTATTAAGTAGGGGGCCCCAAAACTCTATGTTGGACTTAAACAGATTGAACGGAATATCATCAGGGCCCGGTGCTTTAGCATTAGGGCTTTTAAGAATTGCAGTGGTAACTTCATGTAAAGATATCTGCACTACTTCATTGAAAGGTAACAGTTGGTCTGCAGGAACCAGTGGCTGTTCCAGTCCTGTCAAATCTCTGCAGGGGGCTGTATAAATGCTGCTGAAATGGGTGGCCCATTCATGGGCAAGCATCGCTACTTCTAATTTCGGGGCACCCTACACCTTAAAGGATGGCGTGTTTATTACCTTGGTCTATTTATGCCCTTCAGGATTGGGCGTCTACCTGAGTGAGGTCAGGTAAGGTCACCCTTTATATTTCTGGCAATTTCAGTAAAATCCCTCATAATTTCCTCATTCCTTGCATTGTCAATCAAACATACATAAAAAAGGTGTTTATGATACGCAATTAGCCTAAACAGAAGCCTCAGTGGGGTGACCCTACCCCACCTAAAACATAACCGTTAGTACTTGTGACTTTTATGTCTTCCCCAGGTTCTTTATGAGATGACAATGTCACCCATTTGGAAGCATTAAGCACTGGGCATTTTGGGTTATGATCACTATTAGAAATGGGGGTCTCTAGTTGGCAATGGTTTGCACCTTTGTCCAAGTAGGGACCCTTCTTCCTAGACAGGGTAAGGGGGATACACTTCTAAAATAACCTCTGCTCACACCCTTTGTAACTTGGCATGAGCAGACAGGCTTATCTCAGAGGCAGTGGGTAAAGTATTTGTGCATGCATACAGTAACAAAGTGAAAACACTACAAATGGACACCACACCAGTTTAGAAAAATAAGCAAAACTTTATCTAAACTAACAAGACCACATACGACAAAAATTCAACATACAATACTGTAAACATAGTTACTTTACAAGATGATCTTTAATTTGCATGGATTGCTGAAAAACACAGTTCTTCCGAGTCTGTAGGTCCGACCGGGGCTACCACGATGCTGAAAACGACAGAGTCTTACAGTTCCAGCCGACCGCGTGGGTACGGGCCAGCTAAAGCGTCAACAGACTCATAGACAGTAACTTTCTCGTTGTGGCTGATCCAGTTGGTACGAGACGGTCGGGCCAACCATCACGGTTGCGATGTAAAGTGAAAGCGGTGCAGCGTGCAGTGCCCTCATGGTGCGGTGCAGGCAGCAGCTCGGTGATGGTCGTCCAACGACGTTGGTAAGGCCAAGGCTTACGATGCGGAGTGAGGCAGTGCTCGATGCGGTGCTGGCAGATCACAGTGCAGGCGACGGAGCCAGTCGATGTTCGAGTCAGGCAGCGATAGTGTCGGTGACATCCGGGCAGAGTGAAGCAAGGCTATGCGGAGTGCGGTGCCCACAGGACACAGTGCAAGCAGCGGCCCGGTGACGGTCGCCCAGCGGCATCGGTGAGAGAAGGGATGCGGTACGAAGTGCGGCGGTGCCTTCTGAGGTGCCTTCAGGACACGGAACCAGCGACTGACTCGGTGACAGAGTCGGCTGCTCTTTTCTTCTGCGGCGACTGAAACCAGCAGTGCCAGAGACAATGCCCAGAAGGATGGTGAAGTCTTTGCTGTTCCTGAGACTTCTTGAACAGGGGGCAAGCTCTACTTCAAGCCCTTGGAGATATTTTGTCAAGCAGGACACACACACAGTTCCTCTTGTTGGCAGAAACAGCTACTGCAGGCCAACCCCAGACAGCACACAGCAAAGGGGCAGTACTTCTCCTCCAGCTTCTCCCAGCTCTTCTCCTTGGCAGAGGTTCATCTTGAGTTCCAAAAGTGATCTAAAAGTCTGGGGTCTGGGCCCCACTTTTTATAGCACAATTTCCTTTGTTCTCTAGTGGCAGAGAAGCTCTTTGCCCAGCCAAAACCAGTTCTGTCCTCTTTGGTGCAGCTGCCCGGCAGGAGGTGGAGACAGCATTGTCCAAGGCAGAACAGGCCCATTCGGGTGTGAAAGAAATCTTCTCCCCCTACTCTGAATGCAGCCAAGGTCTATTCAGCCTAGGCCTGACTCACCTTGGAAAGACAGGACACACCTCACCCCCCCAAGTTGCTGTCTGAACAGAAAGCACATCTCCAGCACCTGTCTCTCCAAAGCCAGACCGTCAATACACAACTCTAGCAGAGGCACACAGGATGGCCGAGTAAGTAAATACCCACTTTCTAAAAGTGGTATTTTCAAACACAGACTGTAAAAATCATCCTTACTAAAGATGCATCTTTATATCCTTAGTTCAGGCATACTAAACTTTACCTTCCTATCTTGTCCCCATGGAAAGTTATGTTTATAAGATGTTATAAATAAACTCCCATTCTATCATATGGGACAGATAGTCTTTCAATAGTGAAAAACGAAATTGGCAGTATTTCACTATCAGGACATGCCACACACATCAGGGCATGTCCTACCTTTCACATACAATGCACCCTGCCCACAGGGGTACCTTGGGACTACCTTAGGGGTGACTCACATGTAAGAAAAGGGAAGGTTAGGGCCTGGCAAGTGGGTGCACTTGCCAGGTCGACATGGCAGTACCAAACTGCACACAGACACTGCAGTGGCAGGCCTGATACCTTTTTGCAAGGCTGCTTGTGTGGGTGGCACAATCAGTGCTGCAAGCCCACTAGCAGCATTTGGTTTACAGGCCCTGGGCACACACAGTGCACTGTACCAGGGACTAAACAGAAAACCAAATAAGCCAATTATGGAAACACTAATCCATGACAACAATTTACAGAGGGAGCACTTGCACTTTGGCACTGAACAGCAGTGGCAAAGTGCCCAAAGCATCTAGACCAGCAAAAACAAAGTCCCACACACCGTGAAAACACAGGCGGCAAAGGCAAAAGTACAGGGGAAGCGCACGCCAAGGAGGCCAGGTCTAACACGTGTCCCCTCCAGCTGAAATGTGGGGAGAACTACCCACCCTCTTGGGAGTTCTCTTACCTGAGGCAGAAAAATCTGGACAGACCACCAGCACTGGCGTGTTCTGTACCAGGACAGTGTTCCACCGTAAAGTCCATCCCCTATAGGGAAATTGACCTCCTCAACAACTTTGGGTTCTCACACCTCATCTGCATCAACCATTTGAGGGGCCTGTGGTCGGTCTGAACCCACAAGTGAGTCCCAAACAAGTAGGGCCCCAGCTTTGTCCGTGCCCAGACCACAGCAAAAGCCTTAATTGCTCTCCACCTCTCTTCCCGGGGATGTATCCTCCTACTAATGAAGGCCACGGGTTGGTCTAGGCCCTCCTTTTTTAGTTGTGAGAGCACAGCTCCCACACCATGCTCTGAAGCATCTGTCTGCACCACAAATTCCTGCGACAAGTTGGGTGCCTTAAGCACGGGTGCCGTGCACATGGCAGTCTTTAGGGCATCAAAAGCCTTCTGACAGTTCAGTTCACCTTCCTGGACTGCTTCCTGGAAGTCAGCTCAGTCAAGGGGGCAACAATGGTGCCATATCCCTTAACAAATCTCCTGTAATAACCGGTGAGGCCTAAAAAGGCTCTGGGTCTTGGGGGGGGTTCCCAAGCCAGAATGGTATCAATCTTAAATTGTAGGGGTGCCACCTGGCCGCTCCCTATCTGGTGTCCCAAGTACACCACTGATCCCTGCCCGATCTGGCACTTGCTGGCCTTGATCATGAGGCCTACACTCTGCAGAGCCGTCAACACTTCCCAAAGGTGACCCAGGTGTTCCTCCCAAGTGGCACTGAACACTGCGATGTCATCCAGGTAGGCGGCACTGAAATCCTCCAGCCCGGCCAACACCTGTTTGACCAATCTCTGAAAGGTGGCAGGGCCATTCTTCAATTCAAAGGGCATCACCCTGAACTGGTAGTGCCCCTCTGGTGTTGAAAATGCAGACCTCTCCTTTGCCTCATCAGTTAGGGCAATCTGCCAGTACCCAGATGTTAAGTCAAACGTATTGAAGTACTGTGCAGCTCCCAACCGATCTATGAGCTCATCAGCTCTGGGGATGGGGTGCGCGTCAGTCCTGGTGGCTGAATTGAGCCCTCGGTAGACCACACAGAACCGAAGTTCTGGTGTGGCACCCGGTGCGGCAACTAGGCCTGGGCGGTAAATTCCGTTCCGCTCGCGGAATTTGTGGAATTTGGGTAATTTCGCGTTCCGCGGAGAACGCGGAATTGCCAAAAAGTCCGCGATTCGCGTCTTTGCGGAATTTTTTGCTTGTTCGCGCTTTCAAAATGCGTGTTCGCGAGATATTTCCCCCCGAGCACGCAAACAGCGTTCGCGAACAGGAAAAAAGCATCGTGAACGGGCGGAACAAGCAATTCCGCGTGTTCGCGGAACTCTGCGTGCGCGCAGAGATTTTTTACCATTTCGCTGAGCTTTGCGTAGCGCGACTACGCAAATTCCGCCCACCCCTAGCGGCAACCTTTGGGACTAAGACCACTGGGCTGGACCAAGGGCTGTTGAACGGCTCAATCCCCCCTAGAGCCAACATCTCCTTGATGCTAGCTTTGACCCTGTCAGTCAACCTGTAAATTTTGTGTTTTACCAGAGGACTGTCCCCAGTGTCCACATCATGGACACACCACTGAGTGACACCAGGGGTCAGGGAGAACAGAGTAGTAAAATGTCCCAACACTTGGCGGCAGTTACTCTGCTGTTCAGGAGTCAGGGCGAGGGAGAGGTTTACTCCATCCACTGACCCATCGTGCTCCTTAGCAGACAGGAGGTCAGGGAGAGTTTCAGTCTCCTCTTCCATTCCATCATCTGTTGCTAGGAGCATGCCCACATCGGACCTCTCCAAGTGGGGCTTGAGGTAGTTCACATGTAGGACCCGCAAAGGGTTCCTGGGAGACTGCAGGTCCACCAGATAGGAGACATTATACTTGTGCTCCACCACCTCAAATGGCCCAGTCCACTTGTCTTGGAGCGCACAAGGCTCCATTGGTGCCATGACCCACACTTTCTGGCCAGGCTGAAACTCGATCAGAGTGGCATTCTGATCGTACCACCGCTTCATCTCTTCCTGGCTGGCTTCCAGATTAGCCTGAGCGAGTTGTCTGAAGCGCTTAGTCTGGTTCCTGAAGGCCAGCGCGTAGCTATTTACATCCTGGGGAGGTTTACTGAGAGCTTTCTCCCAGCCTTCTTTGACCAGACTCAGAGGTCCTCTTACAAGATGCCCATACAGGAGTTCAAAATGACTGAACCCTAAGGACTTCTGCGGTACCTCCCTGTAAGCAAACAACAGTCATTGTAAGAGGACGTCCCACTTACACCTCATGGGTTCACCAAGACCCATAATCATGCCCTTCAGGGTCCGGTTGAATCTTAGTCTCAACCAGCCCATTTCCTTGGGGGTGGTAAGGAGTGGTGAACTTATAGGTAGCACCGCATTCCTGCCACGGTGTCAGGATTCATAGAAGACCTGGCATTGACCCCCCCCCCATTGTGTCAGAGTAGTGAGGACTGGATTGCCATGGAGGTCTCTGGTTAGGCGAAGAGCCTTAAGAAAAGCTGCGTACACCATTGAGCAGGTTAGCGGTCTAGTGTTTGGATGGAGAACGCTCGAGGACAGAGATTGGAGTGAAGCGCGAGCGCAACCGCTGTGACTGCGCACTTCACCAACGAATTTTCAGGAAGTTAGTGTCTCACTAGAGAGTCTCCTCAGTTTTTCCTGTTAGAATAGAATTGAGGGAAAGTATTGTTGGGCTTGCGCGTCGGAAAGTCAGGGAAGCGTTCTGTTCGTCGGGCTGTCATCTGTAATTTCTGTGTTACGCTCGTTGAGGGAAAATATTCTAATAGAAGTTTTCCAAGTTTAAAAACCATGTTGGTAATGGTGGACGCTTTCACTAAAATGGCTCATTTTGTTGCTCTTAAAGACACTCCCAATGCAAAACAAATAGCAGAACAGTTTAGTTTACATGTAGTGAAGGCACACGGGATTCCCAAGGTCATCATTTCTGATAGAGGGTCACAATTCTTGTCTCATTTTTGGAAGGAGTTCACTAAAGGGTTGCATATCGAAAATAGATATTCCACTAGTTATCATCCTGAGACAGATGGTCATTCAGAGAGGGCAAATCAGGAGTTGGAACAATATCTTAGGCTTTACTTGTTAGATCAGGAAGGTGACTGGCCAGACCTACTTTGGGTAGCAGAGTTTGCTTTTAATAATGCTCAGAATAGCTCTACCGGTTATTCACCTTTCTTTCTGAACTATGGAAGACATCCATATGCATCCCTCAATACTCAAGAGATATCAGTCCCAGCAGTTCAGGATATTGTGCAGCGTCTAGGGAGGATTCATGAGTTAGCAAGACAAAATCTGGCCAAATCCAAGAGTCAATATAAAGCTTATGCAGACAAGCACAGAAGATTAGAAGAAGATTATCAAACGGGAAATAAAGTATGGTTGAGCACTAAAAACTTGAGATTGAAAGGATGTAGAAAATTTCAACCCTGTTTCATTGGTCCATATTTAATCGAAAAGAAGTTGAGTTCTCTTACTTACAAACTGAAGCTCACTTCAAAACTAAAGATTCATCCTGTGTTTCATGTTTCCCTGTTAAAAAGAACTTCGTCAGGTTTCCAGGAGAAGACTCCTCCTAAGCCTGTACAAACTAAACAGGGCGAAGAATTTGAGGTTAAGAAAATTCTTGATTCCAAATGGAGTTGTGGTGAATTATTCTATCTGGTTGACTGGAAAGGTTACGGGCCAGAAGAACGATCTTGGGAGCCACAGGCTAATGTCCATGCTCCCAGGTTGATTAAGGCCTTTCAGCGGCAGTTCCTCCACAAGGCTCGACCTGGAGAACCGCCCTTGCGGAGGGGTCCTGTCAGGATTCATAGAATACCTGGCATTGACCCCCCCACCCCCATTGTGTCAGCGTAGTGAGGACTGGATTGCCATGGAGGTCTCTGGTTAGGCGAAGAGCCTTAAGAAAAGCCGCATACACCATTGACCAGGTTGGCGGTCTAGTGTTCGGCCGGAGGGCGCTCAAGGACAGAGATTGGAGTGAAGCGCGAGTGCAACCGCTGTGACTGCGCACTTCACCAACGAATTTTTAGGAGGTTAGTGTCTCACCAGAGAGTCTCCTCATGTTTCCTGTTAGAATAGAATTGAGGGAAAGTATTGTTGCTCTTGCGCGTCGGAAAGTCAGGGAAGCGTTCTGTTCATCGGGCTGTCATCTGTATTTCCTGTGTTACGCTCGTTGAGGGAAAATATTCTAATTTAAGTTTTCCAAGTTCAGTAAATATTTTAGGAATTCCCATTCCTTCAGCTTACGTTACCCTCCCCTTCTTCCTCTAATTCTTACCTGCTGTTCCTGTGAGAGCTCCAGCCTCCTTCACGTCGGATGCGGACACGCAAGTACCACTAAAAAAGAAGAGAATAATATGAACCAGTGCTGTTAGAGTCTAATTACTTGTTATTTAAAAGCGCATATCATTATAAAACTGTTATTGTTATTTTCAAGAGTCTTCCTGGAGTATTCAGTACCCATTTAAGGTTTTATGGTCCATGCGCTCTGCTAGGTCCTGTCCTGAGGCTATTTTCTTCTGTACTTCAGGGAATATACAGGCTAAAACATATTTCATAAAACGCAAATAAGAATTATGAAGAGAAGCTACGCCCGTCCTCTCTAGGGGTATGTGTAGTGGTTTATAGTAGAAGACATGAATTGCTAGTCAGTCAGGACAGAGTATTAAATGTTAATGGTTGCCTTTTTCTTTCAGGGTGCTATTGTACTTCAGAAAAGGAAATACTACTAAGAGAAAATAGTGCTTCCTAAGAGGAGGGATGAGGCAGACTCTACTATTGTTTTTTGTTTTATCCACTTCCCCCTTCCCCCTCTGGGAATTCTTTACCCCCTGTTCATATCAGTGGGGGTCGAGGAGACACCCGGAAGGGGCATTGGGACTCGGCTTCGTTCTGCTCCTGCGAATTCTTGGGAACGACAGATCGCTCTGACACACAGAGACTTCATATACCTAGATATGAAGTTGGTCCCCCGGTCAGACACCACCGCAGGGGTCGTCACAGTCCAGAGAGGGATGGCCTCGGGGTACCGGGTGAACCTGTTGCCCATGGCTGTCATGGGGTCCAGAGGCCCCACAATGTTGATGTCCACCCTCTCAAAGGGGGGGCTGACAACAGGGTAAGGTTGGAGAAGAGTCTTGCACTTCCTCCCACTCTTGCCACTTGCCTGGAAAGTCTGGCATGTCCTGCAGTGAGTGTCAGAATCCTTGCACATTCAGGCCATTGAAAGTGGTTAACAAGCCTTTCAAAGGTCTTGTCTTGCCCCACATGCCCTGCTAGAGGCACATCATGAGCCAGACCCAGTAGGAAGGCTCTGAAGTGCTGGGGTACCACCAGCACATGGGCTGACCCAGGCTCAGCAACCTTGGGCTCACTATACAGGAGACCATTCTCCCAGTAAATCCACTGTGACCCAGACTGATCACCTGCAGCCTGGCTTGTGGCCTGCTGCCGCAAACCAACAAGAGAGGGGCATTCCTGCTGCTCCTTGCATGATTCCTCCCTGGAGGAGCCCTCTTCCTGCTGCCAATGGGTCAGCTCAGGCAGGTCCCCCAGTTCAGCCACTTGCTTCCCTGTCGGCTCCAGGGCATCCTGTAGGAAAGTAGTATCTGCTTTTATGGTTACCCCCACTTTTTACCTGGTGCTATGCTGTTTCTGACTGGTCTGACTGGGATCCTGCTAACCAGGACCACAGTCTCTGTGCTTTCTCCCTTAAATTAACTATAGTGAGCACTTAGGTACATCCCAGATTGGCTACTGGTGTACGTTTATAAGTCCCTAGTATATGGTACTGAGAAACCTAGGGCATAGGTACACCAGGGATCTCCCATGGGCTGCAGCATATATTATGCCACCCATGAGAGACCACTCAAATTGTGCCTACGGGCCTGCCATTGCAGCCTGTGTAAGCTGGTGCTAGCACTACTTATGACCGATATAGGTTTCCCTATATCTGAAGTCACTGCACTTAAAACCTATAAGTCACTCCTAATGCAGGCCTTTCAATCCTGAAGGCAGGGTGCTTGGTTCTAACTGTGAGGGTGCCTCTGCATGAGCAGAACACCCCTACAACCTTCGGAGTCCATTCTCCCGGGTTGTAGGTGCATCAGCCAAAAAGATACATAGAGTGACCATGCGTCATTACACGATGACCATTGCTAAACTGGCTGTAACGAACCCTGTTGTGTTTGGTATCAAACATGTTGGAATCATACCCTCACACTGTAAACAGTGTGGGAGGTATGATTCCATGCATTGTAAAGCTCCTCCGAGAGGCCCTCAGTGCTTGAGGTACCAGTCTCCTAGACCCGGACAGCACAACATGGCTCCTGCCGACCAGAGAAACGATTCTGCCCTCCTGCTGCTGAGCCAAGCTCGAGCAGGGGAAGGCAGGACAATAGATATCCTGTCACAGGGAGATGTGCCCACCTCCCAGACAGGGTTTAGTGTATTGGGACAGGGTGGGAGCACTTGCCAGCACCACTCAGTCTGCTTCAGGGGCATATTTGGTGTCCTCCTTGCATAGTCCAGTTCAAACCAGCTCAGGGAGCCATTGGCTCCCGCTCTGGTGCAAAACTGGACAAAGGACATGGGAGTATCCTCCCCACTGTCTGACCCCTTCCCTGTGAGGAAACCCTGAATTGTCCCAACCCTTTCCTTAGGGTACTTAAGGGCCTACCTGTGGCTGGGTCCCTAGATTAGCCGTGGGACAAGATTCATATCAAGACACCACTTCTTCTTTGACCTTCTGGGCACTCTGGACTTTGCTGGACTTCGTTCTGGGTATCGAGACTGCAACTGGAAAGACTCCTGCTGCTCCTGGTCTCGTTGCCCTGCCCATCTGCTGCAACATCCATGCCCATGCTCCATACAGGAGCCTTCCAAGACCTGTGGGCATCAAAGACACCTGAAGGACTCTCCCTTGAAGTGAAGGAGTCACTTCCCTGCATCTGCAGGCACTGCAACAAAGCTGACCGGTCTGCTGATCCTGGGATCCCAAGGACTCCGAAAGGCTCAGCAACATAGGTTGTGGTTCTTCACATCCCCCGAGGCCTTCTCCTGTCCTCTCACCGAGTTTGACGCCAGTATCCCTCGTTGGAGCCGCAAGAACCGAACCCCTGTGCGCCACATCTACTTGCTGTTGCAAAGGTTTGTTGGCTCTCTTCCTCAGAGATCTTCGTGCTCCAAGCAGCCTCCACCTCAAGCATCTCCTGTGACCAAGAACTTATCCTCTTCACCTCCCTTGCACCGTGGTCCTGCATCTTTGGTGAGCTGCTCGAGGTCCTCTCGCAACTCCAGTACCTCCAGCCTGTGGGTCTATTTGAGGGTCTTCTATGATTTCAGCAGGCTTTCCTGATTCCTCAGGGTCTGCTCTGACTCCCCTGCTTGTGGCGAGTCACCTGAACCTTGCTGGTCCCGACACTGCACCTTTTTCTCTTTCCAAATTGGTTGCGTTTGCCACGGCTTGTTGGTGCTCCCGACGGACACGACCCCTCAACTTTCGACATCCATCGTAGGACAGCTCATGAGCAGCTCCTGGTCTTCCACAGCATCGCCTGGTCCGCACAGCTGCAGCTCCAAGGTCACCGTCAACTCTCCTGCAACCCCCAACATCGGTGGGCATTCGACTTCCATGCCCCCTGGTCACTCCCGAGTGGCATAGACATTGTCCCCTCTGCTTGCAGGTACTTCTCAACTTGAATCCACCTTCGGATTCCACTGGACACTTTCCACTTCTTCGCCAGCAGTGTCTTCCTGAAGTCCTCCATTGAATTCGACAGCAGTTTCCGACGCCACTTCATGCCTATGTACCCGGCTTCCCTGGTGTAGGTATCCTGGTTCCTATGGTATCCACGGGTGGGGTGGCTCTCCAACCTTCTGTCTTTCATGGGGTTTCTTCAGGGTCCACTGGGCAGGGTCATTCTTCTTTAAAATTGCAACCGCGACTTACCCATTGACTTGAATTCAGCCCGCGGTCGTGTTCCCACTCTGCACACGGCCTACGTGGGGTTCCTAGTTACTTACGTCGGGTGGTTCCTTGGGTCCCCAGCATTTCTACATCCTCTCGGTATAGTCTTCACTTGAGTCATGGTTCGCATCCCACTTTTTTAGTATATGGTTTGGTTCCCCCTTGGTGACTACTGCGTAATACGTGCTTCTTACCTGTTTTCTTTGCAAAGTATTGTGTGCATTTCTTATCTCTCTGGGTAGGAGATATTTGTATGTGTTAGTGAGTGTCTTATAATAAATACACATTTTTATAAATACACTGGGGCAGATTTACAAGCCCCTTGCACTGCCAGTGCGTCACTTTTTGTGACGCACCGGCAGCGCATTTCTCTTCCCCATATTTACAAGGACAGGAAAAGCCACCCTGCGTGGCTTTTCCTGTCCTTGTAAATACGGCCCCTTTACACGCAGCACTTTACATGATAGGGGCGTTCCATGGGTGTGCCACGCAACACCCATGGAACCAGACACATTTCCAGATTTACGAGAAATCGTAAATCTGGAAATGCGTCTGAATGCTACGCCTCCCTAGGGGAGGTGTAGGGAGGCGCAACGAGGAGAAATGTCTTAATTTCTCCTCGTTGTTTTCCTCTTTCTATGCGTGCTGCATTCTGCAGCACACATAGTAAGAGGAAATCACCTCTGGTGTTTGTTTATGGGCATTGTAAACAATGACGTTTTGCAAGTTCTATGTGTGCAAATGCAGCACACATAGAAGTTGCCATTTCTGATTGTTTATGTGGAGGAAGGGAACCCTTCCTGCACATAAACAATCATCCTTATAATGCCGGCATCCTTGCACCATGGTGCAAGGGTGCCTGCGTCGGCACATGGCAGCAGTTTGTGCGCCAGCACAGGGGGAAGCACAGAGATGCGACATATTGTTGTAAATATGTCACATCCCTGTGCTTCAAAACTAACGCAGCGCGGCGCAGCAAAATGACTAGCTGCACCGCTCTGCTTTAGTTTATTGTAAATCTACCCTACTGTGTGGTTCTTTTTCACTTAATCTATACCAATAAGATTACGCTCTGGTAAAACAAGCTGCTTTACACTCCTTCTGGATTAAGCCTGAAGGCTTCTATCAACAGCTACCACTTAGAGAGCTTTCTAAGATTGTCTAAGACCACTAAAATGACCATAAGGGTTGTCCTGATTAGTGCGGGGTACTACACTTACATTAGTGGGCACCATATAATAAGCCAGCTTCTCACACATCCTCCTCAAGGTCTGCCTCCTCCTGGACCGTGGGAACCTCAGGGGCCAGTTTCCCTCGCCCCCTGCCTCCTCTCTTTTTGGCAGGCACCTGGGCCATTTTCCAGGCTCAAGGTCCTCTTGATTGCCCTTACCGGCTGCCATAGACCGAGTGGTCACACACGCCCACTCAGGCAGACCCACATCTCCAAATGTGATCTACTTTCTACATTTTCCAAAGGGGAACTCTTCAGGTCATTCCCTAGCAGATAGTCAACAGGCATAGCTGACCTCACAACTACTTTCAAGGTACCTGCCCCCCCACTCAAAGTGAACCTGTGCCACTTTGCAGAGGCACTCTGAGTTGTCAGCTGCAACTACTGGGTAAAGTATGTTGGGGACCACCTGCTCTTCAGACACTGACAGCTGTTACACTGGCTTCAGTGTCTCTCAGAGCCTGCACCCTATGGCCATTGATGGTCCCCACTGCCCGTATTTCTTAGTGTTAGCGGGCAGGTTGGTCCTTGAGACCATCTCACTGTCTCCTAGTGAGACCAGAGTCAATTCTGCTGGCTCCCACCCCTCCTGGGAACCCAACTCCTCCCCCATAACTACACTAGTCAACCCACGGGGCGGTGCACCAGTGGGTGGGGTGGTGGCTTTGGGACACTTAGGATCCCCTATGAAGTGACTAACCTGATTACATGCATAACACTTGTGGGGGCCCTTCTGAGCAGGCTTACTCGCAGGGACTCATGGCTTCTTCACTGGGGGGCAGGCAAACTTTCCCTTGGTTCCTTTGAGAATTACTGTGTTGCCCTTTTTGGAACTCCTTTGGTTTACCCTTGCCCCCCCCCACTCTTCTGCTGGGGACCCTGCCCACCCTTGGCGGAGTCTTCCACATGACCTGTGTGGACCCTGGTACTGACCCAGTGGTCTGTCTCCACAGCAAGCTTCCTGGGGTCAGGCAGCCTACTGTCAATCAAATGCTGGCATAGCTCTGGAAAACAACTAGCAGACAAGTGCTCCCATGCAGCCAAATCATAGAGCCCCTGAAAATCATTTACCTGGCTACCCTTCACCCTTCCAGTGCTCTGCAAAAATAGGAAACATACACTTGACTCAAGATTATTACAGGTCCTAAACTTCTGCCTGTACAGTTCTGGGGTAAAGCCATATCTCCTGATTAAGGCTTCCTTCATAGGAGTATAGGACATCTGCTCTTTGCCTGGTAAGGATAGCAAAGTTTCCCTCCCTTCTGGCTCCACAACCCCGCTCCCAAGTCTCTCTCAGGGATTCTGTGGGACCTCATTGCTACCTCATACCCCCTGAACCACTGACCAATGTCCTCATTCTTCACATAATCCTTTATCACTTCCTTGGGGATGTATACCCTCCCTTCTCCAGGCACTGATGACAAGCTGCCACCATTGGAACTGGACTCTGCACTCTTGGCTTTTATGTCCAACTCCTTCAAACCTTTTTCATGCTCTAAGAGCATCCTCTTTTCCTTTAGAGCCAATTTCTGCCTTTCCAACTCCAATTCCTTATCCACTTTTCCTAGGTTGAGCTTTGTAAGCTACAACTCATGCACTCTATTTCTCTCTCTGTCCTCCAGCTCCTCTGGAGACAGACCTCTTGAAGACACATTGTTGACATCTCTGGAAGGTACCCTCCCCCTGGCAGATTCAACAGCCCCTCCTGCTGCCCATACAAATTCTCCACCTCCACCATAGGATCCTCATCCTGCCCACTGGCATTTCTGGATTCCAACCAGGCCCTCAGCGCCTTTTGGTATTCATCCTTTCCGGTGAGGCCTCTTACAGAAATTTTTAATTTCTTGCAGATGGTTTTTAGTTGAGACACAGTGTAGGTTTCCACCCTATCTTCTTCAAATTCGATGTCAATAGATGCAATAGATGCTGGCTTGGACATGATGAGAAAATTGGCAGTTCTCAAGTTGCAGAAAATTCAAAAAGGAAAAAGGTTCACCAGTGGTATGTGGTTGTGTAATGGTCTGCACTATACTAGTAGTGTACACCAATACTATGTATAAGGCAAAAATGCAAGTCCGGATCTTTACCGCTGACCACCAATGTTAGAAATGGGGGTCTCTAGTTCCTTCTTCCTAATCAGGGTAAGGGGGATGCACTTCTAAAATAACCCCTGTTCACCCCCTTGGTAGCTTGTCACGAGCAGACAGGCTTATCTCAGAGGCAGTGTGTAAAGCATTTTTGCATGCATACAGTAACACAGTGAAAACACTACAAATGGACACCACACCAGTCTAGAAAAATAAGTAAAACTTTATCTAAATTAACAAGGCCACATACAACAAAAATCCAACATACAATACTGTAAAAATAGTTACTTTGCAAGATAATCTTCTATTTGCAAGGATAGCTGAAAAACACAGTTCTTCCGAGTCAGTAGCACCCTCCGGGGATACCCCGATGGTGAAAACGACAGAGTCTAACAGTTCCAGCCGACTGCATGGGTACGGGCCAGCTAAAGTGTCTACAGACTCGTAGACAGTACCTTTCTTGTTGCGGCTGATCCCGTTGGTACGAGTTGGTCTGGGCAACTGTCGCGGTTGCGATGTGAAGTGGAAGCAGTGCAGTGTGCGGTGCCCTCGCAGTGCGGTGCAGGCAGCGGCTCGGTGACGGTCATCCAATGGCGTCGGTGAGGCCAAGTCTTACGATGCGGAGTGACGCGTTGCTTGATGCAGTGCTGGCAGGTCACAGTTCAGGAGGCGGTCGATATTTGGGTTGGGCAGCGATGGTGTCGGTGATGTCCGGGCAGAGTGAAGCGAGGCTGAGCGGAGTGCGGTGCCCACAGGATGCGGTGCAAGCAGCGGCTGGGTGACGGTTGCCCAGCAGCATCAGTGAGACCAGGTATGTGGTGCAAAGTGTGGCAGTGCCTTCTGTGGTGCCTTCAGGACACGAAACCAGCGACGGACTTGGTGACAGAGTCGGCTCCTCTATTCTTCTTTTCTTCTGCGGCGACTGAAACCAGCAATTTCAGAGACGGTGCCCAGAAGGATGGTGAAGTCTTTGCTTTTCCTGAGACTTCTTGAACAGGGGGCAAGCTCTACCTCAAGCCCTTGGAGATACTTTGTCAAGCAGGATACACACACAGTTCCTCTCTTTGGCAGAAAAAGCTAGTGCAGGCCAACCCCAGACAGCACATAGCAAAGGGGCAGTACTTCTCCTCCAGCTTCTCCCAGCTCTTCTCCTTGGCAGAGGTTCCTTTTGAGTTCCAAAAGTGATCTAAAAGTCTGGGGTCTGGGCCCCACTTTTTATAACACAAATTCCTTTGGCTGGGCAGAGAAGCCCTTTGCCCAGCCAAAACCAGTTCTGTCCTCTCTGGTGCAGCTGCCCGGCAGGAGGTGGAGACAGAATTGTCCAAGGCAGACCAGGCTCATTCAGGTGTGAAAGAAATCTCCTCCCCCTACTCTGAATGCAGCCCAGGTGTATTCAGCCCAGCCCTGACTCACCCTGGAAAGGCAGGACGCACCTCACCTCCACCAAGTGGCTGTCTGAACAGAATGCACGTCCCCAGCCCCTCTCACTCCAAAGCCAGACAGTCAATGCACACCCCTAGCAGAGGCACACAGGATGGTTAAGCAAGAAAATACCCACATTTTAAAAGTGGTATTTTCAAACACAGACTGTAAAAATCATCCTTACTAAAAGATGCATCTTTATATACTGAGTTCAGGCATACTAAACTTCACCTTCCTATCTTGTCTCCATGGAAAGTTATATTTATAAGATGTTATAAATAAACTCCCATTCTATCCTATGGGACAGATAGTCTTTCAATAGTGAAAAATGAAATTGGCAGTATTTCACTATCAGGACACGCCACACACATCGGGGAATGTCCTACCTTTCACATACACTGTACCCTGCCCACAGAGGTACCTTGGGCCTACCCTAGGGGTAACTCACATGTAAGAATAGGGAAGGTTAGGGCCTGACAAGTGAGTGCACTTGCCAGGTCGACATGGCAGTACCAAACTGCGCACAGACACTGCAGTGGCAGGCCTGAGACCCTTTTGCAAGGCTGTTTGTGTGCGTGGCACAATCAGTGCTGCAAGCCCACTAGCAGCATTTGCTTTACAGGCCCTGGGCACACACAGTGCACTGTACTAGGGCCTTAACAGTAAACCAAATAAGCCAATTATGGAAACACTAATCCATGACAACAATTTACAGAGGGAGTACTTGCACTGAACAGCAGTGGCAAAGTACCCAAAGCATCTAGACCAGCAAAAACGAAGCCCCACACACTGTGAAAACACAGGAGGCAAAGGCAAAAATACAGGGGAAACCCACACCAAGGATGCCAGGTCTAAAAATCACTAAAGTAGTTGTAATAGAAGTAAAATCCATCAGCATCTATCAGTATATGTGATACCAAAAGGGACAGAGTGCACACTCACCTCAAGTGCAAACACAAAATTGTGCTTGACAATGAGGTGGTTAATCATATTTTTCATGTAAAAAGTGGGTCTGCCCATTTCCCTTTGTTTCATAAAATCTGCATACATCTTATGCTGATAGAGAGGAAAGGTGTGCATTGAGGTTTTCTCTAAGGACACTTTATGCTCTCTGTTCACTCTTAAAGCCCATGTTCGTTAGGCCTTTATCTAACGTATGTAGCACCTCAGTCTTCTGCGAGTTAAAAATATTATTGCAATAATTTACTATTACTGTTCAGATATTCCATGGCATAATATTAGATAAAAGGGGGCACTTGCAATATACTTTACTGCTCTTCCTGGGACCAGAAAGGAAATGTGTAATGTCTGGCCACCTTTAGCTCTGCCATGACTGTAGCCAATAGCTGGAAAGTGGTATGTGTTGTAACCATTAATGTGTGAACTGTCTGTAGCTCAGATTTCCTGCAAACAAAGCACCTGAAACCTAAATATGAGGTTTAATTAGATTTCATTATTTAGCTTATATTTAAGGCCTGCAGCATTCCAAAATAAAAAGTTCAATTTTTCCGTAATGTATTCAGAATCAAATTAGACCTCCCCCACTTTAGGCTTTGTTGACCGAAACCTTTTACCATGCAATACTTAGGTGAGGGCTGTAAGGCAACAAACACAGAAGGGCTATCCATCAGTGCTAACAGTTGCTCATTTGGAAGAGTGGAGGAGGCAATCATCACATTTCTGATGATACCCAACCCCTGCACAGGACCAAACTTAAAATCAAAAGTAATGAATCTGTTGTAGCACCAGTAGAGAGTCATTCCGAGCAGTCACAGACTCTCAGAGGAAGAAAGCACTTCAAGGTGGAAGTATTAACAGGATCCTGAAGGTGATTCATAGGGGAAAAGAGTTATTGAGGTATTAAATTCAGGAGGGATTTGCAAACAAAAAACCTAAGGGAACAACTGAGATCTGTAAGGGCAATAGTGCAGTAGATCTTAATCTCGTTAAGATCTTTTCAACTAGGCTGGGGGGTCTAAAATTCAAAACAACACAGTCTCACAGATGTTTGGTCCCTTTACCACCCACTTCACTCTTGTTATTTAAAGGTTCATTTGTAAATCCAACCTTTTCCCCAAACCAGTGGATCACCTTGTTTTAAGCTCCTCCCAGCTCTCCATGTGTGATCTAATGGTGGTAGGTTAGTTAAAACCATCACATAGGTGGAAACCTCAGGGGGTAAGTCCAAGGAGGGCCTTTGGTAATTTACGAGAGTCTCACTCCTGGGCCCATTGAGAGTACAAGGAAGATGATTTAGCTTACCAGCCCAGCTAGGTTTCTTGAGGCCCTCAATATCCGTTTTGCTGCCAAATTAGAAGATGGTAATTCCGACAGTCTTTAAAATCATATTACATTTAAGTGGAACTCCTTATATGGACCTTATGTAGGTACATGGTAACCATGGTGGGAGTGCATCATGAAAGAGAGGAGAATCAGGGGAATACAAGAGGGAGAAGAGGTTATGGTGGACAGGGAGTTCTCAAGCAAAGATTCTACCTCCTTTGCACGAGCACACACATTATCCAGTGAATCTTTCATTTGGACTTCCAGAGCTAAAAATACGGTTGGCTACGGTGACATCCTGAACGAGCAAAGGTCTTCTTTTTGGAGCGCACAGCCTATAAACCCTCTTCATTGTGTCAGAGGTGTTTCTAAGGCCCCAGCATTATTGTTTAGACTAGTATGGCTGCTAATGGCACTAAGCACCAAATGTTCTTCTTTTTTCAGTGCAGATGGTAGTCAATTGAGAGTGGAGACATATTGGTGATTACTAGAGGATCATTATATATGAATATGTCCCCTACTCCCTTCTTGTTAAGGGCTACAGCAGTAATTTCCTCTAAGTGACCGCCCCCCCTGTTGTTCACTTGTTCACCGTGATGTGCAGCCTCAAGTCTTTCCTCAGCACAACCAGTCACCTTATTGATGGCCCCCATAGCACTGGATAAAATGTTAGCTAGAGTGTTCACTTGATTACCAGTCTTTCCAATGGAGGCTAATGTCAAATTCCTCTTACCCATCTTTGCTGCAAAATGAGGGACCAAGGGGTGTTGCCCAGCCCAGACTCTTCCAGGCTCACATTGGCGTAGACGGGCACTGTTTTGGTTCGGACACGCGGTTAGTAGCGCAGAGTTGCAGTGCCCACACCTCCTCCTTACTGCAGGTCAATCTGGGCTCTGTAGTCCCCATCTGCCCAAAGGATCCTCTGAACACTTAGTAGCATTGGGTTGTAGTACCCCACCACCTCCCTGCAAGCCAGTCTGGGATCTGTAGTCCCCATCTGCCCAAAGGATCCTCTGAACAAGCACTCATTTATTTAGCATTGTACTGCAACTGGTGGCCATTGCTGTGCTGCGTGGGAGAATGTAATGCAGACTGCCATCTATATGTATTTTACAGTCATTAAAAATACTGTTGAGGCCTTAAACACATGCTAGTGAATCCTGCCCTACATTTCATAGCATGTCAAGTCCACCCTGATTTGCTCCCCTCCTTGTTTACTAGCTGATACTTTGAACCTCCATAAAACTGACCATATATTTCAGGAACATTCCCTGACTATCTCCATGCTTTGTAATATGATTTTATGTTATTTTTGGTCATCTTAAGTCATGTTACCTTCTTATATTATGATGCTATGTTAATAAAGTGATAGCTGAGCAAGGGAAGAGCCCTTGGCACAAGGTAGGAGGACCTCAAAAGAATCATGAATCATGAATAGCAATTTTATGGAAGGGATAAACAAATAATGCAACTCAACAGCTTTCCGTGACTTTTGCATCTGTAGTTAAGAGAAATGTATTAGAAACCATTCACTTATTAAAATTCAGCAAAGCACTATGAGCAACAAAGAATTTCACACAATTCAGGTTATGGGCATTATTTACTCATTTCTGTTTACTCGTGAGGAACCACAGCCTCCGTCAGCTCACCTGGTGCCAACCTACAATATTTAACATTTCCTGCTATGTTAGCAAGTTTCTTATTTTCCATTATAGACAGGTGAAAGTATGCATTTGGAAAATAAAATAGGCATTGATGAAAGCATTAGGACGCTCTTTTATAATCCAAGAGCCAAACTATTGGCTTGCCAATGGTTGTATGTAAAACAATGTTAAACAATGAAAAACACATTTTAAAGTACTGGAGAAAAAGTGAACAAATTTAAGGACTGTCTGATGCCATGAATAAGAAAGTGTTAGAAATTGGGTTTCTGGTTGCCAGAGGTATGCACCCTGTCCAAGTAGGATTCATAATCCTAGCCAGGGTCAGTCACAAACACACCCTAAAGTAAACTGTGCTCACCCTCTGGTAGCTGGGCAAAGAGCAGTCAGTCAGAACAGTCAGGCTTAACTTAAGAGGCAATGTGTAAAGTATTTGTGCACCACTTCAAAAGGTAAAACAGTGAAAACACCACACAAAAAGATACCGCACCTAGCTAGAAATATAGAGCTTGGGGGCGTGGCTTGGCGCCCGAGGAACATGGCGGCGTCTCGGTGAGGCTCTCCGGCGCGACTCGGCGGTCCAGCGCTTTTAAGCTGCCCCGAGTGAAGAAATGAAGCGCTGAAGATGTGCGAAGGCTTCCTGAACGTCCTGTAACCACTGCCCTTCCTGAATGCAGCGTAGAACCATCGCTATTTTTGGTATGTGAGCTCACCCCTGTGGGAACGCGATATCGCGGTAGCGGCCGCCATTTTGTATTTTGCCTGACCAGCGGCGCTTTTCATGTCTGAGGAGGTTCAGACTTAAAATTTGCTCAAGCATTCCCTTCTTTATCAGGATTTGACTTAACTTTTGCTATTGCTCTATCCTTGGTTCCATGAGCAGAGCAGTGCGAATACAATTACCTGCACTTGGTTTATTGTTTGAGAGGGAATTTTTTCAGCGGCCATTTTGTCGTTTTTATGTCATCCTCAGGGTGTGAGCTCCACCCTATCATGGTGGGCTTAATCAACGCATTACAACTTTTAGATATTGTTTTAGTTGATTCCTTGGCAATACGGTCTATCCTTTTCACTTTTTGAGGTTATACCGTTATACAGAGGAATTTGATCATCTTACAGAGGCTGTTATACGCATAATCTGGACTGACGCTTCGCACTATACACCAGATTCTTCAATAACGTTTTTTACCTCTAATTCATGGTAATTGGCTTTCTATATCTTTTTGCCTGGAATTTGAGACTGCTCTTGTTCTATGGGCAGGCTGAAAGGCAGCTTATCCAAACAACCGCATCCAAAACTGGTCTTTGTCAAGAATTCAAAGATTTTCACTACGTTTTCCAGGTTGGAGGACTCTCTGTCGTCTTCAACTCAAACTACTGTGTCAGATATGGATCCTTCCGCGGCGCCCCATGGCAAATCTGTCACTAAGCGCTTAAAACAAAATCCTCCTTCTCCTCCTAAATCGACTTCTCCTGTGTCTATGGAGTTATTGTTGGAAGAAATCAGGGCCCTTCGACCCTTTATGGAGGAAACTAATACAAAGTTACAAACTCTCACTGACAATTGGACCCAACTTGACACGAGAATCACTGCAGTTGAACAGAGTGTTTCTTCCTTCAAACTACTGTGTCAGATATGGATCCTTCCGCGGCGCCCCATGGCAAATCTGTCACTAAGCGCTTAAAACAAAATCCTCCTTCTCCTCCTAAATCGACTTCTCCTGTGTCTATGGAGTTATTGTTGGAAGAAATCAGGGCCCTTCGACCCTTTATGGAGTAAACTAATACAAAGTTACAAACTCTCACTGACAATTGGACCCAACTTGTCACGAGAATCACTGCAGTTGAACAGAGTGTTTCTTCCTTCAGAGATACAAGTGCGAATGTCTCTCAGCTTCAATCTCAAGTCTCCGTGCTCCAACGACAGATTGAAGACCTCGAAAACCGCAACAGGAGGAATAATCTGCGTATTTATGGTTTGGCGGAGGGAGTTGAGGGGTCAGATCCTCTCAACTTTTTTAAATCTTTCCTCCCCAAAATACTACATTTAGCAGATGGCACTGTACTCAACATACAAAGAGCTCATAGGCTGGGCAGATTTTCTCCAAGTTCCTCATCTCCACAACGGCCTAGAGGTGTCATCTTATACTTTCTAGAGTACACGGATTTGTTAAAGGTCTTGTCAGCGGTTAGATCTTCTCAACGAATCACCTGGTCTGGCTCAACCTTATTTTTCGCACAAGATTATGCCAAAGCTACTGCTAATAGGCGCAAGGCGTTTCTCAATTTGAGACCAGATTTGAGGTCAATGGGCGCTCGATATGGACTTTTCCATCCCTGCCTCTTCAAAGTCACCTTTAACAACAGAACGACAACATATGAAGATCCTGTGCCACTACAAAGCTTCATAAACTCTTGTAGACCAAATGCTATGGAACTGGCAGGTTCTTCCTCTTCGAACAACACTTGATTTTCTTCATTTATTACAATTGCAAAATGTTTTGACCTTTGTTTCGTTTACCTCTTCATATGAGATGTGTCCTTACTAGTTTTGGATGAACTCGATGCCTTAATTATCATCCAATACATGTTTGCTTGTTTGCAAATCTCCTATGTTCTCTTGTTCATCGTGCGTTTTCTTAAATGCTTTATTATCTGTTGTTCTTCGTCTTCACAGATCTACTACCTTCATGGCGTGGTCTCCCCCTGGTCCCCCGTTGGCTGAACCTGGATGCCCCGTTTGTTCCATGTTGTTCCACCTCCCCCCTCGTGTTGTTTTCCTGACCCTGTTTCGTGTAGGTATGTTACTTCCCTACATTTTCTCTTTGTTCTCATCTTTTCCTCTTTTTTTCCATTCAAATATCTCTCTTATTTTTTTCTTGGGTGTTGTCAAATCTCTTCTTCCTTGCTTTTCTTGTCACTTTATTCTTCACATCTCTGGGCTCTGTCATCACTTATTTACTTGGTTCATCTACTTTTGCACTATTGTATTCGAATTTTATTCTTGGCTTTGGCTATCCACTTTTTGCATCTTTCTTTACTCTATTTTTGATCTACCTTTTTACTTCTTTCTGGATTCTTTTTTTACTCTACATTGCTGTTACAATGAATCGGTCTTTTGTTTCATTTTTTTAGATTATTCTGTTTTCAATAACGTATGTCATTAAAACTGCTTACATGGAATGTTAGGGGGTTAAATTCTCCCATCAAGAGGCAGAGAGTCCTGACCCACTTAGCCAGGTTAGGTGCTGACATTGTATTCTTGCAGGAAACACACCTCTCGGAAGCTGAATCATTAAAATTAAAAAAAGGTTGGGTAGGTGAAGTTTACTATTCCCCAGGCGACGGCAAACGCAATGGAGTAATGATACTCTGCCGTAAATCTCTTCCGTTCTTATTTGTATCCCAAGAATCGGATGGTGATGGTAGATGGTTGAATGTTAAATTGTCACTAAGGGGTGCTCCAGTCTCTCTTCTAAATGTCTACGCTCCTACTTGCGGTGAACCTTCTTTTGGCCTACCCTGGCCAAGCAAATCACTCACTGCATGGAAGATAATTTCATATTAGCCGGTGACTGCAATCAGATTTTTGATCCATTTATTGACAGGAACTCCAGAGTCTCCTTTGTTCCTAATAAACCCCACAAGTCTTTTGTTCACACTATCACCCAACATAAACTCCTCGATGCTCGGCGTCTTTGTAATCGGACTTCCAGAGATTACACTTTTTATTCACCCTCACACCATACTCAATCAAGAATCGATTATATATTTGTCTCACATAACATTTCGCAAACTCTTACACACGCAGAGATTGGCCCCATCTTATTATCAGATCATGCCCCTGTCTCAATTGGCCTGGATATCCTACCTAAAGCTACTGGTCCTAGAAGGTGGCGCTTTAACAATGCTCTCCTCCTGGATCCGAAATTTACTGTTTCCTTTAGTACCTTTTTTGACGAGTTTTTTTAAATTAATCAGACCTAATCCATGCCACTCTCAACTGTATGGGATGCATTCAAAGCCTGTGCGAGAGATTTTATAATCAGCTTTGTTGCTAAGAAACGAAAATCTGCCCGTAAATTCACTAAGAATCTCCTTCAGGACATTAAAAGACTGGAGCACTCCTATTACACTTCACACTCGAAACAGTGTCTGACAGCTCTTATTAATGCCAAAATGCAGTTCAATGAAAAATCAACGGAGGATGCTTCATTATACTTGTTAAAATCTAGCGCAAAATTTTATGGAGGTAAAAATAAAGCTGGGAAGATATTGGCCAATTATTTAAAAATTAGACACAATAAATTAAACATTGAATCTATTTATGATGAACAATTAGAGTTAAAATTCAAGGATGCTGAAATTTTGAATGAATTCTCTCTTTTTACAAGTCATTATACGACTCTGAAATACAACCCACTGACCTTTCCTTGTCGCATTTTTTCTCTAATATCCAAAAACCTCAACATACCCTCCCGGACTTATCCTCTTTGGAGTTAGATCTAACACAGCAGGAACTTTTAACAGCCCTTCAAATCCTCAAAAAAGACAAGGCACCAGGACCAGATAGTTTCACTGTTGAATTTTATCTCCATTTCTCTAAACTTGTAATGCCCAAATTATATTCCCTAATAAATTTCTTTAGTACATTAGGTGGCTCCTCAGGTTCTTTTTCAGAAGCGCATATCTGCCTTATCCCCAAAGAGGGTAAAGATTCCAAATATTGTAAAAATTACAGGCCTATATCCTTGGTTAATATTGACTACAAAATCTTTTCCAAAGCTTTAGCTATAAGATTAGACTCCTACCTACCACATCTGCTAGGAAAAGAACAATCTGGATTTGTCAAGGGTCGATTTATAACTGATAATACACGACTCCTTTTTAACGTTTTATCTAAATCTTCCCACTTAAAGCAACCACTTGCGGCGATTGCACTGGATGCCGAAAAGGCGTTCGACAGAGTCGAGTGGACCTATTTGTTTTATTCCCTCAAGTGGTTTGGTTTTGGCCCTAAAATTACATCCTTAATTTCTCTTCTTTACTCTAACCCTCGTGCGGCAGTCTGTGCCAATGGTTTGATCTCTCCATTCTTTGATCTAGGAAGGGGAGTACGTCAGGGTTGCCCTCTTTCACCCTTCCTTTTCAATTTGGCTTTAGAACCTTTTCTCTCTAAATTGCGCCAGAATCCCAACTTACATGGTTTTCAGACAACAAATTCCCATATCAAAATTGCGGCCTATGCAGATGATATTTTGCTTTTTATGTCAACACCAAATGAATCAATCCCTGCCTTTTTAGCAGAAGTACGAGCATATTCAAATATCTCTGGTTACAAATTGAATAATGATAAGTGTGAGATTTTACCTTTAACCAAGTATACTTTCAAATCGGATTTTTGTGCTTCCAACTTCACATGGAAACCTGACCACATTAGATATCTAGGATTACATATAACTCCTTCAATTTCAGACACAGTAACATTATGTATGAACAAATGTACTCAAAAGATTTTAGACCTATCCACAAAATGGCACCCTCTCTATTTATCTTGGTGGGGCCGCCTGGACACTATAAAAATGATGTTGTCACCCATAATTCTATACACCATCTCTAACATCCCGGTCACTATTCCTGCTAAATTTTTTAAGAAGATTAACTCCATCCTTTCTTCCTTCCTATGGAACAAAAAGAAGTCCAGAATGTCTCTTTTTAAATTAACTCGTCCTAAAACAGAAGGTGGAGTTAATTTCCCCGATTTTCAGACATATCAGAAAGCATTCCTCTTACGTCAAGCCTCTCTTTGGCTGCTTGACTCCACGACAGACTGTCCTTTATGGATTACAATTGAACGTCTTTTTATCCCCTTTTTCTTTTCATGAATACTTATCCTTCTCACGCAAACCGCAGGCCTTATCTACTCCCATAATCAAAATGACTTCGAAACTCCTGGAATCGGTGTCTCCACCTATTCATAGTACTAAGGATTCTTTCCTCAACTCAACAATTTGGCATAACAAAGCCCTACTTGTCCGAAATAAACCATTCTATTGGAGGACTTGGCGACAAAAAGGATTAATATGGATCCATCAGCTAATTTCGCAATCAGATTTTTTGCC